>JAFBJR010000425.1:409467-1609467 GCA_016785285.1 Brachirus orientalis
GATCAATTAAACCTAAAAATGTGTAATTGATAAAAATCAATAAAGTAATAATGACATCCCAGCATGTAAATGGTCAAGCGTTAATATTAAGTGGGAGGATGAAAATATAAGCCCCACATTTCATTACCACAAACATACGCATTGAATGAAAAACAAATTTGATTATTCCACCTGTCAGCTCATCATAATTGTTTTGTTTTTCAAAATATAAACACAAGATATTGTATTTTAAGGAAACAGATAATAGGTGGGTTTTCATCAGGATTGTTTTTATTTTTGAATTGTGCATAAAAAACACCTAAATGGAAATACAGAAAAATGGTGTATAGATAAAGGGTAAATGTGAATAAATTGAAACAGATTCAGTGAATGAAAGAGGACATTTGGAAATGACTAAAACATCCCTTCCAATTCCACATTTTGCTGCTCTGGAAAAGTAACAGAAATGATGGATACATCAGGTGTTTCAACAGATATTGGCACTCTGTATTTATTTCAGTTGCACCTTCTTATCCTTCTGAGGTGGCAGGGACTTATGTGCCAACTACTGCTTAACTGAATTCCAATATTTGCTTGACAACAGTGGATGGAAACACACATAAATGCGCACTTTCTATTGAGTCTGAAAATGTTTTTAGAAATTTGAGATTCGTTTGAATGTAAACCTCCTCTGTCTCCATTGTTATCTACTGTCTGACATTAATGTGCTGCATGTCATGAAGGTTTACACTAAAGGATGTGAAGGCTGATTGAAATGTCCAGTCTGTCCAGGGCCGTCGTGAACGATGCTGACTTGCGTTGGCAGCTGATGGCCAACTTCACTGAGTAGACACAAACGCTGATCTTCCTTTACACTTAGTGTAAAGGTTTGTCACATACGCCTCAGTCTGCTGCACTGGTGTGACAGGGCAGCAGCCGTCCCCACTCTTTTCACTGGAGTGAGGTTGCGCTGCATCAGAGGCAGCAGATGTAGGACAAACACAAACAGCAGACGGGTTGTTTGTATTACACAGGCTATGCAGTGTACCACAAACATACGTGGTAACAAGGTGCAAAATCATTGAAGTCAACAGCTATTCTTGATTCAACTTGAACACGGATCTTTCATCTCCCACAGCAACTTGAGCAAACATGGTCATGGACCATCTCCACAGATCTCCACAGATAGATCACATGTGAGGTTCCATGACCTGTGGATTAGTTTTTGGAGAGATTAATAGTTGCTCTGTATGTTCTCTGCAGCAAGAGGAAGTCTTCAAAGCTCTTCCTGGGTTGGTGTTGCTTCTTTTGTTCTTTCTTTCTTAATTGGATACAGATCCTTTATTGCAACTCACACCAGTATCCCTGTTGTAATGGGAATGCACTGTACATTTCCTACTTGGCAATCGATGCACTGCTCTTTTCTACAAGATGTACAGTACTGAGTTGTGTATTGGGTTGCCCAGGATTGGACATCTCTGGGAGCCTACACAATAGTGGCGCCCTCTGCTGCTGACCATTCAACCTTCAGAACGCTGGTGAGTCAGTGGCGACAGCACACTTCCAGAAAGCACCACAAATGTCGCCATGTAGATGAACGTGGTGTGGGTGGAGCTTTTGTTCACTGATGTTGGCAGTGATTACCAGGGCAATCAACAACATTTGTGACGTCTTACTTTCAAGCATTTTCTGATTCATATGTTCAGAATGATGCCTACACACAAGGCTCCTGTGGAGAGTAGAACTCTGACTAAAATGAGGATGAAACCCATTCAATGGTAAAGGTTAAAGGAGGCAGTAATACAAAATTATGGATGCCAAGTGCCATAAAACACCAAAGTAGTAGACTTCAAGATTGTATTCTAGTCTTGCTCTGATCTTCAGCTTTGGGATGTATTGGCTCCAATCACACAATCTTTTGGACAATCTTTTTTTTTTGACTTATTTATATTTATCTTTTTCCAGTGATCAGAGGACGATATGTACAGAAAATGTATTTCATCAAGTCACAGAACCTGCATCTTTACTGCTATTGAGAGTCTGAGCTGGATTTATACTTGTGAGTTCCCACTGTGCTATGGATTTAAATTGTATTGATTTATCCTAGTTTATAGTTCCGCCTTTGTTTGTACACTCAGGACTGTAAGTGTTGCTAAACTCTCGGTTTAGACATTAGCAGGTCAAAGCCACCAGTCGACCAGTCTATACAGTATGTGTGTCTTACCTGCTGCTGCTCGGCCATGGAGTGGATGGAGCTGAAGTTGGGGTGTGTATGTGTGTGCTGGCTGGTCATGGCTGGCTCAGCGAGGGAGAAGCCCTGGGCAGTGGAGGAGGAGGAGGAGGAGGAGGAGGAGGAGGAGGAGGTGGGCGGACATCCTGAGCTGCTTACACCTGAGAAGAGAGAGGTGATCAGAGAGGAGATCTCCAGCATTTTACTCCATTATCTGCCTACATCTTCAGTGCAGCACCACCTCTGTTGTTGTGCTTTTGTATCACACCTGATTGGAAACCACCCATCACACTATGGTTATTGATTATTGCTTTCCATATGGACCATACATTCCGTGCCATCTGTATTACACGTATACAAGGATGCAACTACGACATGCGGCCGTGGCTCGGTAGTAGACTGATTCTGGTTGAGAGATGACTTGCAAGACACTTAGTCCCAAAGCTGCTCCAGCATGTGAATGGGTATGATAGATGCTGCACATAGACGTGCTATATCAATGCGAATTGGTGAATAGTAAAACTGTTGTGTAAAGCTGTTTTGTGTAGTCATCTAGCTGTTTTGTGTAGTCATCATGTAGAGAAGCACTATGTACACACAGAAATTTACCATTTACCACGATTAAGTCGTCATGCAATCACAAAACCAACCATCTGATAATGTAGAGAAAAATAAAATGGACTTGTCAGTGTCTTCTACTAAAGTATTACATTAACAAAACACAACATTTTATTGTCTACTCTGGTGGATAAATGTCTGTCACTTAGACTGATATCAGCTAATTCCCAAATCAGCAATTTGATGTGAAAATATCGCTCACCTCCAGATTATAGGTTGGCTGGGAATCATCATTAAGTGGTAGATTTACTGACAAGTCGAGCACAGCCCAGGTTTGTACGGGTTAGTACAACTATCAATTTCCCACACTATCACTTGCGGAGAGCACTTCTCTTTTAGGCCACTTCCTCACTGAGCGAAGTGCAGTTCAAACAAGAAAAACACCATTAGCACATACTTCCACGATATTATGATGTGGTGAAATGAGAGTCCTATTTATCCTCCACTAGGGACTAACACCAGCTTTCCCAAAATTGTCGGTGACAGCATTTTTAAAACAAAACAAAAAAAACGTTAATTAAACTCAATTTTGCTTTCACGCAAACAATGCAAATGATTTTCTTTCAACACAAAGTTAATATCGTACTGGATTACAAGGTGTTCTTTATAAGTTGGTTTCAAAAATGCTTTTCAGACAGTTCTAGACAATATATGATAGAAGTGAATAATAAACAGCTCAGCTGTAGTGTGTATGCCAAAAAATGGTGGTTCTGTCTAGTTTAACATTATCAAAAAAACTATTTTTTTTACTGCAGAGTTCAGTCCTGTTTGCAGTGCAGCTTCTGTGGAATACCACCACGAAGACAATTGCGTGACAAAATAGTTTTGATGCCACAGTGAATCTGACTAAGCTGTTTTGCACCATAATACACTGTATATTAGAAAATAAACGTTAACATGATTATTCGACAGATAAAGTGTGACTTAAACTATAACAGCTATGCTTTGCTTTGGTCTTGCTGAACTAAATAATTTTGCACATGGTCAAAAAAAGAATTTCGTTAACTCAATGGATTATTGATACCAGCCAATCAGAGAGCTATCTACTACTGACAGCTTCTTATGCCAGTTCAGCAAGCTCCATCAGCTGCTACCATGGGCCAACAACAGGCTGAGCAAACCATGCTGGACACACTCCAAAAAGCTACAGCATGACTACAGAGTTTATAAATCTGCCCAATCTCATCCAGTGCATCCAAAACCATAGAGAGCACACACAGACCGCATCATTCTGTGGGCACCGAGGATAAATCCGCATCAGTTTGAAATTATTTGGCCAGCCAGCACTTTGAGTTTAGAATAACCAGTTGTTCTTTCAGCTCTGTGGAAGAGTGAGGATACCAGTCACCATTCATGTCTAAATGGTTCCACAGACTTCTGCATTTCTTGAAATGGATTGATGCATAATATACAGTATAATGTGTCAAGAGTAAGAAAAGCCTATGGAATGACTCGAATGTTCATAGTGTTTAGGGCTGGAATAGTTACTCAATTATTATTCGATTTAGGGTTGCAGCTATCGAATAATTTGGTAATCGAGTATTCTATCGAATATTCTATCGATACATCAAGTAATCGGATAAAACATACTTTTATCCTATTCCTCCTTTTACTTTCGCTTTGCTGCGTTTGCTCATTTTCGCTGTATTCACTGTTTTCGGTCCCAGCATCTGCCATTCTGTACAGCTAAACTGTCCAAAGCCTGCTTCCGTCTTCTGCCGCTTTGTAGGGGACGCATAGCCTGTGACGTAAGCACGTTGTATCACACTAAAAAGAACCCGTGCGAAACGTGAGCTTTAAATTTAATTAAATGAGGCTTCGAGGCAGAGAAAATTCCTTGATCATTTTTTGTAATCGAGTTACTCGAGGAACCGTTGCAGCCCTAATTCGATTACTAATTTAATCATCAATCCATCGATCCATCATTGCTGCAACTAACGAATATTTTTATAATCCATCTGTTGATTATTTTTACAAATCAGGTACTTGTTTGGTCCATAAAATTTCAGAAAATGTTGAAGGATAATGTTCTTGTCTTGTTTTGTCCACAAACCAAAATGATTGAGTTTTAATGATTTCTTGGTTATATGGAGCAAATTACCCAGAAAATATTCACATTTAAGAAGCTGAAAAATAAGAAAGCTTGTCTTAATTATTGAAAAAAGATGACAATCAATTTGGTAATCAATGAATAATGAAACAATCGCTGCAGCCCTAGTGTTATTTGAAATACTCAAAACAAAGTCTGATTTTTTTTTAGCTGCTCAAATGTGAATACTATTTGGTATGTTGCTCCATATAATTAAGAAATCATTAAAAGTCTCTAATTAGTTTGCAGCCAAACAAGACATTTGAGAATATCGTTGTTTATAAGTTTGGAAAAATCAACAATTTTCAGCATTTTCTGACATTTTATGAACATAATCTTCGTTGCTGCCATAATCTGTATATGTACATTTGTAAGTGTGACCAGATCTCATCTGTCCTTGTCTTGAATACATCACTCATGCACTCACACTGAGGGTTAGACGGTGTGGGAGGCCCTCACTGATCAAAGCCAAGTTCAGTCAGTAAAGCTGGATTACAGGTGCGTCTACGAGCAATTCTGTTTGACAAAAACACCCAGCCACTTAGTTTTTTTGTTTGTTTTTTTGTAGAGAACCAAGCCTCACAAAGACAGATGCTGAAGAAGTGCTGGTTTGCATAAAGCTGGAGAGAGTTACAGCGTTATGCAAAAACAATAAATTATGTCAAGAAATAATTCAGAGTCACAGCTAAATCTTCTGTGCCAAGCCTTAAATAAGCGAATGGGACCACAAAGTTTCAACCAATTGTTAAATTTTTAAAAGCAAGATTTTACAAAACAACTTTGATCAAATCCACAATTTGGTGAACATTAAAAAAAAGATAGACAGTACTACATATTTTGATCTATTTTGAAGGTGATAATCAACATTATTGGAACATTTAGGCAAGTCAACAAAAAGATCAACACAATCCTGCTGTTGTTTAATGTTGTAGCAATGTCCTTTCAAGACTTTCCATGCTGCCTTCACAGTGCTATCTGTGGGTCTAAAGCCTGACTGATAGTGTGCTCACATCTCACATTCTCCATTAACCTTTGTTTTGACTTGAGGGCTTGGAGATTGCTAGTCAGGTTATTAGACTGACCCCTTTTTAGGCAACGGTAAGCTGATTTCAAAAGCATGACATCAGTCCTACTGCTGTTAAAAAACAGCCTACCGATCAGCCACATTGAGTTTTTTTTAGAAATCAGTAAAAGAATAACAGTATTAAATACTTCATAACTTTTAAAAGGCATCAATTATATAAAATGAGTGCCAAATTAGTTTACTGAGGAAATTGTTCAAAACATTGGATATAGAGGAACATTTTTTTTTGGCAAAAAATGTATGTACAGGGTACATACATCCTCAGTGGTGGAGTATGATGCATATAGAGAATAATAATAATGTTGGGCTTTGCTGGATATAATATCATGCATGGGACAATTAAGCTGAATATTTCATAGAGGCTGGTAATGTACCAGGACAATGAGCTTCTATATCAACATAAAATAATTGAAGAGTGATTTTAAACTAAGGACATCCACATTTTGTCACTGAATCCAGATCAAGGTGTTTAATGTGTGCGTAAGACATAAGAGATTAAAGCAGTTTCAGTGATACTGGCTCCAGCATTTGTAATTTAATTTGAAGAGCAGATCACATTTTATGAGCAATAATAGCAAAAAAGCAGACCATTCCAAAGGGGTTCCCCTTTCTGATACTTTTTCATAATTTTCATAAACTTGAGAAAACCTATGTGTATTTGTCTTTGCTGCCTCACTCAGGCTTAAGGAGCAAAACACCTGGGACCCTGAGATACCTGCTGAAGATGCAGAAGGGTTCCTGTCAGTGCACATGGTCCAACAACCTACCAGTCCTACCATGAGGAAGATCTCACAATGCAACATCCCAAGTTACTCTTGCAGTATCTGCTTGTACGTTTATTTAACTAATGCAACCACAAAAGCAACAGTTCCAAACAAACTCAGTTTTTTCCCAGCTTGTAATCATCGCCTCGCTCTAGTGTTGAGCCTCTTGTGCTCACAATTTGTAAAGAGGTCCTGAGCTGCAGACTCAGGTAGGTTTTCTCCTCGTCCTCACCAGACCAGTGTCCAGATCACAACAGATGCCAAAATATTCCTCACTCTGCTGCTTGTTCTCTTACAGAAAAATCCAATTGTAACTCAAAGTGTAAATTATTTTATTTCTGACATCTGTATCACTCTCACTTAAACTACATTACTCGTTTGAGTCAAGATGAATTTTCCTCTACATGAGTTAAGTTATGCCAGTGGAGAGAAATGCCAGACAAAAAATGCTTTAATTTTCTCACTCTTCAGACAATGATGGAGTTCAGTAAATCCAACATTTCTGCTTAAGATGCTTAACAAACTAATGTAAAATGAGTGCCACACATTACCAGCCAGCTTCAGACAGACATGTCAGTTCAGTACAAACTCTATGCTTGTATATGGCATCTATAGCTTTTATTATGAAGAGGCAGCAAGAAATACAGTTTGCCCTGCTGTAATAAAAAGATTATAACATAAAAAGGTCCGAACCCCACAGATGTAGATACAAGCTGCTGAAGTATCACCAGTTTGCTCACTGTTCACTCACATGACCACCAACATTGAGACAATTAGGTAGTTGATTTCAGGACTTTTTCGTGTTTTGTGACCATGGAGAGTTGCTTCACATTCCCACATGTGTGAACATGGCCATCATTCTCAGACATACTACAGTGAGGGTCCACAACAATCTAGCATTCTACCCATGCATCCTCTGACATTTCATTCAGAGGACACAAGTAGTGGCAATTTCTTGGCAGGAGTTTGCCCTCATTTGTACTTATTTGTATTCTTTGAGCGCTGAGATTTGTACATGAGTGGGTATCTCGTATAACCTCAACAAAAGCCAACGATTAAGACTTCTTCATTGTCTTTTAAAGACCAAAACAAGAGCACAACACCAACTGGACTGCAGTGGGTGGACACAGACTATTAGTGTGCTAACCAACATCTGCATGGATTCTGTGTGGACCATTACAGAAATTGACCAATGACGAGATCTCTGTCCAAGAGTAATCTGGTGTAGATTGGCTCTGGTACCACATAGGCCGACAGCACTCAGGCTGGAGCAACAACAAAAGGCTTTACTGGGCCATAAGGTGGACAAGCATAGATTCACATATGGAAGGAAAACAGCTTATAATGCAGAGGGCCTTTGTGAGTAGTACTGCTGCTGTCTGTAGCCGTCAACACAGGTGCAAACCTAGGTCTATTTTTATGCCAATAAAACATAATTCAGGGCAGACACCGAATGAGCATGTAAGAATAACTATTGCAATTACAGGTTCCTCGCCACTATAATCTTTGTACATCATGTAGACACTTACTTTATCCAAATGGGTCCGTGACATTCTAAATAGCTCTCTGTGGCTAAATAAGGCTCTGTTTGAGAAAAGCTGTGAACCTGTGTGTTCAACTGCATGTTTGCACTTTGTTTTGTTGTGTGCGATGAGGTAGAGAAAGTAATCCAATCAATGTCACTGGAACTGTTGTGGTGCTCCGGGCCCTGGCCTGCTTACAGACATGACGCTGCTTGAGAGGGAGAATATCTGCCTAGTACTGAGAAATCTGCACCGTCTCTTTAAGAGACTGAGAGGCACTCACAGCACTTCCTCAATCTGGCATCCCCCTCCGTGTGCTGCCATTGGTTGGGGCCCCCTCTTTCACTGTCAGCTGATTCGCTGTTGGTATCTAAGGGCTGGCTGGCCAGCACTCTATAAATAAACCCAGTGCTGTCTCAGCAACCACCCTACAATACTCATTAGCTACTTCTCTCTCTCCTCTTCTGCCTCGCTCCTGCTAAGCAAGTAGCTTCCAATAACAGGCCTGGCTCTCAGCAGCAATCTGACATACTCTCCCCTAGCAACCCAACCCACCCTACCAGCCGTGTTCTCCTCCCCCTTTTCTTCATCATCCTTCCTGCTTTCTCAAAATCCTCTCCATGTCTAAATCTGCTTCTGTGTCTTCATCCATCAATCATATGTCCCTTAATTCGTCAACCTCATCTTCCCTCCTTCCCGACTTTCTTCTGACAACTGCCCAATAAGTATCGGTTAGAGACATATCCTCTTCCATGCTGAATGCTTCATCTCTCTATCAGCGCCCTGTTGACGCACAGTGATGCAACATTATTTAGAGCAGAGGCGAGTCACTCCAGGAAGCACAGTAACACACAGTGAGGTCACAAACTAACACTTCCTGCTCACAACTTTCTTTTGTAAATGATGAAAACCAGGAGTGAGGAAAACCTAGACTTCATCAGGGTGAACCAAAAGTTGTGCAACACAGACTTGAAGAAAGGTCTAATCACATGCAGTTTGAGGATGCAAATCTGTTAAACACTTGCCAAGACCACTTCCACTGAGACAAAGATGGAGGCCAAAGAAACAGAAACAATGCTAACCTAACTAAAGACACAATACGCTTAAATTGAACACAAGCATGTTAAAAGAGCTCAGAGAAAAAGTAAAGCTTAATGTCACCAGAAGACACACATATGCTAATTCCCATCATTTTTAATTTCCATCATCATGTGTTTTGCCTTCTGTGTCCCCAGGTTTCAGCTCTTAGTCTCTTCTCTAAAAGCTCAAACATACTTTATATTAATAGTCATTTAAATGTTTTTTCTTAATTGTCAGACCGAACAAGAAATAAACTGTGAATGAAACACAGTCCGAGTAAGATTTGGCAGAGACGTTCAAATTAGAGACAGCAGCTGTATCTGCATGTGCCACCACGATCGGTCAGCTCCATGTCACCCGCTGTGTGGCCAAGTGACCAACCTCAAGCACCCACGGCGATACTGTTGAAACATACATGTATGAAAAACACATGAAAAGAGGACTGGAGTTACATTTTTTTTAACAATTACAAAACTATCAAGATCCACTCTGGAAATGTGCTAATGTAGCCCACTCACACTCGGTTTTGAAATTGATAACTACTTTATCCAACAACATACCAAATAGTCTTTCAAAGCAGATGTTAAGCGAATTCTATCGTTGGCTGAGTGAATGTGTGTGTCTGTGGTTGAATAAAGCTGCTGAGAGGAAGCTCGAACTGAGAATGTTATTTCCAACCACCTGACACAGGTCACTTCATCAGAAACATCCCACTTCCTGAAACATAAGTCAGTCTGATGTGACCACAATGTGCTCGAAATAATTACATACTTACAACATGTGACAGAGAGAGAGGCTCAGAGGGTGAATATAGCTCTTAATAAGCAACACAAGCCAAACAAGTTTTCAAAGAAAAACAGTCAAAATTTCCTTTTTTGAGACTATTTTTACTCTTAAAGCAGTGCTGTCTCAGGTTCAATGACGTCTCATTTTTGTAAAGACATCACATCTTTACAATCGCCTCATCTGATATTTAACAAACACAATTATCCTGTTATAATATCCCAGTTATGTACCAACTCTGCAGTATTAAACTACCTTTTAATACAGTGGCATGGTCATGTTCAACCTTTTAAAACACCTATATACTGATGTGTTTCAACATTAAGCCAAGTGCACACAGATGTGTACAGGTGTATAATTAATGAAGGGGTGGAAATTTTCCTGGCAAACTTCCGGTAAATTTCCAGAAACTTTCCATGGAAACTTCAGCTCAAGAATTTTAAAAATACTCTAAAGTGACAAACTTCCATTGGGAATTATGAGAATTTATGGACATTTATACAAAGATATTGGAATTTTTTGTAATGTAAAGAAATTGTGTCATATTGTGTTTGTGTGAGCTTAAAACAGGTCAGATTCAGCCTTATAGCCCATATTCATGCATAGTATCCGTGAATATGCAACATTACTCTTGAAGGACACCTCCAAGTGAGTAAGTATGTCAGCTGGTTCATAACACAGTCTTGTGCAGATGTACATAGCAATAAGAAGAAGGTGAACTTTGTCATGGTGGGGGTGTCCAACCAATCTACTGCACTACTTTTGTGTATGATAACACAATAATATTATGATAACATGTCCAGCATATATTAATTGCGATATTGTGTCATGTAGCTCTTAAAAGCCTGTGACGTCCACCTACTTGTGGTGAGATGCACTCTGTCATTTTTCCAAAAGTCAAGACTGAGCGAAATATTACGCGCCACCCGATTAATTTCAAAGCATTCCTCCACATTACAGTTTCCCTTGCCAAAAGAGGAGATATGATCAGTGACAAGAAATAAATGGGTTTAAACCATGAAGCTAAAAGCACTATACAGAGGCTAATGTAGAATATACAGTTGCATAAATGGGAGGACATGGACAACTGGAAGGATGGAACAAGACTGTCTGCTGTCTTCAACCGATTTGGGTTCAAATAAAATCTGCAACAATTATGATGCAGACAGATGAACTTGTCTGCACCACTACAAGAGGTTTCTACCACTGTAGAACTACTAACCTGTACCCCACCCTCTTACCTCTAGGTGCACACTGTTATGATCGGCTAGACATCTAGACATGGCATTTTCAGATAAAACAATCTGTGTCCAGACAGTGCTTGAGCTCTAAATTAGTTACATAATGTGACCCTTCACATGCACAGGGCATGCGTGTGCTTCTTTTCTGTTTGTTTGGTTTCACAAAGTATTACTAATGAGAAATAACAAGGTGAAACGGGAAAGTAAGTGTAATTTTTTTGTTCACAGCTGATATTCAAATAATAAAACAAAGAGAATATTGGGAACTGCACTTTCATTTCCAAAGGGGATCATTTTTGCCCATCCATACCAAAATTCAGCCTTTAAGTTTTTAAAATAAAATGGGGCCAGCTCCAGCTTCTCCATTTATGTGGCTCAAACTCAGCAGGGTAGTGTGGACATCAGGCACATACAAAGCAGAATGGAAAATGGAGTTGTATGGATGTAGCTTACAGTGTTGGGAGAAAGCAGTAATCTGTCAGTGTACATTGGCTGATGACATCACTAACTAGCAATAACTATCACAGCAGCAAACATCCAACAGTGGGTGTGACAACAGCAGAGGGAACACACTTCCATGAAGATTTCACACATATTCATGGAAGACACCTGGTTGAATAATGCAATGATGCAGTTGTAAGAGTAATAAAAGGAAATGAAAAACATGAACAAATCTTATCAAAATAACAAAACTACAGTCTTATTTTCCCCGGTTAGGATTAGACCTCTGCAAATGCTATTGTGGAGTTTAAATATCGGAAGCTTAGCAAGTCACCAGAGCAGGAAGCCTTACAGCTAATCAATAACATGTTAAAATGCAGCCTGCTGTGTGATGCAGTGACACCTGTTATCTCGGTAACAGACCTGGAAGCTCAACTCTGTATGATCTGTAGCAACCTTAAGTTTTTATTGATGAGTAATTCACAGTGCAGAGGGGGGAAAAACAGGTATCAAACTGCCTCTAAAATCTGACCTAGTTTTGGATTTGTTTTGAGGTGACTAAAACAAAATTACACAAATCCAGTGGGTTAATGCACACAACATGCATTACTGTAAAAGTGAGCAAGCAAATGTAATATAGCATGTTGTTTCAGCTGACCAGTTAGGGGGTTCTGTTCCACAATGTGCTGCAACCAAATGACAAGGATTTCAGTGTTGGAGTGAAGGTTAAAAATATCCAACCAAGCAGTGATGTAGAGAACTCTGAAGATGTGACCTAAAAAAGGTATTTAATAAGGCAAGTTGTTAATCGAGCACAGGACAAGGCCCTTTATGTGACACCAGACCACAGTTTATTACGACAGACCTACACTACAAAAATGCACAAACACAAAAATAAACCAAGGGCCAGTGATGGCTAGATGATGGAGACTAATGGGGACTGCAGAGGGCCACATGGGTGTCAATAACAAGGATAAAGTGACAAAATAAAGCAAGAAATTTAAGAAAGCATCAACAGACAAACCAGCATCGGATAGCGCATGTAATCACTTGGTAAAAATTGCTCTTCAGTTAAAAGTAGGACTTGCGGCAAGATGCACAATGGATCATATGACAGCGTGGAGTTCAAAGATATTAAATAGCCAAGGTCAAATGTACACGTCCCTTTAAAAGAAGAGAGAAGACATTCATGCACCTTCATCACATCTGACACTTCTCTGACACAGGATACACGGCATGTCAGGGGAAAATGACAACACACAACCTGTAAGTAAGCAAGGAAATCCTACAACAAAACAATCCCACTTGAATCTGGACTGGAGATGGAGGAGTATGTCAAGGTTATAGTTGGGAGAAGACAACATAACTAAGGATGCTCCAATCATGTTTTCTGCACAGACAACAATACAATCTTATTTTCATATTGTTGTAGCAGCTTGTGGCTATAGCTGCTAGATTTTGCTGCCAGTGGGTGAGTCAGACTGTGGGTCAGATTTCTGGGGTCTTCACATGGTTGTGGAGATACTGTATATGAGAGTACAAAGCCCGGCACACTCATAATGCAGTTAGTATAAGCTTTACAGAGTTTTGTTTACCTGGCATGTGTAGAAACATCAAGGGGTTAAGAATTAAGACATGGCAGCATGTTTGCATCTTGAAACAGTTTGGATGTTGATTGATTTGAACATTTTGGAAAGAAAGGCTAAAAGATGCCATGATATAATTTACAAAACTGGTATTGAAAAGAATTTACATTATTCTGATTTGATTCAGGTAATTAGTCGGGGATGGTGAATCCGCGAATCCCAAAAATAGAGTTCCTTATTTCTTTTCACAGGAGCTTTATTTTGAAATGGCTTTTATGTGAAATGGCTTTTATATCTGAAGTGACAGAAGGTAGTGAGTGTTGTTCTCTCACACTAGCTTAAGAACTGCCAATAACGGATCATAACATGACCCTCAGAAACAATGTCTGTTTCTGAACTAAGAACTAAGTTTTGAAGCTTCCACTACCTAAAACTGTATGTTGATGAACTTCGGACAACTTTGCTTGTGACTACATGGGGGTTACAATTCACACTCATGTTATGCTTCAACCAGCGACCCATTTTCTCTTTTGAATTTCTCGTGTTTGCCTTTGCCTTCTGAATACAATGTTCATAGCAGTGGCTGCTCAATTAACTAGGGCTGGGCATTACAACCAAAAATCTCATCATGATGAATAGTATCATAGTATAAAATTTAGTTTTGCTCCCCAAGTGAAGGTTGAAGTAACCAGTTACTAGTCGTTTTAAACTAGGTTATACACAAAAACAATACTTGTTAAACACAGAAACAATTCATAAACAATAAAGCTGTTACTGCATTAAAAGGAACATACATTGTGTCTCAAAGTATGTTTGCAGAGCACATAAATATTTATTGATATACTGAATCTTTGGTACTTAGGTATTGAAATAACATTTATGGCAATATATACTGTTACTAAATTAGGACCCAACTTTATTTTAAATTTGTTTGTGTCTAGTGTTTGAGTAGAGGTCTGATATGTTGTGTGGCTTCCTCCCGCAAATAATATCCTGGAATACTTAGCAGATTTCATACATTATGTGTGTGTCACACATTTTAAAAATGTTCCACACCGCTGCTCCTGGAAGGATGCTCTCATCTACATGTTAAACCAGGTATTTTTGCTTTCTAGATTTTCTGGCCACAAACAAACAAAAAAGTGATCAAACTTGATAGTATAAATCAGGGCTTCCTGAAGACAGATATACTTTTTTATGCAAATGAAGTCTATTTAATAATTGCATTGTTTCAAACTGACAAAAATAATTATGAATTATAATCGATACGTAATAAGTGATAAACAAGGGTGAAAAGTAAGAATTGAATGAGCTATTGTGCAGGAAATGAAAGCTGAGCAAGCAAGCTGCAAAATGTCAGGGCTCAAATTTAATTCCCGGCTAGATGTTAAAACAGAGCCTGGACGTGAGGGATCCCTCTCTGGGACTTCGGGGAATCCACAGGCTGTTCTGTTCAGGAGTCATCATAATGTAAAGCAGCTACAAATATCCCGATATTCATTATTCTATGTTTTATAACAGGCATGTGAATCTCCGTGGAGTCCTGTGTTCCAACATATCTTGTTTGAAAACAATCGGCCTTGACTGGATGATTTACTCAAAACAACAGCATCAACACAAATTCAGCCTCCAGTCTGAGTTCATGTGTGTCTCAGACCCCCATTACACCTGGCATTAAACTCATTTTCTGTGATCAGATTGCAATTGGATAGTTAGTACCTGACCACATGCAAGTACAGGTGTAAATACACGCGAGATGCATTGACGGACTGTTGTGCGATCCACTTTGGGAGGTGGTCGGAGACACATTGTGACCACACTGAAATCAAGTATAAAAACAAACTAGAAAAGTACTCGGAGAGCACAGACCTCCAAAAAGCAGATTATTTCCCACTATTTTGTGATTTGCACCCAAAATTATTAGTCATAGAATAATTGTATGTATATTATTGGATCCCTTGCCCATGAAGACATACCCTTAGCATGGAAATCACCTTAATAGCATTATTAGTTTGATAGTTATTCACAACAATCAATGTTTCTGTAATGGTGGTTTTCTGGATCTAGCTCCATAGCTGTTAAAGATACAGCAAATTCGTTGACACACTTCTGATTCAGCAGAGACTCAGCTACAATTTGCTGTTGCATGTCTGTATCTTTATTTGTTACCTTACAGTACCCAAAATCCCACAAACTCACTCTACTTTTTCCTGTTCTGGATCGTAATATCCAGAATGTTCACAGGATCTGGATCAATCTTTGATGTATTATGGAACCTATTGTGCCTTTATCCTGCATTTTTTGCCAATCACCCTGGCCATTAATTGTGGAGTTACATACACAAATGTTGAAATTGGCCCTATCTCGCAATGATAAAGAATCCTTCAATTCCCGGATCCAGATTGCAATCCGGATCACCAACAAACTCTAATCATCGGCTCCATTACACACCTTTCCTGAAAGTTTCATCAAAATTTGTCCATAACTTTTTGAATTATTTCGCTAACAGACAAACCAACGCCGGCCAAAACATAATCTCCTTGGTGGTGGTAATAAGTCTTTGATGCGTATCCACTCCACCCACAACCACTACGTGAGCGGAAATATGTTGGTGGATCCAAGCACAGCTAACGTGAAAGCACCGAGAAACTGCGCAGTCTCCTCTGCTTTCGGCAGTTATCCGCTTGGACATTGGACATTTATGTACTGTATTATTGTATTATGTTGCATTAGAAGAATCAAAAGAGTCAGTTTTTAGATATTAGATAAACTTAATTAAAACTTAAGCACTTTATCCTCACAGCCATGCAGTTAATTCTGTTTCATGGAGGTTTTAGAGTCTGGTTTGTGTTAAGTGGGTTTCAGAAGTGTTTCAGGTGATGTGTGAGTGCTGTGTAGCCTACTCTCTTCCTTGAATAGAGAAAAGAAATAGTGTTAAAATAAAACCAATATAGTTTAACAGCACCACTCATAATAATAATAATAATATAATAATTATACAACCTGATGATCCAGCCCACATCAGTCTACTTCAAACACAGAACATTCGGTGTTACTTGCATCCTGAAACTGAGGGCTGTAACTCAGAAAAAGATGAACCATTGCAAAAATAGAATTAAGATATTTGTAACCACAATTACAAGTAATTCAGGTGTATTGTCTTCAGCAGAATTATTCAATACAAAAACATAAACAATCTGATGATCACCTGAAAACTATAAAGAAAAGCCATTTAAGAAAAGGTACCAAGTCAGGATAGAAACTACACAGTTTTCTCTTCTCCAGGGTTCCAAAGTTCATAAAACCAAGCTGAACACATTCTGTGTGCATACATACATATTTAGTGTAACTATACAACACCAGCAACCTACAAAACACATCCATCCACTCCAAAGTACAACCCAAAACAATCAATCACTATAAACTGACAGACAATCAGAGATTATTAACAGATTACAGTGACAGCAGATTTACACACAACTGTTGCCATGATAAGGAAGAAAGGAGTTTACCCTGTGTTTGTGTATTTGTTTGCTTGTGTGTGTGTGTGTGTGTGTACTGACTCTTGTTCTTGCGAAGCAGGGCAGAGGTTATCCACGGTTCGGATTGGACCATCCTGCAAGAGGGCACAGTCTTGTCCTCCACAGATGATGACGTGATCACCATGGAAATGCTTGGCAATTGTTCAATCCAGCAAGGAAATACTGTCAGTCAAAACACTCTGACAGGTGGGCGGGGCTTGTAAGGGGTTGGTTAACTGTCATCAGGCGTGTTTTCAATCCCAGAGTTCACTTCAACAGTTTACATCCAACTAAATCAACGAATCTTGAAATGGTGGGAAACCAACCGACCAATCAAAAGGCACCGTCTTCTCTGGCTTATTTCTTTTGTAAGATTTTTTTTGTGACTGTGGTTTCTAAGGCAACCAACTGGTGTACAGGCAGCTTGTCTCTCTGAAGTAAAAATATAAAGGATGCGATCTCTGTAGTGAAGTTACACTAAAGATATAATCTCTCATTCTACATATATATTTTGTTTCTCTGTGGGTATGGGGAGTGGGAGGAAATAGGATATTTGGTTAGTCAGGATAGCTTTTATTTATGTCTGTTTCGGCAGTTTCATGCATTCTTTCTGTGTGCTGGAGATTTGTGCCTCTCCAGACCGCTGGTGACCAATGTTTTAGGTAGTCAAAGGTAGGTTTCTCCTATAATATACTATGTTAACAGGTGGCTACTCCGATTTAAGAGTTTGAGCTAAAAGTCTAACCGTTCAAGGCATAGACTCTACTTGCTTATTATATGTTCACCTAGTCCACGGCAGGTTTAACCAAACGTACAGTTAGTAGTCCTTCAGACATCTTCTAAGTAGTGTTCCAGAGCAGTTCTTATGTCCAGTGCAGCTGTATCCAGTACAACACAGTACAACTGATACCCCCCCCCCCACGTCAACAAAACTCCAGGGTCAGTTTGGACACGACAGATCTCATATTATTCAGCTGGAAAAAAAGTCCATCCAAGTTTTGTTATTCTTCCAGACTACTAATGGAGCACATTATCTCGCTGTAAGTCAAGTCAGTGCTGCTAACCAGGCTCACCCAGCATACTGCCCGGTGGTCTGAGCAAGGTAGTGTGACAGAGGGGGCAGAAGAGGAGGAGGAGGCGAGTTGGGTTTCCAGCTGCCTGCTTTTACCCCATCCCTTACACTAAAAATAGCTCCAATTACTGGCGCTTTCTGGATGGGGGGTGTACTGGTCACTGGTCAGAGTGGAGCAGTGTAGAGTGATGGTATCGCTCAGATTAATCCAGTGATACACACACAGCCCTGCACTGGCGATGTCACAGGGCCTGTACAGCCACAGCTCCACAGAGCCAGAGAAGCTGCCAGGGTCACTCTGCCCCCCTTGACCTGCCTATGGTCCGCATAGAAGGCGGTCCTTTTGAAACCAGAAAAATACAATCCTTATACACTGTGACGACAAAGTTCTTCTGATTTGACTGTCCACGCTGCAACTCCCTATACGCGCCCCGTCCTTGGTTTACCAGTAGTGAAGAAACTGGGTTTAAAAAAGTTTGAATCCAAAACGTAGGGTCAGAAGCCAAACGTTTCCGCGTGATAAAAAGACCAACATGACAAGCCGCTGACGGCCTGCTTTTACACACTGCTTCGACCTCTGTTTACCACGGCAACTCGATCCAGGAAGGAGTCGCACCTCCGAGGTAATGGCACCGAAATAATATCACAAACAAAGTCTAAACTGCAGCGAACGAAAAGAAAAGAAAATCTTGAAACTCGTCTCAAAGTGAAGTCACACAGACCAACAATCAGCGGAGTTCCTGAGCTTGCTGTCAGACGCCTCCGGTCGCTTCGAGACGCGCCACTTCTTTCGTGCGCTTCCGCTCTCCCTCCACTCACACCTCGCGTCCTCCTTCGCTTTTTTTAATCACAAATGTCGGAGGTTGATATTCCTTCATGATGGAAACCTTCACCGGGGCGACTTCGACTCATGTTTCTCGCCCGTTTTCTCTTTCCGTGCTTCTCCGTTAGACGGAATCTGTGCTGCTCTACCACACGGCTCCCCCACCCTGCGATACGGACTGTACCAAGTGGCCGTGACGGGGGTCAGCGCTGCTCTGTCTGCTGCAGCCTCACACAGAGGCGTGTGTGTCAATGATTTTAGTGACATATCACAAGTTTGTTCTCGCCGAGTATCAACTCAGACGGCGAGAGCGTTTATCAACTATTAAGGAGAACTAGGTTGAATTAGCGGGACAGTAACCTTCCCTCTGAGCGTAGTAGTCTGTTCCAAGCAGACCTCTCCTGTCCTGTCCATTTATAGTAACAGCGGGATATATATACTAGGACTTTATATACACGCATACATAAACGATCTTTAGTTAATCAAGTTAACTTTCTACACTTTCACTTGTACGGATTATGTGAAACATAATCACAATCACTTAAGCAGACAGGTTGACTGTACTTTTGTCAACTTATTACCCTGGATTTAGAACAAAAGAAAAAAAAATCCTCAAACATATGGTGTTATAATCCAAATGTTTGCAACAATGTACAGTAGGTTAGTGTCTTGAAGACATTCTGCTCACAAAATAAACGAAAATAATTAGGTTTGGCTCACGGAGACAGAGGTCTTTGAATTGATGCACATCATTAAAATGTGTATATAAACATACTGGGCCCCAAACTAAAGACAGAGAAAGTCGCAGTTTGTGGAGTTAAACACAGCAGAGAAGGAGGTGGTGGGCGATGGTTTAATAATATAACATTTTTGTGTGACTGCTGGTGAACCATGAAGCTCACACTGGCTCATTTTGTTCCTTCAGTCTTTGAAAACATTTCAACTTCTCTGTGCGCGGGTACACGCACCCTTCTACAGCCTCTGTTGCTACCCGACGCCGTGGCAGCTGCGAGGCGATTGGCTACACGGAACTCCCGTCCCCGCCTATGATTGGCTGGCGGCGGGGTCTGTGGGAGGGGCGATCGGCTTAGTTTCCCACTGTCTCTTCAAACGGCGCGAGGCAGGAATGACGCGGAAATAGTTTGAAGATGTCAGGTAGAAATGGGAAGAGGGAGGGAGAGAGGGGGGAGGGGGTGGAGGTGCAGCCGGGGAGCAGGCTTCTATAAGCGAACACACGCTCTGAGTGGGACTGAGTGACTCTCTACAGCTGAGACGTGTGACTTCTTCTCACAAAGCAGCCAAAGGTAAAAGTTGTTACTGTTGCTATCCGAGCATTCCGGCTAAATCAGGCACAATGCTGCCCGGAAACAGCCCAGCACACCAACACACACAGAGGAGCTGACACCCCCTTAAAGGAAACTCACCCTCCAACACGAGTCAGCACTGCACCGAGAAAATGTGTGTCATTTGAGCTTTCTCTCTTTGTCATCCTAGTCATTGTCTTTCTTTGAAGAACCATCTTTCCTGCCTGTCCTACTCATCTTCTGCCTGTCTTTCATATTTACTTTTAAGTGATGATGAATAAATACATAATAAAGATGTGTTGTTCAGACAAAATGAAGGGCACCCATGCTGATCCTGGCCATGCACATCAGATCAAGTTGGGTAGAACAGGGCAAAAGGCTGCATACAGTACATCCAAATATTGTTTTTATTTGAAAGCAACAGTTTTCAACTTAAAACACAATTTGCATACAAATGAGCGCTTCAGATGAGCGTCAGGCATAATCTGCATTCATACCGACACACCAATAAAAGCATTTCATGTGAGATTCAGGTGCACTGGACATGGGCGTGCCAGTGTAAACAGGAAGTTGATTCTCTCATCTGCCATTGTTTGCTTAGTTTCAGAGAGAAAGAAAAGTAAGAACAAGGACTTCTGTTTTGAGACAGACTACAAAGTCAAACATAAACTGAAAGTCGGAGTTTATCGTGCCCAGAAGGTCAAAGTATCATCTCTAAAAACCAATCAGTAAGTTCGCGTAGGTAACTGCGTAATCATTGAACTAAAATGCTGCCCTGGATTTCTTCTACGGAATCGGAGCTGACAGCATTTTTCATCAGTTTTCTTAACAGCAGGTGTATGAGAAGCTGAATTTATATGTTTTTAAATGTGGATGAAGCCAGTGACATCAGTACAACGACAACACGCTCCTGAACTGTCCATTTCTGCACTTTACAACTTAACTGCTGTATTGTTAAACTGGTTTGAAATAAGTTTTAAGTTTTATATTTTTTTACATATAAATCTAATTCTGTCCATGAAATGTAACAAAAACAAGATCACGTTGTGTTTAAAAAATATTTGGTTGAAACTGCTCAGAATGTATTAGGACTACAATAATTATTCAATTATTACTCAATTACTAAATTAATCTATTTTGATAATTGGTTTGATTGTTTTTTTTTTGTTTTTTTTTGCTATAACAAGTGTTCAGATTTTTTCAGCCTCTTAAAAGGGAATACTTACTCATTTCTTTGCTCCATATAACAAAGAAATTGAAACCGAATAATTTTGGTTTGTGGACAAAGCAAGACATTCAAGAACATCGTTTCCAGGTTTGGTAAACACTGATCAACATTTTTTTAAACATTTTTCTGACATTTACAGGCCAAACAAGTACATGATAATGAAAATAATCTTTAGTTGCAGTCTGAGAATGTGTCAATGGTCTTATTTTGTTTGCCAAAACCACTACCAAAACTGTATTCTGGCTTTGTAATACTTCTGTGACTCCGGGTCCTGCAGCCTCAAGAAGCCACGGTCCAAATCAGTGCACTCGCACACACTGAAACAGCTGACCAGTCACAGCTAAAATAGGATGGCATGGCCTAATAACAGGGTCTAATTATACAGCGTGCATCAGAGTGAAACGTTTCTGAGATATGTAAGAAATAAAAAAGAAGGAAGTCACGTTACAGAGCCGCAGTACATGCCAACATGGTAATCACATTCAGATGAATCACTACAGGTGGTCTGCTTCAACCAGGCCCAATGCCCGGCTCGGGGGACTGATTCTGTCTAGTCAGAGGGGGAGCCAGGATGTAACAGAGGAGAGGTGCATGTCACAAACACAGATTCACATGGAACCAACAGTTAATCAGTTTATAATGTCTCGGAGACTCCACATGTGAGACTGAAACTTTTGGGGCTCCACTAGGAGTCAAGGTTACATGTGCTTTTAATTCATTTTTGTCAGAGAATGATCAACAAAAGTCATCTCTAGTGAGAATTGACAACTTTAATTGAACAATAATCTTCTCTTGCCCATTGAATTCAACAGTAATTCATCACATCTCCATTCACATTGCAGCAAACTGTCAAAAAGCCATTGGCTTCTTGTCATTAATTATTGTGATCGAATTGTACAGTCAGTCTTTGAAAAACTGTCACTGTTTTTGGAAATATAAACATACAGCGGTTTCTGTCTGTGTTAAACTTCATACTAATTATTTTCATTAAATAGAAATATGCAAATAGTTTTTATTTAACAAAGTGTCTTCAGTACAAATAAATGATGACATTGATTGAGTTATATGATGTTATACTAGTAGGGCTGCAACTAACAATTACTTTCATAATCGATTAACCTTGTCAATTGTTTTCATAATTGATTAATCTGTTTTCTCGACTTGTTTGGTCTGTAAAATGCCAGAAAATATTGAAAAATGTTGATTGGTGTTTAACAAACCTGCAAATAATGATGTTCTCATTTTTCTTGTTTTGGCCACAAACCAAAATTGTTCAGGTTTAATGATTTCTTTGTTATATGGAGCAAAGAAACCAGACAATATTCACATTTAGGAAAGCCGAAAAACCTGTTTTAATTAATTATTGAAAACAACACTAAAAATGATCATCAAAATAGTTGACAATTAATTTAGTTACCAGTTGATCGTTGCAGCCCTAATTAGATCTATGACCTTTTTATCAGCTCCCTACAGAAAATGTATACTAAATACAGTTTAAACAGAAAATACATGGGCGATATTTGGTTAATAAAAAAACTGTCAAACACTATAATGCAGCTACCCTGACCAGTTGCAGAAAAACAGGTCCTGAGGAGAAACAAAAAGCTGTGCAAGCTTTGCAGGTAAGATCTTTTACCACGTTGTTTTATGCCAAAAACAAGCAATTTCAGCTGTGTATCTTGATTATATGTCAGGTCTATTTCTGGGCAGACGTGCCATCACATACACAACCAATAGGATGAAGAAATACAGAGAGGCGCAGGCACAGAGCTGGCGATTTACTAACCTATTGAGTGCATATGTCTATTTGCACTGTGGAGAAAAACCAAGAGTGCTGCATTTCCTCCTCATCATGCAATGCAATACCCATAATTATCTCTGAAGACAAATGAGCAACAGGTGAGAGGTGTGTGTACAAACACACTGACTGACCTACACATTTCTTCCACAGTTTCTCTGTTTGCAGTAAAGGAATTAAATTGACTCGTTTAACCACACAGTAAACGTTTGTGCAAAAATTCTAAAAAAGGAGATATGTCGTTAAGAAGCAAAACAAAAGAATAGTACTGAAGGTAGGAGTATTATTTCACATTTATAGCTGACATGAAACATTCTATTTATAAACAGTGTCTGAACAGAATAATAATTTTAAATCATTCACCAAAACACTTTCTAAAATGTTTAAATTAGGGTTGCAACGATGAATTGATTATTAATCAATTACTAAATCAATCGTCAACTATTTTTACATGCTTTCTGATTTTTTCAGCTTCTTAAATGTGAATATTTTCTGGTTTCTTTGCTGCATATAACAAAGAAATCAATAAAACAGGATCATTTTGGTTTGTGGACAAAGCAAGACATTTCAGAACATCATCATTTCCAGGTTTGGTAAACACTGATCCAACATTTCTCTGCATTTTATGGACCAAACAAGAACTAAATGAATTGAGGAAAATTATTGACAGATTAATTGTTAGTTGCAGTCCTAGTTTCAATTGCATGCTTTAAACCTTATTAATTATATATATATATATATATATATATTATTTTATTTATTTTTAGAAATGTCTTATCTTTGAGGTTTGGTAATAAGTAGTGCATACAGTAATTTATATATTTATTTATTGAGCTGATTGTTGTTAACACTAACACCAACACTGGCTTCACAGCACACGTCCAGTTCCTTGCATTGGCAGAACCGCAGCTTCACCAGTCACTGAAACAGCACTGAGCCCTGAGATGTTGCATTAATGTTCTATGAGTGAACATAACAACAAACGTCGGTATTTCCCTTCACAGAGTTACTGACTGGCTTCCACAAAGTCACGTTCAGCGCTACTAACGGCCAGACAGCCGAGATTACCACGGCAGCGCGGGGAGGCAAGCAGACTCGGAGACTCACGTGCCTTGCAGCAAAATTCCACCCGGCAACTATACACTGTACCATGGCAACAGCTCTGCCATTGGTCCCCGGTGCGTTTTCAAGTGACCAATGGGATGGCCAGCCGCGGGTGATGCTTGTTGCTAGGTAAACATGATGCAGAGGAAAGATGGAGGAGCAGAATTACCATGCTGCTACTGCAGGGTGCTTTCAGCAAGGAGTGGAGCAGAGCACTCTGCGTGCCCTTCTCTTTTCCGGCACTTGGCGGTGCCAGAGACAAAAACAAAGCCGGGCAGGAATGACACAGTGTAGCGTTTGGCTGCTTTACAGCCGTTGGGAATGGCACTGCTACACGCACAAATCCCATCAATGTGCTCTGAGCTAGCCTGTCGCTAATAGCACAAGATAAGAAAGTCCTTCGTTGGGCCCACAATGAGGAAATTAGCTTTAATGTTAGCTTCACAAGAAAATCAGCAGACCCCTTGGCTCTTCCACCACTCTCAAATAAAATAAGTTTTGAACTATTACAAGAATACAGTGACTAACTCACTCACAAGCATAATGTGCAAAAATAAATTAGGGCTGAAATAATCCCTTACTAAATTAATTGTCAACTATTTTGATAATCAATTAATCAGTTTGAATGTTTTTTTGTTTTTTTTTTAATAATTAAAACATGGGTTCCAATTTTTCAGCTTCTAAAATGTGAACATGTTTTGGTTTCTTTGCTCCATATAACAAAAATTGAATAAAAGTGAATAATTTTGGTTTTTGGACAACACAAGACATTTGAAGACATCATAATGTCCAGGGTTTTCTGACATTTTATTATTTTATGGACCAAACAAGTACTCAGTTAATCGAGAAAATAGTTGTTACCTGCAGCCCTAATTTTGATAATCAATGAATCAGTGTTTTCTTTTTTTTATGAAAACCAGTTTCTCTGATTTTTTATCTGTGAATAGTTTCTCATTTTCTACCACTTTATCCTCCACTGAGGGTCACGGGGGTCGCTGGTGCCTAACTCCAGCTGACACAGGGTGAGAGGTGGGGTACACCCTGGACAGGTCGCCAGTCCATCGCAGGGCCACATAGAGACAGACCTTTCTGATTTCTTTGCTCCATATAACAAGGAAATCATTAAAATGAATCATTTTTGGAAGACATTTGAGAAATTCCTAATTTCCAAGTAACACTGATCAACATTTTTCAACATTTTATGGACAAAACGATTACTCACTTAATAAAGGAAATAATAGATACATTAATCAATTATGAAAACAACTGTTAGGTGCTGCCCTAAAATTAATTAATAAATGTATACAATTTTAAAGTGAATTAACCACTTTTTGTGCTCCCTGCTCACCCACTGTGTGTGTTATAATCAGTGAAAAAAATTATACAGAATTTTATATCCTGATCCAAAGCTACTACTACTTCTACTGCTACTATTAATTATCATGACTCTTGCAATCAGTATTTGCATTTCAGGCCACATGGAGGTCCAAGCTAAGCCAGGGTTGAGAAGGTGCCGCAGGACAATGCTTGAGATGTTCTTAAATGTCTTGTCTCGTCCGCAAACCAAAGTTATCAAATTTTAATGATGTTTTTGTTATATGAAGCAAAGAAAACAGAAAATATTCACATTTAAGAATCTTGTACTCAACTCAAGTATCATTTGCTGTAACCTTGGGTTTTATCCACACGGAAACTACAGAACCACGCGCCTCTTTTCTTTTTTGTTCACAAAACGTTTTCAGCATTATTTCAACAAAATATCTACATGCACCCAAACCCACCATCAAAGGAGTCTAACCGCTGTAGTATATATGCCAGACCTGTATGTGGTGTTGTATAGACATTTCCCGTACAATAACGTCCATTTTTATATAGTTCATTTTGTACGACGCATGCATTTTTTTATACAATGTGCAATTTTGTAATTCTTTTTAATTCTCTTATTAACTGGTGCAATTTTTCTATTTGTTTCTATTTTTCTTATATATCACTGGTGAATATGTAGATTCTTCTTGTCTTATTGAGAGAAAGGCACCCAAAATTTCATTGTAAGTGTGTATAATAACAATAAAGCCCATTCTATTTTAATGCTACCACAGAAATGCACTAAAATTCTAGCTGAGTTATGGGTTAGAGAGGTGGGGCTATGACATCATACTTTTTGTAAGTTGCATATTTTTTGAGTACACAAAAACCCAAGGGTGGCTCTTTGAAGGTACCTTTGGGAATTTCAGTTTTTTGCAACATCACTTTTATTCAAAAGGACCTGAACCCTGAAGTCACCAGTGATCTTGAACAGTGGTGTTTAATCAAACTTTCTGGTGCCAGAATTAAGAGTCTGGTTTCAATAATTTCTAAAATAAAATTCCCTAAACTGAAAATATGACCTTCATGTCCATTTCATTCAGGAATTGGGGTTAGCTGTGTGCAGCAATCCAAGTAGGCACAAGGTGGTTTCATTCTTCATATACAACTTTTGTATTTATTTGACTTCAGATTAGATTAATAATCAATTACTACATTAATCATCAACTATTCATTTTTCTTTAATAAAGAAAAAAAGTTTTCAGATTTTTCAGCTTCTTCAATGTGGATATTTTCTGGTTTCTTTCCTAAATATAACAAAGAAATCATCAGAACTGAATCATTTTAGTTTGTGGGCAAAAGACATTTGAGAACATCTTCAATTACAGGTTTTAGAAACACTTATCAACATTTTTCTGACGTTTTATGGACCGAACAAGTACTCTGTAATTTGGTTATGAAAATAATTGTTAGTTGCAGCCCTTGTTTTTAAATGTATCTGTGGCAGCACCTCAAATCTACCTTTGTGTATACAAAGCGCTTTATAAGTTAAACTGACTTGTGGAGAAAAAGACACTGGGTGTCAGTAAAGCTGCCAAAATGTCTATTAACACAGATAAAAGGAAGTCCATGAAACTGATTGGTTATATCAATAAAATGCAAATATTGTTTTGTATTTATTAACATTCTGTCTTTAGTTAAACTGCATTTCCTTATTACATCTGCAGCAAACAAACACTCCCTAAATCTAACTGTTCACTGAATGCTTTCAGCATTTTATAAAACAAACAAATACTTGATTAAATGAGAAAATAATCAACAGATTAATCGATTACAAAAATAATCTTTAGTTGCTGCTCAAATGTGCGTGCAACACATATGGGATATGGGAATTAAAGTGTTTTAATTCCCATATCTAAATAATACTGTTTCTCCTCCTCTCTATGACAGCCAACCTTTCTTTCTGAGTTTTTTAAAATAATTTTTCATTTACACCCTGTTGGGCTCAAACACAAACAATGGGAAAATATGAAAGGTGTGTCATATTAAGGAAGTCTGCAGCTCATGGCGGCTGAACACAGCTTTATTGTCTTTTAGCTTGTTTTGGTATAATGCTTCACAGCTCTGCTGATGTGATTCAGCCACATCTTTTTTCTTTTAAAGCAGTTAGTAACAAAATACATGTCCCATTGGCTTCGAATAAAGTGAAAGGGCTAATCTTCTGAATGACAGGTGGGATTGTACCATAAGAGTGAAAGCATTTCCTGTGCCCATTTGTTATGGCTACAGTAAAACTATACCAGTGGGCGGGCTGTTGCAGTATTGATTTTTATTTATTTATTTATTTTATACACCGCACAAATTTGGCAAACCATTCATACCGCTGCAATAACCACCATGCACTTAATATAAGCAGCACTTATATCCCTGTAGCACTTTTGTAAAGTCAATGTTTTTCAGGCACGTGTGGTTTAAATAACTGATAATCCACACAGATGTACATGCCAGAAATATTATAATTTGAAAATATGCTATTTCTCCCTTTTTTTTGAGATCAGCATATCTGATGCACTCATTCACTGTAATGTCAAAGGATTCATCTTGTTCCCTAATGCCGGGATCAGACTACACAAACTCAGGACGATTTGATCGTCCCAAATCGTCCCGAATTTGTGGCCGACACATTTCAAGGGTGGGACCCTATTATGAACGCCAGAGACGGTGAACGGATGTGTAGTGTTACATATTTAAAGAACAGAGATTTGGCGCCCGGGATGCTCCGCAACACCCCATTGAGAAGTCTAGCATGTTAGAAATGTTTCTATTTTCCTGCCTAGTCAGACATGGTCCTGGACCAATAGGATAACAGAGTGCTTGGTCACATACAGACATAAACATGATGAAGAGGAAAAGAGATGCTGCCGTTGGGTGAAAATGTGACACCGAAGAAGGTTTCATTAAGCTTTGGCAACAGTACCCCTGCCTCTGTGACGGGACTGTGACAAAGTTAAAAAACAAAAATATTGGCGAGTAATAACAGAGGCACTTTAGCAAGCCGGTGAGTAAAGACTGCAAACTCCTTGCCCCACCTTCCCAATGACCTATGAACTCGCATAGTGTGGTGAATGATGATTGGTGGGGGTCACAGTTGGAGTGTTGTCAGGCCCCTGAACAAGACGCAGCAAGAGTCTGTGTCACTGTGATTGATAATCTGACATGGTGACCATCGTGAAAGACAAAAATATCGTGTAGTCTGATCCCGGCATAAGTCTCGTGTTCTCTCACGAGAATTCCTCTAACTGCGAATGCAGTCATTCTCTGATTGTTGACAAGCTTCATATGATTCGTCCAACTTCTTTTTGGATCTAAGACAGAGCAAAATACAGGTGACAAGTTGAAAACAGACACCCATCATATCATTGATAACACACACAGCATGATGAGACCAATAACATCTCACATTTAAAACAGTAACGGCAAGAGTTCATATATATACACACACACAAACGCACACACACACACACACTGTATCTGTAATATATACAGACACTGTTGCCAGGCGAGACATAGTCGGTTTCAGTGTGAGACCCCAGAAATAGAGTCCAAGTAAGGACAGGTGCAGGGGCAACATGCAACAACCCTCTCACCCAAATTACCAGCACTCTCAGAGGGGGGGGGGGGAGAGAGAGACAGCAATAAACAGACAGACCTGAAGAAAGACAAAAAGCAGAGGTCTGACCAGAAGGTGGTTGTCAAGTCTATCACCATGGTATGTTTGTAACATGGCTGGTTATTGTTTGGACTATATGATTTTCAGCAGACAAGTTGCATGAATACCTCATCTTATAAGTGGATGTGTGTGTGCATATGTCACCAGTTACGTTGTGGGTCTAACACTAGACATTTTCACATTTGACATTTTGTCAAACTGCCAAAACCGGAGTCCTTCAAATGCTGTGATCATTTACAGCCTTCGGGCTGACAAGTGTGATCTAACGTTTGATGTTAAGAATGGTAAGAATTAGAGTTCAAATTTAGGGTAAGACTCCGTACTAAAGGGTTAAAAAAAAAATAGAGGTAAACAAAAGTAAATACAAGATCCACTAACTAGTTTTAACAGCGTTATCAGCGACACTCAAACCTTTCAACGGCTTTTCTCACTTTTCCTCAGGTGAGCTGCTTTGAATGATCTCACCTAAATTACTGTTAGGATACTTAGTGTTCAACTGAAATTACAATAACAGCACAGAATAGTGGTGGTTACATGCTGGCTGCATACACAAAAACGCAAGGTAGTATTTTGAGTTTTTTTTTTTTGCACCTGTTCTCCAAAAATAGTATTTTGGGGCTCCCAAAACGCCAGATCTGTGCGGATAAAAGGGCTGATATAAAACTTTCTGGAATTCCCCTAAACTTGTTCATGTGTGTACAGGCCCTTAAACAATGTTGTTAGTTTGTTTGGTTTCCTTCAAAATATGCTGCTCCCTTTTATCTTAATAAAACGTACTGATCAGTCACAGGAAGAAAACAAAGGCAGGTGTGAATAATCAGCTTAATGATGGCGAGTTCCACGCTGTTAGCTTGTTCAGTGCTGGTTCACTTCCACTCTGTTCTAACTTCCATGAATGGAAGAGAGCCATTATTAATGTGATCAGTAACACCTGTGCTTTTACTGCTTTAAAATGTCAAAATGGCTTGGTATCGGTTGCGTGGTGGAAGCTTATGCTGAAACGCTGCTCATTCACTTGAGGCTGCGTCACGTGTTGCCGGACTTTTAGACCCATTGCTTCAATTTGCTCGCGTGGTGCGAGCCGATGTTGAGAAATGTTCAAAGCAGCAACGCAAGCAAAAGCCAGTCAAATCTTGTTAACCGACTCGTCACTGCCGCCTCCAGCAAGCATTACGATGTACACGTGGGTATGTTTTCTGTGACGCAACATGGAGACCTGGACAGAGAGACCATGAAAAGCAGCAAAAAAAATGAACAGAGTATTAGATGAAGTTAGATGATGTTATGAAAGAGCACAGAAAACACTGATTGTACTTCAGTATGTCTCACATATAAATACAACACTGATTGATGGACATCATTTAATACAGTATTAGTCTGTAGATGCAGCAGTAATGTATGTGAGACTCGGTACACATGGAATAATATCTGCAAACCTAAGTATCCCATGGCAAGACACTGAAACAAACTAATACAAATGCGGCCAGTACGACCCGGAGCTAAGGCAGCAGCAGTGCCCATGTCCCTGCAAGCTAGAGACTGTATGACCTTGGTGTGGGAGAGTGAGCAGTTTACAAACTTCCGTTTCCAATTAGAAATTAGGCTGTCTATCACATTGCATAACACATAACACAACAGGTAGGTATAGATTTTCAAAAGGTGATACTGCAGTTAAGTGGCTAAAACCACTTAACTTTTTTCTTTATGTCCCTGCTGGCAGCCATGTTTTCCAGCGAGAGCGAAGTGTCCTCGACTTAAGTAGGTTCCCAGTAAAGGTGTCAATATCTCATACAACCAGACTTGACAAAACCTGTACACTAGCGTCCCTAATCACTTTGACCCTGCCAGAACACAAGCTGACGGTAAGTTACTGATTTCATACGTCGTTGTCTTGTGCTGCAGCTGGATGACCTCCTTGTGTTATCACAGAACAGCTGTCTGGGAGGAGTGAGGGTCACGTGACAGCCCTGCATATGCCACAATGTCGGTTCTTCATGTGTATAATTGTCTCTCACTTTCTGCCTGTTATCGTGAATGTTGTGATGGAGATGGCTGATGTGATTCTGGATCATTTCAATGTGCATGTGCATTATTCCTCCCTCAAAGCACAGAGACTGGCCATAGCTGGTTGACTGAGGAATAGCTTGGTGACAAACCAGTTTCAAGTGTCTCCCCTAAATCCAACATAAGCGTCCTGTCGCTAGGCCTGCGAAAGGTTTCAGCGAAGAGGTAAGCTAACAATACTGATGACCGACCGACTAACCAGTGATGGAGGATCGTCTGACTTGAGTGGCACCTGCTCGTCGCTAAGCTCACCAAAAGTCTGTCAACTTAGGACGTTGGTCACAACCATCGACTCGGTGAGGAGGTTTCCAGTCGTTGCTAAACAGATACTAAATGAGGAGTATCAGAACTGTTAATGACCTTGGTTCAAGTACAGCATGAGGGTCGGTAACAATAGTAATAATAAACTTTATTTGTACAGCACTCTTCAAAACAACATTATAAACGGTGTTTAACAAACATCAAGGCAATTAAAATACAAAGAATGAATGAAAATATTTCTTTACTTTTAGCAGCACTTGCATTAGCGACATTGCTAACTGATTTCAGTTAGCAATTGATGCCAGGTTAATTCAAATGTTTTAATACTGTTGAGCGTCTCAGTGTTTTTTTTAGTATATGCTATTGTTAAAATTATGATATGCAATTTTTTTTTTTACTTTAAAATAACAGCTTCAGAGAATGAAGCCGCTGCCCTTGTGAGTTTGGTCAGCAGGTAGGAACAGTGACAAACCCAACATTAATGATATTCAGAGCAGCATGCTGAACCGAGGTCGCATAAGAGGAAGAAGTCACTCAGACTGTGGCAGGTTTGCTACAACAGCAGCACCGCTTTAAGAAAAAAACAACACAAAAACACATGACTAAATTGTTACTGTGATTTTGAACTGTTGCCACATTGAGAACTGCAGCAGGACAATGATGTGTAAGGCAGCGATTCAACCATTAACAATGCAAAAAAAAAAAAATCAAATACCACACATAAACAGCCCTTTATTCATTTCAATAATCCCAGTCAGTCCTGTGCAATAAATAGCTGCCATATGATTAGCTGATTAGATTTTTAAAGTTGTATCTAAATTAGCATCTAAATTAGCCTATAGTACCTTGAAAGGGTCACCATTAAGTTATACTTCAGTTTTTACTGAATATGAATCTTTAAATACATGAATGATTAAGGTGATGTCATTTCAACACTGTAATTTCATACATAATGCTGGTTTTATTTAGGTACCCGCAAAACAACAACGAGGAGCGCACATATAACTCACTTCTTGCTGCACTGTAGTAGAGTTCGCACACATCTTGTATAAAGAGGTATTGCTTTAGCTCCCCGTTTTCATGACGGAGCGGGAGCAAACAACAACCATCATATGCAAAATATCATGTTGACTCAAAATTACCAACAATGCGAAATCATTTCATCCATAACAGTGAGGGAAACCTGACCTCCACCTGTTGCAGGAATTGATCTCTTTGATATAAAAATGGTTTTGCAGCATGAGCAGCACAGTTTCTAAAGTGAACTGTTGCTGTTGTTGTCATCACCTGTCTAAAGCTTAAACAGTTTTACTACATCACCAAAAACAACTCTCTCCTCCCTCACTCTAAAAGAATAGAACTGTTCAGACTCCTCAACCCTTTAAGAAGTTAAATTTTGCTCACATCATACAGCCATAGTCTGTGCTCTTGTTTGTTGGGTAGCGACGGACCAAAACTATCACGGTGGAGCTCTACTGAGGTGTCACTAGTGTTCACTGTGTCCCTACCTGCTGGGTATCGCCACTGATTTCCTGAAACAATTCAATTTTGATTCACAAAGTGTTGAATTGTGTCAATTTGATTTCGATTCATTTAGACATCGTTTATTTTTCCACAGGCCTATTGCTGCAAATTTCAATAAATTGTATAATGTTTGGATTAAAAAAAAAATGGACCCCAAAGTCGTTACATGGATGCCCTTTTTATTTAATAAGACCACACATTAAAACTCTAACATAAACCTGGTCAATTTTAAAATATCTACCCTCGAAATGCATCAGATAACTTAAAGTAGTGTTAAAGTTATCCAGCAGAGGGCGCTGTGTGCCGTCTTTGCTCATCAGAGGAAGACAACAGTGAGGTTAAGTTGTTTTGAGCGGATAATCACAACAGGAAAAGCAGCAAAAAAGCAGCACATGTAAATATTTTTGGTTCTACACCATAGATGGCAGAGTAACAAACAAATCTGCAAACTCGGCTGTTAGCGTGCCTGTTAGCTTCTCCCGGTGCTAACAGCTCACAGTCATGTGACGCCTTCAAGGTCACACGAGACAATCGCCGTCAAGTTTCATAAGATTTGTGCAGATGATAGAGAAAATGGCATATATTAAAAGACTGAAGATTTTATAAAGTAATATTGGATCTTACAATTTTTTCCATCCTTAAGGAATTTTTTCAACAGCATTTTTCAATATTTGCTTCAATAATAAACAACACTGGTACAACCACACGAGTAACCCTTTTGTTTTTCTGGATACAATGAAACATAGATATGTCAAGAGACACAAAATACAAACAACAGCTGATGGTCTCTAGAGAGCAGCAACAGAATAGATTATATGAACATTGTCTTTTAAGCTTTATTGCCCATGATAGTCAAGTGAGGAATTAGTAAAACCTGATGCAGAACATCACACTGAGGCAAAACTGCTTGTAGATGAAATTTCCCACACGTTTCACTTCAAGTTGCCACATTTACATTAACTTTATTATGACATTTTATGATCGTGCAACAATTTATTTGTAGCCAACTTGTCAAGAATGAGTTGCAACATTAGACACCCAGGCTTCATCAAGCGCATGCAACATGCTCCATCTTTGGATGAGTCCGACAGCGGATTCAAATCCAGCATGAATTTGTATTTGTTGACTGGGAAGGCAGAAACAGTGCCATGTGTAACGGCAGCCAAACTCAAGCTGCATGAAGCTAATTACCTTTATAGAAAGGTAATTAAATGCATCAGCTGACCGTTTAGTGACGAGTCACCACTCTGTTGGCTCCTGCTGAACTACAAAACCCACACTGTGTCAAACAGTTGTGTTACAGTGTCTTTTCACAATTTGTCAGTCAATCAGGCAGGCACTTATTGCCTACCAATAATTAAATTAATTTACAGTGTAAGGCTGAATAGAACTATTGTCTTTGGTAACTTGTTCCTGATTTAAGTATTTTATTCTGCGGCCATTCTTCAGTCTTAGTTGAATGTTGGGTGTGTTTGTAACTTATAATTATCCTGCAATTCTCTGCTTGAAACAATTCAACAGAATAGAATTATAGCACAATAAACTCCAACAACTTCTGAAACACAAGTCACCAACAAGATGACTTAAAGCGACACAGAAGTAATATATAATTGATATACAATTTAATTATATATCAAATTTAAAATATTTTGGTTATTTTTCATTTTTAGGATGTAATGTGATGGTTATGTTGGACAGCTGGAGCACTCAGTGGGACATTGTCGGTTTGATTGGTTTTTTTAATCACATACAATATTGAACAGCTGGCTGAGCAAAAACAACTAACTGTCACCTTAAACTTTATATACTTAAATATTAATCATATAATCAAAACATAAGAGATTTACAACAAACAAAAATAGCAGAATCACAGAAAGACAACAAAAGTTTAATTTAGTGAAACTGGCCACATGGTTGGTGTAGTGGTTAGCACTCTTGCCTTTCCAGCAAGAAGACCCGTGTCCACAACCCAGTCAGAACAAGGGCCTTTCTGCATGGAGTTTGCATGTTCTCCACATGTGTGGGCAAGTTTTCTCCAGCTTCCTCCCACAGTCCAAAAATATGCAGATTTGGGGATTAGACAATTGGACACTAAATTGCCCGTAGGTGTGAATGAGAGAGTAGATGGTTGTTTGTCTCTGTGTGGCCCTGTGATGAACTGGTGGCCTGTCCAGGGTGTACCCTGCCTCTCGCCCTATGTCAGCTGGCACATATGCTCCAGTGCCCCCCCGCGACCCTCATGTGGAGGATAAAGCGGTAGAAGATAAGTGAGTATTTACAGCTGATTCAATGTGATGCCAAACTGAATTTTCTCAGTTTTCCAACACACAAAACTACTTGAATAGAAAATAAACAGATTATTAATTAGGACCAAAATCATTGGAAAATGTTCAGATGCACACTCTACAGAAAGCTCAAACATGCATTTAGTTGTATTGTATTTTGTGATAAAGTGCTGCAGTTTGACAAAACATTGGCCAAGCTAATGAATTCAATATATAGTCAATTTAAAAAATGCAATATGTTACTGAAGATTTGTTAAAAAATCATGACAATTTAAGTTAATTAAGGCTACAACTAAGAATTTTCCTTATTGAATAATTAGTCAGGCAGGAATAATTAGTCATTTACTTTCTTGAATATTTGAGTTGGTCCACAAAACGTTAGAAAATGCTGAAAAATGTCAATCACTGTTTTCCAAACCTTGAAATTATGTAGTAAAATTTCTTATTTTGTCCACAAACCAAGATTAATGATTTCTTCGTTATATGGAGCAAAGAAGCTGAAAAATCAAAATAACTTGTTTGAATTATTAAAAACACACAAACTGATCAAATTGATTATCAAAACAATTGTTTACTTCAGCAGTTGATTACTAATCGATTTATCATTGTAGCTTCAAATATAATGCTGTTGTCAGTTCACATTGAAAGTATCTATTTGATTTATTTATTTAAAGCATTTGCCATATTGCCAAAGCTGTGTGTCCACTACATGTAGTTACAGAAAAAAAACTATCCATAGTTAGTGGTAGTAGTAGTATTAGCAGTAGTACTTGTAAAAAAAATAAAAATAAAGACTGCACAACTGCAACCACCCATGAAAATGCTATACTTTTACACAGCTTAAGTGGGAGGTTTCAACTAAGGCTGGATGACAGGGCAAAAAGTGTTTTTATTATTATTATTATTTCCTCACATTGTTCAATCTCAATATTTAATCACCAAAGATTTGTGCTGGTACTGACAGTTTGAAGAGCAACAAGACCGAATCTCAACTCACAATTTGTAGTCTTGGAGCCCCAGCAACAAGTCCTCCTTTCAAATACTGTCTTCAGCAACAGCAGCCTCAACTCAACTTCCCAGAATACCTCACACCTGTGACATCAGACTTTGTCATGCATTATCAGTAGAGAACCACATAACCTCAGTCTTACATAGTTTAACATAAAATACGCTGTAAAGATAAACAGCGGTAAACTGTGGTACACAGTTTGAGGCTTCAAGTCAGCATGATCCAGCATTTTCCATTCTCTTGGTCTCATGGATGGCACCTTCCCAGATTTTAGGACTTAACCTTTTATTTGTTGTGTTTCCTGTCCTGGTTGCCACCAAACTATTGGTGTAGCTACTTCAATTCATAGCAAGCACTGAAAGCAGAAATGGAACCAAGGGCAGTCACGTATATTTTGCAGTATTATAACACCTGAAGCCCAGTAACAAATATTGGAAGAGATGCATTTTAAAATATGACAGCTGCAGATGGTAAATGTAAGTGGTTTTTCATACATGCTTGTGGTGGTCACACAATGACAGTGCAGTGGAAAGAGGCTAATCCTCAGGCTACAATCAGGTGTGTTTCACATGTCGACTGTAGCTAAGCAGCAGAGGCAGTTAGAACATGCTTCAAGAAAAGAGCTCACAGCCTTTACAGGCAGTCAGCACAAACGAAATGCACTTGCTGTATCTACTGTAACATGACAGAAAAACCATTACTTGAGACCTGTAGCACAATGGAACCGCAAACACCTTGCATACAGGCCCAATTCAACTGGAACCTGACATTTCGATGGAGCACATCTTCATTGTTCTGAAAGAGATTTCTATTAAAGCTTTATTCTCAGGAGATGCGTCCTTTCTCTCATCTAAAATATTTTGCTGTGGCCTATATGTGGCCCTTTTGACTGATTGGTTACCGGACTGTAATGAGCAATCTGAATCACACCGTGGTAAGTGCAATTTGAGAAGACAAATCTTGAATGAAAAAAAAAAAATCACTGAGTAAAGCAGAAATGACTGGGGGGGAGAGAGGTCCATTTTGAGAAAAACAGCAACCTAACTTCAGCTGGGTGGGTGTGGAGGTGGGGGCACAGCATCTGTGGCAAGCCTATTATTTAAATCGATCACAATATCTGACCACAATATCTACTATTGAGGAACGACAGACAGAAGACACCAAAAAGCCACGGAGAAAGATAGAGGAGACGTCCAGGGCCGGCTGTACATCAGCTCCGGTCTCTACACAGTGCTGCTTCCTGCCCAGGAGCATTCATCTCTCGGCAACTGAACTCCTGTCGCTCTACTAGAGGGCAGGGTAGGGGCTGGGGTTGATGCGGTAGCTAAAGCTAGTGGCTACCGTTACCTGCCATAGCAGATGAAATGTTGCAGATCTACAGAGGACAGTCGGCTGGCTGCTGCTCTAACACCTTCATCCACCGCCATCTACAGCGGGATATAACCATATACACGCCTCGATCATGCAGCAACACATCCATTCATGTCATATCTCCCCTCCGTTTTATGCAGCCGGCATCTTCTCCCCCAGTCTTTTTGGTGTCGTGCTTTCACTCAAGACAGGTAGCGATGCCGCTGCGAATGAAACTTGCCCAGATACACGCACACTGGTGGCATCAATCATTAGCCTATTAATGACCAATCCAATCCTCAGTCAACCCACCAGATGGCTGAAAACGCCTCAGCCACCATCTGAACCAGAAGGACAGGGGGCTGGAGGACATAGTAAAAGCCACTGAATGAGGCGGGTAACACTGTAGATACTCTAGCCAAGCATTTAATGTCCGGTACGGCCCAGCATCTCCACAGTGGAAGCGTGACTCAAACTTATGAGCCACCTGAGCAGCAGTGGCAAAGGAATGGGGACACGAGGCCGGCTGACAGGGGCGAATAACGCAGGGATGGATGGGGCAACACAATGCTGTCCCTTCATATCGACTGCCAAGCCTCTATTTCACACATGACACGGAAAAGAACCGCCGGACTGCACAATCACATTTGATAGTTTGAAAAAAAGCAATGCCGGCCGTTTGTGCCTTACCTCAGGCGGTGTGTCGAACCAAGTTCCGCGTAGCAGCCATGTTCGGGACCCCTATTTCCCTCTGTCCGCACGAACCGAGCCCCCTCCCCCGGCTCAATCGTTCTTCTTTCACAGCAGAAATCCCAAATATGATGGTGCAGAATTGTTTGCCGGTTAAAACAAAACAGCAAAAAGATCCAAAGTGAGATAAGTTTCCAGAGAAATCACGTTAGTCTTCCTGAGCTCAGAGAGCGCCTTGTTGGTGGTAAGTGATCGCCGGCGCAGCACAGCTAGCCGTGCCTGAGGGGAGGTGGGCAGCTCGCCGCCTCAACCACGGGCACTTCAGGTTCAGTCTTCTCCTTTTTATCTGGCCACCACACTCACTTCAGAGGGTCGACATTTATTCACAGCTGTGCCACAGACCACCTTCAATTACAGCGTGGACCCGCGTGGATCTGCAAGCCCGTTCGCTTTTTTTAAATTAATTTAGAGGAAAGAAGCTAACACTAGCCTGCTAGCTCTTAGCTAGCATGCTAGCTGCCTAATAAAACTCTGCCATTGGAATTTTGAGGAAGACAGTCCGCACACTGCAGCCTGCTTGGCGGGTAACGGCCGGCCAATTGGCCGACGGACAATGCAAGCAGACGCTATGAAGAAACTACACGTATTTCCGCGCACACATTCACACAGCTACAGCTAGCTCTGTGCCGGTCAGCCCCTCAGTGATGTTAATATCGGTCAAAGGAGAGAGGGGCTGCATTGAGAGCGCACTCCCGACACCAGGCGAGTATGGCCCGGCGCGTTCCAGTGAATTTTCCCACAAAATGGCTGCCAAAACAAATCCATCGCGGGCAGTAACTTAAGTTACTCCTCAAATATGAAACGCGACAGCGTAATTATTTAACACACCAGCAGCAGGTTGGGATATCTGCAAAGGGGCTACGCGGATAAAGTGTTTTTTTGTCGCGGAGGAATTAAAACTGCTTTTTCTCCGCATAATTTGAACTAACCAGAGCAGTGTTCGCAAAAACTTTCCATGCGTGGAGGTCATGGTGACCCCGTACCGTTACTATTTACTATTTCTTTACTCTTTGAATCCGTGAACCAGGTATTTCCTAAATCTATTTATTACATTTTAATTACAACTATGACCTGGTAATAACAGTGTGACGAACTCGAGAAAGTTGCTACAAAGGGTTTGTAAAATGTCTAAATTTAAGAAACCGATTTCAACTTTCACCCATACTTAATCAGTTATGGAGGCTGTAAATCTAATCGGCAACCAGGAACGATTTTCAAATTTCAAGTTATTTTTGATTCAAGCTTTAGATTTAAACCTTAATCTTGAATTTTGATCAAAATACACACAGTCGTTACTGGGTGCACATGTCCAGCTGCTCCTTTACACAAATAATTTAATCAACCACATGGTATAAACATGGTCAAACTGAAGTTCAACACAACAAATAGGAAAGGATTGTGACATTGCAGGGCTTGAATATTGGTGCCAAATAGGCAAGTATTTGAGAAAAAACTGCTAAACTGCTGGTGTGAGGTTTACATGCACATCATAAGTAGGGTAACATCATGGTCCAGCAGGCATAATGGGGAGTGTTTTTTGGGGGAAAAAGGTCTAAAACAAATAAAATCTAGAAGCAGAACATCACACCAGGTTCCACTCCTGCCAACTTACTAGTGTCTGGTCAACCTAATAAAATGGTCAGTGTATGAGGTACCATTAACCACCCCCACCCAGTAATCCTGACAATTTTTGCGGAGTTATTAATGAAAATGTCAAAAACTCCCCTATATTGCAAGGTTAAAAATTATGAATTGATTCTGAACCCCTCTGCATCAGCACCAAATTCATTACATTTTGTCTTTGGCCCATCACTGATGCTGCTGAAAAACACCAATAAAAACACTGGCAGAGGTAATGTCTGGAGACCATGAACATCAAACCAAAGGTTATACTCAAAACAAACATTTTATTAAAACAAAGTTGTCGGTTTTGTCAAAAAAAAAAAACTTTCAAGCATATGTTGTTGTAAAATATCTACAACTTTTCTGTTTCATACTCTGTCAACACAAAAGTTATACTGGTATCAAATTACAAGTGTGAGTGAAAAAGTCACTTTCTATATTTGTACAGACACAGGTCAATTTACTGCCGCGGCACTGACCAGATCCACAGACATGGTTCTTTGCTTAACAAGGTGTAGATGTGTGGTCATCTGAAGCTCTACATGCGCACCACCTTAAGTATTTTACCATACAGAATTTCAAACAATTAAAAAATACCAGTCATCTGGAATATGATGTGTGAATTACTTGGGGTATACCCAACAATCTAGGAACAGAGGCACTCTGGGAAAGGCAGAAAAGACAATGAAAAGGATAAGAACACTGAAGTGAAAAGATAATAGAATACACCAACCTTACACTTGAAGCATGTGGTACCTCAGCAAATGTGTAACTACATAGAATTAACGATAAAGCGTTATAAATCAATGTTTATAATATCAGTTTAGCAATTTCTCAGGGCAGAGAGCTAATAGTTTTCAGGGCAGCAGCTGTGAACATGCTACACAAAATTGGATGCATAATTTCCTTTTTTACTCCCGATTCCTTGTGCATAACAAGAGGAACCTTTACATGTATGACTTGAGCTAATAACGCTTGTTCCAATCGTCCAAACAACTCTATAGCCACACTTGTCCAGCAGTAAGGGTGGTTGGTCAGTCAACTGTCAAAAAAAAAGAAAGAAGGAACACAGCCACATTTTACCCCGAGTGCTAGTTATGCTTCCACACTGTAGAAATCTACCAACAGGTGGGTGTAGACGTGGAGAGGAGGGGAATCAGAAAGAGGTGGCGGCTGCAAACAGGAAAAACTCCTTCCCCGCATTTCCATCCACACTTCATTTCTTCTGTTTAGGTGGAGGCCTGAGGAGAGAAGGACAAGAGCATTTTAACACAAATGTAGAAATGAAATTGCTTTGGTGACACTGCCAATGTTGACTCAAGTTTACAACTCATGTTAGTAAAGTATAAACTTAAACTATCCTGAACAAACCTGCTGATATCTTCACCTTTCTGGCTGCATTTTAGTGACACTTTACACAACCAGTCGTTGATAAACTAACAAAGTTGTTATGAAGAAGCTAAATGGTGGCTCTTTGTGTGATTTAGGGCAGCAGCTAATGTCCTTAAAATGACATTTTGAGCAGTGTTTAACAAAACTGGAAATTATGTTCTCAAACGTCTTTTGTCCACAAAATCAAAATTATTCACTTTTAATGATTTTCGTTATATGGAGCAAAGAAACCAGAAAAGAAAAAAAAAATTAGAAAGCTTGTTTTGATTATTAAAACAAACACTAAAATCACTTAATGTATAACGCATACTGTGATATGATATAAAAAACTAAGCTTAAGTGAAGAGATTCCAGATGTGCTTATTCAACCTCCAAGTGAAGTGTATCGAATTAAAATCAGTCAGGCCAAAACTACAACAATTCAGGTTAAGATAAACCAAAATCATTTGGGTAAATGTATTTAAGTCTCAAGCACACATATGTAAATAATGCAAGTGGACTTTCCTCCAAACCAATTAATTTGTGAATTTAGACTTAAAAGTCTACAAGAGGCAAGAACCAATTTCCTGTGACGCACTGTCATTTATATTAACACAGGAATGACTGAGAAAAAAAAATGATGACTGTATAGGCAGTGCATTATTTAATAACAATCCTGCCATTTTACAAATCAAAATGAGCAATTTCATTTAAGGTCATACTGGCAACTGGTCCAGAGTGTACCCCGCCTCTGGCCCTATGTCAGCTGTAGTTAGGCACCAGCGCCCCCCGTGACCCTCATGTGGAGGATAAAGCGGTAGAAGATGAGTGAGAGTAAGTGAGTGTAATACATGGTGAAAATCTGACTTAACTGTCCACCAGAGGGAGTCAATAAACCTAGTAGAAGATGCTCAGTTTGAACCAAAGAAACCAAGGACAGTTACGGGAAATGCAAATTGCTTTGTAAGGCAGCAATCATCACCAATGTTTACATGAAGAGGGTAAAATACTTCTGACCAAAGTGTGCCAGATATTGAAAGCTTAAATACAAGCCCAGGAATGAAGAAAATCATGTGATTCAGCTCTCTGATGTGACTCAAATCTATTTGATTAAAAAAAAAAAAAAAAAAAAAAAACATTCTTGATTCAATGCATGCATTTTATCAATATCCGTCTTTGTACGAAACATTCCGTGTTTTGGTAAGAGCAGTATAGTCTGTATACCTGTAGATGCCCACAACCACCGCATGGTCTCTCTCATAGGGCTCCAGTGTGAGCTGTTCCTGTGGCTTCATGTTCTCAGCACTCATCTTCTTCACCTCAGAGGCAAACACTGCCTCTGGAGCTGCTGTCGAGTCTATACAGTTAGCCTATAGTTTAAAAAAAAACACACAGCTGAACAAAATGACAGAACTCAGAGTGAATACTGCCATTTTCCAACAGGAACTTTTACTAAGAACTTATTTACCCATTTACCATGGTAATGGTACTGTTCAAATTTCACAATTACACTACTGTTCAAAAGTTTGGGGTCACCCAGACAATTGTTTTCCATGAAAACTCTCACTTTTATTTATCAAATGAGTTGCAAAATGAATAGAAAATATAGTCAAGACATTGACAAGGTTAGATCGAACCCACAAATGTGATGCTCCAGATACTCGACTGGCTCAAAGGAAGGTCACTTTTATAGCTTCTCTAACCAGCTAAACTGTTTTCAGCTGTGCTAACAAAATTGCACAAGGGTTTTCTAATCATCCATTAGCCTTCTAACGCAATTAGCAAACACAATGTACCATTAGAACACTGGAGTGACGGTTGCTGGAAATGGGCCTCTATACACCTATGTAGATATTGCATTAAAAACCAGACGTTTGCAGCTAGAATAGTCATTTACCACATTCATGTATAGAGTGTATTTCTAATTAGTTTAATGTTACCTTCATTGAAAACAGTGTTTTTCTTTCAAAAATAAGGACTGTTTTTTAAAAAAAGTGACCCCAAACTTTGGAACGGTAGTGTATTTACCCAGGTAATTTTGGTGGAAACACACCGAGGTTTTTTTTTTTTTTAATTACCTGGGTGAATGAAAAAAGTTCCTATGGTACCAAAGGGCCTTGTCAGTAATATTACCTTTATTTACAGTTACTAATTTCTGTTATTGCCTGAAACAGCCTGGCTTTGACATGCATCTAATGTTTCAAAAATCTCAAGCTTTGTTCTTAGCCAAACTATAAATGTGACCATGAGCATGTGACTGACAGAGGAAAATTAATAAAGCACACCAAGTGATTTGTTTCACTCACTATCAAGCCCCACATGGGCAAGATAAAATCACAGGGCTAGAGACAGTCCGCAAACCATCTTTTATCATTCTTAGCATTAATGATCAGTTGGAGATTATCTAGCCAATATGTTGTCATAGTTAAATATCACTTCACCACACATTAAGTAGGCCTTTAGTCCTGTCCAGGACTGCATAAACATACCTTGATAGAGATAACAAAGTGTCCCCCATTCTTCAAGAAGTTGTGAGCGTTCAAAGCGACAATCCTTGTCTGGTCGGGCTGGGCAACGTCAGCAAAAATGACATCCACCATGCCTAAAAAGAGAGAGAGAGAGTCTGATCGTGTGCACAAGGAGATGAGCCTGAAGACTGCATTCTGAAAATGGGCTAAGCTACACTTTGTGTTATGCATCTTGGGCCAGTAGTCCCCTTCTTCACAGTAACACTATGCAATTTAAACACAGAAAACATGTGTGGATCTATAACTTTGCACAGTGTATGACCTGCTGTGTTTTTGTTGTGCAACAAGATTTAACCTGGACACACAGACATGGTTTAATCTCATGTAATTAACAGTGCAGATAGTCTGTCTACAAAGATTTTCCTGCAGCCAGAAAACGGTTTTTAACACATGGTTAAAGTGAAACTAAAGCAGAGGATCCCATCAGCGTGTGGTGTGACCAGACTGAAGTAGTGGCAGCTCTGTTGCTCAGGGATACCTACCAACCAGCATGCGGTATTTGTGAGGGTGCCGAGCATCTTCGATGATTGGAATAATGTTGGTGCGTTTCTTTGCTACATTGAGAAGGTCACGACCTGAGCGATGGGAGAACTCCACAGCATAAACTAGTCCCTCCTGTAAAAGACAACAGGTTACCCCAGAGAAACTTTCAACTTCCAACACATTGACTTCCCTCAACTAAACACACTGGTTGATGTGCGCCCTCTTCTGGCATAAAAACCTAATTGCAAAGCATATACGAACCACAAAAAAAGGACACTAATGTTGGTTAAATAAATTTTAACTGCACAAAATTTTAATTTAAATAAATCATTAACATTGTGATGTGTGACACTGATTTTTGAAGCCATTACCTGTGAATGTGCTTACTACAGTGCATCAAATTTAAATCCTGAAGATCTAACAAGGGTGTTCTACTCACTCACCGGTCCAACAATGTCAGAAACATGGGATACCGTTGTGCCACTGGCAGCTCCCAGGTACATGACCTTTGCTCCTGGCTTGATGTGAATCTGGTCTACTCCTCCCAAGATGGCTGCTGCCAGCTTCGAGCGAAAGGGATTCCAGGCTCTGTACTCAATCTTAGTCTCTCCTTCCTTAAAAGAAAATATCAGAATTTATCAAATTCCAACCACAAGAGATACAAGCTGCTGATTTTTAAAAAGGGTTAACGACTCCAAGACTTCAGTGGTGTATAGAGATTATTATAATTTACACAAACACAACTTAACCATAAGCATCCGAGGTTAGAAAATATGAATGCAATGTGGTATTAATATAAATCCACTTCTAGTATACAAGTACTAGCAATGAAGAAATTAATTTAATAAAGTGTCTGCCTCCACGACACCAAGTGGCAATATGCCTTCCTCAGCTTGTTAGTATTAGCCGTTTCCCAGTTGACCCATTATGACACATACTTTCACTGGTGGACAGATGTTAGCATGTCGAGCCCTGTTCTGTTTTTCGTCAAAATCACGCAACAATTAGTTTTTCCAACATCATTCACCTCCACACTGATCCTCTTCTCTCCGTACACAGACTCTCCAACCACCATGTTCTTGGTCACCAGGGCGTCTTCCTTCCCTCTGCAGATGAACACTCCTGGGAACACAAGCACACACAGTCAGGGTCTGTTGCACACACTAACTCGATTGATGGTAAATCAAGTCAGACAGCATGACATTATATAGTGTTCCTATAGTTTATTAATATCTCTATAAGCCAACCACTACTTAAATGACAGAACAACTCAGAGGGAAAAGTAAGGCAAGTAAAAATACACTGCCTACCAAACAATAATCACAAATACCAGGAAAAAACAAAAACCTTCATGTCTGTGTGGCTCAACCAAGACTTTCCTTCCTCCACCAAAGCCTCCTCTCCCTCCTCTTCCTCCGCCTCTTCCTCTTGGGGTGCCTCTTCCACCCCCTCTGCCCCGGAATCCTCCACGTTCTGGAGACTTGAATCCTCCCCCTGAAAAACAAGACATTTTCTTAGAACTGCTGAAAACAGTCTATATGCCACGTTGAAACAAAATGTACTAATGTCTTTAATGGAGCCGCGAGTTTAAACTCAAACACATCAGCATTCAAACTGCAGTTATGTCCATGACATGATCTTAACACTCAATATTCAAATCAACCAGCTTTTAAGTCTCACCTCTTCCTCCTCTAAATCCTCCCCGTCCTCCTCCTCTGTCACCAAATCCTCCTCGTCCTCCTCCTCTGTCACCAAATCCTCCTCGTCCTCCTCTACCTCCTCGGTCCCCACGAGGACTGAACCCTGAAAAACAGGCATTTTTCAGGTGACTCAGGAGGCTATGAACATCTACATCACCTACACATCAATCAAAACAGTGCAAGTATTTTATCATTTCAAAATCTAACAATGAATTGTAATCGCTATTCAGCTGTTGCTAAAGCTGCAACAATTATTAATCGATTACTAAATTAATCGCCAACTACTGGTCATCATTTAAATGGTTGCATGTTTTTCCAATCATTAAAAAATGTATCAGTTTTTTTTTTAAAATGTGAATATTTTCCTGGTTTCTTTGCTCTCATTATATTTGAATATTTTTTTTTAGTGGACAAAACAAGACTTGAGAACATCATCATTTCCAGGTTTGGTAAACATGGATAAACATTAACATTTTATGTAATGTTACGTATTTGATTAATCGAGCAAATAATTAACAGACTAACAGAATACGAAAATAATCGTTAGTTGTAGCCCTAATTATATGTGGTCATCTCAAAGTATGAGTGGCACACAATCAATATGCACTAAACTCTTCATATCAATAGGTACTAAAATCTTTATGTCTGCTGTTCACCAATGATGCGCCATTTACAGCACAGCACCATGACACACATTCATCTTCCAGCCTTTAGCATTAAGGATTGTAGGGATCCATAAATAAAAACTTTAAGTCATTTATGTTATAAACTGGATCATGTTTACCCCCTGAATATCCCATGGCACGGGGTAGATAAAACGAAGGGTTTCCATCACTCCTTTTATGTACATTGCGGCTATCTGTGTTTCCCAGACCGTGGAATGATATTCACATGTTCTTGTTTTGTCCACAAACCAAAACTATTTAGTTTGAATTATTTCTTTGTCATACGAGTAAAGAAATCAGAGAATATTCAAATTTGCAAAGACAGAGAGTTAATTTAATGTACATTTCTAAATGAAAACGCAAAGAAGTCAAAGTACTGAGATATCACAGTGAATGTGCTACACAAATGAAGTTAGAAAATGTCTGTGTTGATAAAAAGGTACTGATTCATCAAATAAAGACTGCAGTCAAGCCAGTTGTCGCTGGTGGTCAAACCAGTGGCCCCTAAAAGTGGAATGCACTCATACTTTAAAGTTTATGGTGGAAGTACTGAAACGCTTATGTCTGATGTGTGTGTGTATATATATATATATATATATATATATATATATATATATATATATATATATATATATACACACACACACACACACACACACACCATAAAATGTATGAAAACATATACTGTACTAATCAAGTTCTTTGAGTAATCTATAGTTCCTTAAAGTGAACAAGATTTTGACATTGTGTCTCTAACTTTGATGTGAAATAAAACATTTCTTCAATTAGCCATCAAAATTAGACAAAGAGGCGTAATCTTGTTCAGTTAAAGGGACTGTTTACGGACTGCAGCTTCCATGTTTTGCTGCGCTGGAAAAAATTGCAGAGGGCGACAGGAAGTATGTATACACTGATGAGGAAATGCCACCATGTATCAACAGCTATTGGTGCTCTTTATTTATAACATTAAAATGTCTGAATAGAATTTTGGTACATTTTCCCCCAATAGTCAGTGAAATCTAACCTACGGCTACAGTGTATACAGCTGAACAGTATTTCTGATTTTCCACCAGACAAAGGTCATGTACCACTGGTGGCACACGTACCTCACTTTGAGAACCACGGCTCTATATGAACAAACACCCACTCTTTGGAGTGAACGTCAACAGATTACTATTAAAATCCTGGATAGTTTTCAAAGTTTGACTATTTTCGGCACTTCTATACAAGTTTTTTTCTTCCTTTTTGAGCCATTGAAATACGCACGTGGAAACAGGTTACTTGAAAAACCGACTGAGTGTCTCATGTTTTAAGTTATGGATCACGTTAACGCTAAGATCAGCGGTAAACAGCGGAGTCTTCGGCACAGTGAACGTGTCGAACTAATGAACGCGGCCAGTGTCGCGGCACGTTAAGCTCAACACGTGTGTGCAGCGTGTCGTTTACGCGCTAAGCGGTAGCTAGCACCGTCGCTAGCCCCGTACGAACTACGTAGAGGCTCAAGCTGGGCGACAAGGCTTTATTTAGTTTACACGTATTACAGAAACACGATAAAAGCATCGGTGGAAGCGCACGCATACATACTAGGAAGCATGGGGACGGTTCACAACAACATGGCCGTGTAGGCCGCTCCGTCACAGTCGCTGTGTTGGGACACTGCGTCATTGACTACACTTTTATAAAAGCCCGCATTCAAATATCTACTGTACCTGGCTTCATGCTGATAGATGTGAGGCGTTAAACCGTCGCTGTACACGGGACTCCTCTGCTTCGTCCGACCCAAGTTTGGCTCTGCTCTCCCAGAAACACACACTCACAGCGAGAATGAACACATGTGCTACGCGGCTCCTCCTTTTTCATGTCGTGAAATGGCAGTGGGCAAACACTTAGCATGTGTTGCCGCCATCTTGTGGACTGGCGTGTGAATTAGAATGGTCCTCGGTTAAGGTGAGGACATATTAACGTTCCTCCTATTTCATACCCAGTCCCCCCAAAAGTAAAATAAACCCATTTTAGTATAATAGAAGCATAATATATTAATAATTTTGTATCATAATATCCTCTATTTACCCTGTAAACGACTTTCTCCACAAGTGATTCAAGCTCACAGTTGACCCATGCTCTTTTTGTTCTTCTGAGATGGAAACCATTGAACATCTTTTTTTAGTGTCCTCCTGTCTCTGTATTCTAGTCAGACATCTGTGATTGGTTATCTTTGAAAATAGAAAATATATCAAGGTTTACCTTCAATGATGTTATTTACTATAAGAGCAGAAGGGATTAAAAAATATATGACATTGTTGTTAATCTGGTGATTTTATTTGGTAAATAGCATATTCATTCATGTAAAAGGAAAGGAAATGCACCTTCATTCAGGGCCATTTTGCATATCTTTATCATAATTGGTAAAGATAAAATGATGATCAAAAGTAACAATAAGGATAAAATACTGTATACAGTACATCTCTGTCTTTCTTTTAATATTGCTGTTGTTGTATTAGATGACCTAACTTTAATCCCCATTGTAATTGTTATACGTGTTGTACTTAATATTTTTTTATTTCCATGTCTTGCCTGTACTTTATAAAGTTTTTTTTTTTTTTTTTTTAAAGTAAAATAAATAAATAAATAAAAAGTTAAAAAAAAAAGGAACTTAATGTTCCTCTGTATTTTAAAGGTCCAGTGAGTAGAATACATTTTTATTTGGCATAACTTGACATGACAGGCAGATCCGGGCCTCTGCAGTAGCTACTGTGAAGATGAAGCAGTTGGTTCACTCACGGCCGAAGCTTCATGGTGCTTCATTTGCTCTACTGTGCCATCAAAGTGGACAATAAATATAAAACAGGCACAGTGACTATAATGACACAACCACATGGCTTTGGTGTGTGAAGTTTCAATTAAATAAATGATGATGTTTGTGATGCCAAGACATAAATTATGTACTTATCAATATGGTGTCTCTCTTTATGATACAATTGGGATCATCCCAAAAGAGAAAATAGAAACAAATTGGTGAGAGGGTTGTGGTGTGAATGTGCTTGTGTTACTTGGTTTGTGATTGTGCTTATGTTACCAGGGAAAATATTTGATTAATTTTTACTTAAAAATAGCAACTTTTTTTAGATGATTTCATAGGGCACAGATAAGGCTTTGGTACAGAGAAAAGCAACAGCAAGTTTATACAGGTTGGGATCTACATTTTTCTGTCCACAAAAAGTCCACAAAATGTGAGGGGGGGGGGGGGGTTCTGGGGGGGGGGGGGGGGGGGGGGGGGATCTGTTGCATTTCAATGCCCCTTATATTTAAAACTGGACACTAAATCCGCAAACCATTTCCTGAATCAGACAGTCACATGCGGCTGTCACCATTATGTCATCAACACAAGCCTCATAGAAATCTTCCTGGATTACTGCTTCAAAGCCTCGACATGGAAGGTCAAGAAGGAGCCGAGTCAGAAGGAAAAGCTCTCAGTTTATCAGTCAATCTTTGTTCAAACAAAATGAGTTTCCTCCGCATGGTGGCTGGGCTTAGCATTATGGGGTGGGAGCTCAGTCATCTGGTAGAGGCTCATGGTTGCACCAGTTGAGTGGTTCATGGATCCGGATGCCTCCTGTTTGTCTCCTTTGGGAAGTGTTTGGGGCATGTCCAACTGCAGGGAGGATGTGGGGCAGATGGAGAGATCGTATCTCTGCATTGGTGTTGGTTTATTAGCTGACAGCGGCATCCGGTATTAAACTCTTTCACTAATCATAATTGAATGCTCACCTTCCACATTAAATCATGGCCACCGAATGAAAACCATCAAAGGAAAGCTGAGGATGACATCATCATGTAACATGAGACAGTACTAAGACAAAGAAATTGTTAGAATTTCAGAAGGAAGAGGATTCCAGATAGAGGCAATGATGCCGTATTAGGGATCCAACTGCCGTCAAACACCACCACCAAGTAACCAGTTGTGGTTAATCACCACTGCTAACTTAAACAAAAGGTCAGGAGAAAGATCCCAGAAAGAAGACAAATCCAGAAGAGGTAGAAATGCAACAAAACAGATGCAAATTGAGGCAAAACGGCAAAAAAGGAAGACAATTTAAAAATCATTTCTCAAACATTTTGTTGTGACATAGGGATAAGATTGTTAGTATATGTCAGCAGTTTAAAATGAATGCATTAACGAATAACAGAGATGATTATATACCACTTTTGGAAACAAGCAGGTATTCAGTGAAGGGGCTCCTTGGGATTGGAGCTTTTGGACAAGTGTTTGAGTGCATGAGATCAGACATCAATGAGTTGGTGGCTGTAAAGGTTATACCAAGATATCAAGCTAACTTAGGTCAAAATGAGGTACACAACCTTCAAAGACTGCGGGACTTTGACCCAGACGCAACAAATTTGGTCCGCTTTAACCAGTATTTTAAGCTCAGTGGACATATTTTTTTGGAATTTGAAAAACTAGACATGTCTGTCATGGATTTATTTGAGAGATATAAAAAGCCGTTTAAATTGTCTGAGATTCAAATGATCACAAAACAGATGCTGGTGGCTCTGAACACTCTCAGGGGCATAGGAATGATACACACAGACATCAAGTTAGACAACATAATGTTAGTCAATCGTGAGCTACATCCCTTTAAGGTGAAGCTGATTGATTTTGGTTTGGCTTGTGATGTCAGAGGTCTGTGCCTTGGTGACATCTTGTATATCCCAGAGCACAGGGCCCCTGAGATCTACCTGGGCCTTCCGCTGAATGAGGCTGTAGACATGTGGGCTCTTGGCTGCGTTATGGTCAGCATGTACATCAACACAAACTTATTTTCGGGAAAATGCAGACTGGGAACAATGAAAGAAATGGTGGAGTTGCTTGGTCAGCCTGATGATCACCTGCTCAATACTGGAATTTATACCCTTCACTATTTTTACAGACATAAAGACACTTGGAAGCTGAAATTAGAGTGCAATTGTTCAATAGGGAACACCTCAGTGAGCTCTTTTAGCAGCTATGAGACAATCCCTGCTCATGAGCCATTAAATAGCATGTCATTACGGCCTTTTACTTGTCTCAAAGACATTGAAATGACTAACCCACGAGCTGCAGTATATGAGGACACAAAGGCCTTTATAAGCTTCCTGGTACAGATCTTGCAAGTAGATCCACAAAAAAGAATCAGTCCCAGCGAAGCTTTGAGGCATCCTTTTATCACTATGGAACACTTTCCTAGTGATTTTATTAATGACTCAACTGATCAAAAAAAAGCTGCTCCTTGCACACCTATGTCCAGAACTGTAACTGGCAGAGAAACCAGACCAGAGAGGCCTTCCCTTTTGGGTAGCTTAGATGATGCTTTGGGCAAGACTTCCCTCATATCTGAAAGTTTGGCTTGTGGGCACAGCAATGATGAAGAAACCACAGGTTCAAAATTCAAAGTCAAAAACTGGTTTTTCAAGAGGATTCACAGATTTGTCTCATGGCTGGTCAAGAAAACACCCTTCACTAATCGTTGGGTTGATTCATCATTAGTTCAAGAGGAAACCTCTGCTTATAACACTAGGAAACAATTGTCCACAGCTCTCTTAGATAAAGTTGTTACGATTTGTACAAACGATGGACCTACTCCTGCATTTGACACAACCACCGAAAAATCAGCATCCAAAGCATCCACAGCAATCTTAGATGCACCTGTTACGATGTACCCAAATGCTGAACCCACAGCTGCAGGTACTGCTGACAATGACAACAGACTCATAGCGATCTCAGACATAGCCAATGTCATTTGTATAAATGAAAGACTCACTGACGACAGACCCAGTGATGAGAAACCATCACTCACTGTGATCTCAGATGAAGCTGTTACAAATGATGGACGGACTGCTGCAGCTGACAAAGCTTCTGTTGCCAATAATAACAGATCCAGTGATATGGAACCACTACCCTCAGCACTCTTCAACAAATCTGTTACCATTTGTATAAACAATGAATCCCCTGTAACAAGTGACAAAACTACTGCCAGCAGTGATAAAAAACCCAGCGAGGAGAAATCATCACCCACAGCACCCACGGCTATCTTAGATACAAATGACGGACCCACTGATGCAGCTGACAGAACTGCTGTGGGCAGTGTTAATAGACTAAGCAATGCATGGCCCACAGCAACCTACTGTGGACTCACTGCTGCAGGTAAAAGAACTACTGATGCCAATAACAGACGCAGCAATAAGAAACCATCATCTACGGCACCCACAGCCTTCTCAAATGAATCTGTCACTATTTGTATTAAGGACAGACCCATGCTGAACCCACTGCTGCAACTGTCCGAACCACCACAAACAGCAATCTGCTGTGAACTCATTGCTGCGGTTGACAGAACTATTTTCGTCAATTACAACAGACCCAGCGATGAGAGCCGACCACTAACAATTTTAAACAACAGACCCACTGCGGCGACTGGCAGAACTTCTGTCGGCAGTGATAAAAGACCCAGTGATATGAACGCATCACCCACAGCACCTACAGCCTTCTCAGATGAATCTGTTGCCATTTGTTTATACAGCGGACTCACTGCTGCAATCGACAGAACCCCTGCCAGTACTGATAAAAAAAGCAGCGATGTGAAACCATCACGCGCAGCTATCAAAGATGGAGCCACTATGATTTGTACAAACAACAGACCCACTGCTGCAGCCGACAGATCTACTGCTGACACTGATACCAGCCCCAGTGATGAGAAACCACCACCCACAGCACCTACTGCCATTGCCATTTGCAGAAACGTTGAACTCACTGATGCAGCTAACAGAACTTCTGCGGGCAGTGATAACAGACCCATCAATGAGAAACCATCGCTCACAGCAAACTTAGAAGAGGCCTTTGATGACAGTCCACAAGGGGGAGTTGACTCAGATGACAAAACCGTTGAAACTTCATTTGCCTCTGCAAGTCATGCCTCTAAAGGAGTTGAGGGCAGCACTTATAGAGGAAGCATGGGTTCAAAAGTCAAACTCAAAAAACATTTTTTAAAGAGGATTCACAGACATTTCATAGGACTATTCAAAAAGGGGCTATTTACTAATTGCTTAAATGTCTCAGATAGTACAGAAACTGCTGCCGCCAGTGATGAGAAACCATCACCTACAGCTATCACACATGAGGCCTGTGATAACAGACCACAAGGGAAAGTAGCTCACTCTCATCAGCAAGTCATTTTTCCGATGTTAACCGAAAAAGCAAAAAACACTTTTTGTGATGGCCCCATATATTTAAGAGTTTTCAAAAAGGGGTTGTCCACTAATGGCCGTGCAGCACCTGACAGGCCCTTATAAACCCTGCATGACAAGACTCATCATAAATCAGACACTGGCCACTCACAAGAGGACCATGCTCTGAATGTCCTTGAGCTCTGAAAATTGATCATAAGAATTTGTTGTATAAGGGGTATGACGTTTGTCCATGTTACATGACCTGTAAAACGTGTAATTTTTCACCACAATTGACCCACATACAAAGTTTGATGAGTTTTCAAGCATGTTCAAGCTGTCATATACTGCAATTATTTTCTTAAAAAGAAAAAAAAAATACATTGCAATGCAGATAAATAGGGTGCTCACACCAATTAGTGTTTGGGCCCTAATTTTATTTATACAGTACCAAATCACAACATAAAGAAAAGGAGTGGCCCATGAGTGCATGTTAGCATTTATATGCAGCTGTAAATAAACATCAGTCTCACAGTCATGATAATAACATTCAAATGATAATATGGTAATAACAGGGACTTGTCCTTCCCTTCATCTCTGCAAAGGACTTCCCTTACTGTTAAACAGCTTGGCGTCCATTCAGCCTCTACTGGACTGTCTCAGAGATATTCAGACATGGATGGAGTTCAACTTTTTAACTCTTAAGAAAACTGACATTATTTGGACAACCTGGCCTCTTCGTTGGTTATCACAGTGTCATTGGGTCATTAAGTTCATTCTGTCACTTTACTAAGGAATCTTGTGATTATGGGCAGCACCTTTAAACTTGCTCTTATCTTGGCAAAGGTCTACCTTCCTTTGAGAGCATTTGAAAGGGAAATTCATGCCTTCATTACATCTCAAGTGGAATACTACAACTTCCTCTTTGTTGGTCTTGATCAGTCGTCTCTCCGACACTTGTCCAAAATGCTGCTGATTGCCTCTTGACAGGAACAAAACACAATTTAAAGATCATATTATTTATTTCTAATTGCCTTAATGGCCTGGCATCTGACAGAGCTCTTAAAGCCACACACTCCAGGCAGAGCTCTGAAGTCAGCTGACCAGCTTCTCTTGCACATGCCTATATCGGGACTAAAAAGCAGGGGATAGAGCTTTTTCTGTGGCAGCTCCAAGGCTGTGGAACAGCCTTCTTTTACATTTAAAAGCTGCCCAGACCCTTGAGCAATTCAAAAAACTACTTCTCGTGGGCTTTTAACCCTAGTTAGATTTGACAACTTGGCCTCACTGTACAGTCATGGACTGTTGTAACTTACTTTTCTATTGTCCTATGATTTCATCATACACTCCTGCTTCTGATCTCTCTCCTCCTCCTCTATTGATCCCAACCTCTTATCTATCTTTTTGTTTTTTTGTGGAGGCTTAGTCTGTTCTAGGTCACCTGTTTTATTGTTCTATTTCGTTGTTCTTGTTTGTGTTTGTTTGTTTTATGTTGCTGTTGGTTCATGTTCCCCTCTCTTGTTGAGTTTATCTTAACATACTTTTTGTATTGTTTGTTTGTTAATATGTTGATTTTGAGTCTGATTCTGTCAGACAACAAACAGTGGAGATTCTGTCTCCACTGTTGCCTTGTTCTAGCTCATTGTGAGAACTGTTGGATTTCTTTCTTCCTTGCCTTTCCTTGCAAGACACCTTGCAGTATTTGATTAGACCTGATTGGTCTGTTTAGTACTTTGTAACATTTGTTAAGAAAAGTGCTACACAAATAAAGTTATTATTATTATTATCATTATCATTATTATTATTATTTTCATTATTATTAGTACTGTTTTTAACCATGATGTAACATATGCCTTCTTTCCCAGGGCCTGCTTTTTGCACCTGCTGTGGTGAAGTCACAGCTACTGGACACCTGGATGAAAACCATCAAAGGAAATCTGGCAATGAGATCATCATATGAAACCTAAGGAAGAACCAAGCTCAAAACTCCAGAAGGAAAGAATCCAGAAATTGGCAGTGATGCAACATTATCAAGTTCAAAGTTAACATTGAAGGATTTTGGACGGAAGAACTTTTAGATGCATTGACAAACTTTGAAGTGTGTTGAAGAACTTTGGACTCTGGACACAAACATTATTTCCTGTGGAAGGAAGTATTGCACCTCTAAGTGTACAGCCTGCCGAAACCTATTAGAGGAAGAAGTTCAAAGTTCTTTTGTTGTCATTGCTTTAATGTGACATCAAGATCAGATTGTTGCTTTAGCTTGATTTTTGTCTTTCATCAGTTGGTAACATTCAACACTTGAAAATGGATACATCCATTTGCAAGAGAGACAGTTATGTACCACTACTGGAATCAAGTGGGTATTCAGTGACGAAGCTTTTGGGGATCGGTGCTTTTGGAGATGTGTACGAATGCATGAGATCAGACACCAAAGAGATGGTAGCCGTAAAGGTTATACCAAGATATCAAGCTGAGATTGGTCAAAATGAGGTACACAACCTTGAACAACTACGGGAATTTGACGCTGACACAATGAACCTGATTCGGTTTAATCAACATTTTGGGCTCGGTGGACATGTTTTTTTGGAATTTGAAAAACTAGATATGTCTGTCCTAGATTTATTTGAGAGATCAAACAAGCCATTTAAATTGTCTGAGATTCAAATCATCACACAACAGACACTGGTGGCTCTGAACACTCTCAGGGGCATAGGAATGATACACACCGACATCAAGTTAGACAACATAATGTTAATCAATCATGAGCAACATCCCTTTAAGGTGAAGCTGATTGATTTTGGTTTGGCTTGTGACGTCAAGGGACTGTGCGTTGGTGATATCTTGTATATCCCAGAGTACAGGGCCCCTGAAGTCTATCTTGGCCTTCCGCTGAATGAGGCTGTAGACATGTGGGCTCTTGGCTGTGTTATGGTCAGCATGTACATCACTGCAAACCTGTTTTCAGGAAAATGCAAACTGGGCACCGTGGAAGAAATTGTACAGTTGCTTGGTCAGCCTGATGATCACCTGTTGAACAGTGGAATTTATACTCATAAGTATTTTTACAGAAACAAAGACACGTGGAAGCTGAAATCAGAGTGCAGCTGTTCAACAGGGAATAGCTCCATGAGCTCTTTTAGCAGCGGTGAGACGACTCCTGTCCACAAGCCGTTGAATAGCATGACATCAAAGCTGGTTACTAGTCTCAAAGACATAGTGAAGATTCGCCCAGGTGTTGTTGAGTATAAGGACACACAAGCCTTTGAAAGCTTCATTACACAGATCCTGCAAGTAGATCCGCAAAAAAGAATCAGCCCCAGTGAAGCTCTGAGACACCCTTTTATCACTATGGAAAACTTTCCCAGTGATTTTGTTCATGGCTTATCCATTCATGAAAAAACTGCTGCTTGCACTGAGAAACCGTCACCTACATCTGACATAGATGTTGCTGCAGAGGCTGCAGGAGACACAACTGATACTGGCAAAGACAACAGACCACACTGGCTTTCCCTTACGGCTAGCTTGGATGATATTGTGGATGAGACTTCACTCATATCTGTAAGTCTTGTTTCTGATGGATACATTGATGAAGGAACTACAGGTTCAAAAGTCAAAAAGTGGATTTTCAATAGGATCCACCGAGTTGCCTCAAAGCTGTTCAAGAAAGGACCGTTCACCAATCGCTTCGATGAAATCTCTGATTACAGAAATGTGAAACGATCGCCCACACCTATCTTACATGAAGCTGTTAGCAATTGTGCGAACAATATACCCACTGCTGCTGCTACTGGTGGCAGTGACAACACATGCAGCTACAAGAAGCCATCACCAATCTTAGATGAAGCCTCTACCATTTGTACAAACAATGGACTCACTTCTGCAACTGACAGGACCACTACCACTGGCAGTGTTAACAGATGCAGCAGCGACAAACCATCACCCACAGCATTCTTAGATAAAGCCATTACTATTCGTACAAATGGTGGAGCCACTGCCACCGCTCACAAAACTACTGCCGAAAGCGATACAAGAGCCAGCAAAGAGAAATTATCACCCACAGCACTGAGAGCTATCTCACATGAAACTTGTGATTACAGACTGCGAGGAAAAGCGAGCCCAGATGACAGCACTGTAAAGGAGACGTCCCTCTCCCCCGCACATCATATTTCTGACAGTAACAGCAGCAGCAGACAAAACAAACTGTTCAGATGGATTAACAGATTGATCTCACGACTGTTCAAAAAGGGGTCATTCAGTAATAGCTTTGATTTCTCATTACATCCCGGAGAGACTGCCATTTCCAAATCAAATCAAACAAGGGCTGCAAGCAGCACAAGAAGGGCCCACACTGCCCCTCCTTGCATGCCAAGGCATGCTGCAAATCAGGCACTGGCCGACTATAAGAGGATGGTGCTCTGATTGTTCTAGAGCCACGGTTCTCAAACTGTGGTGATGGTGCATGAGCTTCCACTACTTGGAGGAATCTTAAAAATGCTTGCTATGTACCAGGTTATGTGAATGGAGTGGAGCAAAGGGATTTTGACCAATGATTTTCGCTGGGAGTGACCAGGATGGACAGGATGAGAAATTAACATATTCGAGGGACAGCTCAGGCTGACCCGTTTGGAGATGAAGTAAGAGAGGCGAGACTCAGATGGTTTGGTTGGTCACGTGCAGAAGAGGAGAAAGGTATTATAGTGGACAAACAATGTTGAAGATGGAGGTGCCGGGCAGGAGGAAAAGAGGAAGACCACAGAGAAGGTTCATGGATGCTGTGAAGGAGGACATGAGGACAGTTGGTGTAACAGAAGGACACAAGGGATAGGACATGATGGAGGCAGATGATCTGCTGCGGCGAAAGCCGAAAGAAGAAGACGGAATTGAGAAGCATATGAAAAAAATAACATGAGCATCACCATCTCTTGCTCTGTCTCGCTTATTCCCTATCCAATAATGTCTGAACCATGTGTGAGGAAGGGGACAACGTGGGAGAGCCAGCAAGTTTTTATCCTATGCGCAAATTATAGACTTACTGGGTCTTTAGGGGCCCGGTAAAAATCACTTACTGAAAACTTAATTGATAGCAAGAGATGTAACAGTGTCTCACAGTTTTATGTCACATTTCTCATGTTAGGTTGCTGTACACTGTGGCCGTGCCTGAAAACTGTTACCAATAAATAATGACATACTTGAAAATGTCATGTTAATCAAATAACTTGAAAATTTCATGTTAATCAAATTTTTTTTTTTATCACAATATATACTTCCTGTTAGTAGGTGGCACAATAATATTAATTTGTTGTTACAAAACCACTAGGTCAGGGGTCTCAAACTCAGATGACCTGAGGGCCCCTGAGTGTCTCAGACTGGTCAGTAGGGGACGGTCAAGTGAAAAAACTTTTTGAGAAAAGCAACTAATCAGTAGACGTGTGCACTATGAAAAAGTGCTTGTTTTGATTTGGAATGATATATGTGGCCCACGCACCGTGAGTTTGAGACCTCTGCACTAGGTAGCGCTGTGACTATACCTTAGTATTGGTACTTAGATGTCTCCAGGGTGGGAAACTAAACAAGATTTGAAATTAAGTGAAAATTAAAATATATGGTTGAGTTACAGACGTGTACATTTTGTAGCACTTTCTGTGCCCACTATCTGGCACTGTGGTGCAATAACAACGTTGACAAGCAGGCATCTTGTAACATGTGAAGTTTGGGCTAGACTGGACAATTTTTACTTATTACTGAAAGTTCCTGTTCTGTGGGTTAAGCCCCAACACTGATTTTGGAGCTTAACCCACAGAAACTCCGAGTTTTCAATATGGCAACATATTGAAAACTCACATGTTTCATTCTCATAAAATTGAGGTCAATCTGATCAACACAGTACTAAAAGCACATCAAAGCACAAATTATATACCAATGTACACAGAAGTTGCAGCCAAAGGAAAACACATGTCAATTCCTTCTTTAATTTATGGGGCACTGTTTAAGTGAACAGCTAGAGAGAACTGTTGCAATACATAAGTTATAATGAATTTTACACATTGATATAAACAACCCTATACAAATATATGTAGTTTTTGTAACATCAAACTTAAATCTTTAACATGCCTATTTAATTTCTTCATAAATGAACAAATTTAGGGTCAATGTTTTTACAAGACAAAATTAAGACACTGATTTTTTTGTTCATATACTACGGTGGCCCAAATGGCTAAGCACAAATTTTATACATTAGGTCCAGGTTTTGGCACAGAGGGGTCTTTCTGCAGAGTGCAAGATGCGTAACTTTAAAGTGATAAAGTGTCAGTGGAGTGTTCCTAATAAAGTGAACAGTGTCAGTGGAGTGTTGGTAATGAAATGAACAGTGTCTGGTCTGAACGAGGACCTTACTTTCTACGAGTTTGCATGTACTCCAAGTGTGTGCACAGTGCAAAAAGATGCAGATTTGGACAATGAATTTCCCCTAGATGTGAATGTGAGTGTGAATGTTTGTCTGTCTCTATGTGGCTCTACGGCGGACAGGGTATACCCCGCATCTCGCCCTATGTCAGCTGGGAATAGGCACCAGTGCCCCTGTGACCCTCATGTGGATAATAAAGTGGTAGAAGTTGAGTGAGTGGCCATTTGAAGTGCCACTGGCCCACAGGCAGTCAAGAACTGAAATTCTGATTTCTCTCCTGGTTTCCTTGCTCCATATAACAAAGATATCATTAAAACTACAATTTTTGGTTTGTGGACAAAACACAAAGACATTTGAGAACATCAGCATTTCCAGGTTTGGTAAACACTTTTCAACATTTTGAAAACATTTTCAACATTTTGAAAAGTGATGAAAAGTCATGAAAATAATCGTTGCAGCCTTCCAATTCTTTGTTTATTTTACCTTTTCTCCTCTCCTTTCCTGCAGCTCACGGCCCCGCAATGACACTCCAGCTCAGAAGGGGGCAGTACTCAAAAACACGGCTCTGCCATAAACCGCCGTTTAAACGTCAAAGGACGACGAAGAAGAAGCTACTTCCAGTCAGACAACGACGAAGAAGAAGACACGTCAGTGGGGTCAGACGGGAGGAAAGATGGCAACGAGCACCTATGAGACTTTTAACCTGTAAGTGTGAACAAATAAATGTGAACATTTTTGACGTCTCTGCTGATGGACGGAGAGACGCGCAGTGACCGTGAGGACGGAGCCCGACAGGCTAACCTAGGAGCAGCTAAACGTGTGCGGCAGCAGCCTCTGCTATTCATTATGCTACTTCTGATAGCGGACTCACACGGAGAGTTTGCTCTACCAACACTCGGTCTTTTTTTAAACCCGCCCGGGTGCGACACTGCGGCGACGTTAACATGTGGACAGTGTTCAGAGAGCCGTGTGAGGCTACACTTTAACCGCTGCTCTACGGTCTGTCATGTTAGCTCTGCCGCTCCGCAGAGCCTTTCTGTCAGCACTGTGGTCTCTGTTATCTGCCTCCACCTGTTTCACAAACAGGTGGAGGCAGATAACAACTATTTGTTGTAAGAAAACGTTGGAGCCCCAGGTTCAACCTGTCTACGGGCTGCTACTCGTTAGTGTCTGTTGTGGTTTATGGTGTTTCTTGAAGGTCTTTGGTATTTTCTGGTGGGTTTTGGAGGTTGTTTGGTGTCTTGTGCTGTTTTTGGGTGGTTGCTTAGTGTTTGTTGTGTTTTTGTGTTTATTGGTAATATTTGGTGTCTCGTGCTGTTTGTTCGGGGGTATTTGTTGTGTTATGGTTTATGGTGTTTCTTGATGATCTTTGGTGTTTATGGTATTTGTTGAAGGTTGGTTGGTGTCATAGGCTGTTGGTCAGTGGTGGTGTAGTGTGTGTTGTGGTGTTTGTTGGAGGCTCTTTGGTGTTGTTTGCTTTTTGTTGGGTTTTTTTTGTTGTCGCTTGTGTTTTATTGGTGATCTTTCATGTCTCATGGTATTTGTTGGAGGCTGTTTGGTGTCTTTTGCTGTTGGTCAGTGGTTGTTTAGTGTGTGTTGTGTTTTATGTTGTTTTTTGTTGCCTAATGCTGTTTGTTAGTAGTTTTGTGTTGTTGCTTGTGTTTTGTGGTGTTTTGGTGATTGTGTCTTATGGTATTTGTCGCAGGCTCTTTATGCTGTTTGTTGGAGGTAGTTTTTTGCCTTATGCTGTTTGTTGGTGATCATTGTTGTCTTATGGTATTTGGTGGAGGCTGATTAGTTTTTTATGCTGTTTGTTGGTGGTTGTTTGGTGTTTTATGCTGTTATCTGCTTCTCACCAGGCGCACCACACCAGAAAAGTTTTACATAGAGGCCTGTGATGATGACTCTGTGGACGTCTTGGCTATTGACAGGGTGTCAACTGAGATGACCCTCACAGGTAAGCCAAGGTTTCCTCCCACATGCAGTATTCAGAGAACATCACTTTTGTAACATTTTCCTAGAAGACTTCACTTCAATTATAATTCTCTTCAGTTATAACTGATAATGACTAAGTACAGATTTGTTATTCTCTTACTTAACCAAGAAGACTGCAAGCACTAACTGTCTTTTTCAAAGGACTGAGTTATAACAACTTTGCCGAAACATCTCTAAAGATATTTGTTTTCACATTGTCATTATGGGTTACTGAGTATATACTGATATGACAAATGTGTTCATTTAAAATTACATTTACAACATAAAGCAAAAGTGAACAAATCTGATTACACACTTATTGAATGTAAATACACTTCTCCACACTGTTGTGTCTTCAGTGAGGAAGGACATCCCTGCATCAGCCGAGACCAGGCCAATATGTGGACTCATGGGGACCATACGTTTGGTGGCAGGTCAGTTCAAAATCTAGCACAGGGGTCGGCAAAATGGACGAAAAAGTTAAACAGAATAAAATATTTCAAGTTTGTCTGTTTACCCAATACATTCATATATTATGTTGGTGTTTAAGATTGTTTGTTTCACTCGGACCTGGAAAATATCACACCCATCAGCTGTTAGATTAATAGAAATATATCACAATGTGTTATTTATTCCTTATTTCAACCACCTGTTTGTGTTAGGCATGTACCTCATTGTCATCGTAAAGAAGCAGAAGGTGGGTGATTTGCTGGGTCATGCTGTGTGGAAGGCGCTAGACTTTGACATCATCTCTTATAAGAAGACAATTCTACACCTAACAGACAGCCAGGTAGGATCTTACATGCTTTCTTTAAAAGGCCTGGGTAAGAAAGCACTTTAAGTATCAATTGAATGAGGCTTTCCAAAAGAACAGGGATCAGTAGCATGGAGAATAATAAACAACCTGCTAATTTGCCCTGACAAAGTTTAATAATGCTCTGCTAATTTGTAACACTTATGCCAAAATAAAGAATCTCTTTTTGCTCCACTGTCTGTTAACGTGTGTGGACAGTTTAGCTGTACAGAATGGCAGACGCTGGGACCGAAAACAGTGAATACAGCCAAAATGAGCAAATGCAGCAAAGCGAAAGTAATAGGAGGAATAGGATAAGAGTATGTTTTATCCGATTACTTGATGAATCTATGGAATATTTGATAGAATACTCGATTATCAAAATATTCGATAGCTGCAGCCCTAATTCTTTTGGAACGTTTTAAGTTACAAATTAATAAATTCTGTACTAAACAATAGTTGTTGTATTGCCTTTTACATTAATGTGACCTAGAGGACCATGGGTCATTTACATTCCATCCACATCAAACTATCACCACTCTGGAAAAACAAGTCAAGATAGTCTACGGTTCCTTGAAACCTGTTCCTGGGACTTAAAATACCTGTTACTCTTGGTGGAAATGTGGCTATACTCGTAATATCCAACTTGACTCTGAGATGCCACTAAATCTGACGCACTGGTCCTTCAAAAAGAAAGTCATCCAGGTGTTTAAACTGCTGTCGGAACCATTCCACTCCATCACCCTTCCTCAGTCAAAGTCTTATGCTGGATTTATCTCTTGTTTCAGATGCAAGACAACAAGACCTTCCTGTCAATGATCAGGAATGTGCTTCACACAGACGGCTTCTACTTTGCAACAGACTACGACCTGACACACACTCTGCAGCGCCTGGCCAACACAAGCCCTGAGTTTCAGGAGATGAGCCTACTTGAGAGGGTTAGACATATACACTAACTTGCATTCCTTTTTATATAACTACAAAATCACAGTTGAAATTAAACGTAATTGAATAAATAATTAATTAGTTCTCTGTTTTTGACATTGTAATAACGTAAGCCAACTGTCCATGTTCCAGGCAGACCAGCGTTTTGTCTGGAATGGCCACCTGCTGAGGGAATTCATTGCTCAGCCAGAGGTAAGAGGCATTGTTGTCTTGTTTTGGCTTTTCACTTTAGGTTTTTGTCAAGAGGTTGACAGATACGAGGTTTGAATTTGAAACAATGAGCTTACCAAATCACATTTTTTACAGTTTATACTATACCTTATACTTAGCTTTTTTTGGGAGGGGGTTATTTCATGGCTGAGAACACAGATTACTTTATATTTGATGGTAAATCATATGGTAATGCTCCGTCACATTTCAAATGTATTACACATTGAATATTGACCAGAAGCTTATTTAAAAAAATACCTCAAATCATATCACAATTACAGTATTCATCAGAAAACTCATATTTAGATATTTCTGCACATTTGGGCTGATATGTAGCTGTTTAAATAAGACACGAAACTGCTAAACATAAACATTTATTCAACAGTAACTATATATAGTTAGACTAAATATTAAATATATCAAACAGGTAATCTTAAAATTGAAATTTTAATAAAATTGCAGCATCCATTAAGTTTCAGAGAGCAAATATGTATAAACTTCAATAAGTAAGTAATAATGAGACAATTAATTAAATAATTGTCTGATGCTGTTTATTGTTCCTTAAAAATAATATGTTGCTACACTGGTGATGTGTTAATGAGCTCTGCAAGTGACTCATTCATGATATTCATTTCTGCCCCTGCAAAAGGCATTTGCCTTGAGAATTATTTTACAGTTTAACAGCTGGTGGTGCCAAAGCTCTACTCATCTGTGTTGGACCAAGCAGGTGGATCACACGATGAAAAGAGCACCAGTCAAGCAAACCAGAGTGGCAAAGAAATAGTTTGTTTCATCCAGCCATTCAATGAAAACAGCTAATGCAAAGTATTTGCGGTCTGATGATTATGTTATAATTCTGACAGACAGAATTGTCCCAAGGAAGTATCCCCTCGGGCAAGGTTTCATTCTTAAAGATATGCTCGTCCAATCTGTGCCAAAGTGAGACACAGTAAAAACTAAAAAGTGGTGAATGCTGCGACTGTCATGACTGAAAGCGTCATTTTTTTTCTCCAGGGCTGCAACTAACTAGTGTGATATTTTCTTAATATTTGTCTTTTCGTATGTTTTTACTTTATTTTTATTTCAGTTTCAACATGTACATAATCATATTCATTATGACAGTAACTAATATTCACATGGACATAAAAAGCAAAAGGGAATAAAACAATAATAGCAGAGGGAAAAAGAAAATAAATAAATACATTTAAAAAAGGGAAGGGGGGTGTCAAATGAATGTAAATTGGATTCAGAATGTATGTTAGGATTCCTCATAGCTTACCCATGATAGGGCTTCTTTTAATAATTATGTTGTTTTTTTTGGAGTCTCAAGGAGATCTGATTTTTTTCAATCGACATACTGAATGTTGGAGGATCGGGCTTTAGCCACCTAACTGTAATACTTTTAATTGCTGTTGCAACCAATAATTGTAGCAGATAATTCTCAGCTCTCCCTTTGCTGCCTTTTGATAATGGCCCCAAATAACTTAATAAATAAATTTGCATCACATACATTTCACTGCATCAAATACTTCTCTTCCTTCCAGAATAGTTTCACTTCAGGGCATGACCAAAATATGTGGATCTGGTTGCCAGTATGTGGGCCACTATTTCTCCAGCATTTACTGTATATGAGTATGGTGTCGTAATTAATTGCCATAATTTCTGGTGTCTGAAAGAATCCCATAATTACTTTCCGTTTAAATTCTCTCCACACATTTGAGTGTGTTACCAAGTGTGCTTCAGTTCATATTTCTTTCCACATATTCTGTGATATGTTTGAGTTTATTTCACTTTCCTAATTTGTGTTATTCAAATTCCTGTTTGGTAACAATAACTATTAGTGTGGGCTTTGCAACTTTGAATCCACCTTTTAATATTTGAATTGAATAATAATAATAATACTAACCAAATGACTGTAATGCATCCCATCAATTAACTCTTCTCTATTCTTATAGTTACACAAGTTTGTGTATCCCGTTGTCCACGGCTGTATCCTTTCACTTTGTTGTCTTACTGTCAAATATGTAATGGGTAGGGTCATTGTAGTGAGTGAGATTTTCATGGTTTTATTTGTACTTTTATGACTTTTATAAATGCTTCATGCGCCCCATATTTTCATAGAAGTGTGTCTTTTTTGTTCTTGGACAGTGTGGCTAAAAGGTGTCTATTCAGCGGAAAAATTACTCTTCTGTACATTCTAAAAGTGTATTTAAATATTCTAAATATTTTTTTATAGTGATTCGGAAAGAGAAAAACCCTCATCTTTAATAGTCTTCATTAGATTTTTTCTTTATACGTATATTCCGTCATAGTTATTGTGTGAACATGTCTAGCTCTGACTTATAATTCCATCTCAATACCGTTGGTTTCTTGACACGTATGTTGAATAGTCATCATTATGAAGTCAAGCTTCATCAATGGAAAGATGTTTGAGTGGACCATTATCTCTAGGAGGAGCTGTTTCAGAGCCGGTGTCCGCTACTACGTCAGAGGTAACTTGTTTTGTTCAGTATCAGTTGTAACAATTTCTTAGTTGGAGCAAAAAACCCCCCAGAAAATTCACATTTAAGGAGCTGAAAAATTCAAACCAATCAGCAAAATTCACTATTTTCACTATTCAAATGAATTGCAGACTCTGTTGATAATAGATTAATCAAGAAGCACGTTCTCTGATTTTTCTACTTTTAAAATCATCCTGTTTTACTCACTAAATGAACTTGAAATGACCATGTCATATGATGTGATGGGAAAATCTGACAAGTAAAGGTGATAAGATGTAGATATCAATTTCAGTTTGTTGGTCTAACCGTATCAGAGCCGGTGCGAGTCATCTGTGTTAGCCATCGCCGCACTGCGTGGCCCCCTCCTTTTGAGTGAATAACCGATGTGTTTTTTTCATCTGTAGGAATTGACTCTGAAGGTCATGCTGCTAATTATGTGGAAACAGAGCAGATAGTGCAATACAACAGTGCCAAGGCGTCGTTTGTTCAGGTGAGTCTAGACAATAATGCCACTGGAGTGATGTTTGCTTTTCAATTTTGCCATCAGCAAGAATACTGAAGGAGTCAGTGGAACAACACTAAGTCCAGCATCGCCAATGTCAAATCATGGTCGATTGTTGTGTATGTACTGAAACGAGACGTGTTGAAAAGCTGGATGATTATATTTTATTTTGCATTATGCCCTTTTTTCTTCATAGACAAGAGGCTCCATCCCGTTCTATTGGTCCCAGAGGCCCAATCTTAAGTATAAACCAAAACCACAGATCAGCAAAACAGTCAACCATGTAAGTTATTTTAGCGTTATATTTTAGACAAAACACGATTTATGATTTCATTCTTTTTCCAGGACTGAAATCCTTTAAAGTTTGTGAATTGGAAAATCAACTTAGATATAAATGGTCAATGAAAGTGCTTGAATTTTGTGCAAGAAAGATGTAATGTTGACATTTAGGTTAACGTCTCCCTCCACCGATGTGCCCTTATTTATTACAACACCACCTACTTTTTCATGCGCCCTGCATTGCTTGATGTATGTAGACTAGGCCTACGTAGGACAAACGTGCAAGTAACGTTAAGCAAGAGAGAGCAAATTATATGATGCCTGGGAAATGCAAATTCACCAAAACAAATTAAGATTGGCTTGAACCAAGATCCCACGGACAATCACTTGTAATCACTTGACAATCACTTATCCAGATGTAGAGCATGATGCAAATCAATAAAAGTTGACGCCATGGGTGAAGCGGCTCTTACAAGTTGCACTCCCGTCTTAAGCTGTGTCAGCACATTCGGTCCTTGAATTTGAAGGAATTGGTCCTGGAAGGTCATTGAAAGTCCTTGAATTTGATGTTAACCAAGGTTAGGGAACCCTGCTTTTCTCATGCTGCATGACTTCTCTGTTTATCTCTCTGTGTAGCTGGATGGATTCCAAAGACACTTTGACTCACAAATTATTCTCTATGGGAGACAAGTAATTTTGAACTTGGTAAGTAAATAAAAAGATTAAAGTTAACTATCACACTCCACTTTATGGGATCGACGTGCCAGCTATTTCTTGATGGCTTGGTTTTAGATAAGATTACAAATTTCTTGTTATCTTTTTTGACAGATCAACCAAAAGGGCTCAGAAAAACCTCTGGAGCTTGCTTTTGACAAGATGGTGACCAGCTTGGGTAATGGCATGATCAAGTAAGATTAATCAATTAATTTGATCCTTCTCCTCTTATGTCTCCTTGTATTAATTCTACTTCAGGTATTTTTTCTTAAATGCTTTTGTTTGTGCAGGTACATAGCTTTTGACTTCCATAAGGAATGCAGTCGGATGAGGTGGCACCGCTTGCAGATGTTATTGGACCAGGTGGCTGAATTGCAAGATGAGTTTGGGTCAGTGTGCGATTTACTGTATTTTTGTTTGTCAAATTAAATAGTTTGTTAATTATCATCTTACATTCTTACACCCTTTAAATTAATGCTTTAACTGTGTACAAACAGCACTTTTTTTTATTTTCACACTGCCAGCACATCCATCACAGGCCATTTGGGGTTTGGGGTTTAGTGTGTTGGCCTTAGTGTGTTGGCCTGGGGATTTATGTACTGACCATATGGTTAGTTGACCATTCAGTCTTCTCTCTAATGTTGTTTGTGGATTCAGGTACTTCCTTGTGGATGCAGATGGGAAGGTGCTGTTAAACCAGGAGGGAACTTTTCGGAGCAACTGCATGGACTGCTTGGACCGCACCAATGTCATCCAAAGCCTGCTGGCCCGACGGTCGCTGCAGTCCCAGCTACAGGTAGAACCTTTTAATTAAGCAGCAAGTGAACACAGTAATAAAGATGTGTGATAAACATAGAATCACCTCAAAACCTAACAAAGAACTCAAATCCGCCTCAGTGGCACAGCACAGATGCACATGGTGTTAAGTATAAAATGAGATGTTGTACTGATGGAGTTTGTGATGTCAAAATGTAAATTATAATAAACGTGTGAAGCCAACAGGCAAACACAGGTTGTATTGTGGTTACATGAGATTAAAAAAAATATTATAACATGGGGCTTAAATAAGTAGCTTTACTAACTTTTGCTGTTTTTGCCAACAGAGAATGGGAGTCCTGCACATGGGTCAGCAGCTTGAGGAGCAGTTGGACTTTGAGAAGATATACAAAAATGGTGGGTCCTCCCTTACTTTAGGAGTGGCTTCAGTAGGGTCTTTATAATTATTTATTAGGCCTGTCTACATTGAAGGCTTCCTGTGTCCTTTAATGTTTTTTCGGGTTTGTCTCCTCCTCTCTTGTCTGTCCATTGCAGCCTGGGCAGACAATGCAGATGCTTGTGCAAAGCAGTACGCTGGTACTGGTGCCTTGAAGACAGACTTCACAAGGTAACAGCTAACATTCAGTCAAAAATGCGTTGTCCCACCTTACTGTTCCACCTTACAGCAGCATCCTCCTTGCCATATTAATGTCTTTATGTTACGCCACATCAGAGCGCTCTGTTATCCTGTTGGTCAGCATCCAGGAGATGTCAGACAAGGCAGAAAAATAGAAAAAAAAATGCTAACATGCTAGACTTCTTGTTGGGGTGATGCGAAGCGTCCCAGAAGCGCAAAACCTCTGTTTTTTAATTATGTAACACTGCATGTCCGTTCATTGTTCATTATCAGGTTAAAGCTAAGCAATATTAACAAAATAAAAAAATATGTCCCAGTACATTTTGGCTGAAAAGTGTTACATTTCCTGGTACTTTTGTATGTCCCCTAGTTTCTGACTTTGGTTTAAAAGCACCCAAATGAGTCTAGATCCTATCACTCGAGCTGCATTTGGAGCCGATCATGGGATGTATATGGCTATATTCTTGTAACTCACATCAACTCAAGTCTGCGTGTATTTGCATACAACATGGTGAAAGTGAGATCTAATCAAAAGCCGTAACAAGAGACGCCTTTCCCTGCAGTGGCCCTGACTTTCACTAGTGTATCTATCCATCTTTCATTTGAAGCTGTTCAAACCTTTATTGGGAAGCTGATAAACAGTCTAAGTCTCATTGTTTTGAAATGTGAAAAAAATTATCAGCACAGTCAGCATGCAACAGGGATGGAAAGATGTTTTTGTGGGCATCATGAATGTCATCAATAAATTGGACTTCAGTGCACAGATTGAGATTCTAGAGGAAAGGGACAGAGAGATTTTGTATTTGCTGTTGACCCCCACGTTGCTCTTTCAGGACAGGAAAGAGAACTCAGTGGGGCCTGGTGATGGACGGCTGGAATTCTATGATCCGATATTACAAAAACAACTTCTCTGACGGTTTTAGACAGGTGGGTCCAAACCTTTTGTAGATTTGAACACCATTGTGTCAGTGCGTTAGTAATACATATTGTACAGCCACATAAGAACATTCAGTATACTGGCAAGTAACACAACTTATTATCATTATATATTATTATTAGCCGTGAGCTAAACCAGAAATCACCAAATTCTAACAAGCTGAAAGAGGGCGTATCGCCACCTATTGTAGTGGACATACATGTTTAAATAAATTGATTTTTCACTTGTAGTCTCAAACTGGGACAAGGACAGTGGTCACCAAACTATAAAATAGACAAACATATTGAAGTAGAAGCAGATATTAAAAACTATGTGTGAGGACATTAGAGTAGGGCTGACATTTTACTGTTTTCAATATTACTGCAAACGGGTCCTTGAAATCTTTTTAAAATCCCCATGAATAGATAAGGGTCATTTAAAGTCCTTGAATTTTGTGATTTTTAGGTAAATCTCTCCCTCCTTTGTCATGACGCAACCTACTGCTTCATATGCACTGCATTGCATGATGTACATAGACTAGGCCTCCGCAGAGCAGACGTCAAGTCGTAATTGATAGTGGCGTTTTGGACACTGCACACTGTCTCTCTCCGCTGTTGACGTGAGATAATATGCTGCATAATGAGTATTAATAATGAGTATAACAATAAGCAACGTTAAGCAAGACAACAATCACTAGTCCAAATGCAGAGCGTGCTTCATATCAATAAAATTGGATGCCATGGGCGAAGAGGCTCTTACCCTGGATTGGTTTCAGAGTGTGTGCTAAAGAAATCATATAAATAAAAACAAATAGCAAATGTGGCAACTATGCAATGGGCACTGAGTTTATTTTTTAGGATGAATTAATATCTATAATAACCTGTAGATCTTTTATTTTTATGTTTTTACAATGTGCAGAAAGTTCACCGTATCGCTCTTCATGGTGTTTCGGTAATAAATGTGTGTCCTGCACGGGCTACGTATTTTTTTTTATTGTTATATAATATCTTTATGTGTGTTTTATTTAATCTTAGGTAACTTGGTTTCTATTGTTTTATACCATGTAAAGCACTTTGACTCTTGGGAGTCGAGTCTATGAGTCTGTAAAAAAGTGATGTATAAATACGCTTGCATTGCCTCCTCTAATCTCAATGCTGACTAATTATACCTGCATTCATTCACTTGAATAAGTTCAATCACCTTACTATTCATTCACAAATTATGCTGAATGTGCAGCAGACCATTAATGTTTCAATACATTCTACCTTAAAACAGCCAGTCAGGGTGAATGCTCAGATCATTTGCTGTGATCCACTTAAAATTTTAATATTTAAGCTTGCATTTGCTTTTAGTAGTTTATTAGAATTGTTTGAGCTATGATTTTCTATTAATATCGGCCAATATTAGTGCTCATGTGCAACTTTTCTGATATTTCAGTTGTTAAATGTGACCATTTTCTGGTTTCTTTGCTCCATATAACAAAATCGCTCTCAATCACTCATTGTGTACCACTTTATTAAAATGGAATAATTTTAGTTTGTGGACAAGACATTTAAGAGCATTGTTATTTCCAGGTTTGGGAAACACCAATCAACATTCTTTGGACCAAACAAATACTCAACCAGTCGAGACAATAATTGACAGATTAACTGATTTATGAAAAACTAGATGCAAATGTTTAAAAGTTGTATGCATTTACATACGTTTCGCAAAGGAGTGCCTGTATGCCTGTTAACTGCATAAATCAAGTCACTTTTGTTTGTATAACTAAACATCATAAACATGTTTGCCTCAAAGGGCTTGACAGTCTGCACAGCAAGTGACACCCTCCATCCACAGACCCTCACAGGTGCTTCCAACCTTCTCACCCTGGGCAGAACTTGTCATGTGTAATAGTAACAGTCACCATTTAAACACAACAAAATTACATAAAACTCTCAAACACAAAAATAGGCAGATATTGAATTAATACTGCACTAGTTTAATTAATATGAATTAATATTGAAAGGTCTACTTACTATGTTAAGGGCATTGAGATTTTGTGTGTTCTGATTTGGCAATACAAAAAAATATAAACTGAATTAATTAGCTGATTATTACCTATTAATAAGAATTTACAAATTTATGTTCTCTGAATCATGATAAATGCTGCTAAGTGCACAAAAAAAAATATTTTACTTCATCCAGAATGAATTGACAAACAAGATGTTTTGGATGAAGATCATTTGGATCAGAGAGCAGCTGCAAAAACAGTTGAAACAGTCGGAAATGTTTGGTCTGTTTTATTTCAGGATTCCATTGATTTCTTCCTGGGGAACTATGCTGTGGATGAAGCGGATTGGACCACCCAACTGCATGACCCCAAAGACTGGAAGTTTCTGACGGTAAGAGACTCGCTGCTCTGTGCTAAATTTCAGCCCAGTTAGAAGAATGAGTTTTTTGTTTTTCTCATGTTTTACTGTGGTCACCTTCTCTTCTAGCTGCCTATCATCATGGTCGTGGCATTCTCCATGTGCATAATCTGTCTGCTAATGGCTGGTAAGACAAATTGCAATTTGAATTCCCACAGCCGAAGGGTTTATTTACTGTATCTTAAAAGTATATTTTTTTAAATCAATGTTTCCTATAATAATTTGATATTATTTGAAGAATGTGTGTTTGATTCCTCCACTCACTCTGCGTGACCTGTTGATTCTTCTCAGGTGACACATGGACTGAGACTCTGCCCTGTGTTCTGTTCTGGGGCATGGCCAGCGTGCTGACAGGCGGCTTTATTCTCTTTAATGGACGTGACTTTGTAGATGCTCCTAGGTTGGTCCAGAAGGAGAAGCTGGACTGAATGTGTGTGTGTGGAAAGCAGCTAGGCCCTGGTGAGCTCACCGCCTCATCCACTAGCTCTTCATCACTTTACCCCCAGCATCAGCATCATCGAGTCTGGAGCCTTTACTAACAGAGAGGGGGCGGGAGTGGAGGAGGGCGGTCGGCAGCAGCAGGGCAGGCCTTGTGTGTTGGAAAGACAGAGACTGGGGGCACACAGGCCTGCTGCTGTCCACACTGCAGCGATTATTATGTGGGCAGAACTGTCTGTCCACGCATTTTAATGGACACTGGACGTCTGGAGATGGTGTGAATTGGATCTTATTGTTCCTGTTTTTAGAGGAATGTGGGATGAAGAATTCCATGTTTGTCCTCCTGCATTGGGATCAGATAACAGCTGATGTGATGTCACAGCACAGCTGTAAATGATTTACTGTTGATTTATCCTTTGTTTTTTTTATGTTTACCATTTGCCAGTATGTGTTTATCCACATGCAGTAACTAAGGCTCCCTTTATACCTGGCATTAAAATGTATTTTCTGTGATTGGATTGCAATTGGATAGCGCCTGACCACTTGTAAGTACAGGTGTTAATACACCTGAGATAGATTGTTATCTGGTCTGCCAAACTACTTCGGGAGGTGGTTGGAGCCACATTGGGACCACATTGAACAGAATTGTCAATGATTCTCAGATGCATCTCCACTTCGCTCACAACAACTACGTGAGCGGAAATAACGTGAAAGCAGCGACAAAACTGTGAAGACCTCTGCTTTTGTCGGTTTTCTGCTTGTTGAAGACAACTTTTTCCCTTGCTTTGAAAAGCAAAGAGGGATCCATACAATAGTCCAACTTCACATGTGGCTAAATTTGTTGTTGTTGTTGATATGGCGACACACAGGATGTGACTTCTGCTAGAAATCTTCACAGAAGAGGCGGGGAAGGTGATGGTTCCTTGTAATCCTTGAAAGTTTGTGAATTTTGAAAAAAAGGAGCATTCAAGGCCCTTCAAAGTTTTTGAAAATTGCCCTAAATAGACATCTGTCATTGAAAGTACTTGAATTTATGTGCCAGAAAGGAGTTAGGTCGATATTTAGATACATGTCTCCTGCCATGGATGTGCCCTTGTTTGTTACAACACCCCACCTACTGCTTCATACGTCCTACATTGCTTGATGTACATAGAACAATAAGCAAATAACATTAAGCAGGAAAAGGCAAACTACCTAATGGGAGGGAACTCTAAATTCCAAGATATTTGGCTCACCAAAGAAAATTACAAAGACTGACTTGTCCAAGATCCCAAGGACAATCACTTGGCCAGATGCAAAGCGTTACTGCAAGTCAGTAAAAGTGGACGCCATGGGAGAAGCAGGTCTTACAGCTTAAGATTAGAATGCAATTTGTGTCAGCACATTTGGTCTTTGAATTTTAGGGAAGTGGTCCTGGAAAGTCTTTTGAATTTGTTGTCAACCAAGACGTGGAAACCCTGGGCGGGCTGACCGTGATCGGATCGGAAGTCTCATACGATCAGAGAAAACACATTCTAATGCCAGGTGTAAGGGGGGCCATTGTCCTACATGAAACAGTGCTATGTAAGATCAGTGACAGAACAATAATGTGGCATGTTCTGAAGGCCTCAGGAATCTGGGCCTTCATCATTTAAAGGTCCAGTCTGTAAGAATTAGGCCAGTTTCACGCTGGATGCATGTGTGGCGCATGAGGGTAGCAGCGCTGATCTGCTGCATTTCACACAATTCTGGTTCATCTACTGCTGTGGAGCTTCTGCTATGTTTTACAAAACAAACTTAAATAATCTTAATATTACTCTGTATTCAAGTAGATTCCAGGATTATTTTGCATGAAGCAGCTTATCTGTTGGTACTGCACATATTTTACAATAAAGCTTTGTTTGGGGGATAAAAATAGAATCGAGGGGAATGTGCTTATGTGCTCTCACTGTAAAACAGGTCCTATACCTTTTTCACAGTAAGAGCACTCTACTATACTCTTATGTTGTGTTTGAGACACATGCTAAAGATATACAGCAAATGTGAAGAAACATAATTTTATGTGTGTATTTTTGCTTTGACACAGCACACGTGGCTCATTTGCTGGCCTCACGCAGCCACTGTGAACGTTCTTATTAATTAACATGCGCTTAAAAGAAAAGAGACATGCCGCGGTCATAACAGGCTGCACATGCATCCAGTGTTAAACCAGCCTTGGTGACATGAAGTGGAGAACTGTTCCACTCAGCCCTCTCCCTTTCCTAAGTGTAACAGGGAACTACGTTGGCTTTTATGGACCAAAAGCCCAGTCAGCATCGAGGACAAAATGCAAAACACACACTTTGGTAGTTTTAGCTCCTGTGGTAATGGATTTCTCCTGAAAGAAAGGACTTATTCCAAGCTCGGAACATTTTAATATTTAAGAGTGATTTTTCACTTACATAATTATATATGTCTGCCAATAAACTCTCCTAAAGTTACATAATGGACCTTTAAATGCAGTCAGTGGACATTCCAATAGAAATTATCTAATTGTCACTGTAAAGGTGGTTTTATGTTCCTCTCTCAATGTGCCTCATGCAAATACTACTTGTATAAACAGATTTGTTGTATGTGGGGAATTATGAGAATTAGTTTCATTCACCATTTTTCTTGTTTGCAGAACATTTTGTGACATACAGTTTAAATCTGACAAATGTAGTCTGACACTTAAAGTATTAATGAAATGAGCTCAAATTAAATATTTAAACAGATTTCTGAGCATCACTACAGCTGCGGAACTTCACAACAGCCTCCTCATCACATTAAGTGTTTCAGTCTCATCTCTGTCCACTGTCTTCCTCTGCTGAACTTGATTTCATGTTGTTATCATCATTTATTTATGATTTTTTTTTTAATTTAACTTTAATTTAAACAGGAGATCATTTTTGCAAGGAGGCTTTGGCTTAAACAGATTAACATGTCAGTTAATCGGTTCAGTTAAAATAAGAAGCAACACGCATGGAGGCAATAATATTAATCCAGTTAAAACCGCTGCAGCTTTCTATTATATATTATGTTATTTCTCAAACAGTATGCATGCTTCCTTAGGTGGTACTTGGAGGAAAATCAAAAACACTGTTCTACTGTATATACCAGGGTATATGATTGGAGTGGAGCTGAGGAATTTTGACGGGAGTGCGCACAAAATGAAACAAATAATAATTAGAGTCATCTTATCTCTGGCTCTATCTTAATCTAATGTCACTACACCAGTGTCTGAAGTATATGTGAGGAAGAGGAGGAGGGTGATGAGAGAGCAAATGATCTAATTGGGAATAAATCCACCTCCTGTGAAAAGTCTGTAGCTGACTTTGCTCGGCCTATTTACGCAGCTGTATTTTAACGGTGGTGATAATGGTGTTACTTCAAGAGCTCAATATTTTCTCAGGTGGTGCTTGGTATAAAATTCTGAGAACTGCTGTTCTACAGCAGGTTTTCTCTGCTGTCCCTTTTCCCGCAACGATTGATATATTGTGTTCCGTTCTCATGTCTCCCTCTTCAAACAAGCAGCTGTAGAATATTGTTTATGGTTTGTAACACATTGACTCTGTTTACCTAGGTCATACACCCCCACTTCAAAAAACATTAACCATCCTTTTAAACTTTGACTTTCTGTCAAAAAAATCTTTTTTTTTATAAATATGTAGTTGAGATACCTAAAGCCACTGCTCACCGAAGCATCTAACAAAAATGAGTAAGTGGTGAACAACAACAAAAACAATATCTATGTAATGTTACCAAAAAAGTTACAACAACATATTACTCAGCATACACATTTTTCAGTGAACATTAGGCTGAAACTGCTTTAAAGAAACCTCCACTTCTCTTGCTTTTACAGTGTATCCCCTTCTATGAGATAAACCAAAGTTAGTGAGTCAAATGCATACATATACCCACATAACTTTATTTGTGTTACGTTAAAAGATCACAGAAACACCATTATTTAGTCACTCAAAATAAAGCTTTTTGTCAGTACCCATACGATATCGGCCCCCCCTACAAATTATTATGGATTCTCCCACGTCTTGTTTGCCAGTTAAGGCCCATTTTACGTAAAACACGGAGACTTTCTTCCTTACTTTGCGTTCATTGAAATGGAGCAATTCCAATAGAAATCGTGGGCCGGAGGGGGGGGCGGTCAGGAAAACTACGAAGAAACAACCTACATTTGCAACGCTTATCCCCAACTTGGTCTACAACACTGCCCTCTAGAGGAAGCAGTGACTAGCGTCAAAGCTAGCGACATTTTCTGGCGTTAGTGGAGACTTTTGGAGACTCTGACGTGAAAGCACACCTCGGTCCAAAGGTCTTTGGTCACATCCACATAACGCGTGATGCAAGGAAACAAATTATGAGGTCGGTGAAAACTATTTTGAAGCTTGATTTACACAGTATACCACTGAAGCCCCATTGTAACCTTCACACGTCTTGTAATCACGATATAGTTATAGTTTTTGTTTATTAAAAAGAACGGGATTTTGACAAAAAGACAATCAACACATTCGATGATGACGTCATCTAGCTTCGTCTGGCGGCTTTTAGGACAGCTAATACTTTCCTTACCAACGCAAAAGATGGACGAAGGTATGTAGCTTGTGACGGAGGGACGTAAAACGGACGAAAATGGAGTATAAATGGGCTTTTAGACATGTGTATGATGTATGTGATTACTACTAACTATTAACATAACGCTGTGGCTGAGTGGATGAAATATGACCAAACTAGCACTTAGCTTAGCATGCTAACACTTAGCTTAGTATGCTGATGCAGAGTATTCCAAGCTATACCAGAAATAAGATTTCAAAATGATTACTGTACTATAACCATATTATTGTTACTATTTCATAATGTAAAGTATTTCCATGTTCTGTGTTAATGATTGTGACTGCTTTCTTATCATGATGTGGGATTTCATAATTTGTTTTCAAGCTGTCAAAGCCAGAACAGTTGAAATATCTTTAAAAAAATCTTTTCAAATGACAAACGTACAAGTTGATTTTCCAGTTGATGTAAAGAAAATATTAGATGTACAGTAAGATACATCAAGCTGTGCACTGAGTGTAAAGCAGCAACATTTGACTTGACAGTGACACCAAATTAATTCAGGAGAAACTCATAAATACTCTTTCATTCTGACCTTTCACCTCTATTCTTAACTCACAGCTCTTTTACCTATTAGGTCACACTGCTACCTTATGGTACTGATTGATGACTTTAAGAATCATTTACTGCTGCCAGTAGTGTGTTGTTGATAGGTGGAATCTGCTGAACAGAGATTTTAAAAAGCTATTAAGTCATTATAGGAATGTTTTTCTTGTTTCCTGATGCTTTTGTCAGTGAAAAGTCAAGATTGCCGACGACAAGTGGTCTCTCACAGCAGCCGTGGTGGTGCTGTAATAAACTGGCCTCTACACTTATAATCCTCGTGTCTTAGTTTTTCTTTGTGTGAAACATCATCAGCACCAGGTTACACTTGCAGAGAAAGGAAAGAGAAAAGAAGGAAAAGAAGGAAATAGATAAGGATAAGGAGATAAAAGATGAGGTAATAATGCAACAACGTAGTTGCCAACTGCTGTAAAATGGTAGACAACAAAACTCATGTTACATACCACATTTCCAGAAAAGTTGGAAAGATTTCTCGAAATGCAAAAAAAAAAAAAATCTTTTACAAATAAAAGCAAGAGGAAATGATTGTCATTCTTTTCACTGTCAAACCAAATTGTATTTGAAAAATGATGTATATATTTTAAACGAAAAAAAGGTGGATGGGATTTGGTGTAACACTAGAGGACACGGTGGAGGCAGATGATCCTTCCTTATGCTTGGTTTGAACTTCAGCAGTTTGTCTAAATACGATGAGTTGCTGTCATGGGATTGTTGACTGTGTGTCGCACATTCTACACATTTGTCTACAGTGAACTGCATTAGGTAACCCAGCTACAACAAATGCTGCTTTCATAAAAGATTTGGAATTCAGAGAGGATTGGAGTTTGGTGCAAGGAATGTGGCACTTGCTGCTACTATGCAGGAAATACTGTATGTTTGTGCTCTTGGTTAGTTTACTGTAATAGATAACAGTTAGTGACAGCTCATACGCCATAAAGCATAGTGACTCAGATGTTTTCACACTATGGAACTGACAGTTGTTTTGTAGGTTCAATAAAAATAAAACCTGCGGTAAGATGTTTAAAGAGGTTTTATGGCAGGAATCTCTAACAACCTGTTGTGTGACATTTGCCTAACCTAGAGGACTCATGGAGGTGAAATCTGCTCTGAAGGGTTTCTGAATCTTACATGTATGTTACAGTTATGTTACACTCACAAATCTTTCATCCCAAAGTCTCAGCAGGAAAATCTCTGCCTCTAACTGAGATTTATGACATCAAATGCAGTATGTTATCAATTGTTATCTATCAGATTACACACTTTATTGATAGAAGTGTTTTGAACAGTTTTGATCTTGCTGTAAATGTAAGTTGATTTCCCCAATTATTGCTTTATTTTAGGTTTGTTGCTTTCAAGTCCTATTTTCTTCCTCTATCTGTATTCAGGGCTTTATTGCTCTTATTGTTTAATGTGTAATGCTAATTTATTTTTCCTGTGTACTTTGTAACACTGTAAAAAAAAAAAAAATCAAAGCTTTTATTTGATACTTGTATAACTATGAAAAACACCAGTTTTCCATTCTATGAGCTCTGGCTGCAGTTCGGGAACTAATTATTAGATTTTTAAAAGTCAAAATTTGGGAGGAGTTATTGGCAGAACTTGACTATACTCCCCATTAGTTAAAATGTATAAAAATGTATAATTGCTTTAAAATTAAAACGTAAATTTACATGTCTGATTTTTTGCCTTTAACTCTATGGAGCTCTCCCTACAGTTTACTGATTAAATATTTTTACAATACCACTGTGACATTCATCCACTGTCCACCGCTTTATCCTGACTGTCGTAAAAACACGACCCTTGTGGAGGATGAAGTGGCAGACAAGGATTTATTGATTGAATGAATGAATGAACTATGTGACTGAAAGTTTGTCTTAATATTAGCAAGCTTGCAGTGAGTTCAACATGTGTACACTGGATGTGTACCAATGAAGTGATTGAGCAGAGTGAAGCACATGCCTAGGGTCCTGTGACCACCAGGGGGGGGGCCCCAAGAGCATGCATTCATTCATTCATTCAATTTGTTATTTGTGCATAACACTTTATTGTTTGTGCATGACGATGAGTCTTGCAATGAGTCTTTTGCACCTTTTACACAATTTTCAGGCAAAAGTATTTTAACCAATTCTGCTATTTTGCTACAGTTCTGTCTTTTTATGTGTTATTTAACTACTCTATTTAATACTGTCTTTTGTGCATTTGCACTTATTTGTGAATTAATGTGGTGCTGTTTTACTTGCTGTTTTTTTTTTAATTTTTTACTTTAATATACAATGATAATAATATATTTACTTATTATAGCTTACTTTTTCTTAGCTCTTTAATTTGGCAATGTACTTTTACAATTTAAAACAAAAATCTAACCTAGTTCAGCCATCATCATGGTGACAATAAATGCAATGTATCCATTTTATTATTTTCTTACTTTTTTGTCATCTGACACCAAATTCACCTCTTTGTGGCCTTTTAAATACTAGGCCAAAATCAACACAAGACCATTCTTCTGAATTTGGCTACCATTTAAGATTAAAGTTGTTAAAAGGGTAAACGCCAGGCAGCAACAACAGCTACACCTCTGCAGAATTCCCCCAGAAGAATCAGGTCATTTAGTGCTTTATAATTGGTGTTGATAAAGGGCCCCAGAATCAAATAGCTTAGGGTCCTATGAAGGCTTGGGTCGGCCCTGTGATTAAGAAACAATTATTCTGTATGGTCATTATAGCATTGATAAAACAACAAATCTAACGGTGACTTAAGATTTTTGCACTGTACTGTATTTTAAATTTAGTTTTAATTCCCTTTTGTGTTGATTGTTGGATGTTTTTTTTTTGTTTGTTTGTTTTTAGATTTTGCAAATACTGTAATTATTTTCCTTGGCACAATTGCTACACAGGGATCAGATGATGAGGAAAACAACAAGCTTAAAATGCCAGTTCAGATTAGATTAGCCTCAGTGAGCAGGAGGGTGGAGTTGCCACAGGTTAATCCTTCATTCTGTGTAATGAAACACTGTAACTACACTCTACGGATGTCAACTTTAATCAGGGAGATAATGAGACAAAGGGCTATGAATGACCGTCTCCCTCCTTATATAAACACTTGTTATCTTGAGACCAAAGTTCCATACCTTGATCATGTGATAACATAACCGTTTCCATGATCCACTCTGAACATCAACATATCTCTTTGCTATCATCAAGAATAATAAACATAAAGACATGAGGAATTATAATTATTACTGACACCTGACTGGTTTTAAAGTGACAGCAAACTGTTCAAGTAGAAATCAACATTTTATGACATAAAAAACGAAAAGTCACATGTTTATTGAGCATCTAATCATTAGATCTTTGCATGACATTTTATTACAATATCTACATAGTTTACATTTACAATGGTGTAGTGTTACATTTGTATTTGGCACAGTACTTTTTAATACTGGTCCATTAAAATGACCTGATGCGCTGATAAGCTAAGAGGATATGATGGTAAATGCCGGCAATTTAAAAACAGTTTCAAAACAAACAAGCTAATATTACAAGTAAATATCTTGTTTTATTTTTTGTTTTTTTTGTTTGTTTTTTATAAAAAAGTACTAAAAATTCAAGCAGTGTGTTGTGAAAGATCTGCCAGACATTTTTCCTCCTTTCATCAATCAAAACATCAACACTCATTTTTCAGAAAATTCCAGAAATAAGAGGCAATAAAACAGTTCTAGTGGCAATAGAAAGGAAGAGTTGAAAAATCTGAAAATGTGTTGTTTTTATTAAAAAAAATCACTATTACTACAATAGCAGAAGAATCTATGGAGGTTTGATGCAAGAGACTGGCATGTGGCTTGAGCATGTGGGGGGAAAAAACATTTGCCAAGCCACTCACTATGGATTATGCAGCGTTTCTCCAGCTGTTTTCTCACACTGAAAATTATATAGAGTGGACTATAGGTATCAGGCGGGAAAAAATGCCCAGAGCATGTTTAAAGCAGCTGCACTATATGGACAAAAGTATTTGGTCAGACTTGTTAACTATTGAATTCAAGTGTTTCAATCAGGCTTTGGGCAAAGCCCCTTATCTCCAACAATCTTAACACTTCAGTATACCAAGATATTTTGGAAAATGCTATGCTTCAAACTATGTGACAACAGTTTGATGGAGACCCTTTATTATTCCAACATGACAGTGTCCAAAGCAAGGACTATAAAGACATGGTTTGAGGAGTTTGGTGTGGAAGAACTTGACTGGCCCACACAGAACCCTGACCTCAACCCCATCAAGTACCTTTGGGATGAACTGGAACAGAGATTGTGAGCCAGGCCTTCTCGTCCAACATCAGTGCCTGACCTCATAAATGCGCTACAGAATAAATGGGCACAAATTCCCATAGAAACACTTCAAAATCTTGCAGAAAGTCTTCCAAGAAGTGTGGAAGTTGCTATGGCTGCAAAAGAGACCAACTCGATATTAAAGTACTGTATATGTATTTGAAAATGTCATTACAGTCCCTGCTGGTGAAATGGTCTGGTGTCCAAATACTTTTGTCCATAAAGTGTATATAAAGAGTCATACAATGGAAAGGCTGTGGATCAGTAGGTAGAGAAGGATGTGAGTCTCTGGATCCTCCGTTCTATATGTCAGTGTGTCCTTGGGTCCTAAACCAAACATTGACATTGGATGGGCGTGTGTTTATGACACAGAAATGAGATACACGAAGAGCTGCATTTTGTGCACCAATGGGCACCATTAGTCTAAAGTGCTTTGTGTGGTATTTTAGAGAAGCAAAGAGGGTTTATAAATGCAGCCAATTTACCATTTGAGGAGCAGAAATTTCCGATATTTAATATCGATATTTTCTGGAGTTTGTGTCCCTCATGTCTTTAACTGTTTCCTCTTTCAAGAGAGCACTGTATTGTATTGTTTACGCAAAAATAAGTCCTCTGTCAAGAAGAAACAAACCTCATATGCTTTCAGCAATGGGAAATTTGGTGATGGGGGCAAAAAAAGAGACCACTTATCATAAGCTAATGTCATCATAGCTTCATATTATAGGAGACAAACGTTGTGTGGAGGTGAAGGGAAGTTCCATCTGCCAGGCTGCCTGGTCACTAAGCAGACACTGTGCTCAAGACATTCTGCCTCCTGTCATGATGTCCATGTTTCCTCTTCTTATAGAAGACATACAAAGCTGTGAGGGGAACACAGCTGACCGGCGACACCAGCAGCAGTCCAATGAAGACTTGACCAAAGACAGGATATTCCATCACTACAGTCTTACCCTGAGGAGACAGGTATGGTTATCAGGATGTGGTTTTATTAATTTTATTGATCCTTTTGTGTTAGAACCTACTCTTTACAACACCTGTTATCACACACACACACACACACACACACACACACACACACACCAAGATGATTCATCCATGATGAACAAATGAAAACACAATGTCTGAAATAATGCCCACATTAAAGCTCCAGTGTGCTACTTCCTTTGCTAAAACACTGCCAACATAGCCCCTCTAGCTAGTAGCACTTCAACAAATGGGATGCCAACAGAGCTAGCAGAATGCAGCTAGCTGCAGAGTGTTGGAAATGCAGGGAAAAATGTATACTTTCCCCCACAAGTGAAGCAACACGGCTGTTTAGACAAGGTTCACTAATACTCTCTCTTACACACTTTGTATTTAGAGAGTTAACATACATGATTATTTTACAATGAATGAGCAAAGTTTAACGCCAGGTATAAATGCAGCATCTTATATCCGCATTTTTAGGAAAGTCTGGTAACCATGCTCCTAATGTTTTCATTTGAGATAGTTGTAACCATAAAAATGCTAAAGGTCACTACAGATCTCCAGACATCACATGACCTATTGCCGTGTTCACACTGGATGCAAAATTCCGTGCCGTGCCAGTCATGTCTATTGTGCCATGGGATCACTTTAGTAATGGGTATTTCTTTTCACCATCAACCAAAGCATTGTTGCACTCTCTGTTGTGGAAACGTCTGCAGAGAAGAAACCCCTGTCACGTGTGGTTTCACAACACCATCCGGAGGTGGACACAAATTGCATTATGCTAAATATCACTGGAAGCAGTTGTCATCCCCTGGTAAACATTGAAACTTGGACACACTCTGTCAGACATTCAACTCTGGAGTTTCCTGGCTAGAGATAGCTTTGTCCTCACTGGATGGGCAAGTGTCACATTAGCGTGACATTAGCATAATCAACGGACATTGTAATGTAAATAATTGCTGCGTTAACGTTGCTGCACAGACCTGTCTGTCACTTAGACAAACTCTGTCACTTAGACTTTAACTATTTACACCTATTTACACTAGTTAACACCAAAATCCTTTGCTTGTGTTTGGTCCCATCGCTCCTTCTGCTCGCTGTGAACACGTTTATAGCGTGATTCACCTCCACAATCTCTCTGAATCTGTGGGAAATGTTCCCTCCTACGCTAAGCTTGTTAGTCTCCGACTGTTTTGGCATCGCGGGGCACAATAGTTATCTACTACCTTCAATATTGACTATTGACTACTGTATATTGACAAATTTATCTGTCTAGCATATAGATATAGATCTATAGAGGTATGTCACTACAGTAGTGACGTCAGCTACCAGAGCTACAGTATATTGTTTGTATTTTGCAAATATCACCTTTCAATTTTACTTAAATGCACTGCATCACTCTTCATTAATAAGTTTAGGACTCTTGTTGTTTTCCTACGGTTACCTCATTCTACCTTCTTTAACCTGTAAGGGACCTTGTGCTGTTGTGTAACAGTAAGACTGACCTAATGCTCTTTGCACCCTCAGCTTTTTATGTCTTTGGAAAATTCCCATAACTGTGCTTTGTGTCTGAGCATTACCAGTCTTTTCTGACCACAGCTTCCTTCCATGCCTGTCTGCTCACAGCAAAGCAGGCAGGTTAATCACTTTACATCACTGAATATTGGCATTGCTGACAACTGTTATAAGGATTCCAGAATCTTTTACTTTTGGTTTTCACATCACAATGATATCTACATCTACACACGTGAAACATTAAACATAATGCAACTTTCAATGCAGTTTGAACATTTAACATGCAATTCTTTTTTTTAGATTTAGAGTGACTTTTCATCAGTCTCATCATTAAAACCTAGTGATGTTTTTTAATCAACAGCAGTGTAGAAGAATGGTTCACCTGAAAAATCAACTCTCTGGTTGCATAGTTTGCTGTTGCTTACAGTTATATTACAATCACACTGCACCAATAACCACTTTTTGGAAAAAAAATAAAAAAATAAAAAACAATAAAAAAAGGAAAGTCCAAAGCTCACCATCTCTTTATTCCATGCTTGGTAGGTGAGTGTCCCTCCTTGTATGTAGTTGATAATGTAGACAATAAATACAACACTAAGGAGAAGCGGACTGATGAATTTCCACATGATTTTCCAGTACCAGTTTGGATGATGACCAAGCATGTCTTCTATGTCTTTTTCAAACCTAAGTATGACCACAGAATGTGTTAAAATCAGATGAATTTAGAGCAGCAATAGTGATTGTTTTTTCACTTTTCCACTTGTGACACAAACTACTATCTGGGCAAAAACACAAGCTGAACACAGGGCGATGCACAAACATACACAAACCTTTTCATTCCATAGATGTAACTAACAGTTATGACTTCGATGAAGACGACAAACAGCAGGGAGAAACTGGCTCCATATTCATTAAATATGGCAAACCAGTAATTCCCTGATGTGGTGGTGAAGCCGAGGCCGAGCAGGAGACAGAAGATGCACACCAGACCTGCAAACAAACCACATAAGTTTTTGCATTCACACTAGCAGTAAGAACATTATAGAATTAAACAGAATAAAATCAACTGATTAACTTTCATCAACTGCAAAACAACAAAGAATCTATATATTGATACATTGTTTATGCATTGGCACAAACACTGTTTGAGGTAATCACATGGAATTCTTTAAAGCATAGATGTGTAAAATATTTTTCTGTTGTTTTTTTTCTTTCCATAAAACATTTGAAACCACAATTTACTGTTTGTTTGTTTTTTTCAACTTTCACAGAATAGTTTGAAATTCCTAATCACATTTTGGACTTAGTGTGACAGGGAACTTCAAATTGTGGAGTGAAGCCGGTAAGAACTTATTTTATTGGAAGGAGAAGAAGAGTAAAAAAAGCATCCTTTAATCATCTGATTTAAATTTTTTTAAATCAGTTAAAGTTTTTATGATAACTTTTTTGACCCAAAATGGAACAGAATATAAATCTTGCTTGTTACTGTATAAGAAACAATGGGATAAGCAGGATGACTCTTGGTTAAAGCAATAGATCAGTGGTTCTCTAACGTTTTATACCAAGTACCACCTGAGAAAATAGTAATCTCTTAAAGTAACACCACTTCTGGTCCCTTAAAAAGTGGGAGGCACATATACAAACTGCTGTAATTCCTACACTGTTCACCTGATTTATATATATATATATATACACACATATACATATATATATATATTTCTGATTTCTGATCAGTACCACCAGAGGATGGTTGTTGGTTGTATACCACAGTTTGAGATAATTCACAGAATGGATGAATAACACTATTCAGAATGGATGAATAACACTATGCTAATGAATTTGTGTTCCTGAGGTAAGTATGAAGCACTCCATGGAAACAAATGTTCCTTTTGGGGAACCCTGCTGTCTGAAAGATATGTTCATCATTAATCCTCGGCTTTCTTCAAATGTCAGGAAAAGTTACAAGTGTGCACAGCTTAGTGGCTGGCCGAAGTAAATCCAAATTAAATTATTAGTCGCTCATTGGTCACAGTAATGCAGGGCAAATAAATATCTTTAAAGCTTAACTTTACCATGTAACGTGCCTTGAAACTGAAGTACTTTAAATTGGTGGAAAACAGTTAAATTTTGTCTGATCGGCACATCTCATTCATGTACTACCTACTAAAACTCATGTGAGCAACTCATTAGAAGTCAACAACTTTCAAATAATGGTTGGCTTAGCCCAAATTTGTATTCCGCTAACATTCTGCATCACAAGATGTCAGAAAACAAACATTGCCTCAGCAGATTCATGTTGTCTTGAGGAAAACATTCTGTGTTTGTTGGGCCTCTGTTTTGGTTGCCAGCTTGGCTGTTGCATTTGAAGAACCATCAGAAAGGCTAGACCCAGTTTATAGGATAAGCACATTTGAACCTTGAAAGTTATGAGTTCAGGGCATAGAACAGGTGTATGTTTTTGGGATGATGAGTTTGTGAATTCTGCTTCAATGCAATTGTTGAAAGAGGTCATGTGACGGACACAGCTTGTTGTTGAATAGTGTAATGGTGGAGAACGCAAGATGGCAGAAAGCAGGTCAAAGTGTCTAACTGATGTCCTCTCTATGGGTTTTCTTCAAAAGCTTGTTTTTGCCTAAAAAGGCTCCAGTCAAAGGGAGTGATAAAATTAGAGTTGATATTGGCCTGACATTTCTACATCCTGCAAGAGGTCTCCAAAATGACTATGGGGTAGCTTGATTAACTTGATTCCAGTGGTGGTTGCTGGTCTTTGAAACAGGGAGAGCTTCTTCCATTCTTTATAAATATTCTGTATGTAAAACTGAAACAAGGAAATGCAATAATACTGTTTATATTTATAGTGTCTATGTAATATGTCCAAATGGAAATGGTTATTTACCAATCAAATAACACACAATGGGCTGCTATGTGTTTCTAAACTTCACTCGCAAACTCTACATGGGATTTAGACAGAAAAGGCTCTGGTGTCATTTATAGTTCTACAACACTGTTGATGAAAAGTGGCTTTCGCCTTTCAGACAGTTCCTCCAGTCATCGTGCCTCAGCCCAGAGATGCTAAGCTTCCCTGGAAGTGAGGATTTTGCCATATTTATCCAGTCAGTATCTCACTCACCACAGAGGAAAAAAAACTTTTCTATGCTGTCTCATAGAAATCAATTGAAGCTGAGTTTCCCCTGGTTTTAATGGCCATGCTGCTCAGGGAATGTACGAGAAGAAAATCGCGTCAGACGATCTGTGATAAACAGATGATTCTGAACAAACTGGTCATACTGTTAAACAAGTTCTAGTAAATTTTAAGTAATGAAATGTTAATACAACAGTGCATATTTGACCGCTTATTATATGACATTTTAGAGGAAGTAGAGCTTCCCTTGCTGTTTTATGGTGCTTTTCCATTATACAGATCTAGCATTACTTAGCTCAACTTGACTCTTTTTTTGGTAGGTGCTCTGGTGAACTGAGCTGATTCTAAAATCAGCTGGTCACTGATTGCCATCAAAGGAGGAGTTGTGAGCACAATGTGTGACACCTTTGACAATCTTTTGTCAATCGATTGTTTGTTTTAAACTGGTAAAGAGTTACTCCAACATTTATCTCTTGGTGACACAGTAGGCTCTCACAGTAAAACATGGTCTAGTATCAACTCAAATAATCAAGAAGCCAGCATTTTCCACCAACAGCCTGGTTCTTACCATTAAACATCTCGATGCTTATACGGGAAAAGATCTTGAAGTCTCTCAGTGGGGTGATGACGGCAGTGATGTTGCCCAGCATGCTGCCCATTCCCAACAGCATCAACATGAAGAAATACAGCACTGACCACAGCTGGGACAATGGCATGTTTTTAATAGCCTCAGTGTACACGATATAGGCCAGGCCTGTCCCCTCTACTGCCTGAAACAGATGAAAGAGAACCCACACGTATACATTTTCATTTGAAAACAGCATTTTCAAAAAAAAAAAAATATATCAGAGGTAAACTGCTTCCATACTAACACTAGTAAAGACCAGGATGTCAAATGATTACTTCCTTTATGAACTATGAATTTTAAATATGAAGAAGTGCAATTATGTCATGCTTCAGGAAAAGTTAATGCAACAGCATGTGCACTTTCCAAAAGTTCCAGTTTACTTTGCCCTCTCTATTAATGTTAATTTATACAAAAAGTAAAGTGATTTGTTTGCAGTCTTTTTGTACTCCATGTTTTTTTTAGTTGCATTTGCCACACAACAGTCATCAACAAGAGTGACACTGACCCCCCCAACAGCGGAGGAGTGCAACCAATGTGACTAAAAAATAATAATAATGATATTTCATTCTAGGTATATCCAAAGCATATGTGTGTTTTAAATGAAAATTGATTTGCATGAAAGTAGCCTTACGAGAACAGACATAAAGACAGAACTACCATGTGGTTACTGTCAGAAATATAGACACTGCAGTTATTCGTAAGGTTCCAGTTACATCGCAAAAACTGAGCTTCTCTTATTTCTTGTTAATTTTTTTTTCTTGTTTCTATTTATGCCCTAGTGTGTCCCCTATCTCTTCAGCACATAGACCTACTTCCATTTCCTTCCACTTGTTCCCCTGGTTTGTCTTCATTTATCTAAGAAGTCAAATGTTATGACACAAGGGGCAACAGACCAGCCTAACATCACCATCATTGACTACATGTTAGATTCACATAAATGGACTCTACAAACACTGAAATCAACAGACACTTTGGGAAAGCTGCCTAGACTCTGGCCAGGCTTATCACTCACATCTGGCAGAAACCCAAACTGACCATGAAGACCTGGACCAAATGTATGATTCTTGCATAATGAGTCTGCTTTATGGTTGCGGGAAACAGGAGAAAAATAACAAATATTGAGATTCTGTCATGCACAGGTCTTCGAGAGCTTTATGCTATTCTATGGCAGTGCAGACCTTCGATGGCTGGGTCATGTCAGCAGGATGAAGGATGTCTGCACACCAATAGACTTTACATACAGAGAATTAGCATGTGGAAAGTGGACTGTGTTGCAATTTAAAGACCTCTGCAAGTGGGACATGGCTACCCTTGAAATTGACCAACATCAATTTTGTTTTTGTGTAATTTATTAATCCCTTTGTGGAAATTAGTCTCTGCATTTAACCCATCCTCAGATAGGAACCATCCTAGAATTAGGAGCAGTGGGCAGCCACTGCAAGCCACCTTGCAGAATTCATAGCTTCTGGTTACAAGCCAGGTTCCCGTTCCACATGGGCTGCCCCCCAAAAGGCAGACGTGGGAGCAGACTGCAGAAGATCACAGCAGCTTTTGCTGCATGCTACCTAAAATGACACTTTTCCATCTAGCACCAATTGGTTCAACTGAACTCAGCTTTACTCGGTTTGGGTATCAGGCACATCATCTATTACATGATTGTACCTCAACCTCAGCGTGGACGGGGTCGTAATAGTATAGCCATTGTGTTTTTGTCGCATATAAACAACATTTATAAGCAACACCAAAACACTGGATCCTCTCCTCAGCCAGCAAACACAGGAACATCTGCACCTCGTTAATGGACCATGGTGTATTTTTGCGGACAGCAGCCATGTATGCTCACTGTCACACTGTTATACTCACTGTCTTACTACTTCTGCTAGAAATTTACTTCATCTAGTTGGACATTTGCCTATGTCCAACTAGATGAAGTAATTGACTGTTTGCCTATATTTGATTGACTAGATGTTTGTGATTTCCCAGATATTAATTAAATATTTTACTTTTTTACATTTTGTAAGGTTTTTATTGTTTTTATTGGGTGTTTTCCTTCATTTAAGTGTCATGGTGCACAACATGCAATTGGTAGAGCTGTAGCAAGAAAAGATGCTGTTTCCAAATCATAACCAGTGCAAGAATATCAGCTTAAACTTTAAAACTCCAAATATAACTTTATCTTCACAAGCATTTCAAACACTCCATACATCTAAAAAAACTATAAAAATCAATTAATTAATTTCAAGAAACTCAAAACAAAAATACAAAATACCACTGTAAGTAGATTGTAATGATGAGGAACATACAGTGTCTAGTTCATTCTCCAGGTCACAGTTTTCCAGTTTGTTGGCGATTTGAGCAAACGTCTCTGGGAATGTTGCATTGAGCTTCTCAACCCAGTCAAAGACAGTGTCTATGGTGATGCTGTCCTCTGCTAGATCAAAAGTATTCAGCAGCAGTATGCGTGTCCTGGAATAGGAAAAAAACAGTGTTCCATGAAGAATCGCATAATTTAAAAAAAAAAAAAAAAACTTTAAGACCTTGAACCTGGCTTTTGCCTGTATTTTAGTAATTATTTGCACTCTTTTATTTCATTTTAGCGTCTGACACAAATTACTCTATTCTAGTACTTTAACTGAATATTCTATTTACTGCATCCACTATTTTATCATGTTGTAGTTTATCTTATATTTCGTCACTCATTGTACCTTTTACTTGCTTATTTTTAGTAAATATTTACTTACTATTTATGTTTTTAATTCTCCTTTGTCTTCTTACCTACTGTTTAGATCAGCCATTATTATTTTAGTCTACAGAGTTTTCCCTCATGGCTGTGTGTGAGTTCCATGATCGTATTTTCTCACTCACTTTCTTCTTTTTCTCTCTTATTTTCCTCACTCCTTCACTTCTCCAGTCATACTGTATTCCAGCGGAGATGTTTTTTTGGGGGGCACTTGGTTGCTTTCTATGTTTATGTTTTTATCCTGTGTAGTGCTATGTACACATAACAGTATGTAATTTCTGCCACTAGGGTTCTTTTCTAAGTAAATCAATTACAAAAGTTGCGTGATGGTAGAGCTTCAACTCACTCCATGATTAAGTGAATGACCACCTTTATCTCTCTCTCTCTCTCTCTCCTCACAGGGCAATGGCTGATAATCTCATTAAGTCAGAAGGAGCAATGTCAATGTCAGTGTCTGTCATGTGTCACAAAAACCAAACCCAATTCAAAGTAAAAGCACTCTAGCATTTCTTTTCCCTGATTAAATTTTTCTTTTTATTGCAAAATATTTGCAGAACCAGCAGATGTGCAGCCTTACACTTTAAAGTCCTGGCATTTTCCCTGGCATCAGGGAAACCTGAACCATCTCTTAGTTATGCTGCTATAGACCTAGACTGCTTCCTGTGGTGCACTCACACTCACTCTTTCACACTCACTCTCTCACACTCAGGGTATGAATGTGACTTAATTATGTGTCATTAACCTTATTCCTTTTCTTCCTTCCTTCGTCTGTTTCCTTCCATTCTCTCTCTCCATCTGTCCCCATCTTGCAGGCTGCAGGATCCAGATCCAGTTTTGATGATATTATTATTATTAGTAACAATAATACTATGCTCTGATTAAAAGTTAATCAGTATAGTTTCTTATCAATAGTGTTTGCTGCTGCTTGTATAATTGTAGTTCTATAAACATGACATAACTGATTCTAAACTTGATACAACTGTTGTATATTTGCTCCTGGTCTCTCTCTTCTGTCTCTCCCTCACCTCCCTCTTTTTCTTTCTCTCCCCCCCTTTCTGTCCCCCACCTCTCCTCTGTCCCTCATTTTCCTCTCACCCCAACCGGTCGAGGCAGATGACCGCTCATCTTTGAGTCTGGTTCTGTCAGAGATTTCTCTGTGAACAAAAATGGTGTGTGAGATGTGAGGTGGACGTGGCAAGCTGACATGAATAAAATGGTCCGTGACCGTGAATAAGAAGATTTCAGATTTCGTCTTTGTTGATCTTTTTCAGTGTTAGTATCTTTATTCTTTACCTCTAAAATACTGTTAAATGTCTGCCATTTCAAAAGTCAACTATCTTTCCCCTACGAGGTCTGACAGTCTGTGTATGGAGGTGTGAGTCCGAATGGTTTCCCTAAGTAACAACTAAGGTTGAGATTGTTCCACATTGGCAAAATCCCGATTGCCCAATCTGTCTGAAGACAGTGAGGTCAAGGGAAAGTTTGGTGATTTGTGCTGCTGCCACTCCTCACGGCTGCCCTTGAGTCTCCTTTATTACCCATATCTATCCAGATAATGTCCCCTCATTCAAACCTGCTGCACACAACCAACAATATATTCTAGTGTATGTAATATAAGTACACTTATATTACATACACTTCAAACACACCACATATAACATGTAGCATATGCATCAGATTCCAACCTCACTGTATTACTGTACTGACCAATAAATCACATTTTAATTGCCACAGCAATATGAGCATGCGCAAGTAACACATCGCAAAAACCTGTCTAACAGGCAGTGAATAATAAAACACATCATAGTTACACACTGCAAGCATTCATCCAGTTTCAGCCCTCTGTAGGCTATAATACATCAATAATGCAAAGAGTCACTTGTGATTGGTTTGCTCTTTAGACACATGGTGGAAGGCCCTCCCTTCAACACACTCTCAGCGGCTGTTGTAGGTTATGGGCAGAGAAGGAAACGTTTGATAGGTCACGTGTGGTGTCAATCAAAGTTCATCGTTCAGCACAATTTTGAAACGAGATGAGCGTGAGAGAGAGAGACCAGAGATGAGAGAATGAGAAAGCAAGTGAACCGAAGTGCAAGCTGTTACTGTTTTTGCGTTGGCTATGGCCTAGTGTTGAGAGAGAAAATATAATTGCACTAAAAACAAGTTTGCGTCCATAGAATGGAAACACGATTTTTGAGTTGAGTGTAGTAGCTGACACATTAATGCAAGGATCACGCTACATTAATTCAGGCTAAATTTAAGCGATTTGTCGTGACCATCACATTTCCAGTTATGAACACTGGGGATGATGAATGGACATGAGATTAGGTGTCTGGGATGCTCTGCAAACCACCTCAATGAGAAGTCTAGTTGGACATCTCCTACAACTTGTTTCTAGACAATGACCAATAGGATAACAGAGTGCTCTGATGCGGCTTAACATAGAGCATAAACATGGCAATGAGGTAGAGGGATGCTGCTGCTGTTGCTGTTAGGTGGAATAATGACACCAGAACCTTTCGGCGAGCTTTGGCAACAGTACCCCTCTTTGCCTTCTCCTCAAGGGACTACCATGACAAAGTTAAAAAACAAAAATTTGGCGAGAAGTAGCGGAGGCACCATGGCAACCCATTGATTAATGATTGACAACTACCTGCCCTGCCTTCTTGATGACCTATGAACTTGTGCAGTGTCATAAAGGATGATTCGTCAGGGGTCACATTGTAGTGTTGCCAGTCCCCCAAACAAGGCACGGCAAGAATCAGTTTCACTGTGATATATAGCATGGTGACAATTAGGAAAGACCAAAAAATATTGTAGTCTAATCGCGGCATAACGCATACTGGTTAATGCCATCTCACTTCAAGTAATGGTTGGAAAATAAAACGTTGAAAAAATTGATGCATCATAAACTTAGGAATGGCAGCTGAGAAAATGGACTGGTAAACTTCTTCCAAAGTCCCAGCAGGCAGTATGCTTAACACACTTAGAAGTGCAGTGCTGCCCTCCACAGTTTGAAGTTCCCATTCACATTTTGAAGACTAACAATTACAGTTCGAAGTTCTTAAACACAGATTGAGTTGCCCTTAATTTTCATAACCATTCCTTGGTCCTTCCAATTAATTAACTCAGTATCTTAGTGAGTCTGTATTGTTCAGTCTTTCTCTCATATCAACTTTAAACTACACCAATTCAAAAATAACAATGACACATACATACCTCTCCAGACAGTTCTCAAAGTTGAGGGTGGCCTTAAACCCATAGATGGCAAAGGTGACAATGCTGGCAAAGATGGACGTTCCACTGTTGATGAGGGACACAACTATGGCTTGGCGTTCAAAGTTGTTGTTGTACTCATTGTAGCTGGAAAACGCAATGAGTGACCCAAAACCCAAACCCAGAGAGAAAAAGATCTGAGTGGCTGCATTGATCCATGCATTAGGGTTGGCAAGCTGTTCCATCTGAAAACACATACACAAACACACAGCATGCATTAAGATTTGGGTTTGGATTTGGAATAAAAAGACAACATGGTATATTCTTAAAAAATAAAATAAGAATTTCAAAGTAATCCCTATCATTCATCATTAAGTAGCCTCGAGGTGGTGCTGCCCTCTGCAGGTAATTAGAGTTTTTTATTTATTTTGCGCTGGGTCGATTCAAGTCTGGGTAGCAATATTTGGCCAGTATGTTTATTTCCCCCACCCAATAATAGCAAAGGGGTGGGACAATCAGGTTACAGCCAATCCGGTATCAGCAGCTGTGGTCATGGCAGACATGGCACCAAAGAAATGCTGGTAAAGCAAAGTGGATAAAAGCTGTTCGACAACCAGGGTAATTCTGGGGTTGGTCTTTATGCACTGGCAAGCACTGAAGGAAGGGACAGAGATAAAGAGCGACGTAAAGGTGCCCTTGTTTCTCTTAGACAGGTAAGTGCTCGCAGCCCATTTAGCTTGAAGCTAAACAATTGGCATTTCTACAACCAATAACATATATATTGCAGTGTTCGAATACTGCAAACTACTGCTAACAGGTGGTGGTCCATAGTGAAGAGTTTGAGCCTTGAATCACATGAGCCACCACTCTCACCAATCCACTATGACTGGGTCTGAGCCATGTTAGTAATTTTCAGGGACTTAAATCATAATTCCTGCATAGTTGCCCTTTCAGTTTGATAAGACATTTAAATGAATACATGATCAGATTGTACAGGTAGATTGCTATTGAGCACAAACATTGTGGCCAAAACAGTCATACAGGCGAATGGGAAAACATTTTATCAGATCCCTACAGATCCAGAGAGACGATGGAGGTAAATTGCTGGTCTTGTAAACTTTCAGTGACTCTCTGGAGTAAGATAAAGAGAAGTTAATCAGGAAGTTGAAGACAGCAGGATACTGCATGTTTGGAATAATGCCCTCTCAGGCTGTTTCCAAACACAGTGCACAGTGAATTCTGACAGGTTTGATCCAGCACCAGTCTCACCAGTCTCGTTCATTTTTGCTGGATCTTAGGCTGCCAAACTGGGGGTTTATAGGGACCACGTCATGTGATGTCTGGAGCTCTATAACACCTTTTTGCCCTGTTTTGGTTCAGGGCGTCAAGATATTGATATATTTTACTTTAGGGACATGAAAACAAGTTATCCCCTTCCACTTCATTTTTAACAGCCATAATTATTGTGGTGGGGAGGGCACTGTTGTTCCCCCATGTAACCCCCTCAGGGCATAGTGTTGCTTTAAATGTTATTTACAACAGTAGAACACAGTAAAATTACACAATTTAATCCAATGTCATGGTACAGAGTTAAAAATAATCTTTTTTTTTCCTCCCAAATCTCCAACCCAACCTTACCTTTGGTGTGAACATATATTTGACACCATTGACTGCACCATGAAGAGTAACACCCCGGATCAGGTAGATAAACAGAACCACATATGGAAATGTGGCTGTAAAGTACACCACCTACAGATGCAAAGAGCAAAGCTTGGGTCAGAATTCAGAATTGGGAGTGAATGATGAGTAATGACTTGGCATTTTGTTTGACAATAAAATGTTTTATCTTGTGTTTATGCTGCTGTGGTTATTATACTGTATTAGACTTGTATATTTGGGAAATTAAAGATTTCATCACTTGATATTTTAAAGGCCTAATGTGTAACATTTAGGAGGGTTTACTTGAGAAAGTGACACTGTAATTGCTTTAAATTAAAAGGTTGTTGAGTTTCATCACCTTGGAATTAATGTATTTAGGGTACGGACCAAGCTTTACAGAGGCTTCCAACTTGTAATGTTCCTTTAACAGCCTGAACAGTCAAATTAGCCACAGCAGGTGTTTTGTATTTTGAACAGGTTCATCACCACTGCCAGCTGCCAGACACAACCCAGTCATTTATTTGGTCTCAGAACCAGCACAAGGAGTAGCTTTTTTCTAATGTTTTCCCACTATATCCATAGTCTATTTTGCATTGCAAAATAATGCAAGTTGTCAGTTGCAAACAGGAAATTTAACCATGTAACAATTTGTGTGCTTCCAAAATTTGTCATTTTAAGGCCTTGGGACTTGCTTACCTTTCCGGTTGACTTTACTCCTCGGATTATAAACAGGTAAGATATTATCCAAGTAAGCAGGAGGCAAAGTGCCAGGCCTGTCTGAATGCCACCATTTTCATTTATAGAAGAGGAAATGTTAAGTGTTTCCCTGTAGAAAAAGTACTGGGTGGATGTCGCTTTTTCACACTCCTCTACAAGTCCTGTTCTGTTGGCATTGAGTGGGCACTCCGACCACGGCAGGACTGACTGAGTAGGACATGAACACAGAAGAGTATAAGTGCATTATCTTACTGTCCAAAGAAGATCCAACATGTTATGTGTGAACAATGAAACAGTATTTTTATTTAGATTTTTTTTTTTATTTAGCAGCTCACTTGAAATGAATGAAAGAAGTACCAGAAACTCCATGCATTGATAACGTTGTAATAGAGACACAAATATAAGGATGTCACAACACTGGCAAGACCTAAAAACAAGAGTAGACAAAAGTTATAAATTACCATGCTGGAGATAACCAAGAGCCAAAAATCAACCACAAACAGTGCAACCAACAGCCTGACACACATATTGGCACACACATATTTTAATTAGTAACCAGATTCCAGACCAATTAGTAACCAGATTCGTCCAGCTCACTCGCTTGATCTTCCGGGTGCACACTAGGGCCGCAACTAACGATTATCTTTGTGATCGAACGCTCTGTGTTTTAACCCTGGTGTTTTAACCTTGATCTAGGCACCACAAGAAGAATTTTTTTTTTCAGACCTCAGTGATGTAAAAGATGACTGAGGTAAGATGTATCAAGGCCATTTAAGGCTTTGTAAGTAAAAAAGCTAAATATTAAAAGTAATTCTACAATTCATTGGGAGCCAATGCAGAGATGCCAACACGGGTGTTAGCATGAGAGAGGGCGGCCTGGCTAACGCTAACATAGAAGGCATTACAATAATCCAGTCTGGTGGAAATGAATGCATGTACTGTATGCATGCACTTACCCACTCCTCCCAAATAGGGATTAATGACAGTCCATGCCCCAATGCTTCCAAGACGCATCTTCTGGCCAATGGCAAGCTCCATGCAGAATAAGGGTATACCCTCCAGAACGAGCATGATAAGATATGGAATCAAGAATCCCCCTGAATTTGGGAAAATAGTTGTACTCAGTTGGGATGCAAAACCCAACCACAAAAACCAAACTTTTTGGTTGCACATGTAAGCCAAATTACAAGTTGATGTAAAAAAAAACTGACAAACGAACTAAGGCAGCATATCAAAGGTACAGTGTGTAAAATGTAACCTATAATCTATAGAGAACCTTTAGCTGTGTTTCCTCTGAGTGGAACAGTTTCAGTTTGGTAAAATATGGTATTTCTTGAGTTTCCCTTAGTAATAGAACCAAAATAATAGGCCCCAGCCATTCCATTCTTTGGCACCCTTCCCTTGGGCTAAAATGGTACAGTGCGATCAGGGTAGCCTAAGCCATGACAGTCAGCTGATTAGGTGACAGGAAAACATCACTTCCTTGCAATTGTCTGTTCATTCTTGCCTTCATTGTTGTCATAGTGGTATGACATAAGGTTATGTGGCCATCAGGCACAGCGCACACCCTGCCTGTCAAGTGAAGGTACTGTAAGTAAAGTTAAGCCTGACCCAGGACTTTACTATTCCAAACTGTACCGTATTGTACCAAGCCGAACCATACCATGATGGACACACAGCATATGTAACCTTCAGTCTACATCGAAAGATGTTACGTTTGTCCAACTGGAAAAGCATGTTTTGAAGCAGACCCTGTCTGATCAAAAAGTAAGCCAACAAGATTATTAATCTCATTACGAATCTCATGCCAGTGGTAAGTGAACTTTGTTTTTTAAATGACGCTTTACCCTATACCCTATAAAAATAATAATAAAAAATGAGAAAAAAAAAACTCAACATATGAAATGTTTGTCTAGTTTCTCAATTTTAAATACAATTTAGTCAGAACAGCATATGAAGCTGTGTGAGCCAAATCCAATTGACTTTACACTATATGGGGGAAAAGTTTTTAATAAAAATAAGTTTTTCTCCCATCATTCCCAACAGGAAACATGAGTGTGGACCTACAGTATAAAAACATTGTTCAACTGAATTCTTTCTCTTAAGTTGGACATGTAACTGTATTTTCACAGGGTGTGAAAATCTCTTTCACTAAATTAAACGCTTTTAGTTGGAAACTGTAAAGAATGAAACAAAGGTAATTTCACAGCAGGTTGTTCTTAAGTGTCTCCACAGATTTGCTGCTGGGAAGTTACACTTCCTGGACAGTAATTGCAGTTGATGTGTACTCATTGCTCAGTTATCCGTGTATAGGACCAATAAAGACATAACTTTTCCATTTAACCACAACTCAAACTCCATAAAATCAACATGTCGTCCTCCTTTACAGAGGGATATTTAAACATCTTGTGTTTTTCTGACCAGTGAATAGATCTATGCTTGTACAGTATATAACCAAAAAGTAAAAACACAGGTAATATGGTGAGTGTATTTGGTGAACAAATGGTAAAACCTTTCAAAAGAACTTGGTGTCATCAGATCTTAGCTGTCATTAGTGTAATGTTATTGAATCCAACTAGGGCTGCACCAATTATTAATTGATTACTGAACTAATCTTCAACTATTTTGATAATCCATTTATCTGGATTTTTTTCAATAATTAAAACAAGCTTTCAGATTTTTCAGAAAGCTTTTATAACAAAGAAATCATTAAAACAGAAAGATTTTGGTTTGAGGACAAAACAATACATTTGAGAGGGTCATCATTTCATTTTCTGACATTTTATGGACCAAACAAGTACTTAGAAAGTAGAAAATAATTGACTGATTGGTAATGAAAATAATCTTTAGTTGCAGCCCTAAATTGAACATTTAATTTTATTTCTATGCCCTCCACATCTGCTCATTCTCCTTTATAGCGTGTGACTATGAGCTAAAATAAACAGTTATTGTAAGACAACACTGTTTTGACTGCGCTTTTCTCTGCAAATGGATCTGATTTACAATCTTTCAACAAAATGCACCAAATTGTCAGTGTAAAAGAAAACCAAACCCAACCCTTTACCAATGCACCTCTGAATAATGTTAGTTTTTACACATTTTTAACTATACTTCAGTTTTCACTGCAATTTCATGTAAAATCAACTCCACAGCATTTGCAACATATTGGCTTCCCGGCGGCGCAGCCTACGCTGCGATGCCACATATCCATTATGCCTCTATTTGGATGACGGACTGTTCAAAATCTTAGGGTACATACACAGTCAAATGTTTATGTGCTGTATGTATAATTCTGACGTGTGCCATTATTACGTTCAACTTGTAATAATTGTGGACAAATTGATTTTATGTTATGTGATATATGGATGTGATATTTCAATTTCCCAGCTTGGGATTAATAAAGTATCAATCAATCAATCAATCAATCTATAATCTTTCTCCTTTTGTTTTCCTCACAGTGACATTATGGATCTGTATACTCTGTCTCCATATTCTGTAGTATAAAACACAACCTTTTCCTCTGCCAAAATGATTCAGATTTTCTATCTGTGTATAACAAAAAACATTCCCTGGGTCCAGATTCAGAACTTTTGAAAGAATTGAAAACCTCGCGTTCTAACCCCAGGGTCGTACTTTCCTCTGCATGTGTGTGTGTGTGTGATGGGCTGCAGGTGTGCACGACTGACTGACTGGTGAGTGTGTGAGTGTTGTGGTGGATCCTGGGAGCTGATTCGTCCTGCACAGGAGGTTCCGCTACAAGAGGCCAGACTCTCACAGCTGCAGTGGACTCTCCTTGCTGCATTCACAGCACACTCAGACTGCCAGACAGAAGACATTAGGCTTGTTTGTTTGGTGTTTGTTTAATTGTGGGCTCAATTCCTGGCTTTGCAAGTCTATATGTGTCGTCGGGCAAGACACTTCGCTCCATGTTGCTCCAGACAGCTGTGTGAGTGGGTATGAAAGATGTGTACTAGAAAATGCACTGCACGTAGATGCGCTGAGTGAAATGGTATGAATGGGTGAATAACAAGACTGTAGTGTAAAGCAGCACTGAATAGTCATCAAGAGGGGAAATGTAGTGGAGTACAAATCACATTTTCTAGAAATATAAATAACAAAGTAAAGTACAGATAAACTTAACTTGGCTGTAGTGGATCACTGTATTGTGGCCATGGAGTGAAAGTAGACTGGCTTCAAACTGTTCAATCCGACCCGTTACTGACCCCCCACTTGTTTATGGCTTGTTTCAACTTTGAGTCCACTGGCTGTTGAACAATTGCTCTTTCAGTGTGATAAGAATTCATTTGGAAAATAACCACCAGAAACCACCTGCATGACTCAGATTATTGGAAATACGTCACTGAACTGTTTCAGATTAACTCCTCTACAGTATCTGTGAATGTCAAGTGTATAAAAACCCCTGCATATGTTTTGATGACAATAACATCGGGATGGTGATGATTATTTACACAGACACAATACAACTGAAACATGGACTAACATTTAGGGAACGTTGTTCCTGTTGCACGATGTTTTGAAATAAAAATGTAGTCTCAGAAATAATTTGACATGTTAACTCTGAACAACAATTCATTGATACAGCACATTCAAAATAACCTCGGTGGTTGTCAACCAATGTACAAACTAGGGCTGCAACGATTATTCAATTAATCAATTAGTAATTGATCCCTGAATTAATGGCCAACTATTTTGATAATAGATTAATTAGTTTGAGTGCTTAAAACAAGATCTCCGATTTCTCACCTTCTTAAATGTGAATATTTTCTGGTTTCTTTGCTCCATATAAAAAAATAAATAATTAAAACGAAATCATTCAAAAACACTGACATACGGATTAAACAAGTTCTCTATTAATCAATAAAGTAATCGATTATGAAAATAATCATTAGCTGCAGCTTTATCAAAAACATAAAATTATAAGCAAGACATAAATTGTAAAGCTAAGATAACAAAACCATGAAAACGTAATTATAATACTATATGTGTGTGTAATAAAACCGTGACATTTTGCTCAGTAATAGATTGGTCTTTAGCAGCATTTAACTAGACCTGCAACTAATAATTATTTTCATAACCAATCAATCTGTCAGTCATTCTCTTGATTAATCGAGTATTTGTTTGGTCCATAAAATGTCGGATGGAAAATGTTGGTATTTACCAAAAATGATGATGTTTTGTCCACAAATCAAAATGATCCACTTTTAACGGTTTGTTTGCCACATGGGGGGAAATGAAACCAGAAAATATTCCCATTTGTTAAAATAGATGACGATTCATCTAGCAATGGTTAATAATAAATGAATCGAAAAATAATCGTTGCAGCCCTAATAGAGTTCCACGGTCCCCTCTACTGTACCCACGCGGCGTGGGAGCACGCACAGGCTCCGGATCAGCCTCTTACCTCCGCCGTGCATTTGACACAGGTACGGAAACCTCCACACGTTTCCCACTCCGACCGCATATGAAACACAGGCCAGCAGGAACTCGATGGGATTGTCCCACTTGGGTCTCGCATCATCTCCCATGTCTTCAGCCGCAGAGACAGTGGAGAAGTGAGCGTGCGTGTGTTTGTCCAGCGGCCGCTTTATATGCCGCTCCCTGCGGCTGCAGCAGGAGGTCCTTCCGCGACATGATCGTTTGTGGGTCATCAACTGTGACCTGTAGTGTTGTAGTCAAGAGGACTGAGGCCAAGACAGGCTATAAACCTGCGTCGCCTTTTATTGTTACAGACTGAAACACTGCTTGCAGTTAACAAAGGTAAAAAATATATATATATATATTATTGATAAGTAATAATAATATTTTAAAAAGTTGAGTTGGTAACACCTTAATTCACATGAAACCAAGTTGTCTTCATATAAATCACAAAATTTGGTTTGAATAAATGTATTCCTTTTTAAATCCATGGTTCTCAAAATGTGGTACGTGGACCACCAGTGGTACGTGAGCTTCCTCTGGTGCTACTTGGAGTGTGTAGAAAATGAAACAAATAACAAAATTATGACAATATCTCCATCTTAATTTAATTTCACCATACCAGTGTCTGAAGCACTGCATATGCGAGGAAGAGGAGGATGATGAGAGAGCAGATTATCTTATTGGGAATAAAATCTGCCTCCTGTGAAAAGTCTGTATCTGCCTCTGTTCGGCCTATTTGCACAACTGTATTTTAACGTTGGTGATAATGGTGTGACTTTGGTTTAAGTGCTACCAACTGTTTGCCCAGATTGTACTCAAATTGTGGAATTGTGTCACCACAGTGCATGACCTGTTATGTACACAGGTCATGTCTATATAAATGTACAAATATGAACTATATGGTGACACATAGGATACTGTCGCTCAGACTGAGGGAAGGGTGGGTGGGGGCGTGGCAGATAACAGGCTCTTTAACCCAACACATATCTATGTTGTGAGGAAAGTCCAAGCTTTCACTGTTTGTTGCCGGAGCTGAGAGGAAAAAGGTCCTGACCTCATTCAAAGGTTTGTTTTTATATTTTTGCAAGAAATTGATTCTGTAAATTTTAAACTAATCATATGTTGATAGACTTTTTTAGACATTTTTTACACTATAGGCCTAACATCACCATGTTAGTTGCCCAGTAATAAGTGTCAGTGATAAATAAGTAATTTTAACGACTATTTCAGCATTATAACCTGAACTGCTGTTTAGTAATAATAAGAATTATTATTAATTATTATTAGTAGTACACTTTTAACTGTGGAATGTGCTGCCTCTGTCCTTACGTTGCTTAAATTGTGTTGATTTGTTTAAAAAGCAGCTAAAGATTCTTTTATTCGAGCAGACTTTACTTAGACGAGGGTTTTTATGGCTTTGAATCTGTGTTTTTGTGTCCACATTTTTATCCCATGTATTCTTATGTCTCGTTACTAATACTGGGGCAAGACGATGATAGTGATTATTGTTAATAAAGTTTTATTAAGTTTTATTAAGTTTGTTATTACGTTTTTTAAACCTCAGTGTTCTCTCTGCTCCCCAAACCGCAGGTCACCACGACTCTCAGATGGTGATGCAGCTGCTTGTGCATCAGTTCACGTGTGTGTGTGTGTGTGTGTGTGTCCAAGTGTGGATTCCTGCTGTGCTCCACTTTCCACGCGGTATGATAGAGCATGTTTTTTCAGGGCCAACGGACACGGCGGTTAGGACAGGATGGAATACCTAACCTACTGAAATACCTATACTCACCTATGAGAATGGCAGGAATGCTGTTTTTTTTTTGTTTTTTTTTTATAATTCACTTTTTATTGCTTTTTTTTTTAGCAGAACACAAGCAAACACTCGACCAATGCCAGGAGACAAAGAACAGAAACATGATTCCTGACATACATTAGACGAGTCAAAAACAACACCAACAACAACCACAATAATAATAATAATAATGATAATAATAACAATAATAATGAAAATAAATAAATTAATAAAAAGAAGAAAAAAAATAAAAATAAATAAAATATTGCTCACAGAGACATCATATATGGATCCCATACTTTCCTGCATTCTTCCTCCCTATTATTTAGCCTAGAAATCAAAGCTTCATAGCTGGCTATTTTGGTCATTTCTCCCACCCACTCATTAAATGGGACCTCATTTTTTGACTTCCAGTGCCTTAGAACAATCCTACATCCCGTAGTAAGGGCCAATCTACACCAGAGAATTTGTTGAGATGATAACTTCACTCCCTCTGGTATTATGCCCAAAATGCATAAGGCAGGACTCGGTATTATCTCTGTCCTCAATGCTTTACTGATGCATGAAGTTATTTTTCCCCAGAAATTTTGTGTCAATTCACATTCATACAACATGTGTAACAGTGTTCCCCTACTCCTCTCACATCTCCAACAAATCTCTGATTCACAGAGCTTTAGTCTTGCCATCTTGCAAGGAGTCCAATAAACCCTATGTATAATTTTATATCTAATTAAGCGTGTCTGCATCTCTCTAGATATCTTATACCAGGACCCGGTTATGTCCTTCCACTTCTCCATCGCAATCTCACCCTGTAGATCTGCCTCCCATGCTCTCTTAAGGCCTGGCAGGAATGCTGCTTTAACGTTTGATACATATCTTTTGATACGTTAATATCATTTTAAACGAGCCTGGCTATTACCCTTTGACCTCTGGAAAGACATTCTCATAATATTATGATTATTATTCACTTTTTTTGTACTGTTCTCTGAAAACCCTAGAGATAGTTGTACATGAAAGTCTTAGTAGATTAAGCGATTCTGAAATATTCAGACCAGTGTGTCTGGCACCAACAACACTGTATATATGTTTATTTTATAGAGTTTCACATTCTGACTGGAGTTTCTCTGATTTGCCTCCAAAGAGTTTGCTCGTGTGGTTAATTCTTCACAACACAGACCACAAAAAACTACGTCGGTTACATTAGTTTGTAAGGGGTTTGTTTGAAAAATGTGCAAGGCGAAGAGAGCATTTTGGACGCCGATGTTGTAAAGCAACTTGGCTCACAGAGGGAGACAGCGGGGACAATGTTTTGTCAACAGACAACAACAAGGCCTCACTCTGAAGGAGGCCAATCATGTGTTCTGTTTCCATAACCCAGAACAGCTTCTCCACTCTGTGACGGCCTGTCAGACATGAAAGAGAGCAACAGCTGGACCAGTCGAACACCACAAGTCCAAATTGGGGCAACTGCTTTTATTGCATTATGTTTGCTTTAATGCAACCATTGTTATTCATTTGTTTCCACGTGTGGTATTAAAACAATGCTATAGATTTACTTTATCAAGCTCAAAAAATTATAACCACATTTATTCAAAGAGTTTCTCTTTGTGTTGGAGAACGAGGGACAAGTCTGTCTGCACTTACAGTGTACCAACCATGACATGCAACATTTTGTTGGATGGAGTGGAATATACAGTAAATGCCACTTATACAGTGCCATCTTGCTTTTTAATCTGCTTCAATCCAATCCAACCTGACCAAATCTAATCTGACGAGGGTGTGAGGATTTAAATATGCCTTATTTTAAAAAACACAAAGGTACAATTGTGAAGCAAAAGAAAAAAAATGCAACCAGTGTTATTGGCCCTTATGTTAATATATATTCACTCAACAGAGTGAATATATATTAACCCAGCTGCAGGAATTAAGGGTAGCCAAGTTAAGCATGAAGCACTTTTTAAAGATCTAGTCCTTCATTTATTTATTACTCACATTTTTATCTTATTCTTGAAAGTAAATAACACAGTAGAACATACGGTGTCTGCAGAACCTCACAACCAATTATTTTGTTTGGTCATATTGGACCCGTCACTCATCATCCTGCAGTTAACTGTTACACAGTTTGTGCTTTTATGTTTTGAGGACAGAGCTATGATGTGTGAGAGGGCAGAGGACACATGTTCTCTGTACCACATATATCACATTGATTTTCCCCACAAGACTTTATTTATTTGAGTTTCAAAAACACACTACAGTCTCAGGCCTTAAGCCCGTGGTACATGTACCACCAGTGGTAAGTGAGCTTCCTCTGCTGGTACTTGTCTGAAATATGTTGACATTTTAAGCATCAGAATGTTGGTTCACCCTCTCTGCAGCTCTTTGTCGGGCTCTCTCCACTTCATCCATCATGGGTGAAGGACCTTCATACATGTTGGTCTTGATTGCTCTCAGCTTCTCCTGGTAGTCCTTTGGCAAATCGTTCTGCTCTGCTCCCATCACAATCACCTGCAGGGTCAATGAAGATTCTCTCATGATATCCAATGAAAGACACAATTTTCCAAACAAAGAAATTAAGCAAAAAAAAAAATAAAGACACAAACCAGACAATCAACCAGAACACTTCATGTTTGCAAATACAGAAAGTTTAATCCACTTTTCTGTCAGTGTCTACATAAATCTGACTACATCCAGAGAGGTTGACAGAGAAAACTGTAAATTTTGGTTGAATGCTGGTTAAATTTTAAGTTTTTGGATTTTGAGGCAGGTAAATGTACTGTTCTGTTTGGTCCACATCCTCCTCAAGAGGGCAGCAGAGACCACATGGTGGAGTTTAGGGCTTTGTCTGCTCTGAGTTGTGAGATTATAATTATATTTTGTCATATTAAATTTTTTGTCATTTTAAATTTAGAAAATCCAAAAACTCAATTTTTGGTACACTTTTAAATATATTCAGCTATTTATTACCAACACGTCTATGACCTCTGAACTTCTGTCTCATCAGGTCAGAGCTGTACCTCTTGTCAACATCTGTACAACAAAATATCATGTTTGAGAAATGTAAAAGTACCAAAGACTCACCGGTATCAAAAAAGAAAATAAGACAATATTTTGTCTTATATTAGAGTGACAATATTAGAGTGACTTTAGTTTTGATTTTATGGAAGCACAGAGCAGTTTTTTATCCACATACAATGTAGGAATAGGAACAAAAACCTATAACTGCTGTTTAGTTTTGCATATAAACATTTGTATTTATTCACTTTATTCTTTTGTTGTGTGTGTGTGTGTGTGTGTGTGTGTGTGTGTGTGTGTGTGTGTGTGTGTGTGTGTGGGTGGGGGTGGGGGGGTGGGGGGGGGGGGTCTGGTTTGTCTTGGACACAAGTAAAAGGGGAGCGTCAAGGAAAAAAGGCATGGAACCACTGTGTCAGAGCTATGTGAGCTCCTCTATGTCAGGATCTGACCTGAGAAAGCCGAGCAGCTGATAAAGAGACAAGGTCCAGCATAACACCGTCAACAATGTGAAGGCCAAAGCTGTGACCACAAAGCCATTGTTTCCCTCTGGGGGACAAAGCAGGCTGCTTTTATCTCATTCATGTTTGGAGGTCTCTCATGTGCAAAAGAATGATCTGGCACCGTAAGGCACAGACTGTCAGATCTGTAAAACACAGCATGGCAGTGGGGGGTGTCTCTACTCTTCTGACCCACTGATTACACAGTCAGGGGATTCGCACTGTGAATAAAAAGGTTTCTCTTCCAGATGCTTCACAGAGAGGAATAAAAAAACGTGAACAGGTGATGGCACCTGATTCACAAATGCATGTCTTCCTAATTCAAAACAACATTAAAAACATAGTTATCTGACATCAGGATATTTTTAGTGAACATCTTTCTTGTACAGCCATGGTTCTCAAACTGTGTTCACGTGTACTAACAGTGGTACACAAGCTACCTCTGGTGGTAAATCGGAAATACTATTCTACTGTATAAACCAGGGTATGTGATTGGAGCTGAGGAGTTTTGACTGCACATAGAAAATGAAACAAATAACGATTAACTGTGATTGATTCACTGATGTTTAGCTCCTACTCATTTTTATTGCATTTGTTCTATTGTTTAATTCATGCAAAGTAATATTTATTGTTGCTTCTTGATATTGTAAGTTGTCATTGAATTGTTATTGCAATACTTTTCAATTTTGTAATCTTGCGCAGGGACTAACTCTGGCACAGCTACATTTACAAATAGTGCACTGTCCCAGCAAAAATAAACAACACATATAATAAAAAATAAAAAATGATTGGCTCTTACCTGTAGGTACTGTGGTGATGGCAGGGCATACACACAGTTGTTCATTATGTAGGTTCGACAGTTTAGTTCCTGGTCTTTGGTCTTCACTGACAGCTCCACAGGACTGTAAGCCCCTAATGTCACGTTCTCTTGTCTGAGTGTGTGCATTTAATAACAAATAGTTTTTAGTTGACATTAGTTTCTCAGGAAAAATTTTTTACAAAGACAAAAAATAAATATACCTGTCTAGAGACTCCAAATCTGACACATTCATTCTCCACACCACACCCCACACCTCGTCCTCTGGGCTGGGCTCTATAGTGGCTACACCTCCATGCCAACGATTATTGGCAAGTCCTTTATAGTTGCCAAACCTTAATTTGTAGTCCTGAAAGACAGGCAAAAAAATTGGGGGGTAACAAGAGACACATTAAAGGGACTACGTGCAAAAATGAGCGCCAGTGTGCAGCTTTAAAAGAAGGGCCACTGCATTTACATGCATAAGCATGTTTGTGTTGGACAAAACACACTTGAATTTAGTCACATACTGTAACACTGTGCCAGCATCAAGTTACTTACTAAAGTGCAAAAATAGAGGTCAAACAAAGCAAACTGGTGATAAAACCAGAGTCACCCTCATTTGGATGCTTGGAACCTTCTGCCTTCAGCTTACTCACTGTGTCTATTGCTGTGTACAAGTCAGAACATGTAACGCCAGAATTCCATCATAGTAAGTCAAAAAAAAAAAAAACAGGTTGTGAATATGATGGGGTGTGTTTTTTATTTGCTTGTCTTTGCAAGTATTTTTATTTTATGATCGAGGTTGAGCAACAAATGCAACAAACCGACCAGCTACAAAAATGTTTACAAAGGCGATGTTTACTAACCACCTGTGAGGATGACTGCTGCCAAGTGGATCAAAAAATGTCAACCCTTACCTTGAGCCAGCCCAGACAGTGAACTGTTGCAGAGGGGTTCTTTATCTGCAGACGTTCCTTCAGCAGGTTGCTGCCATATGCAAAGTACAGGAAGGTGTAGTTGCTCATGTTGGTTCACAGTCGAGTGACGCTAGCAGTACTGGCCTTCCAACCCTCACATGCACACATGCACGCATACCCACCATTGTTATTCTAATCCACAGCACTGCCACTATTGTATTTGAGTCACACTCACAATACTTGTTATGCCTCATACCACAAACACCACGACAGACCCAACAATTGCAAAGGTAAGGTGTCAGTATGTTTGCATCAATTTATACTTGCCTTAAGGCCTCATCCACACACAACACAATTTTACCTATACAAGGTTTTTTTCTGTGTTGTTTTTTAAAAGTTTTCATACACACAAACCCCCTGAAAATGACATTTAACGACGTAGTACATTCCAGAAAGGGGTCCATAAAGACGTTAGCCACCGGCAGCCAGCCTGAACTTTTTTATCATTTTAAAGTACTTTAAAAATCCACTGTAATTTTGAACTGTAAAGCTCTTTGATTGGTTTTAAATGTGCAATTTAAATAAAGATCATCTTGAAAATGTAGAACTTCACTTGGACAACAGAATAGAATAGAATAGAATAGAATAGAATAGAATAGAATAGAATAGAATAGAATAGAATAGAATAGAATAGCTTTCTTTTTTTTTAATATTAAAACAGAGGCATACTATCTTGTTTGGGACTGATACATATGCACATATAATAACAAATTATGTAATATAATAAGAATAACAATCTTGCAGGATCCAATAATAGAGTGAAAATGGTGAATTGTTTGACCCCATGAAGGTAGAGTAAAAACATGTTCTTTTCCCAGATACTAATCGTCAAAGAAAGCTGCCATCATGTTCACCAGAGGTCTCAAACTTGTGGCCCGTGGTCCACATGTAGCCCCCCACTTGATTTTATGTGGCCCACCCCTTAATATCAAGTTATAATCAGAACTGGCCCATGATCTCCTCCACCTGTAGGTAGATTATATTCAGAATATTATACTAAATATGATTGTTAGCTATTGTCATGAACAGTGAATCACACTGTTAAATGTATTTAATGTGTATATACAGTATAAATACAGTATATATATATATATATATATATCATGTTTTGTGTTTTTATTCCTATTATCTGTTGTTATTTACCACTCTCTATTATACTTGATGTTTTATTTGTAATCTCTTGAACTTTCTTTGTACATATGACACCTACTGCACGTCTGTCCAGGGAGAGGGGCCCCTCTTCTGTATCTCTTCCTGAGGTTTCTCCCATTTTTTTCCCTGTGCAAAGGGTTTTTGTGGAGTTTCTCCTCACTCGATGTAACGGTCTAAGGATAGAGGGTGTCACTTGCTGTACAGACTGTAAAGCCCTTCGAGGCAAATTGTATTTGTGATGTTTGGCTAATAAAACTTGACAGATTGTAGCGACAAAAATGCAGATTTTCAGGAGGAACAGGCTGTCTGCTGGTGAGATGAAGCAGCAACCATATTCTTAAGTATCATAGATCTAATCAGGCGTACATTTCATTTAGTGAAGCTTTTGTAAATTGAATTAAATTGATTTCTGCTGGAAATATTGATGACATTTGAGCACTGGAGCCTGACTAGTCATGAAGAATGTTAACATTGTCATAAAGGTAAGCAAAAATAAAAATATAGTATCTAAATACCTAATACCTCTCACCTGTCTCTGGCTGTTTAACTGTGTGCCACCCTCTCCTGATCATTGCAGACAAAAGAAATCACCCAAAAATTCAGAAAAGAGCAGGTTTAATAAGACATTTATTTTAAACAAATTTACCACCCCACCCGCCTGAGGGTGGATCCCTACAGTTGTGTGTTGCATAGTTTAATTGACTTAATAGTCAGACGAAGGACAAGGTTTCCTATATTTAGTTTACAAACGACATGGTGATGCTGCAGTCGCTCCCACTAAAAACCCTTAAAGCTGAAACATTTTTCCAACTCCAAGTTCAAACTGCAGCATAAATGCCTACAGTAGCAGCACGGTTGACTGGAGGGTATTCAGGAGATGCTGTGGATGAGTAATGGTGTGCGGGAGTCTTGATGCGATAAATGTATGTACTCTTGATTGTAGAGGCTTCACAAAGTGATTGTAAAGGATGGCCCTAGGTTAAGAAAAAGTGTTCTCTCCTTTAAAAAGTCCTGTCATAGGAAACTGAAAGGAGTTATATTGTAGAGAAGATCAGTGAGTAATAGCTTCAACTTCAAAACTAGTTTGACTACATTCATCTGTGCTAAATGTGCTTACATGGTTATTTTCTAAACTGGCTAAGTAGTTTATCCATTACACACACACGCACACACACAACTAAACATAAAAACACAATAGCACACGAGTCTCACAGAGGCAGTGCTGCTAACACTACACTGAAGCCTAAACCATTATCACCACTCTATCTGACCTCTGTGCCTGTAGTATGTGAGCAGCAGATCCTTTAAAGGTCCAATATGCAACAGGAAACAAACATCACGAGTATAAACTGGCTGCTATTTGTTTCTAGACTGAGTACTATCAGAAAAACTCTGATGTCTGATGACAGGATGTCCTGTATATGATGCATTTGTCATGATTACAAGTTCATGTGTTCCACTTGAACACCATAACAGACAGTAGCAGAAAGTAGGTCAAAATGTCCAGCAGAAGGCAACTCTCTGGATTCACCTCCAAAGAAAGTTTGTTCTTCGTCTTAAAAGGCTTCAGACGAGGAGAAAACCAGGATCTGTAGTGGTCTGGTATTTTTGTGTTTGGGGGTTTACAATGACGCAAATGATGAGTGGTGCTCATGTATTGCATATTGGACCTTTATCGTTTATCCATCCATTGAACAGTGTCAGTATGTCCCAAGGTTGGGTACTGAACTTGGTACTTTCAACGGCACCAACCAAAATTGTCAGTGCTACCAAGCAACAATTCACATTAAAACAATCATTGCCAGATTTCAGCACTTGTGAACGTTGAGTGGGAGACAGCAGTGCCAGTACCTTTGGGTACCGGTACCAAATGTGAATGGTACCCAACCCTGGTATCTACTGACCTCTGCTGACCAGGAGCGTCTGTGAACCCTGATCATCTGGTGGTCATGTGATGATTTGGTCCTGTAAAAGTGGCTCAAATCTTTTACACCTGCACATTTCTACAAATGTACATCTAACACACTGAGTATGATTATATGATACTCTTCTACTAAAACTGTATTTCCCAGAGATTAACATACATTGTTTTTTAAGTTAATCAGCATTATTTACTTCTGAGTGGTCATAGACTTCCAACTCATCATTATTTATTTGACAGTGAATTGAGCAACAAATCTGTGCTCAAAACCTAGTTAACTACATTGTGCAAACAAGAAAAACACAAGAGGGGCAGTTTGTTGTTTCAAATGTCCGTGATTGAATGTGTTTTATCAAAAGTGGCTGTGCCCCTGTGAGGATCAGGCTCACCTCACTATGAGCAAACGTGTTTCTAATTGGACAAGACAAGTTAGTTTGTCCATTTCCTCTGGAGGTTTTTGGCACCGTTTATTGTGGCACACAGAGAGTTTTATCTCTCTCTGTCTCTCTATGTCATGATTGCTCTAATGGATGTCTTCAGGTGGTCAACTGCCTCCAAGACACCGATCAGTGAGCTTTCCAGAGAGGGTTGTGGTAGATCCAGCCTTCGCCCTGCACACACACAGCAACAACAAAAAAAAACAGGTCAACAACAAAATTTTGAATCTCATTTTAGTGACCTCAGGGAAAGAGTGAGATGGAAGAAAGCATAATGCTTCTCGTCACCTCTTTAATAAAATACTTGGGTTTCCAGGGGGTTTTGTCAGTAGCTCTCTGTTTGCTGTCACGGCGCTGCCTTTCCTCCAGCCAGTGTTTGTGTTCTGTGGCTGCGTCCATATTTCCTGCCTTCAGCGATGATGTCACATGCTGCCAAAGATGCCTACACACGGAAAAACACAACATGAGGGAAAGGGGTGAAAAATCTACAATCACTCAGTTGTGTGCAACTCTTGTTTATTACTGATGATCATGGTGACGGTAATGTTTCCAGCACTCACCCAAATAGTTCAGTTTCATTCCTTACTTTGTTGCTTTTATGCTTTACCTGAGATGTAAAGCATAAAAGCATTGTGATCCATTATTTGTGTTTCTTTTGTTATCATCAACGTTTTGTGCTCTCTGTTTTCATTTCTCCTGCTCCAGCATTATCAGGAGCTCCACCAGGAAACCATGACCTGCCTATTGGAATCATCTTCTTAAATCTCTGCTTTGGACCTTATCAGGGCAACAATATCAAGGGCATGAAAACATCACACTCCTCAGTGCTTTGCTTATTTGCCCATGCACCCATGCTGTTTGTGCTGAGTCTGTCTGCAGAAGCTGAATGAACCCTTCCAGACAGAAGCTGAATGAACCCTTCCAGACAGACAGCATGTTGCCTCTTTGCTTTATTCCAACATACACTGGTCCTTTAAGAATAGCCATATCCTCTGTCCATCCAGTCAACGTTGATAATTCATAGAACTCAAAGAAGACTTTGATATTTGCTAATGCTTCAACTTTGTCTAACATGCGCACTTTTGTCCAACTTCTTGGGGTTCGTCACAATTCCTTTATCAAATTGTTCCACACTATTCACACGGCAAACAAAACTTTATGGTATGTCATGTCATCATGAAGGCTCTTTGGTGAATGAGAGATTCTCTTGTGTTGCATGAGCCTTAGCCCCTTGAATTTTGAAAAGGTGAGTAACTGACTTTAAAGCAGAACTTTACAGCATTTGTACCCTAATTATGATGGATAAATTGGCTTGTTGTGGGGAGCCTGGGGACTGTCTCCACTCCCCCTACTGTCTTTTAGTGAAAAACCAGCCATTCAAGATCAGGGCCGGTGGCTCAGAATCAGGTCTCGCAGTTTTGGGTTTTGTAAAAAACATAGATTGCTTTAACTACACACACCTTATTGTCTGACCATGTAAGGGGCCACACATAAGTAAACATCAGACCAGCTTTTTCCCACTAGCAGGAATTGAAAACCACTGAAGCATCCAAAACGGATTCTGACATGGCGTTTTTGCTGTTGCACTTGTGGGCATCTTTGGGATAAACTCTCTGCTCTCTGTGTATTTATCTGTATTGGCACTTCCTCTATGTTTGCTATTGCGGTAAAGGCATTTGCTCAACCATTTTTATGAACAATGTCACTTGCTGGGTTGTTTTCGGTGGGCGGTTGGCCATTCTTCCATCAGCATGGACATGGCTCCATGGCTTGTGTTCGCTGGCTCCATTGAAAAAAAATGCACTCGGCCAGGAGAGGGGAGGGGAGGGGGGGGGTGCCAGCGGTGAGTATTTACAACAGTGATGATAAAGTGGTAAATACTGTACAGAGAGAGAAAATCCACTCACCGTGACTCATACTGGCCTTGCTTCTGTAAAGGCCGGATCTTCTTCTTGATAACTGGCAACTTGGACGTGTCAATCACCTTGTTTTCTCCATTGCTGTAGGTGAACTCAAGAATCCCATTCCACTCTCCCTGGACCTTACATATGATGTTTCCTGTCAGGTTGTGCTTCACCTCCGCTGTTACTCTAAATGATATCAACAGCCTTTTTTCTTAGGATTTAGTGGTAGACATCAACAACATGAAGATATCACAATAATCGTATTATGTGAAACAGAGCCTCAGCTTACCTGTGTACTTTCCCTCCATAGAAGGGTTTGGTATGGAAAGTGACAGTGGCTGAATACCCACTCTTGGCACAGTTGATAGTAACCTTCCCCCCAAGTTCCACCCACGGCACCGTCAGGATGGAGCGTGCATAAGCACATGGGAGTGTGAATACATACTCTTCATCATGCTCCAACAAATACAGCACACCTGCGATAGGCAGGGTTAAATGAAAGACAGAGATAGAAGAGAAGAATCATCTGTGGCAATTGGTTGAAGAATTATTATGGCATTTGGACAATTTTTTGCTCACGTACATTAACTGGTAAAGATAAAAAGACCAGGATGAGGGTAACAATGTGAGATGTGGTTGCAGAGCTGTGGTTTTGTGTCTTCTTGTCGTGTCTCATCACTCAAGTCATCTTCAGACATAAACTCATATCAATGTCAGTAGATCTGGACTCAGACTTTTTCGGGAGTTTGTGGAGCATTGTCTGCATTTGTTGTGTTTTTTTTTTACCCTAGGTGTTTAGTACTCTGTCTGGTTTTCAGTTCCATTTTTCCTGCTTTATTTTGAATTTTTTCCTTGTGTGTACCTTGTCTAGTTTTGCTTCCTGTCCTGTTAAAACAGTTTTTACACTTGACAAAGTGGGATATTAAGTTTGGCAGGAGATTCTTAGCTCAGTTCAGACTTAGCTCACCAGACATTTCTGGTCATCAACACTGACAATATATAACTCACTCTCCTGAGTGTTTCTGTCTCTCTTATTCCCAGCATGCATCAGTGTGGCTTCAACACTAAGGCAAGTGGTCTGAAAAACAGATGTGTAATCCGTTATTCCATTCAGAATCACATTCAAAACCACCTCCATATATGGTGTGAATCAGCTTTGGAAAAATCTGATCTAGTGTGTTTTTTGTAACTGTCCAGATTGCCAACAAAGCAAGCTAGATAGAATCCGGATATGCTTAAAAATCCGATTTGGGCTGCAGTCTAAACAGGGTCTTAAGGACAGTTGCTTTTTGATTTAGAATCTGAATCCTACTTTGAATTGTATCCTGCTTCCCCCTCCCTCCCTGCTGCTTATATAAGGAGCAGCTGTGCCCAATCTGCTGTCATTTGCACATACAAATACACATGTGAACACACAAACTGCAAACTGTCAGAAGAGAGGCGACCACCAATGTATATCTGTCAGTGTAGAGTGCACCAGACAAAGTCAGTGTTTTATAGCCTTATAATCTGTGATCTGATGCTGAGACACAGTGATGTAGTGTGGTCTACTGTAGTGGTTACACTGTCACTGACAAGTCCAGACCACTTTCCCTGGTCACATAGGAATGTGCATGAAGAATTGTATTATAATTAATTTGTGTTTTTAATTAAAATGACAGTCCTCTCCACTTTTTGACAAATGACATGAGTATGGTATGATATACCATATATCTGTATATCCTGTAAACTATGACAAGGTATGGTGAGATGACTAGTAAATGGTGAATGACCAGATTAATGTCTGAAATGTTAAAAGACAGTCAGACAGACCCTGAAAACTTCATCCTATCCTCTAAATAAATACCCCATTTACATTTGTCATTGAAGCCCTGGCTTTATTTGACATTTTGAAGTGGGTGCTCTCTGGGAAAGGTGTAGGAAAGACACATGCATACACACAAACACACACAGGCATCCAACAGAAGAACATTGTTCTCCTGTTGTTAGGCTGACCTAATTGTGGTCAGCCCACACCCATACACACACATGGATAAGTCACTGAACAGACTGTCAATTCAGATATTCACACCAGTGGGTCCCTGAGGTAAAGGCATGTGGTGCAGCAGCATTTAACTGAACACTGAACACAGTGTACTGAGCAAGAACATAAATAGTGAAAAAGTATGATTGTGTATTAGTGTATAATTTAAATTGTTGGGTATTTATAGTCTTCGAGTGACTTTTTCATATGTACTTTAGACAAAGTCCTTGCTTTATGAAGGGTAAAATCTTCTGCCATCATGTTTCTATAGCAGTGTAAGGACCAGGTCACATTTCTGCATTTTGTGTCCTTCACATTTCCACATGTACATACAAGCCCATACCTACACAAAGGTCTGTGTTAGTCTAATGTCGCACACAGTGGAGCAGACTGCAGGGAGCAGTCATGATCCATTAGTTAGAAATTAACACAATAAAATGAAAACAAAATTTTTTAAAGCACACTGGCTAATGAGTAGAATAAAATGTCTTTCTCACTGTGATTTTTAATAGGTAGTTTGACACAGAAATTATGACAGAGTCAGAAAAAAGTGATGTGAACGCAATGTGAACGCAACCAAGATAAAACTGTTAACTGAGTGTTGGAAACATTTTGGCTCATGTAAGCCCATGGTACAAAATATATAGTCTTATTTTTACATATTTTAACGCAGAAATTTTACATATTATATCTTTAATGACACATGTTCTCTTACCTTCCCCAACCATGGAGACTCCAACAGACATGCCCATGAACTTGCTCTTGGTCCAGATATGAGTGTTGACACACATCTTCTTCTCCTCACACTCACAGTAGAAGCTTGACACAGGCGGGTGGTGGGACACCTGCTCAGCCACAAAGCGAACGCAGTAGCAGTCGGATGTTCTGCTGCTGCTGCCATCTGTCCTCCTCTGTGAGTACCTGGGGGTGTTGGAGGGGGCTGTGGGCGCTGAGTTGGATGCAGTGCAGTTGGTGGTCCTGAGAGGTCGGACACGGTCCCGGGGCACATACCATGAACAGTGGAAGTTCTCACCCAGGATTGGGTTATAGGGCTTCTTAGCCACAGCGCCCTTCCTGCCCTCGTGGAAGGCAGTCAGGTAGTACTCAACAAAACGAAGGATGCGCTCCTCTGGTGTGCAGCCAGATGTGATAGAGAGGAACATGTCAGGATGAGCCATGAAATTAGCATACATCTCTAGTAAGGAGCGCTTCTCCAGGATAAAGGTAGGTAGCACCACCTGAGAGAGGGATAATGACAGTACAGTAATTTAACTCCACGGGTTGTGAGGTTGTTAAATTTATATTTTTGTTCATATGAAATTTAAAAAATCCCAATCAAACAATGGAGTTCTGATTATCTACTGGACAATCAGAACTCTTTATCAAACAAATTAAAATCCATTTTTTGGTCCACCATTAAACCTATCAAGCTATTACCAACACCTCTGTGACCTCTGAACGTCTGTGACCATTACTGTGTAAGTAAGGTAGCGGCGATACCTGATCACGTTCTGTTCTTTGTTGCATCTGTACAACAAAATAATATGTCTGAGAAACTTAAAACTATCAGTGACTCTGAGTTACCTTGGTTTTGATTTTATGGAAGCACAGGACAGTTTTTTATCCATATACACTGTGAAAATGGCAACAAAAACCTACAACTGCTGTTTATTTTTGTGTAATTATTCACTTTATTCTTTTGGTGTATGTGTGGACAGGGGTCGGGTTTGGGGGGCCTCGTTTATCTTGGACACAAACAAGGAAAAAGGGTTTGGAACCACTGATTTATCCCGTCTGTTTGGCTTGTAATTTGTAGTATATCTGTCTTTTAATTTTAAGTTACTCATCCACACTTCATCAAAGAAAGTTGGAGCTGCATGGGGCAAGAACAGCAGCAGTTGTAATTAACACATACATACATCACTCCATCTAACTCACAAAAGCAAAACACTGCTATCCTAATCAATAGAGAGTCACGTGCTATTTGGTAATTGTTTAAATGAAGCGGACATTCGGACAAAACTTACACTACTACAAGAGGTCAAAAATCATGTGAAACATTTTGCCTTCACTGAATATAAAAACTTATTAAATGACTTAACGAGATACTAAGATTGGGATAAGTACTTCCTTCTGATGAAACCAAGAAAACGAACATCACATCCTGACCCATATCTATCATATCCAGTATTATCCAGTATCCATATCCAGCAAAGAAATTTCCTACATATATTGAGTGTACAAATTCTTGAGATTAGGCCAGAAATACACATGTTGTGAGTTGACAGCAGCGGCCTACCACCAAATTCTTATGTGGATTTTCTAGATAAAGCATAAAATCAAAATGAGTTAGGCCAGAGCAGTCTACCTGTGTCAGATCCATGCCATGTTTGAGCTGGGACAGCAGGTGTATAATGATGCTTCGCTGATCATCCAGGACTCCCAGGTCCTCCTCCTCATTGTCCTCTGTGTCTGTGGTCTCTTCACTGGGATCTGGGAAGTCTGGGCTGCTGGTTTGTCCCTGCTGTTAGAGATGCAAAACAGGAATGATGAAAATATTCTCAGATAGTCTCTCAGCGGTTATGATCTAAAATTCAAAAACAAGCAGGCGAAGGCTGAGGCAAAGGCTGGTACTGAGAAGAGAGATGCTGCTGTGAGGATTACAGTGACTCTGTGACACACACAACCACACAGAGGATGTCTTCACAAGTCAGGGCTATGAGGATTAGGAGGGAACTTTTCACGGGTCTCGGCATTTTCAGCCAAGGAGGTGGGCAGTGACATCAGAGGTTGTTTGCAGAGCTTTCTGAAAGGATGAGTCTGGTGTATGTTCCAACCATTTGTTGCCATCTCTGTTTACTGTTGCACCTTCTATCAGATGCATCACTCTAAATGCAGTGTAGGAATGTGACATGAACATGAAATGCTGCTGCTGAACTGAGAAACACAGAGTGTTGTGTGGAGCGTATAGGCTCAATCAGCATTGTGTGAAGTCATGTGAAAATGTTTTAGCTGGTGAGATAACAGAAAACATATTTGCTGTGAATGTTTTTCCTAAGATGTGTGAAACTTTAGGTGTTTGTTTTTCTGTGCATCTTTCACTTAGAAACAAAACTTTAGTTATCTTACATTTATTTTTTATTTAAAAAAAAATGACATTGAATGATTTCAAATGTTAAGGCTGTTTATATATATTTTCTTTTTTTGATTCGCCACTGAGATTCATAAGGGAAGTCCAGCCATGTACATCACACATCTATGCAGAAGAAGATTTTTCTTCATCATGCTCCCAAGCACCAACACACAGAATAAAATGCTACTATTTATCAACCATCGGGAGCAGCACGGTTGTAATGGAACACAATTTGCTGACATAACCACGCTCATGTGCACTACACACACACACAGAGTATGACACTCACATTGTCTGGCTGATATTCAAGCACTGCTGACTTGTTGGGAATCCTGCTGGATTTCATGTCCACCATCATCCAGAGAGACATACATCAAAGAGAGGGAAGACCCTCGCTGACATCCCAGCATCAATATTATCACAGCAAATGACATACAGAGAGACACATGCAGGGAGAGGGCAGACTGAGAGACATCAAGCATGAAGGGAGGAGAGTAAGGTGAGATGAGAAGATGAGGAGAAGGGAATGGGAGATGATGGATGGAGAGTAGGAAAGCAAGGGCTCTTCTTGCTGCTGTACTTTTGATAGACAGATTAATTGTGATGCTGACAATCCTCTTAATCCCACCAAGCCCAACCCCTGCACATACACACATCACTACATCAGAGCCCCACCTACTCTAAGGCTTCTCCCTCCTTCTCATTCCTTACTTTCCCTCTCTCTGTGTTGCTGCCCTTCCTCCCTTTGTTCCTTCTCTCAGTTTTTTACTTCTATAATATGGGATTTTCCCAATAAAGAGCAAAACTTTGATATACTGTATACAGCAAATAATGAGGGGAGGTCTGGTTCCACTTTCTATTTTAAACCTTCTTGACAATGTACCATTTGTTTTCTCTTGTTATCAGCACAAAACAAAAGTATCAGAAGCAAGCACTTGTGATGGTGAGATTGTGTTTCGTGCTCATGGTATGGGTAACCTGCCTATGTGTAAAAACACTGTTGGACAACATGAGATCCACAAGACATTACTGCCACATTCTGACTCTCTTTAATGGAAGATGTTTAGAGTTTAGTCACAAATTACTCAGCAGGTGCGAGTATCCAAATCCAAAAATCTCTTGTTCACACTGAGACATTAAATGAAACACAACAAGTAGCAGGCACATTTCAAAATGTCTCCAGTGATATTCTGGTTTGAATGAAAATGCAGTCCCACATATTTGAATCGTAATGAAATTTAATGTTTTATATAGTAATGTTATGTTCTGCAAATTACAAAAGTACCATTAATCCGATGATTGATGTTTGCAATCTGGCTGTTACAGGAATTGCTTTGTTCTCATCATATCGCAGGGCAACGAGTTTGAATCCTTTTGTGAATATGTGAATGTCTATCCCCTCCTCCTAATCCCTCTCATATCCCATGACTGGTCTTTATTCCAAAGTAGGCTCTGCAGCTGCAGACCAAACACATGACTATTTCCCGGCAATGTTTTTACTTTTATAACACAGTGTGAAGCTGAAACCAGCTGACCATATATATATATATAGTATTTAGTTAGATGAAAGAAGCGACAGGTTAAATTTAAATTTTAATGTCGCCCTGGAAAGTTGTTGAGATCTAAACAGAGAGGTGAGTAGGATGATGAAGAAAAACAAACAAAGAGACTTGTCTTAGCTCTATTTTTAATCTCTTGATAATCCTTCCCTCTCATCAGATGGATTCAGGTTGAACTATTAATTCCTTGTTCACTGTCATGGCAACCAGCCTCGTATTGAATAACTTGACTTCTTCTGCAGATCACCACCTTGTCAAGATGTCGTAGTTTAAATGTGATAGTGGAGAGAGCAGAAAACATAAGGAGAGCGAGGATGGACGGGGTCATACACTCACTGGACACGTCTTAAGGTTATTTGTGAACCTAATTAAGTGCCTACTGTGAACTTCTACTGATGTAGTTCAACTCTTTCAATGCCCAACTTTGTGAGTTTTCAGAGAAAGTCTTCTGCATAGACTGTAACAAGTAGACACTAGTGTTACTGTTGCTTATTATAATTTCCTCAAACCTGTCTGGTCAGTCAAATCAAGAAACCCAAACCTTATTTAACAGGATTAGACAGACTGGATCGTGTCATGATCATATTGGTCAAGGCTTGTCGTGTGGTGCCCCCTGTTGCTAGAAAGCAGACACTGCTGTAGAGATTCAATAAACATATAGATAAAGAACATCACACCATGATACAAGCTCACCTTGCTTTTAGAGGTAACGTGAGATAACTCATTTATTGCGTATTACACTCAAAACACATCAATGACTGATTACAGGTGCAACCCTTGTCAGCCCTGGGGGAGAACGTCAGCGATGAGGTTTTAACAACAGTGACGATAAAGTGGTAGTCAACGGATGGATGTTTACAGTGATATAACTGTAGGGGGAGCTCCATAGAGAAAATAGCAAAATTTACTTACAACAAAACATTCTACTGCCCTAGTTATGTTACTGGTTGCATTTCAAGATATAAGAAAAGATATAAAAAAAAGTGTCCAACTCACTGACAGCCGATACAAAACTATAGTCACCAAGGCAAAGTCAATGGTCACTACCCCTGCCGCAGCAGTTGCTTGTCAAATTAGGTAAAAAAAAAAAGTAATTATACCGAACAAGACAATGTATATTACAGTAATGTGGTTTGAATTACCTCTGCGTCCTTGTGTGTTTGAGTGTCAGAAGGCCAGGCAGCAGAGGAGAGCGTTGCATGAAGGCCATTTTTCACCTGCTTCTCAGATGGAGATCTGGACCGACCAGTGGAGCTATCTGAGGATGAACACGGCCACAGTGAGCTGACGGAGTTTTACTATAACACATCAAATCAAAGACATTTTCAATCTGACCACTTGTGCAACTGTTCTTATAACTTTTGTTGATTATGTTGTTTTCAAGGTTTAGCAGTGTTGGCGCAAAAAATTCATCCACTGAACGTTTTACATTACAGACGCCAACAATATGGTAAAGATATAGAAGTAATATTAAAATAGGGAAATAATATTATGCTAATACTATCTAATTTTTATAATAAGTACCAAGTATAGTTTAGTAATAACAATGGAAATTATATTATAAGGTTATATATTATATCTTGTCCTTGTTACCACACTGAAGGTGGAAATTGCATTTCAATGTTGTTTTTTGTGTCAAAAAATGTAGGTGAAGTACAATACAGTGCAATTTAAAAAAAATGCAGTAGTCTATGTTACCAATTCTATGGACCACCACTGATATAAGTCACCTGTATGTACAAGACTCTGGCTCTGAATGTGGTTGTGGACTCTTCCTCGTCTGTCGCTGCTGCTGCAGTGATTCGGACTCCGTTTTTCACAAAGGCTGTGAGTTGGGCTTCGATTCTCACCAAAGCTGTGAGTTGAGCCTCGTCTGCTGGAGTCAAGGCCACCAGGCTCCAGCTGGTTTACATTTACTCTCTCTGTTGGAGATGCCTTATTCACACTGGGTGAACTGTGGCCGAGGCTGGGGACGGGGATGTGGTTCTGGTTGTGGTTCAAGGCCTGGACAACATTGTGCTGCAGCATACTGAGACACTCCCCCAAGCAACTCAAAGTGGCTGCAGACGTAGCTTTCAAAAGAAGTAGGTCCTTGACCAAAGAAAGAAACAAAGATGGTAACATTAGTTTCTTTGAATTCTGTTGTAAGTAGCTGAGTGTCAGGGAGCTGTTGACAAAATCTATCCCTATGAAATGGTACAACCCTTCAAGAATATGATATATCATCACCTTAGTGAATGCAACATGTTTTTTTTTGAGATTTAATAATATATTATAGAAAAGAGAGCCATGTCAGATGTTCTATATTGCTTTTTTGGCGCTTATCTGCAACAAAGCGGTGACATGTTAGAAACACCTTCAATGCCTGGGAATACTGGTGGAACAGTATTGCTTAAGTTAGTGTGGCTACACGACACGCTAACCAATGTTAGCTTCATAACAGTAACATTAGTTTCTTTGAATTGCTGTGGAAAATATTGGAAAACACTCTAGGTCCAGCAAGCCTTACGCTTCAGGCTACCCCACTACCTGAACAAGAATCAGGACTCACTATGTCTATGAATGTTAAAAAAGAGGTGTCGCCATAGAGCTAAGTTGAAGGGGCAAGGACTGAAATTGTATTGAGCAAGTGAAATTATTAAATTTGGTATAACAGGATCTTAATACCTGTTAATATTGCTTGGGGTTTTTTTGGTGAAATTAGTGAATGTAGCATGCATTGTGTATAATACATGATGTGTCACCTCATCCAGAGAAGACAGTGGTCCACCTCGGTGTGACAGGGACTCAACTGAATTGACAAGGCTCCTCTGCTCCCCTTCAGCGTGATTCATCACCTACACAGAGGCGGTAACACATTGTTATCATAGTAACCACAGCATCATGATAACCACACTCGACCCAGGACACAGAGTGAATGTTGTGAGTGACACTGCGTATTCTGTATGTAGGGAGCCAAGAAGGGAATTGGGCTTATGACCAGAGGGTTGCTGTTTCCATTCCCTGTAAAGTCAAGTTCTGAGGTACTCCTGAGCAAGGTACCCAATCCCCATTGCTCATCGTTAATTATATACTCTAAACTGATGCCAGCCACAGAAGGGCCACATCTAGCATACTCCCAGTGCCAGCCTCAATCCCGGATAAATGGGAGGGTTGCGCAAGGAAGGACATTGAGTGTAAAAATCAATGTCAAATCAAATATGTGGAATATCTACTGTGGTGACCCCTGCAGAGGGACTAGGGAGGTAAGAGCAGAATAGGAGTTAAAAAGTACTTGAAGGATGATAAAAGTGGTAAAAGAGAAATACGAAGCCCATTTTCCACTGTAACCCACTAACATTTGACTTCTGTCCGCGAATTAATCTTAGAATAGATGCAAACATTATTTAATCCCGGATCAAATGACTCTGCAATAGGGTGAATGCACTTATTTTGCTTTTTACCAGTTTCAGAGATCCATTTATGCAGACTTTTACAATCCAGATATGCAGTGATTGAAGAATTAGGTGAACCACTGTTTGTCAGTGTGTACCATAGTAGTTTATTTTGTTGTGTGTTGCTCACTGGTTGTGTACAGCACCTCTGTGACACTGAGCATGACCCACCAGCGGTACAAACACAAAACTCTTTAAGGAGACAATATGCTTTTTAGCAGGTCTTTTTTAAAAACAAACGTTTACCCGCTAATGTGGCGCAAATGTTTGACTTCTGGTTGGCGAATCAAAAGCAGAAAGGAAGAGAGAAGAGAGGAAAGAGAGATGATGAGGTTCTCTCTCTGACCACAGGAGGTAATTACGACTGACACCACCACTGCAGAGCAAAACCACTGGGACGTCTCAGCTTGTTTAATGAGTGTGTGATGAGCTGTGATGAATGTCTATCACACATGCACTCGTGATTCCAGCAGTGGTTGTTAATGTCTCCATCTCCTCCCAGAAACTGGAGACATTAACACCTCTATTTGCAGAGTCACTGCAACAATTGGAGCAATAAAGACAAGGACTGTGGATTAGGTAATCCAGGTATTCTGATTTGTTTGACCTTCCTCAAATAACTTCCATGGGGTTTAATGTTTCTATGCTATATTTTATGTGGGGCTGGATCCCAGTTTATACAGTTGTATTTTCTGCATCCATGTGGGAGGAGTCTTTGTGGCGTTAAACTCATCCTTTATTGTTCAGGTAGGATATCTACAAAATTTGTAGTAGTCATAAAAGTTTCTTCCATTGAGATATACAGTATTTTGCTGTGTGGCATGCAGTATCATGTTTTATAGTAACATAATGTACCTGCTTGAATCTGAGGGGGGAGATATCTTCTCTTATGTTTTTGTATTTTGGACAATTTTTGGCAAATTTAACTTCTTCTGTGTCCTCATTTATAGGATAAGACAGTCCTTAAGAAAAGACAGTCCTTTATTTGTCCCACAATAGGGACATTTATGCATTGATGCTTGGAAATTGACAATTCTATACGAATAGTCACCTATAACAAATAGATTTCCCAATTTTAAGCCTCCACTCACCTACTCACGTGTTGTAATTTATTTTCTACTTCCTCTAAATGGAAACACAATTGCAAAATTGACAAAACGTAATATTGAAGAAGACCACAAACTAGTGATGGAGACCATTATCTCTACAGGAAAGTGTTTATAAACTTTACGTCCAGTGAGAAATAAGCTAATTTTCCCATAGATTTCCATTCAAATGGAATTTAAATGGAGTCTCCCTTTGGTGTCTATTCTGCATATTTTAACTTCTGGGTTGGCCTTCTCCAGCAAACTGGGAAACAACATCCACGTTGTATACAGTATATGGTCTATGGGTTAGATATGTGCATCTTAGTCTGTGCTGATGTGAATTTATCTTTTCACACTTCTTTAAGTGATTTTATCTATTTTTTTACTATAATTAGGAGGAACTGGCAGAGAACTCAGGTTTGGACAGTGTTTTCCAGATGTACCTTTCCAACTATATTTTAGTCTAAGTGCTTTATGTAATTAATGGACCTTGTACTTCCATATCAAAAGATTGGCTAAGTAACACTTTAGAAACCTAAGCCAAATCTGCATTTTCTTCCACTCAGTCAGCTGCAGAAAACAAGCAGGACATTGTCAAACATTTTCAGTGAATGACTCATCAAAGGCACAGCAGCTGGACTGATGAACTCCTCCTTGAAAGTAAATGGACACTGAAAGCCGGTGGTCAGGCCGACAAATCAATTCCTTAACTTGACCTCTTGGCCACGAAGAAAACTTGCTGCTGTGATGCAGGAAGTGTATTATTAGTCCTGCCATCCTCCCTCTCAGCTGGTGAAGTGCTTGCCATTGCATAACTTGAACAAGCTTCAAGCCTGCAGAGCTAAATGGGCTAAAAATTGAGGGGAAAAACAGGATTCATTTTTCAAAGCATCTGCAGAAAAAGCTCCAAATACATGTGTAGGAAACGTCTGCATGTTTGAGGAAATAAGTTAATAGAAAAGATACAGAATGTATTCATGCAACTCTACCCACTGAATCTTGTTATGTTGCAACCATGGACTGGATCATAAAGTGGAGGAAATACTGTCTGACTCAATTATATTATATATATATTACCAAACCTGTCTGAGGGAGCATGTCTCTGTACAGCTGGAGAGGCCATAATCTAATTAAGGTCAAGAGAAAAGGATTGATATGAAAAACTGTCCAAATTAATATTAAATTTTAATAAGGGGGTTATCTTTACTAGGCATTAGTGCGCCTGTTTTTTTTTTTTGTTTTTTTTTGTGTGTGTGTGTGTATACCTTGTTGGTGCTGCTGTCAGAGTGACGTCGGGAACACAGCTGTAGCTGAGTCATCCATAACTCTTGTTCTTGGGCGTCCAACGCTAACAGATACAAAACACCGAAGGTTATTGTCAATGCAGTTTTTGTAATTATCAACTAATTTCATGAACAGACATTTTTATCCTTGATAGATAGCTCTTTTTTCCTCAATTTTTATTTGATTATATTTTAATATGTCCTAGATGACTCTATTCTAGTGTGAACTACAGTATGTTCTAAAAACCCAGCCTTGCTGAATGTTTTCACCACTTTCCTTCTTAAACCTTGTAAAACATACCTACTGGAAAATAAAAATGTACTTTTGACTAAACTAAAGCCTCCATGGCTGTAGGTGTTATGATGCACTATTATAAACATGCAAAAGTTATAAAATAACTTATTTCCAGTGTGATCCTCTAGAGGAAGACAGGATGACGACACATACTATATGATACAGATACTCACGACCCAAAAAAGTTGTTAAGATAAAATGTTATCAAGCACAATATACAGTACATCATCAAATATTCAAAATGTTATCAGAAAACCAAATAATACATAAAATACAGCACAAGTAAATAATCATTATTGAGTCAATTTTCTGTTTTGGCCTCCTAACCATTTCTCACAAGCCTTTTTAAACCTTGAGACTGAATAGATTTGAGCGCATAAGGAAGTATATTCCATTCAACTGCTGCCATATATAAAAAAGTGTTCTGCCCTGAGCAGGTCTTAAATCTACATGGCACGATGTCTGCAGCACTGCCGCTAGTTCACCAAGTAAGAGTTTCCATAATAGTTAATATTTCCGACATGATAATGACATAAATTTAACAAAAAAGTATTCAAACGTCTCTTGACATTAAGACACTTTCTATCACCTCTGAGTTTGTAGAAATCCCCAGCAGTGGACTGAACTGTAAACATGTAGGGAAACTCATTGGCAGAGACCACTGTTGCACCGAGAAGGGGCAGAGACCCTCGGGGAGGCCGCTGGTTTTTACTAAGTTCATTTAGGAAATACTGGAGATGACCGACTTCTGGGTCCAACACGAAATATCTAGAGAGAGAAAGAGGAAAAGGAGAACTACTGAGAACGGGAACATGCAATGAAGAGAGCTGAGAGGAGTGACACAGAAACCCAATAAATTTAAGGAGGGCACCTTTAAACACCATTAATCTTTCGAGCTTGACAGTTAGAGGTTGGCTCTTTCATTCAGTTTGTCTGAAAACCCACACAGTGGATTCTATTTCCAATTGATGCCGTTAATAGAAATAGACATGTATCTAAAAAAAATATGCATTTCACTATTACATTGTTATTTGCAAATTGTGAATTAGTCACACCATTTTGCACTGTAAATACTTTTGTATGACAGAAATCAGAATGAGAGAGTCTTTATTGTCATTGCATAGGAATATAAAGAAATTAGTTGTGACCCTCAAATGATGTATCCAAAAACATAAAAACACAAGAGCCAGGACATTCAGTGATAATTTAAAAGCCATAAATAAGAGTAAAGTGTTAAAGGTGCATTAAAAGTGTGTATAGTATGGCAATTAATAGCCTTATTTGATTTTTAGTTTATTTATTGTGCTGATGGCTGTGGAGAAGAAAATGTTTCTGGATCTGGTGGTTCGTCTTTTGGCAGCTCTGTAGTCAAAAGAGAACTGATTTATAGTGACTATAACACTATAAATAACAAGTGAAGCTCAATCACCACACCAAACTTCCTAGAGAAAATCACCTATTTTTCCGTTACAGCACACACGAGTCTGCTGATCCACTGCAGACTCGTTCAGTGAGTGTTCAAGTGTTTTTTGTTTGTTTGGTTGTTTGTTTTTCTGCTGACTTTGTTGCATGAATATATTATTTTGGATTTACCCAAATTACACAAACAAGGCAGCAGTAGACCAATAGCTCTTATGTCAACGCAAGCTTAAAATGCAGATTTTGGTTTGGTGTGGAAAAATGAGTGGTGACAGGTAAGCATTTGAGCTTCAGCTAACATTTTCACACTTTGACCTTTAATCTCCTCCTTGTGCTGAAATGTGAAACTTAACAAAAGTGGGTTTGACGTTAATAGAAATAAAGCAGATGGTGGGAAAGCACATAGTGTAACACAAGGTATATGTACAGCAAACCATAAAAGCCTTAAGTCTGGGGAGAAGTAGGCCACGTTATCCAATATTTTTACTTATTATTTAGATTGCAGTACCCATTCTGGACACTGATGGTTGCAATTTTTAGTCATCGGCACACACAGGCTTGAAGTGAACAGGGCCAGCCTAAAGTCATCACACCTGCCCAAACCAATTAGTCCACCCACTAAGTAGCACAGTAAGGGAGAGGTCGCTGCTGACACCTGGAAGTGAATGGGCACTGAGAGCTGGCCAAGGTTGACTGGTTATTATGGCAAATTATAACCAGTAATAACCAGGAAGAGGGAGAAGTATGCCGCACTTGCAGCTGGGTGCATATAGTCTGGTTGGAGAGCATTCACCTATCTAGTGCAAGTTGGCTGTATAGAGGCTTCACTGAAACGACCACCCAGTGGTTCCTCAGGAGTCTTTTGGTGTCAAAGGCTCCAAGCTTGAAGCCTTTGTCCTGGCGGAGGAGACAGACCATGTAGCTGGATCAATGGCACTGGTGGAAGTGCATCAGGCAGAAATGCCCTGCAGGTGATCTCACCTGTTCTTAGCTCTCGTAGGCTGAGCGTTAATTCAATTATGTTCCGTATGTGTCTATGATAGCTAATTGTTACAGTAAAAGCGGGGGGGTATTCATTGAAAGTCAGAGGTAAAATTCTGTTGTCACAAACAGAAGCAACCACTGTTGGCGTGGCATTGTGCAGTCAGCATTTGTCAGTCATGATAAGCAAAGGCACAAATATTATTCCGTCCCACACTGGAGCTCATATGCAAGCCACTGAGGCTTGAGTGATTTTACCCAGGAGACGAGTGATATGGGAGCAGTATCTCTAAGCACAGATGAGAACCACTGATGGAGGGAAGGGTAGGAGCAGCGGATGAGAGAGAGGGAGGAAAAAGAGTAAAGAGAGAGCACTGCAGGGATAGAGAAGAAGGCACAACGGTTTAATGGAAGACAAGGAAACGCAGCGATGAGAAGAAAGAGAGATCACTATGAATAATTTAAGTCTGTTTTCACACAAGCTGTTTCATCTCCTCCACTGCTGTCATGTGTCATGTGCCTGTGTGGTTTGCACTGGAACATCAAGTGGCTCCCACTCGCACCTCCAATCTTATTGCTATATATGCAACTGTCTTCTGCAGCATGGAATGTGGCAGAGGATAGTGAGTTGGCAAAATAAGAGGTGACCTATTGTATAACAGTGCTGACACAAGCACAGGAAATGCCACTCATCAAGTCCTCCAGATGCAGTGACAAAGTATATTGATAGAATCAAATGTGTTTCCCAGTAGGGTGTTTATTTGTCTGTGTCTTCCTCTAGCATTTAAATAATAGAAATGACTTGAACAGAATACAGGTCAACATGCACATGCAATTACACACTAACATAAAACATTTATAGAGTAGAACACGTCTACATCACACTCATTACACATAAAAATGTAATGTTTAGATGTTTAATGATTTAATGACCTTTTACAGGACTGTGTTACACTGTCAGTTGTATATTTTACATAAATTTTAATTACACCTTTTAAGAAAAGCCTTGGCTATCCAATATGCAAGCCATTTGTTTCATAGTACTTTGATATATTAAAATGTTTTTTTCATTGTCCCAGTCCCATAAATAAATAAATAAAGTTGAATAACCCAGTCACAAGAGTCTTGTTGTACAAGAACTTCTTCTGCTCAGATGTATGAATGAAAAAATAACTTGCATGTTGTCTAATATTACTCAAATTAAATCATTTTCATTTTCACAAATCTGTTTGCCTCGATAAGCCTTAAAATTTATCATGATACAATCATGATGAAAGCGTGACCACATTACACTAGTTTTGCCTTACGTCTACTGGCTTCCTGTCCAGTTCAGGATTGATTTTAAGATTTTATTGTTTGTTTTTAAGGTTTTAAATGGGCTGGTTCAATGTACGTAATTCTATACATCTCCAGACTCCTGCCAGAGTAACAAGATCCTCAATCCAGTTTTTCCTGGATGTTACTAGAACAAGGTGATGGAGCCTTTTTCAGGCTCCATCAAAATCAGACTACTGATGTGTACATACTGTAAATTTGAAACTGTCGCCCAATGTTCATATTTAGCCTTTTATTTAACCTTTTATTTCCATTCCATGAGTTAATTATTTAAACTTATTTTATGGAAAAAAATGTATTCATTGCATTCACTAATATTTCTATTAATATTATATTATATAATATTGTTTTCTGATTTCTTTCTTTATTTTATCTGTATGGTTTCTTCTGAACTTTATATTATTTGACCTCGTCTGACCCACAACTTGGAGACAGTTTTTTCATTTTGGCCCCCTCTATAATTGAGTTTGACATCCCTGATATAGTAGAACAGTACAGTATTTCTGATTTTCCTCCAAGTACCACCAGACGAGCTTGCATACCACTTGTGGTACACTTCCCACAATTTGAGAACCTTGGCTTTCAACAATATAATATGGTATAAAACAGGACTGGTCAAAATGGGGCCAGTGAGCCAAAGTTGGCCCACCAAAGGGTTTCATTTCAACAACACACAACATAATAATAGACTCTGTTTGGCCACTTTGATCAATAATTACATTATAGCATTTCAGTATAATGTAAATCAAGTGATCTGAGAGAGATATGAAGCATTATGGGAGGCTGTGGCCAATCAAATCACACTTCAGAATGGCTGCTCCGCTACATCTACTCTGCATGCAGGCCCCCACTGCAACAATGGATAAGCTCAGCTCAGGTCAGAGCGCTGTGATCCAAAAATGCATTTCAAAAACCTATAACTGAAACTAGGCGTAGATCCTGCCGACTGCAGCGGGTAGCTGAACTGAAAACGACTATCTGTATTTTCTTTGTCAACCTCTCTGTCAGAGCAAACAACAACTGAATCCCCCTGACGTTCTGGGAAAATACAATAAAGTATCAATCAGTGCGATGATACAAACATGACAGTGTTGCTTCAGTGCCTCGTCTGTCTCCAGGCTCAGCTCGCTCTGACAGAACGCAAGATGAAACTACGCATCAGGGCGTTGTAAAGAACGTGAGATGGTGATCACACACACAACTCGCTGGTACGGGTGTGTGTGTGTGTGTGTTTTGTATGGGTATCTTTGTGAGGACCATTAAATGTATAAACCTTAAGGAGAGAGGACATTTAGGCTGATCCACATGTTCTGTTGCCCCTTAAAATGGCTTTTTGAGGGTTAAGACTTGGTTTTAGGGTTAGGGTTACAATTGGGTTTAGATTAGGGTTAAGCTAAGGGATAGAGGGTTAGGGTTAGGGATTTCGTTGTGATGAAGGTTGGGATAAGGGGCAAGGGAATGCACTATGTTGTGTGTGTGTGTGCACTTGTATTTACTCGTTTGGGAAGTCAAAAAACATACACCCTATTTGTGGGGACATTTTGCCTGGGCCTCACAACTTTAAAGTGCTTTTTTAGGGTTAAGACCTGGTTTCCGGGTTAGAATAAGGCATAAGTTAGAGTTAGGCAATTGGTTAAGGTTAGGGTAAGGGGCTAGGGAATGCATCTTTATGATGTGTCCTCACTAAGATATGAAAACAAGTTTGTGTGTGTGTGTATAGAGGCAAGTATACCACACACTGTCAAAAGCATGATCATGGATCTCATTACACAATTGGATGTCTTATATTGATTCAGTGGGACAGTGATTCAAAGAAAGACAGAGAGAGAGAGAGAGAGAGAGAGAGAGTCAGCAGAAAGAAAGGAGAAGAAAATGGAGGGAGTGTGGGATGTGGGACTGGGATGCAGGGATTTCCTGAGCTTGGATGACTCATTCAGTGTTTCTTGGACTCCCACCCCCGCATCTCTCCTCTCACTGTGACATCACCACAGGTTACAGAGCTGAATAAAGGGGAGGATGCACATACAGATGAATGAGAGGAGAGCTGCATCACACATTCTGAGGGATGACGTGAACACAGTCAATTATTGATCGCTGCATGTTTATAGAAGTGGCAGTGAAGTTAAATTTAGACTGAAATGCTCACTGTGTTTTTACGTAAGAGCCTTAAACCGCACACGGAGCTCGAGATTGTAAATAAACAAACACCCAATGAACAAGAAATGCTCCAGTGTTTCAGCAAAGCAGAAATATAGTGGAGCAGGTTTACTCAGAACCTCGAGTGTCTGCCGATATAAATGCAACATCGGTCAGATACAGTCATTTTACATCTTTGATGCTTTTATCATGTAGACATAATCAACCATTTCAAAAACATAATGCTCCTACTGTAACAAATGTTCTGCTCCCTTGAAAAACAAACACCTCACAACACACACTCAGTCAAAATATTATTGCTGTTATTATTACTATTATTATTATTTAGACTTTTACAATCTGCACTTAGTGAAGCACTTTACATGTTTTTTCCACAATGATGTTTTTTTTAATAGCATCAGACAAATACTAATACTGAGTCAATACTATTCAAATCAGCTAAACTCTAGTGACACGCACACAGTGCTTATTTCATTGTGATTTGCACCCAAAATTATTAGATCTAGAATTAATAGATTCATTGACCACATACATGACCAAAACATACCCTTAGCATTTGGAATTACCTTAAGAGAATTATTACTTTGATAGCTATTCACAAAAATCAATATTTCGGTAATGGCAGTTTTCTTCTGGATCTAGCTTCATAGCTATTAAAGATACAGCAAATCTGTTGACACACTTCTGATTCAGCAGAGACTCAGCTACAGTTTGGTGTTAGTTGCATGTCTGTATCTTTATTTGTTACCTTACAGTGCCCAAAATCCTGTTCTGATCGTAATATCACAGAATCTGTGCCCTTAACCTGTATTTTTTTGCCAAACGCCCTGGCCATTAATTGTGGAGTTACATACACAAAGGTTGAAATTGGCTGTTCCTTGTCCCATTACACACCTTTCCTAAAAAAAATCATCAAAATCCGTCCATAACTTTTTGAGTTATTTTGCTAACAGGCAAATCAATGCTGCCAAAAACATAACCACCTTGGTGGAGATAATTATAGACCAAAGAGGCAACAGCTGAAGAAATACTGCAACACCAAGGATTATGGTCATATATAAGCCTCTTTAATATTGAAATTATTAGCTATAACTGTGAATTTAAAACCTGGGCGAGGCCAGTAAAAAGCCATTGCCATAAGATGTTTTTTTTTTCACCTTGTGTGAAACCTCATGGATGTTCAAGAAACAAAAAAATAGTCTATAAACAACTACAGTGACACTGTTTCATTCATAACTTTTTGCATCTTTACCTTTGATCACATATTCAATTTGTTGTTGACTAACTCTAACCTCACAAGCTGCCCCATTACAAACAATGCTTCTTTTACAGTCCCATTAACACCACTTCAATCCCTTTGTTTGACAGTACATAGCTACTGTTACATTTTTATCTGAAATAACTTGGACAAGTTTGGCTTGTATTGTTAACAATATCCAGACCTGGATATGTTTGTGTTCATGCTTTTTTTTAAACTTTTCTCTGGAATGTGGTGAACTCAGAGGTGACGTCACTCCCAGACTTCCATGTAAATGGAACACAAAATTACTTTCCCATTGATGCCGAACGGAGCTGGTGGAAACAGCAGGTGAAAAACCAGTTTAAACCCGGGATTAAAGTGGACCAGTGGGAATGGGGCCATAGGGTATATCAATGTTTTTTGAATGGGGCTCACTGCCAGAGTCTCTATAAAAAAAAAGTTATTAAAATCGATCTATCTATGGGATGGTTCCTGGAATTACAAAATAAACTTGGGAACCTATATATGCTATGATTTGAGAAGCTCAAAGTCACGTTGCGTTTTATTTAAGTGAATAAAGTTTCTTAATGCATAGCAGCGCATCACCCACCTGCTCTGCCAGCCGTGGAGCAGGTTGGTGTATTTCTTCAGGACTCCCTCCAGGTGCCTCCTGCTGCGGGCTGGTTTGTGGAGCGGGGATCCTGCGCCGCTGACCGTGGTCCTAGAGCTTCCTCCTCCTCCTCCTCCTCCTCCTCCGTGGTGAGCAGCATCCATGCTGTACGGCCGCTGTGCGCTTTCTCTCTGCTCCTGCCTCCTGCAGGGACCCCAGGAGGAGCGGTTCATGCTGCTGCTGCTGCTGCTGCTGTTGATGCTGCTGCTGCTGCTTACGTCTCTGCACAAGGAGCCTCTGACAGACGAGGGAAGACTGAACACAGGCTTTGACAAAGTGATGCAGTGATGTTCCTTTACTCCAATGTGCTTCTTAACTGTTGACACACAGGAGGGAGACTCCGACCAATCCACTGCGGTGCTCTCTCTCTCTCTCTCTCTCTCTCTCTCTCTCACTCACTCACTCACTCACTCACTCTCTCTCTCCCTCCCTCTCTCTCTCTTTGTGACGTTATTGCGTTTTTTATTTTGGAAATCCCGGGTTGGTCACTCCCCCCAAACAGGGGATACGCCCCCTTCAGCCAATCACGGGGCATCTTTAATGCAGTAAAACGTCATATATAATATAATATAATATAATATAATATAATATAATATAATATAATATAATATAATATAATATAATATAATACCACAGCTATAGCCTTTATTTTATATTAATGCGTACGCACACACACACTGATCATTGTTTAAGTTCTATAAATATAATTAAGGAATAGGAAGATTTAAGATTTGCATATAGTACAGTAACGACCTCATTCATTTTTTATTAGTGTCTTATATGATTTATGCTCTTTTATTAATAGCTCAACAGGATAGATATATTTTGATGGTAATTTTGATGATCTATTTGTTGAAAGACATATCAAAAACATATCTTCTCTCCAAACATGTGCAATTACGGACACATTGGATGACTATAGAATCATCTGTAAAAAAAAAAAAAAATTGGGGTTATTTTTGGGTTATAGACATACAAAATAATTTTTTTATAGTTTGCCATCTTTAAAAAGTTTATCTTTTTGTTTTTTTAAATACTATATTTGCACAGGATGTTGTTTTCCCATACAGATGTCGACAAACATTTTTTAATTCACCCAATTCACCCAATGACTCTATAGATCTCTTAAAATGAAAACGAAAAGAAAAGAGAGAAATGAAAACGAAAATAAATATAGTGTAGTGTAGTATACTGAGCATTATTTTTACTCAGTAAAGTAGATTACATATAAATAAGTTTTAACTGAATTGAGTCTTGCGACTTGTTTTACACTTCAGCAGATTTAAATGCAATACAGCGCCCTCTAAGGTTAAAAAAACAAGAGTGACACCAATGTGGTGTAAATAACACAACTATAATTAATGCATTGTATAGTGTTACACTGGTATCAATGATATAAAAGCACTGGCTACTTTGAGGTGGTGGGAGCCTCATTCCTAACCCTACCCCCCCAAATCAAATTCAGGGGACTTGGACCCCTGAAATTCTGATTATAGATGTGAAAATAGACTATCAAAATATATTTCCTTTAAACTTACATTGATAACAGAGTGGGTAGTGGTATAATATGACTACAATAATTAGTGGAAGCATTATTTAATGGGTGTTATTGGTCAATCACAATATGGTACCACTAATATCCTGGTTATAGATGTGAGAATAGACTATCACCGACTACACCATGAAGTTGCAGAAATGGGCGTGGAAATGAGAGATGGGACTGTAGCAGATTTTGATGATTTTGAGGTAGCATGGATTCATAGAACACTGGCCCTGCAAAAGTGTTTGTCCTTTTCTGAGGGTCAGATGAAGAGCTGGGACCAACCCCACACCCTGGATGAGATAATGATGATAACTGTTATTAATGTTATTGATTTTTGAAATGCTCCTGGTCTCTTCTTCTCTTTCCTCTCTTTGTAAATCGGATGTTTTGTTTGTAATCCCCTGAACTTGTTTCTGAACATGTGGCGCCTACTGCACGTCTGTCCGTCCTGGAAGAGGGATTCCTCCTCTGCGGCTCTTCCCGAAGTTTCTCCAATTTTTCCCTTGTACAAGTGTCTTTTTGTGGAGTTTTTCCTCACTTGATATGAGGGTCTAAGGATAGAGGGAACCCCGCTGTACAGTCTGTAAAGCCCTTTGAGGCAAATTGTATTTGTGATGTTGGGTTTCTATAAATTGACTTGACAATGAAGATTCAACCACCAACAATTTGACACCGTTAAGCAGCAGATTATCAAAGATATCTATTGTGCGCGTGGCAAACAAAACAGCAAAGAAAAACGACAGCTCCCGACAGGCTTGTGTGCGCCTTGGCTGTGACGTCATTGGTGTGCGACAGGCACCGAGCGGCAGCGGGTGATTCCAGAGTTTAACGGTGTTTGTGACAAAAAGAGCCCGAGGGGATAGAACCACCAGTCATGGCTTCTCCGCTCAAAGTCTGCATAGTGGGCTCCGGAAACTGGTAAGGCGTCAGGTGATACTGATGAAGATGACGATGATTATGAGTAGGCAGGGAAGGACAAGTTCTGCTGCTGTGAACCGTTGTAATTTGTTGTCGTGGACCGTCTCCGTGTCCGACGGTCGGCCTGTCCATGGTGGGGTTTACCGCATGACTGTGTGCAAAAAGAACAGCTTTAGAAATCACATTAAACTACCGTTTTAAAGTTAAACACATTAATTGCAGTATAGGCTTTTGTTCTCTGTGTTTTATGATAGACGGCGTCTGTCCTTTGTCTCATTCTCTGCTGTCCGTAAGATCTATAGGATTCCATCCACAAAAAAATATCAAATATCGACAACATTGATTTAAAAGTAATCAATCTATATCTGAATGAATTTGCATCATTTTTTTTAATTGTATAGTTTTGCGTTCATGTCTGTGTATGAGCAAAACAAACATAAACAATATAAACAAAATTTATATTTGTATATGAAGCAGTTTCTTTAAGTTATCCAAAATTCCCATTGGAATTTTCCAATGTAGAATATTTACAAAATTCCCAAACTAAAATTTCCATTGAAAGTTTCTGAGATTTATTTATTTATTTTGCCCCGTTACACCCCTACCCATACTACGTGGATTATTGGTAATATTAAAATCTCCAAATTCCAAAAAAAACTGTACATTTCAGACAATACAGCTCTACAAAAGCAACAAAACAACAGTTTCTTCTCCACAGTGGTGTTTCTCTTGCTCACTTACACACATTAATATTTTGACTGTTTAACACTGTTTTTATTGAATCTTTATAGATTTATATTTATGGGTGAGTTTAAATACACAAAATGGACAAAAGTATTTGGCCACACCTGTTAAGTATTGAATTCAGGTGTTTCAGTCTAGGGCTAGGTCCTGTATCTCCAGTGAAGGACGATCTTAATGCTTCAGTGTACCAAGACATTTTGGACAATGTTATGCTTCCAGCTTTTTTTTTTTTTTACCAACAAGGAAATGATCCGCTGTGGCCACTCGTAAAGGGATAAGCCAAAAGAAAAATAAGTAAATCAATCTACAATGTCTCATTTTTCTGCTTTGATTGTTGTTTATTCAGAGACGGTTGTCTTCATACCTTGCTGTATAACAAGTGGGTGTTAGTTTAATTGTTGCCATCTATCATTTCAAACCAGTCTGGACATTCTCCTCTGACATCAGCAATGTGTTAAAGAACTGCAGCTCATTGGATGTTTACTTCTTTTAAGTTTTCTTTTTAAACCTGAGAGATGTTTGTGCGCATGTTCTCCCCGTGGTGCGTGGGTTCTCACCGGGTACTCCGGCTTCCTCCCACAGTCCAAAAACATGCAGATTTGGGGACTAGGTTAATTGGACACTCTAAATTGCCTGTAGGTATGAATGTGAGAGTGAATGGTTGTCTCTATGTGGCCCTGTGATGGACTGGCGACCTGTCCAGGGTGTACCCTGCCTCTCGCCCTATGTTAGCTGGAGATAGGCACCAGCGCCCCCCGCGACCCCTGGTGGATAAAGCGGTAGAAAATGAGTGAGTGAGTGAGATGTTTGTGCTTGAAATCACAGTAGATCAACAGGTTTTAAATCAGTCAGACCAGCCTGTCTGGCTCCAACAACTATACGACTGTCAAAGTCACTTATATCATCTTTCTTCCCCGTTCTGGTGCTTTGTTTGAACTTCTTCACCGTGTCCACATGCCCTACATGCATTAATTTGCTGCCATGTGATTGACTGATGAGATATTTACACTAAAAAGCAAGTGAATGGGTGTACCTAATAAAGTAGCTGCAAGAGTTTGCGTCATCTGAAGGTGAACTCACCTCCTGACCTCTGCTCTGGTTACAGGGGCTCAGCCATCGCCAGGATCATTGGAAATAATGTCAAGTCATTGCAGCATTTTGCCACCACAGTGAATATGTGGGTGTTTGAAGAAAACATAAACGGAAGGAAGCTCAGTGAGGTGATCAACATGGAGCATGAAAACGTCAAATACCTGCCTGGGTATAAACTGCCAGAGAATGTGGTAAGAGCTGGGAGGAGTCATTTACCAATCAGCATTAATGAACCTACTATATTCAGGGGTTTTGAATTGTTTTGGGTTTCATACTTTTCATTTGCCGATATCCAATTGAGTAATTTTGAACAGTATTGTAACCACTCATGCCTATTTCAATTAGACAGATATCACGGTTTATCGTTATGCATTTTTCTTGTAATATATTAATTATGACTGTATTAATTGGCATGATTATTTTTGAACATTTATATTATATCCTGTCATTTCCAGCCCTACTAGTTAACATGGTGGTTATTAAAATGTTGTACTTAGGAGTTTAAGGTCTAAATCATCCAACCAGAGCTAAAACCACTCAAAGGTTACCCCATAAATATTTCTGCTTGTTGGGTCATTTTGCTGCTCTCCACAGGTGGCTGTTCCAAACCTGCGTGATGCTGCAGACGGAGCTGACCTGCTCGTGTTTGTGGTCCCTCACCAGTTCATCAGGAAGCTCTGTGATGAGATGGTGGGATGTGTCTCCACTAAAGCTCGAGGAATCACACTCATCAAGGTAATTATCTTCTCTCCCACTCATTCAGCTGTAGTTAGTGAACCCTTGCGCTGATTAACTGTGGCTGTTTAATACAGTACAGTTAACTCTTGTACTTCATGCCTGGATTGCTGCTTGAGTGTCTAGAAAAGTCTTAACAACAACTCCAGTTACTTAAGACTAACAGACCAGGTTCCTATGTCAATGAAAGTGGGGAGAGCAATAATTTTAGTTGTGAGCAGTGCTTGAAGTGGGCCAGTACTGTTTTCTTAATTTTACTATTTTGCCTACTAGAACTTCTCACAAGAAGCTGGTAATCTACTTAGATTATCTGTCCAATCCGTTATTATGGCTCAGAATAATCATTTCCTAAGTTGCACTATGTGACGTTTACCTGTTCTCGCAAGACTCCAGTGTTCTAGTGTCTAGAGTTTTTATTTTTATTGTTAGAAGGTCAAATTTCTCTGACTTCTTGCCACATTTGTGTCCTGGAGGAGAGCATAATAACAGGACTCCAAATAAAATGGATCGCATGCTTGGAGTTTAAATCATTCCTGGAAATGTTAATAACAGTTTAAATATGCAAGTTGGCAAAATGACCCACAACTCAAGGTATCTTTTATTTGCTGAAACATTTCATAATTTGGTGTTTAATGATTTAGTAATGGTGTCAGACATACAGTATACGCCTCGTATGGATAAGGGAAGTACTGACACTTTTTTCCCATTTCACACACTAATTATGATCGGCACTGGGACAAAAAAAACCCAACATATAGAATCAGAAGTCAACTCTGATTTGAAAAAAACAAATAAATCAGTGTCTTTTCCCCAGAATAAGGGTTAAAATCCCATGCACACCCATTTATTATGACTCAAGCCAGACTCCTTTTACTCTGGCCCTCTGAACAAATATCCCCTTTGCTTTAATCCGTCCATGATTGACAGATATACAGTGTTTCCTGGTTTGTTGGTATAAAGCTGATTGTTTGGCTTCTGGGAGGACAGGGTGGGATATGTGTGATACTCCACCGTCTTTGGCATCACAGACGCCTTCTATTCACAACAGAGATTTGTCTGTGCAGCCTGTGCTGCTCCATGAAGACAGATACTAGGTCAGTGTAAGTCCCTGTGTGGAAAGAAGAGGTAATTAAAAACTCACGCCTGTTTCACACTAAAATTAGCACGTACAGGATTTATTAAACTTGGGTAAACTTGTAAAAAAGTGATTAACATTATTCCCACTTCCAGTGTTGTGTTATGTTTCTCACCCTTGCATGAAATGGAACGTCACGACCGAGCAGAAACAAAACAAGTCTGAGGAACAAGAAAGACAGCATCACAGTCGAGCTTAGTAACGTTTAGGGCTGCAGTTAAGGATTATTTTCATAATCAATTAATCAAGTACTCGGTTGGTCCGGAAAATGTGAGAAATGTTAAAAAATGTTGATCATTGTTTACCAAACCTAGAAATAATGATGTTCTCAAATGACTTGTTTTGTCCACAAACCTAAATGATTTAGTTTTAATGATGTTCTTTGTTATTTGGAGCAAATGAACCAGAAAATATTCACATAAGAAGCTAAAAAAAATCAGAAAGCTTTTACTCTCACTCACTCATTTTCTACCGCTTTATCCACTAAGGGTCGCGGGGGGCACTGGTGCCTATCTCCAGCTAACATAGGGCGAGAGGCAGGGTACACCCTGGACAGGTCGCCAGTCCATCACAGGGCCACATAGAGACAGACAACCATTCACTCTCACATTCATACCTACGGGCAATTTAGAGTGTCCAATTAACCTAGTCCCAGAAAGCTTTTAATCATTGAAAAAAAAAAAACACTCAAACTGATTAGTCAATAATCAAAATAGTATGATTAATCTAGTAATTGAATAATAATCTATTTATTGGTTAATTGCAGCCCTGTGGCAATGTACAGTACATACATGACTAACTAACTACTATTTTTACCGGCAGGAAGATGAATGTGCATCTTAGTGTTGTGCTGGAAATTACACTTGAATTTTCACCACTGCCAAAAATTAAGCAGACGCCGTTATTAATGTGCTGAAGCAGATAAAACCCCATATATATTGCAGAGTTGTGTGACTCAGGACTTTATGCCAAATAAGCACATTCCCACTGGTCCAAAACCAGGATTAAACAACTTGTTTTTGATCGCTGGGCTCTCACACCATACTATATCCAAACACAGGCTTGTTCCACACTTGTCCTTGTCTCAGTGTCAGTTTAGCTGTGGCTCACCATCTGGAGCTGGTCTCAGTAGCTTTCATCGTCATAACACTGCTTTTGTCGATGACTTTGAATTTGTGTTTACACCATATAAAAGTTTCAAAGTTAACTTTTTGTCTGAGTCTCTGCTAATGCTTGTTGTATTTCTGTCGTTCATTCAGTCATTACTTTCACTCGTACTTGACCACGGCGGGCCTAAGCCTTCATAACGCCCTAAGCAAAATTTGATTTGGGGTGCCCTTTATCAACCGCAATAATAAAGCAGTAAATTAACGGAGGGATTTCTGCACATACGTAGTACCATCTGTAGTAACATGTTCTTACCCTTATAATGGTTTATATCTAATATGGTGGCAAAATCAGAATAGTCTTGTGTTGATTTTTGCTTATTATTCAAAATGGCACAATACTAAGAGGTCAATATGGTGTCAGCCTACAAAAAAGTAACAAAACAAACAGTGCTTTTATTGTCACCATGGCAATGACTTCACTAGTTTTGATTTAAAAGAAAAAGATGCGTTGCGCAAAAGCAACAGCAATTAACCTCATCAATTCACAAAAAAGTGCAAAAGCACAAAATACTGCATTAAATAAAATGAAGTAATGCTTAAATAATAAAGAAAGAGATGAAACTCTTATATAACAAATAGTTTGAGAACAAAATATGTCAAGAATGTTAGTCTTAAAACTATTTAAAATGTGCTGAATAAATCACTGTTATTGTCATCCACAAGTAATAAAATAAAGAAATAATAACATACTGTAATGCTCTATGGGTCTCTGGTTTTCACAGGGCCATAAGAAGGAACTTAGTTTGCCTATTCCTTGGGCTGGCTCTGCACTTGACCACAAACAACTCTGTGAAACGCTGGCATCATTGTGGTGTTTACACACTTTAACACGTTCCTCTAATGTCTGTTTAACTATTGCACTTGTTTTCATCAGATAGTGTTTTTCTTGTTGTGTCAGGAGCTGCAGTGGCTCCAAATCTGCTGCAACCTGCCTTTTATCCCACATTTAATTCCTCTGTGTCCACTCCACTCTGTGGCTTGTTTGGACTGTTATCTACAATTCTACTGCAGTTCAGATGAGAGAGATGAACGCCTGTGTCTTTCTCTGTGTGTCTACATGATGGAGGAAATAAATCCTCAGCTCTATCCAGGTGAAAAGCTGATTAAAAACTGTGTGGGGGTCATTATGCAGTGAGGATTAATGTCATATCAGGCCTGAGCTGCAGGACTGCGACTGACAGAGACACTGAGGTTGTTTTTCACTCAGTTTCTCTCAAAATAGAAAGTGAGCAGCTAACTAGGCCACAGCTGTTGCATACCTCTGAGTGCTGAAAGAAACAAATCCTTCAGAATAAAAGCACAGTCTGTGGATAAGTGCTGAAAATCATCTTCAAATGTGCAATGTTTCTGCATTTAAATATCTACAAATTACAAGATTAATATTATATTCTGATGATGCTGATAAGTGTACTGCACTTGCATGGCTAAAATGTTTCTACCACACTTTCAATCCAGAGAGATCCATATTTCTATTCAAAGGTAAATGTTTTATTTTGGTTGCCTTTTAGTAACCTTTTTTTACTGTCTCTGCTCTAACTACTTGTTAGACTGTGTTTTGTCTTTTATTATTTCATTTTATTATGTTTGCAACTATTTTTTGCTATTTTGCTGTGTGATCAGAAGCTTTTCTTATAAAGAAGAAATGCACAGGGGATCACAAAAATAAATAAATAAATGAAAATAAATCTGCGATACCAGTCTGCTTCCGGACATCGTCAACTGACATCATCAACCGATGATATTATTTAACTTGAGAAACCACAAGTGCCAGACTTATGTACTATACCTTGAAAGACTTTACCGGTACTTTCCCTATAAAAGCATATCCTCCCTTTAACTTATAATTGGAAGTGTGTGGTTAAGGTTATAATACATCCTGTTTCTCCAGCTACTGTACAGCACAGGTTTGTCAGCAGGAGTGGGCTATATGGGTAAAAAAATAATAATATCTTGATATTTTTGTGGATTTTGACAGTAAAAATAAACAATCAATAAAACCTGAACCTTTTTATACCAAGTACGACCTGAAAGCAGAATATTAAGCTCTCAAAGTAACACCATTATTGCCAACATTAAAATGCATTGTTGTAAATACAGTTAACTTTCCTCTGCTGATTCCAGTCCTTGTGCTACACTTGGCTAAATGACTCCTGACTCCAGCTCTGTTATTAGTGCACACTGCAAACACATGCAGTAGTGCACATGCAGGTCTGGCAACATATAAGGTTCAATTCCTCTCTCTCTGTATATACTGTATATATGTGTGTGTCACAGAGCAAAGTTTCAGTGATGTTCTCTATGTAGATTTGAACTGAGGTAGATTGTGGCTGGTGTTCCTGCTGGCAGCCATGTTTGTGTTGCCTGCCTGACTCCTGCTGCTTGTCTGCACAGTGAGTGAATGTAAGATGCTGACTAAGTGTCAGAACCTCTTACAGCCACACTTTCAAAAAGCCTGACATATCACTTTATTATTCAGTTATGCATTCAATCCCTAACCTTTATTTTGTTTTCTCTTCCTGCATTTACGTGTTCCTCACATATCTGTGTGTCTGTGTCTGTCAGGGGATCGATGAAGGTCCCGAGGGCCTGAAGCTCATCTCTGACATCATCCGAGAAAAGATGGGGATTGACGTCAGTGTCCTCATGGGAGCAAACATCGCCAATGAAGTGGCAGCTGAGAAATTCTGTGAAACCACTATCGGTAAGAAGGACATACAGTGTATCACCCTACAGTTATAATGACAAGACACAATAATACACATAGCGTACAATTACATAATAAATAACCTGCCATTTAAAAGGTGAGAGAGAGTTTCAATCTAAAAATGTTGTAATGTTGTACAATAGAATTTTCGTATTAATACAAAAATATTAACATACATGTATTAACGAATATTTTTCTTAAAGAGCCTGTACATTTGGGCCTAATAATAACTAATTTGAAAAAAAATATCTAATAGGGCTGTACTATTATTCAATTATCAATTTATTTTTAAATTAATTGGTTTGAATGATTTTTTCTTTCAATAATTTAAACAAGTTTTCAGATTTTTCATTTTTTATATTTTCAACATTTTACGGGCCAAACAAGTACTTGATTAATCGAGAAAATAATCGACAGATTTAACCTGTTTAATCGACAGTTAGTTGCAGCCCTAATATATAATAATTATATTCATTAATATTTTCATTTATCTAGTTCTTTTTAAAGGGTTTATGGATAATAAAAGGTCATAAAACAAACACAGGCACGAAAATACACTTGTCCAGCATTTTGCAAAATATATGATAAGATATGATATTTTATAATGTTTGAACAGGTGTGGAAAAGTCTGGATCTCTGAGTTCATGAATTCTAAACTTTAAATAAGAGTGAATTTTTTAAACTAAATAAATAAATGGCTTAAGTATGTAGAATGTACATATTGTTGACACTTTAGGAATGCAGAGTGAAAAAAACACATTGAAAATGTATTCAAAACTTACCTAAGCACTTTACTTGATTAACATTTTATAACCCATTATGACAATAAGAGAATGATCAAATTAAACAAAATATGACACACATTTGTATACAAAAGTAACAGTACTAGTTTTAACAGGCTTATAATAAAAGTGCCTGCTAAAGCCTATGATATGTTTAGGAATACTTTAAAACCACTCACTCCTACATCAAAGTCTACAAAGAAAATATTAAATTTTATATGAAACATAGGTGTTGGTGATCCTTTTATAATCAATCCTTTTATAATCCTTTGTTCAGATTTACAAAAGTAACACCAATAAAACTCTGATGTTATTTGTAGTCATTGTTAACAGTTCTTTCAGCGACACAAATGTGCATATTCCAGTCAGAAAAGGCTCTCTAATGGTGTGCAGTTTAATTTTACATCCGTGTCTCTCACTGCTTTTCTCACCACAAGTTGTTAAAGATCTTAGAGCATCGGTGAAGTCGTGTGTGTCGTTGACAGTCTGTGCTGAAAATAGCTTCTATTTGCGGAGGAGAGAATAAAAATAAAGCCACTGCCATTATTCTTTGAAACAGAGTTGTATGACTATGGCTTTGGTTGTAAGGAGAAGGGGACAAATGATATCTGCTATAGCTGTAGTTTGATGGAAAAAATAGCTTTTCAAAGGACACATAACTGGTGGCAATGTAATGATGGTATGACTTTGAAATACACTGTGTAGGTGGGTTTACGGGGAAATATAGTATTATTTAATGGCTGTAATCATCTAAAACAGTGGTTCTCAAGCTTTTTATACCAAATACCAACCAACCACGTTTCAACCATCTGAAAAAATATTGAGCTCTTGAGGTAACACCATTACCACCAACATTAAAATACAGTGGTGTCAATAGACCAAGCAAAGTCAGTTACTGACTTTTCACAGGAGGCAGATTTATTCCCAGTTCACTCTCTCATCATTCTCCTCTTACTCACATATTTCAGACACTGGTATATCAAATTGGATTAAGATGGAGAGATAAGTTGACTCTAAATAGTATTATTTTATTTACTATTATTATTTTGTTATTGTTTCCTTTTCTATGCACTCCAGTCAAAATTCTTCAGCTCCACTCTGATCACATACCCTGGTTTATACAGTAGAAGAGTATTTCTGATTTTCCTCCAAGTACCACAAGGGGAAGCTTGCGTACAACCATTGAGAACCATGGAGCTAAATGATTATTAATTTGAATAATTGCAATGCTAATCATTTACTTCACTTGCTGCACAGATATATATGTGTATATAGTATATGTATACTCTACAGTGTTTTATTGTTTTGTCTATCTTGTTTGTTTTTTAGGTCTTTTAAGTAGTATTTTTCAGTATTTTATTAATTTTATTTATCTCTAATGTACAGCACTTAGTTTCAGCTGTTGTTGTTTTTAAAGTGCTTTATAAATAAAGTTGGATTGGATCATTTATATATTATAATATGTTGTTTAACATGTAATGTGCGTGTGTGTGTAGGTAGCAAGATCGTGGAGAACGGTCTGCTGTTCAAAGAGCTGCTGCAGACTCCTAACTTCAGGATCACAGTGGTGGATGACGCAGATACCGTGGAGCTGTGTGGAGCTCTGAAGGTACACACACACACACACAGGGCTTTTTCATGTTCATGCTGTCAGATGAAACCTACAGTGGGTTAATTCATCACTCATTCTTTTCAGATACAAATTGCGATTTAAAACAACACAATTAACCAATCGCATATTGACTTGTTTCTAATCCAGGGTTTATATTTACCTGTTAAATAATGGTCCTATTCTGTCATATAATGCATACATGTTGGAAGTAATTGTGGTATTTTATCTTAGTGGATATTGAAATGTAATCGCAATTGCAATATTTGGCAGAAAAATCACAATAAGATATTTTCTCTTGTTGTTACCAGTACCCTTAAGATAATAATTTATGAAGAAACCTTTGAAATGGAACGGTGTGCTACTTTTGTTTGTCTTTGTTATGTCACTGTTGCACTCAGGGGGAGTGAATGTATTTGGTCTCTGTATTCTGTTGGGAGCAGAACATTGTCGCAGTGGGTGCAGGCTTCTGCGATGGGTTGCGGTGCGGTGACAACACCAAGGCAGCCGTGATCCGACTGGGGCTGATGGAGATGATAGCCTTTGCTAAACTCTTCTCCAAGGACGGCTCTGTTTCTACGGCAACTTTCCTCGAGAGCTGTGGCTTGGCCGACCTCATCACCACGTGCTATGGTGGTCGCAACCGACGAGTGGCAGAGGCCTTTGTTAAAACAGGAAAGGTAGGCGACCGTGTGACACATGGTTGTTGCAGTGGAAATGAAGGTCCTTTCTTCTCAGTGCCTTTGTGGTTTTTATGTCTCAAGTGTCCATTATGAGGCTGTTATAAACTTGATTTACAGTACTTGTATGTTGTGCTTTCAGAGCATTGAGGAGCTGGAGAAGGAGATGTTGAATGGTCAGAAGCTCCAGGGTCCAGCCACTTCAGCTGAGGTCTACCACATCCTCAAACAGAAGAACATGGTGGACAAGTATGTACAATCTCTTTTCACTACCACACTAATGAATGGGAAGAAACAGTCTTGCTTAGCATAAAGACCACTAGCCAGGAAGACTCAGCCAATGAGCTAATGAAGTGATCAGCATGCTGCGACTCAGACTGGACAAACAGATTGACATAGAATAAGAAAAAAACAGACAATAAAAAGAAGAAACTGACAGACAGAGGGGGGGAAACAAACAGAAAAACAGGGGAAAGAAATCGATAGACAGGGCAACAGGACAAAGAGAAGAAGCACACACAAGAGCCTTAGAGGGAGAGATGGACAGATAGAGGGAAAAGAAGAGTCAGGTGCTGAAGAAATGGACAGACACAGGCAGAGAAAAAGGGAAAAGAAACACACAGAGAGCCAGATAAATGGAGACAGGACAGGACAGATAAACAGGAACACAGCTGGACACAGAGTGGACAGACAGAGAAGACAGATGGACAGAGAGCCATTGACAGACTAAACAGAAGGAACTGTATCGTCATGAATGACATGTAGTCACAGCAGATTTGACTCGTCTGACTGTGTGTGTTTGTGTTTGCTGCTCTTTCCATGTCTGTCTTCTGTCTTCTCTCTGTCTGTCCTCTTCCCAGGTTCCCTCTCTTCACAGCAGTCTATCAGATCTGTTTTGAAGGGAAACCAGTCCAAGAGATGATCTCCTGCCTGCAGAGCCACCCAGAGCACATGTGATTGCCCAGTGGCTCCCACAGGGGGCAGCAGAGCACAACACAGTCCTCTGTGTCAGTGGATAAACCTTCAAGTCAAACTAAAATGGATACAGAGCAACCAAAAAGCAGAACTGCCATATCTATCTATCTATCTATCTATCTATCTATCTATCTATCTATCTATCTATCTATCTATCTATCTATCTATCTATCTATCTATCTATCTATCTCATCAACAACTTGAGTCTTATATTTTCATGTATCTGCATTATTTTGATGGGATCAGTATGTTTATTTATCTCAGTGGTTTCCAAATTATCCAGTGGTGCTTTCAAATGACAATCAGTCATTAGTCACAGTCACACCTCTAGAGTCATGAAGGGAAAGGCCAATGACATGCTTTTTGTTTTTTGTTTTTTATGTTAAGAAGAGCGAGGGCCTTAAATGTCAGCTCGTCAGTATGAAATAGTGTCTTTTTGGAGCAACAACTGGTGTGCAGACAATTTCTGCTTTTATCATTTTGTCAATCCTGCCCAGTACACAGTGTTTATTCACTATTGATGGGTGTGTCTTTGTACACCTTCTGGAAAATATAATATCTGATATGATATTTATTTTAAAATTGTTTCTGATTCATAGACATCATCTCAGTTCATTACCTCTAGTTTGGGAACCACTGATCTGTCTGTTGTGCTCTAACCTCAAACTCACACTCCGACTACACAGGATGTTTCAACCGTCCTCTTCCTTTATACTTTTATACGAGCAGCATTTTGCTGTTAAAGGGCACAAAAGGCTAATGATACAAGGATGACTCCGTTTTTTTTTAAATACATGTTATTGTTATATCTTAACAGAATAGTACTCATCATGTTGAAGGGAAACTTGGCTGTGCACAGGGAACCGGCCTGAGATACAGAAGCTCACTCTTACTGAAAACATTGATGCCAGCTGTCAAATATCCTACAAATAAGATCTTTAATGCCTGCTTAAAGGTCCACTGTGTAAGAACTAGTGACATCTAATGGTGAGACTACAGATTGTAACAAATGATGGACTCCTCTGCTCACTCTTTCCCAAGCATTGGAGCCAATAGTTCGTCTATTACAAAGCAGAATTTTGCTTTAAAATGTAAACATACAACATCACAAGTTACCAGCCTCTGTAAAGCAAGGCCCCTGCCAAAAGTACCCATTAAATGCTTCAACGCCTAAGCATGTTTTATTTTAAAGCCATCATACATAGGTTTGGGTAGTATATTCAATGTCACAGACTGGACCTTTAAGTCTAGAATCTCTTAAGAATATTTTAGTCACTTTTATTTTGTCGTTACACAGCTGGTGATGGCTGAAACTACAACTTTTATGCCCATTCATCAAAATTCAAAAATGTCACATGAAGTGGTCATTAAAGGTCAGATTCCAGTTGTTTTTTCCTAAACCAGGTTTTTTCCTAAACCAGGTAACCGTGTCCTCTTACTTTTCTTGTGCGCCCTTTTACCAAAATGCGAATTTAGCGCTGAACGCTATTCATTACGCTACCTTACATGACATGCAGTCTTGCTTAAAACAATTGTTTTTCCATTGCCCTCCTACAATCTCTAGTAAAACCTGTGGTTTCCATCTAGCTGAGGACATGATGTCATTCAAAGCTTAATGCACTTATGTGATTTCAGTGGTGCAAACGCATAAAGGTTCTCTGGCTGCTTTGAATCTGCATATTTTCAACAGTACATTTTGAATATTCAAAAGGGATTGTGCTACAGGTTGTAGATGCCCCCACGGTAACGATAAGGATCGTTTAAGTAAATGGAGGAATCTTTAGAGCTACGCATGCCATAGACGACTTTGAGAATGTGAGATTTCTCCATTTATAGTTGCATGTTGGCCACATAAGTGCTGCACTCTGCATTTCTGTGTTCATATGTGCTTCTTTTTTTTTAATAAGATGGCACCCTTATCGTGATGTTTAAAATGGAATGTGTGTGTTTGTACTGTGACACTACTACTGCGTCAGTTTCACACGTTTCAGCGGGAAGCTGCTGTTTAAATGACCTAAATGAAACACACACACACACACACACACCAGCTTTGTTGACACAGCGTGATACTGCCTCTGTGTCACACTGACATGCTTCAGACCAACAGCAGACACAATGATAATGTTTACTGTGTGTTTCAACATCTTTGGGACTTTGTGTGTGTTTCTTTTTACATCCACTCAGGTAAACACAAAGGCCAGTTTTTCATTAGTATCCTTTAACTAAAGTTTCCAGTTTACACATTAAACAGATTCCCTGACAATGTTCTACTCATGACGTTGAACTTCTTTTAAGTGTATGTGAAGGTGTGACTCAGTCACGATTCTTTATAAACCATTGTAACCGCCATGATGTAAAATGAGTCCTGTTCATTTCTGTGAGCTTTTTCTCTGTGACTGATGCCAATTAAAACTGTCTTATTTTGTTTGAAGCAGTGGTGTTGACAGTAATGGATTAACAATATATGATATGCATTTTATCAAACAAAGCAATAGAGTTTGTGTGAATATTTAACTGACACCCCCCCCCACCCACCAACATTATACATATTAGCATTTACATGTTTGTGTTATGTTTTGCATGTCTTAATTAACACTCAATATTTATAGTTTAGGGGGCAGTAATAAAACACATACGATGACAAATTCTGTAAAACGAAGAAGAAATAGACTTGCCTGGTGAATCCATAGGGGCCGCTAGAGAGCAGACTTATGTAACAAGTGGGTTATTGAGGTCAAGGATAAAAACATTTGCTTTTACTGTCGTGTTTACAGGTCATGGTAGGTGTACTTTGTGTGTCTTGTTTTTTTCGTTGTGTCATACGATTCTCACAGCGACGTTTTTCGCATTTCCCTCGTGTAATTCGTCGTGCTTTGTGTGTCGAGGGTCGACGACATGGCGACGCTGCTGGCGACTGTGTTGCGTTTGTAGCTACAGGTGGCCACGTTTTCATTTCGCAGCCACTCGAGAAACTAAGATTGTTTTGTTGAACGTTTTGTTAACTGTGCAGAGGAAAGTGAGGCGTCTATGTTGTGACAGTTACAATTCAGGTGTGCGTCAGTGTTAATTAGAGCCGCTGTACTTTAGCGCCGGGCTTTCAGTGGCTTTCTACGTCACAGTGAGACCGTTTGACTTGTTAACGTTATCAGTTGTTTAAGGAAATTTAGATTATTAAAGTCAATCTGAGGTTATCTTAAATTTAATACACTGAATAAGTTGAAGTTGACGCGAGTGGGCGGGGGAGAGGTGAGGTGATTGACGGCAGCTGGATTCACTGTCCAGCAGGTGGTGCCATAGCCCTGTTTGGCACCAATATGAGCATTTTACGTAGCTTTTCATGTATAATCTCGGACTGTTATATGTATCAGAACAATTTAGACGGGATTAGACTGAACCATATTAAATGCACAACAATCTACAGCGTACCGACCACATACCATCATTGTGAAAAATGGTTTATAGACAATTGGTTTAAAATAACTTTGACAATCGGCGAGATAAAGCTGTGAAAAACGATGTCCTCGAACGCACCACTATGGCAGTCATATACTGAGTCAGTGCGATTAAAAACGTTACATTTTAGTTCGCAAATCGTGATCGGTTCATCGAGTAATCCTCCTCACACGGGAGATTGCAAACTGGGACATAAAAATGGTTTTGATATCATTTGCAACGTCTTAGCAACAGCGTTTCCTTTTACTTTAAATCCCTATTGGCTAAGAGAGAATCACGTGACCCGGAAGTGTCGAGGAGACAAAGTTTCTTCAAATGAACGTTTTATGCAGCGATCGTGACATTTATTCGACTCTTGTTGGTCTCGTGCAATTGGCGTTTAACCGATTGTGCCTAAAAGTGTCAATCGAAGGTGTTTGACCTCTGAGTGAGAAGGAGTGCACCGAGAATGAGGCGGTTTCCTGTGGCGGCGTCCAGTTATCGCTTCTCGGCCTTTTGGCTAAGATCAAGTGTAGTATCTGTTCTTATCAGTTTAATATCTGATACGTCCCCTACCCGGGGACCATATATTAAATTGATTTTTGGAACAGGGAGATGGAATAGGGGCTTGCTCCGTCCACTCCACGCATCGACCTGGTATTGCAGTATCTCCAGGAACGGTGCACTTCCCCCCCAACTATGTTAAAGTTAACCTATATTTACCTTAAGTTCAAGTAGGTCTGGTCAGTTGTATTCTGAAGTGCAAGCATGTATCTGGACACGCGGATTAAGCTTCGAACTCATAGGACATCGGATGTGGTTCAGTTTTCCCTCGCTGATCTTATTATTTCCCGCATGCTGCTCCCAGTTCCAAAAGGAGACCCGCCCCTTACAAAATCATCAAGAACGAAGGCTCTTTAAAGTGGATGTTACCATTTTTTGGACTCATATTCCTAATTATATTATTTTGTACATGTCTGATTTAATTTAAAATGTGTTTCTCATCCATCTATAATGTGTAATGAGTGCACGTAAACCTTTGAATGGGCAACAGCTACTTAATTCGTGTCATCTGTTCTGTTTGATTGTTTTGCTCCTGTTTTGAATCAGTTACGTCTTGTTTTATTGTAACCACGCACATGTGAGATTAAATATGGAATTATTTTAACTATCCACATTGAAATTAAATTTTGTTTATTATGATCAAGCAGCTGGTAATGGTAATATGAACAGTTCCCGATTAAAATCGGTGCTTTGTTTGCGAACGATTCGTTCTAAGACTTTAGTGAATCAGCGGTTTAAACGCGTGTTAATCTCCAACATTTATCAAGGAAATTTCTTAAATCTTATTGTTATTTAACAGAGGGGGCTGGTGTATTTAGCGACAGCCCTAACTAAAGCCGGCGACAGTGAGCTGAATCACAACCCATTCAGTTCCCAGTTCCTCTCATAGTGAGGAAACCGTACATTAACCGGTTCTTCAGTTAACGAGTCAGCCCTCGTCTCGTACGTGCTGGTAAACTTAATATGTGTGCCCTGAGTGAATCAGCGGCTTAAACTGTCAGAATCAGTCTAAGCAAATCCAGAAAGAATGCCGAATCATGCCGAACTGTAGATCACTTTAAAAGAAGCAAAACCCCCGAAAAGATGTGTTAATCTCCAATGTTTATTCAGGAAATTCCTTAAATCTTAACATTTAACAGTAGAATCTGGTGTTTATTTAGCGACAGCTGGCGATAGTTGAATCACAACCCGTTCAGTTGTGTATCAGGTTCGTGAGTGAGTCAGACGAAGTCTGTGCTCCGGTCATGTCGGAAGAAGTGAACCATTTGGTGAACGAATCTTTTGAACGAATCTTTTAAATGAACGAATTGGAAAGATTCAGTACACCTAAAAGAACGGTTGTTGCCGTCACTAATCAGCGCTGCCAGTAGAGTCTTTGAGCACATCATGTTATGTTTCCTTAAAAGATGCCATTCGCATCTCCTCAATAACAATATCAATAATTATTACTAGATGAGTTTACATTAAGTGAAAAATGAGGGGATAGTGACATCTAGTGATGTTAGTGAATAACTTAAAATCTGTTTTAATTCTTTGACAGGAAGTTAAGTCATTGAAATATTTATCAGTGCCCTCAACTGTTATTCAGATAAGAGTAAACAAACAAAGACACACAGTTTTCAATCCAAACTTGGACAGTGCAATTTAGTGAAATCAAACAAAAAATATACTATTAAACAGCCATAACAGAGCAATCTAAAAATAGAAATATAAAGTACAAATAAACAAACAAGTATAAATGAACAGTTATTAACAGTAAGAAACCATAAAACCGGTCCAAAAATAGAAAGTCTTATACATATTAATTTGCACTAATAAAATATAAAAACACAGCAAACATAGAAATATAATGGCTTATAAACATTAAAGAGCAATAGTGAAGTATGAATAAACAGCAAAAAGTACAATATACAATATTTACACAAATTATTTACATGGGGGACATCTGCTCAGATGGACTCAGGGTCTCAGGACTGCGATCCCAACAGAATGTCCACTCCCCTTTGAAAGTCTGTGAATGTCTCAAAAGTCTGTCCAGTAAGGTCTTTGGAGGTGGACAGTTTTGATGTTGCACAGTATGTTTTCTTTTTAGATTTTTCTGTGGCCATGTTTGGCTGCACAGTGTGCACTTTGGCAGCGGCCCGATGTTCACTATTGTAGTACAAAAGCTAATTTTCACAATTGACAGTTTTCACATCATGCTTACAAAACTTACAGGTTCCTGTTACAGTGATGGCTCTTGTTGTGTTTTTCAAATGTATTTGTATATTTATTCTTTCCTTAAGATGTTCCTTAAGCAGTCACATCAACAGGTGTCCTATATATATAAATATATGTATATATATATATATATATATTTTTTTTTTTCATTTAACTCCAAACAAATAGAAAATAATACCTGTAGCAAAGTCTCATGTACACAGAGATGAAAAACAATATTAAGTAGCATGATGTAAAAGAGATTAAATTAAAAGCATGTAGTCACAATGTGTGGGAATGCTGCTGTTGATTAAAGAACACCCCATTATCAACTTTCTCTATGTTTTGTTGATGTTATTGTTAATTGTTTTTACTGTGTTTATTATGTATTTAAGTGATGATCAACCTCAAGAAGCAATTTTAGTTATTTTTTTTAAACAATACATTTACTAAACAAGTATTATTTGTATGAATGGATAATTTAGATCAGATTTAATGAAGATACAATGTTTTGGCCCGATATTCATTTGCTTCGAAAAGAATTGTCTTTAGGTCAAACGTACTTGCTGACCCCTGACTTACAATATATGCTCTTATTTTTCTCTCACACATCATGTGTTCACACACTGCCAGAGCGTAATTAGAGCAGGGGAGCAGAAATGGAAGCCCTGACCTTTGTTTCTGTTAGAGGATGACGATGATGATGATGAATATCAATACTGTTTAAACATAAACAGTAAAACAGGTGACTCGAGTTTGTTTTTTAAAAAAAATAATTATTTATTTTTCAACATGTAATGAAAATGCTTGTTGGTGAATCACTGGGATACAAACATCTCACTAATAAATCACTGGGACTGTTTACTGCAGACACGTGGTATTTTGAGTGAAACATTTTGAAATATTGTGATGAAATTGTTGTGATTAAGTCCTTTTTTTCTAAATCATACATTAGTTTTTCTTTTGCGATCTTTTCAACTCTAAGTCTGTAAGTTGGCTTTATATTATTGACAGTATTTACAATTTCTGTGTATTTCTCTTTTATGTAAATTTTTCTTTTAAAGAATATAATTTAAGGTGGCAGTTATAAAAAAAAAAATCACAGATACCAAATTCATTAAAACAAAGTTAATTTTTACAAAAGCATTGTATTTGCATTTTTTACAGGATACATTACATTTTAAGTTTAAAAAAGTGCTAACGTGCTAAAAAGTGCAGACTCTCTGATACATATTATTAAAATAACCCAATCAATCACAAAGAAAATTGGAGTTCTTGTCTGGGGACAGTACAAAGGATAGTTAAATAGCACCATTTGTTTTTAAAGCCTTCAATGTCTCCAGTCATTTTATAAAAAGTGACCTCCAGCCTCAGTCTACAGTTTGATGTTACAGCGCCACACTGAGGCTGATTCATAACCTGAATTGTTTTCAGTTTTAGAAATCCACCAGAAATTAATCTTAAAAGCTTCCACCTATGTTCTTCTTGAATCCTGCACCATAAATAAAATGCCAAATACCAAATGTTTGATCAGACAGGTTAAAAACATTGGTTAAAATAATGTGTTAACTTTGTTAGTTGGCTGAATAATATTTCTATTATTGATTGTATCATTAAAAGCTTCTCTACAATTCATCTTAATTTTCTTTTAAAGAATAGAACTGAATGGGGGAAGTAATAAAACACCACGGGTGACAAATTCCGTATAACGAAGAAGAGATAGATTTACCTGGTTAATCCGCTGGGGGCGCTGGAGAGCAGACTTACGTAACAACCACATGGATTATTGAGGTCAAGGACATGTTTTTCCTTTGGACACAAACATTTGTTGCCTTTGCTGTCGTTGTTACGCTTCATGGTAGGTGTATTTTGTATTTGCTGTTTTTTTTCGTTGTGTCCGACGATTCTCGCACTGACGTTTTTCGTATTTAACGTGTAATTCGTTGTGCTTTGTGTGTCGAGGGTCGACGACATGGCGGCGCTGGTGGCGACTGTGTTGCGTTCGTAGCTACAGGTGGCCACGTTTTCGTTTGCTGGTTGACTAGAGTGTGCCAGAGGAACTGTGCAGGGGAAATTGAGCATATTTATCACCGCGTGTTGTGTCGCAGTTCCATTTCACTTGTGCAATGTGCATCGGTGTTAATTAGAGCCACTGTACTTTAGCGACGGGTTTTTCAGTGGTTTTCTATGATATATGTCTCAATTGTTTAAAAAATATAGATTATTAAAGTTAAACTGGGGTTATTTTAAATTGAATACAAAGAAAAAGTTGTATTTGGCGCGAGTGGACGGGGGAGGGGTGAGGTGATTGACGGCAGTTTGATTCACTGTCCAGCAGGTGGTGCCATAGTCCTCTTTGGAACTAATATGAGCCTTTTACGTCGCTTTTCATATATAATCTTAGGCTGTTATACATGTTTGTATCAGGGAAAAATAGACGGAATTAGGCGGAACAGTATTATATACACACTAAAATGCATTTTACCGATCACATGCCATCATAGTTAAAAATGTGGCTTTATTTCAAAGTTAACTTTATAAACTTTGATAAAGCTTGGAAAAACGAGGGTCCTCGAACGCACCACTCTGGCAGTCATAGACTGAGTCAATGCGATTAAAAACGTTACATTTTAGTTCGCAGATCGTGATCGGTTCATCGAGTAATCCTCCTCACACGGGAGATTGCAAACTGGGACGTAAAAAATGTTTTGATATCATTTGCAACGTCTTAGCAACAGCTTTGCCTTTTACTTTAAATCCCTATTGGCTAAGAGAGAATCACGTGACCCGGAAGTGTCGAGGAGCCAAAGTTGTTTCTTCAAACGAACGTTTTATGCAGCGATCGTGACATTTATTCGACTCTTGTTGGTCTCGTGTAATTGGCGTTTAACCGATTGTGCCTAAAAGTGTCAATCGAAGGTGTTTGACCTCTGAGTGAGAAGGAGTGTACCGAGAATGAGGCGGTTTCCTGTGGCGGCGTCCAGTTATCGCTTCTCGGCCTTTTGGCTAAGATCAAGTGTAGTATCTGTTCTTATCAGTTTAATATCTGATACGTCCCCTACCCGGGGACCATATATTAAATTGATTTTTGGAACAGGGAGATGGAATAGGGGCTTGCTCCGTCCACTCCACGCATCGACCTGGTATTGCAGTATCTCCAGGAACGGTGCACTTCCCCCAACTTTGTCAAAGTTAATTTCTTTCTACTTTAGTCTTTACTTTGTTTGAGCTCGTTTGAAACATGTTTTTTTAATAATTTGAACGTACTCGGAAGCTTTTCTTATACTTAAAAGTTATTACAGACAGAATCCGATCAACTCTTCTCTGTCTCAATTTATTATTAATTCAACAATTTGTTAATTTAATTCAGTTTTATTTGTATAGTGCCAAATCACAACATACATTATCTCTAGGCACTGTGTGCATAACAAGGCCAAAACCTTTACAATATTACAGAGAGAAAAGAAACCCAACCGTTCACACAATGAGCAAACACTAGGCATCAGTAGAGAGGAAAAAACTCCCTTTTAACAGGAAGAAATCTCTGACAGAACCAGACTCAAAGATGTGCGGTCATCTGCCTCGACCGGTTGGGGTGAGAGGAAAATGGGGGACAGGGGAGAGGTGGGGGACAGAAAGGGGGGAGAGAAAGAAAAAGAGGGAGGTGAGGGAGAGACAGAACAGGAGCAAATATACAACAGTTGTCATTTATACAAGCAGCAGCAGAGATTATTGATAAGAAATTATACTGATGAACTTTTAATCAAAGCATAATAATGACAGCAGTATTATTGTTAGTGATAATAATAATTATATCATCAAAACTGGATCTGAATCCTGCAGCCTGCAAAATGAGGACAGAGGGAAGGAGAGGATGGAAGGAAGCAGACTTAGACTTGGGAGAGAAAAAAGATAAGGTTAATGACACATAATTAAGCCACATTCATAGCCTGAGTGTGAGAGAGTGGAAATCCCCCAGCAGTCTAGGTCTATAGCAGCATAACTAAGAGATGGTTCAGGTTTCCCTGAGCCAGCTCTAACTATAAGCTTTATCAAAAAAGAAGGTTTTAAGTCTAACTTTAAATACAGAGAGAGTGTCCGCCTCCCGAACCGACATTGGCAGTTGGTTCCACAGGAGAGGAGCCTGGTAACTAAAGGCTCTGCCTCCCATTCTACTTTTATGGACTCTGGGAACTACAAGTAAACCTGCGTTTTGGGACCAAAGTGATCTGTTAGGCTGATAAGGTGAAACTAGGTCTTTAAGATATGATGGGGCCTGACCATTGAGCAGGAGGATTTTAAATTAAATTCTAAACTGTACAGGAAGCCAGTGTAGAGAAGCTAACACTGGGGTGATGTGGTCTCTCTTACTAGTTCCTGTTAGAACTCGTGCTGCAGCATTTTGAATTAACTGAAGAGTTTTAACAGACCTAATAGAACATCCGGATAGTAGTGAGTTACAGTAATCTAATCTTGATGTAACAAAAGCATGAACTAGATCTAACTAAGACTAGACTTAGTAACTAAGACTAGACTTAGTTAAGAATTCAGAAAACTCTGACAGAAACTCTGAATAAGGTGCGGGTGGACGATAAACAGTGACTATCAGAACTTGTTTCTGTGATTTTAAACTAGGATTTGATAGACTGAGGATATGGCTTTCAAAATATAGGTATTCATGCTTGGGCTTGGGGTTAATTAATAGACTAGTATTAAAAATGGCTGCGACTCCTCCTCCTCATAGGCCTGAGCTTCTGGGGACATGGGTGTTAGTATGTGTGGGACGTATTCTTCTTCACATAACCAAGTCTCAGTTAAGCATAGTAAATCAATATGTTTATCAGTGATTAAATCATTAATTAAAACTGATTTTGAGGAGAGTGATCTTATATTTAATAGTCCACATTTAAGTGTGCTATTGTTTGATTCTGTTTTATTATTGGTGTTGATTATTATTAGATTGGACTGACAAACTCCTCTTCTGTTAAATGCTGATTTATTTAATTTTGTCGATTTATTTACTTTTGTCGGCCGGGTGACAAACACAGTCTCTATGGGTTTTTGAGGAGGTGACTGCTCAAAAAGAAGCACAGTGTGTAAGACTGCAACTCCTTCTCCTGGTTTCACCTCTGGACTGCCATGGTGTTGGAGTTCTAATAAACTTTGCTATATTTCTAGATAAGAGAGCGGCTCCATCCAAAGTGGGATGGACACCATCTCTCCTCATAAGACCAGGTTTTCCCCAGAAAGGAAGACAGTTATTTATAAAAGTAATGTTGTTTGTTAAAATTTCAAATTGTTTAAAAATATGTCAGTGTTGATGAATATTATGTTTTCTTTATGGTTTGTACCATTAGTCATAGATGCTGATTGTGGGTTTTTAATCATTATATAAAACAAGATAAAGATAAAACATCTCAAGATAGTACTCTTTTTTTAGACAGTACTTGTGTTTCTTTCCTCTTCTCTAATGTCTATTTCTGTTCATACATTGTTCAATCAAACGTGTATATGTGATTTGTGCATATGAATATAAATAAAAAGTGCGAGGGGTGTTGAACAGAATAAAATGCATTGTCTCCACCTTACAATGACGTGTAGACAAGAAACGGGCTAGTTCAGCCTTCCGACCGGTAGGTGGCAGTAGTGAGCGTCATTCACCAATAGCCGACAGAGGAACAGGAAACGATGGTTCTGTTGTGAGAGGGAAATGTACGTTGTGAAGTTTTTACTATTTTTCTCTCAAATTCAGATGTTTTTGTTATGTTATGAATTTCACATGTTGCTCAAACAACATTTGTCAGTCTGATTCAACTTTCAGTCACTTTAATTTACAATATGACTTTGCTTTTATTGCGGCAAAAAAGAAATAGGCGATTGTTATGTCGAACTTTCATACGTAATTGTCGCAGTGCATGATGGGACACGGGGCTTTAAAATAATATGAATATATTTCATGTTAAACGTTATTTTAACGTATTAAATAATATTCAGTGTTTTCAGTTACGCTGGTCCTCTAAGATGTGGATTTATTTGTGTATTTCGTAGTACCATCAGTCATCAGGGTGTGTCTGTGAAACAAGAACCGGTCTGAGTGGTATAGAATTCATACTTACCTGGCAGGGGAGACACCATGATCACGAAGGTGGTTCACCTAGGGCGAGATATGGCCATTGCACTCCGGCTTTATTGACCCTTACGAATTCCCCAAATGTGGGAATCTCGACTGCATAATTTGTGGTAGTGGGGGACTGCGTTCGCGCTCTCCCCTTATTATTTTGTTAAATATTAATAAACTCAAGTGTTGCATTGAAAAAAGCTTTTTCTAGTTGTATCTTTTATTTGAACGTAGTTCAGTGAAATGTTCTAAGTTTTCACACGTCTTGTACATGCAAACACGTCAGTGATGAACATACGCTTCTCTTTTGTGCAGTCTTCGGATAGCCCCCCCTGCTGTTCAACAGTAGGAAGACTTTTCATAGTGAATGGTGTCAGTTGTGTCATTAAAATATGTAAACCTCTGTATGAGTTATACCTTTGGTGCTGTTTGGAATCAATGACATCCTGTTTAGTTTATTAAAAACATGTTAATCTCAGGTTAGATAGGGGGCCAAAATGTGCTTCATTCAGTTTGTCATTGTTCAAATTGGTCCCATTTGGAATCAGTTACATTGTGTTTTGTTAAAAACATGTTTTTTTTTATGTGAGATTGAATTATGTAGTTTAGAATTAAATTATACATTTATTGTGATGTTTCTGTAATAACATCATAGTTTTAACTCGACCTAAATTGCACATGGTATAGCCTGTAAATGTGGACAGTGATTGATTGATGGCTTTTGTTGACCATGGATGTTGATATTGTGTACATGAATGAGAATAAAGATCAGAAAACTAAACTTGTTTGATATTCAACTCTCATTTTAATTTCACTTGTAATCTAATCAAACAACTAACATAACAAAAGTGCAAAGGAAACATGTTTATTTAAATGTGAATTGTGGCAATATTAATAGTTTCAAATAAATGACATCAGTGCTGCCAGGTCTGTTATTCAAGTATACAGTGCATCCGGAAAGTATTCACAGCACTTTCCACATTGTTATGTTACAGCTTTATTCCAAAATTGATTCAATTTATTTTTTTCCCTACAAATTCTACACACAACACCCCATAATGACAATGTGAAAAAAGTTTTTTTTTTTGAGATTTTTTACAAATTTATTAAAAATAAAAAAAAAAAACTAAGAAACCACATGTACATAAGTATTCACAGCCTTTGCTCAATACTTTGTTGATGCATCTTTGGCAGCAATTACAGCGTCAAGTCTTTTTGAATATGATGCCACAAGCTTGGCACACCTATCTTTGGGCAGTTTTGCCCATTCCTCTTTGCAGCACCTCTCAAGCTCCAGCAAGATGAACCGTCGCCCCAGTCTGAGGTCAAGAGCTCTCTGGAGCAGGTTTTCATCCAGGATGTCTCTGTACATTGCTGCATTCATCTTTCCCTCTATCCTAGTCTCCCAGTTCCTGCCGCTGAAAAACATCCCCACAGCATGATGCTGCCACCACCATGCTTCACTCTAGGAACGGTATTGGCCTGGTGATGAGTGGTGCCTGGTTTCCTCCAAATATGACGCCTGGCATTCACGCCAAAGAGTTCAATCTTTGTCTCATCAGACTCATTTTGTTACTCATGGTCTGAGAGTCCTTCAGGTGCCTTTTGGCAAACTCCAGACGGGCTGCCATGTGCCTTTTACTAAGGAGTGGCTTCCGTCTGGCCACTCTACCATACAGGCCTGATTGGTGGATTGCTGCAGAGATGGTTGTCCTTCTGGAAGGTTCTCCTCTCTCCACAGAGGAACGCTGGAGCTCTGACAGAGCTGACAGTTTAGATGGCCGGCCAGCTCTAGGAAGAGTCCTGGTGGTTCCGAACTTCTTCCATTTACAGATGATGGAGGCCACCGTGCTCATTGGGACCTTCAAAGCAGCAGAAATTTTTCTGTACCCTTCCCCACATTTGTGCCCCGAGACAATCCTGTGTCAGAGGTCTACAGACAATTCCTTTGACTTCATGCTTGGTTTGTGCTCTGACATGCAGAGCTGTGGGACCTTATATAGACAGGTGTGTGCCTTTCCAAATCATGTCCAATCAACTGCATTTACCACAGGTGGACTCCAATTAAGCTGTAGAAACATCTCAAGGATGATCAGTGGAAACAGGATGCACCTGAGCTCAACTTTGAGCTTCATGGCAAAGGCTGTGAATACTCATCCTTTTTCCTCAAAAAAACTTTTTTCACGTTGCCATTATGGGGTGTTGTGTGTAGAATTTTGAGGGAAAAAAAATGAATTGAATCCATTTTGGAATAAGGCTGTAACATAACACAATGTGGAAAAAGTGAAGCGCTGTGAATACTTTCCAGATGCACTGTAGACCATTAACTCCAGAAATACTTAAAAGTAAGGATGAACATGAAGACAGACACATTTATCAGTGCCGCTCACTTCTATATTTGGGTGTTTTTAAACGAGAATATACGATAGAAACAGTTGCGAACTATAGAGAGAACCGTCTAATATTTAAAATACAAACTTTTAAACAGTTATTAAAAACAGAATCTCAATTTCTGCCCGGTTTCAAACAGGGGACCTTTTGATTCATCACCATGGGGCTAAAGGTCTTCTGAAGCTGGTGGATGCAGACTATGCTGCATTGGAACAGAGGACATGTACTGACCCCAACAGCCTATATATCTCCAGGTATTTAAGCACCTGGCCAAATTAAAAAATACCAGCTCTTCTCTCAACACAAGCACAGAGAAGGTTTTGGAGACACAGAAGCTGTGGCAGAGTTTGACTCACGTTCGTGCCTGTTTGTTCCCCGATGTGCCAGCAAAGTATATCTTGGGGGAGTTACAACAGTCTGACGTTTATGAGGCTGAAAAGGTCAGATTGTCTGCAGAGAAGAGGAAGACAGAAATGTAAATAAAGTCAGATTTTTGTAGTAGTTACAGTATGTTGTGTAGAATTCTGTAATTAGTTATTGTATATTGTATTTCATTTCTACTTTTCGTACTTTTACTGTAGTCTTTTTTGACATGCTATTTGTTTTATATTCATAATTTATTTATTTATTTATTATTTTTTTGAATAAAATATCTTGAGAATATTACTGTGACTGTCTTTACATCTCTACAAAGACCCAGGGCATAATCATCTCTAAAAAAAACTTTTGTACCATGATATAGGTCCATCATAAGTCATTAACAATAAAAATAATCAGTACATGATGATCTATTGTTTAAAGCACTCTAATTAAATTTCTCTTTAAATGCTAAACCGCCTTTGAACTATAAACATACACTGTAGCGAAATATTCTGAACGAAATTCAGGGCGTTTAGTTTCAGTAAGGTGGGATTCAAACTGATCACAGATGCCAAATTCAGCAATACAAAGATGATTTTTGCATTTTTACAATAACACTTTTTTGCATTTATTTGCATTTTTGCAGGGTACATTACATTTTAAGTTTAAAAAAGTGCTAAAAAGTGCAGACTCTCTCATACATATTATTAAAATAACACAATTACAAAGAAAATTGGAGTTCTTTTCTGGGGACAGTACAAAGGATAGTTTAATAGCACCATTTGTTTTTAAAGCCTTTCAGCCTCAGTCTACAGTTTGATGTTACAGCGCCACACTGAGGCTGATTCATAACCTGAATTGTTTTCAGTTTTAGAAATCCACCAGAAATTAATCTTAAAAGCTTCCACTTTTGTTGTTCTTGAATCCTGCACCATAAATAACATTTATAATTCCAAATGTTTGATCAGACAGGTTAAAAACATTGGTTAAAGAAATGAAAAGCACCGTGAGTCTCTTACACTCGCTGAAAATGTGAAAAACTCTATATAATGAAATGGTTGCGGTGATTTTTATTAACATCATGCATTAGTCTGTGTTAACTTTGTTAGTTGGCTGAATAATATTTCTATCATTGACTGTACCATTAAAAGGTTCTGTGCAATCCATGTTAATTTTCTTTTAAAGAATAGAACTGAATGGGGGAAGTAATAAAACACCACGCGTGACAAATTCCGTATAACGAAGAAGAGATAGATTTACCTGGTTAATCCGCTGGGGGCGCTGGAGAGCAGACTTACGTAACAACCACATGGATTATTGAGGTCAAGGACGTGTTTTTCCTTTGGACACAAACATTTGTTGCCTTTGCTGTCGTTGTTACGCTTCATGGTAGGTGTATTTTGTATTTGCTGTTTTTTTTCGTTGTGTCCGACGATTCTCGCACCGACGTTTTTCGTATTTTCAACGTGTAATTCGTCGTGCTTTGTGTGTCGAGGGTCGACAACATGGCGACGCTGGTGGCGACTGTGTTGCGTTCGTAGCTACAGGTGGCCACGTTTCCGTTTCGCGGCTGCTTGAGAAACTAAGATTTTGCCAGTTTGGCAAAGTTTTGTTAACTGTGCAGAGGAAAGTGAGCATATTTATCGCCGCGTGTTGTGCCTGTGTTGTGACGCAGTTCCATTTCAGGTGTGTTAATTAGAGTCGTCGCCGTACTTCAGCGCTGGGTTTTCGGTGATTTTCAAAGTCGGTTTGACTTATAGTTTAGAATTTAGTGTGATAGTTGAAGGAAACTCACAATATTAAAGTCAGGTGGAGATTATTTTAAATGGAATAAATCAAATCGAATGGCGCGAGCGTGTGGGGGATGGGATGTGTTGTTTGACTGCAGTTGGGTTCATTGACCAGCAGGTGGTGCCATAGCCCCGTTTGACACCAGTGTCATCCTTTTCCGCCGCAGCTTTTCATTTATAATCTCGGACAGTTGTAATTTAACAAGCCATTACCTTTGTATGAAACAACTCATGTACATGTTAGTCTACGAACGCCATCATAGTTATAATTTGGTTTTAATTGCAGTCGATTACAAAAGTACTTTGAAAATCGACGAGTACTAGCAAGAAGAATGTCTTTGAACGCACCATTCCGGCTGTTGTAGACGTAAAGTCAGTACCAGGGTTAAGCATTGAAAAAAATGTGGATTCGTATGTTGGTCAGTATTTAGAGTAAACATGTTTTATACACGAATTTGTTACTTTATTTTACAATGATTATAAACTATACAAATCACTAACACGTAACATGGTGCATCTACAGAAACAGAAAAAATGCATGTTTTTATCGGAACAAATTGAGTCAATGCGATTAAAAACGTTACATTTTAGTTCGCAGATCGTGATCGGTTCATCGAGTAATCCTCCTCACACGGGAGATTGCAAACTGTGACATAAACATGGTTTTGATATCATTTGCAACGTCTTAGCAACAGCTTTGCCTTTTACTTTAAATCCCTATTGGCTAAGAGAGAATCACGTGACCCGGAAGTGTCGAGGAGACAAAGTTGTTTCTTCAAATGAACGTTTTATGCAGCGATCGTGACATTTATTCGACTCTTGTTGGTCTCGTGTAATTGGCGTTTAACCGATTGTGCCTAAAAGTGTCAATCGAAGGTGTTTGACCTCTGAGTGAGAAGGAGTGTACCGAGAATGAGGCGGTTTCCTGTGGCGGCGTCTAGTTATCGCTTCTCGGCCTTTTGGCTAAGATCAAGTGTAGTATCTGTTCTTATCAGTTTAATATCTGATACGTCCCCTACCCGGGGACCATATATTAAATTGATTTTTGGAACAGGGAGATGGAATAGGGGCTTGCTCCGTCCACTCCACGCATCGACCTGGTATTGCAGTATCTCCAGGAACGGTGCACTTTCCCCAACTTTGTCAAAGTTAATATCTGTATGATTCTCTTTACTGTGTTTGAGCTCATGTTATTTTAACGTGTTTGGAATCAATGTACTCGGAAGCTCTTCTTTTTTATACTTAAAGTTATTACAGGCAGAATTTGCTCAACTCCTCTGTGTATTATGTTTATGAAGTTTGTTTTCTTTACGGTTCGTTTGAGGACCATTTAGTCATAGATGCTCATTGTGGGCTTTTATCATTATATTAAAAGAAGATAAGATAAAACATCTTAGGACATTACAGTTGTTGCTGTTTGAATGTTCGAATGTCATATTTTGTGTTTCTTTCCTCTTCTCTAATGTCTATTTCTGTTCATACATTGTTCATTCAAACGTGTATATGTGATTTGTGCATATAAATATAAATAAGACGTGCGAGGGGTGTTGAACAGAATAAAATGCATTGCCTCCACCTTAAAATGACGTGTAGACAAGAAAAGGTCTAGTTCAGCCTTCCGACCGGTAGGTGGCAGTAGTGAGCGTCATTCACCAATAGCCGACAGAGGAACAGGAAACGATGGTTCTGTTGTGAGAGGGAAATGTACGTTGTGAAGTTTTTACTATTTTTCTCTAAAATTCAGATGTTTTTGTTATGTTATGAATTTCACATGTTGCTCAAACAACATTTGTCAGAGTCTGATTCAACTTTCAGTCACTTTAATTTACAATATGACTTTGCTTTTATTGCGGCAAAAAAGAAATAGGCGATTGTTATGTCGCACTGTCATACGTAATTGTCGCAGTGCATGATGGGACACGGGGCTTTAAAATAATATGAATATATTTCATGTTAAACGTTATTTTAACGTATTAAATAATATTCAGTGTTTTCAGTTACGCTGGTCCTCTAAGATGTGGATTTATTTGTGTATTTCGTAGTACCATCAGTCATCAGGGTGTGTCTGTGAAACAAGAACCGGTCTGAGTGGTGTAGAATTCATACTTACCTGGCAGGGGAGACACCATGATCACGAAGGTGGTTCACCTAGGGCGAGATATGGCCATTGCACTCCGGCTTTATTGACCCTTACGAATTCCCCAAATGTGGGAATCTCGACTGCATAATTTGTGGTAGTGGGGGACTGCGTTCGCGCTCTCCCCTTATTATCTTGTTAAATATTAATAAACTGAAGTGTTGCATTGAAAAAAGCTTTTTCTTGTTGTATCTTTTATTTAAACGTAGTTCAGTGAAATGTTTCCCGTTGGGCTCGTATGAAGTGCAAATGTTCGTCTAAACTTGTGGACACGGTTGTATGCTGATAGGGTATTTAAAATGCTTCCGTTGTCGGACACTGATGCTTTTTTTTTTTTTCTTTTAGGCTCCTCCCAGTACCACCATCTGTCAAAAGGAGACCTGCCCCTAACATAACCATCAAAACAAAGGTCTCTTGGAATGGATGTTGACTTTTGTTTGGGCTTATATTCCTAGTTTTGTACATTTAATTGAATTCAAAATGTGTTTTTTTATGTGTAATGTTTAATGACTGCATGTAAATATTGGAATGGGCAACATCTGCTCAGTTTGTGCCATCTGTTTATGTTTGATTGCTTTGCTCCTGTTTTCAATCAGTTATGTCTTGTTTTATTGTAATCATGTACATGTGGGATTAAATGTGAAATTGTTTTCCACATTGGGTATAAATCATTTTTATTATGATGCTTGTGCCATGCACTATCTTGCCCATGCTTTAACCATGTCATTATTGCATAATTTTTTCCCCATGTGGAATTTTTTTTCTTTGTTAAAGTATGTTTGTGAGATTTTGCCTACCTTAGAATAAAATATTCTACTTGAAATAATGCTTCTCGTGCAATGGTTAATTTCTTGACTATACCTGTATTTGCACGATTGTCAAATTGTAACTGTTGAAGACTGTGAATGAGAAATCTACTTATACTTTTGGTTTATCATGGATGACGTGTGAGGACAAGCTGTCTCTGTGGAGCAGAGGAACAGGGTCCGACAGGACATCAAGCAGCTGGTAATGGTACTATGAACCTTCCAGATTAATATCAGTGCTGCCAGTAGAGTCCTTGAGCACATCATGTTGTTTCCTTAAAAGATGCCATCTCCTCAACAATATCAATTATTACTAGATGAGTACAACATAAAGTGAACAATGAGGGGATAGCGACATCTAGTGACGTGAGTGAATAACTTAAAATCTGTTTTATTTCTTGACAGAAGTTCAGCCATTCAAACATTTATCAGTGCCATCAACTGTTATTTAAATAAAAGGGTAAACAAACTTTTCAATCCGAACTCACACAGTGCAATTTTGTGCAATCAAACAAAAATCAAAACACTTAAACAGCCATAACACAGCAATCTAAATACAGAAAATATAAAGTCTTGCAATATTAATTAGCAATAATAAAAAACACAGCAATAAACATTAATGGACCCACGGGTGGTGGTTACCACTCTTGCCTTTGCAGCAAGAGGTCCCGGGTTCACAACCTGGTTGGAACAAGGGGCCTTCTGCAAGGAGTTTCCATGTTCTCCCCGTGGTGCGTGCGTTCTCACCGGGTACTCCGGCTTCCTCCCACAGTCCAAAAACATTGGACACTCTAATTGGACACTCTAAATTGCCCGTGGGTATGAATGTGAGAGTGAATGGTTGTCCCTGTGATGGACTGGCGACCTGTCCAGGGTGTACCCTGCCTCTCGCCCTATGTTAGCTGGAGATAGGCACCAGCGCCCCCCGCGACCCTTAGTGGATAAAGCGGTAGAAAATGAGTGAGAGTGAGTAAACATTAATAAACATTAAATAGCAATTGTGAAGTATAAAAACACAGCAAAAATATATATATATATAAAATACAATAATTACACAAATTATTTACATTGGGAGCCATCTCAGATGGACTGAGGGTCTCAGGACTGCGATCCCAACAGAATGTCCACTGCCCTTTGACAGTCTGTGAACGTCTCAAAAGTCTGTCCAGTAAGGTCTTTGGAGGTGGACATTTTTGATGTTTCACAGTATGTTTTCTTTTTATATTTTCTGTGGCCTTGTGTGATTTGGCCGCATAGTGTACAAATGTGCACCTTGGTGGCAATCTGATGTTCTCCAGCACTGAGCCCTATTTTCTTCCTCTTATAAAAAGTGGAACGTGCCATTGATGCAGATGGACCTGCCTGTGCCTGTGTAATAGGTCCTGTGTGGGCCGTGGCCATTGGCTGAGTGGATGTGGGCTGGGGTCCTGCTGAAGTGCTGTGGCGCGGTGCAGGTAACGGCTGAGTGGGAGGGGTCTGGGATGCAGGTGAGAGACTGGGGACTTTCTTCTTCAGAGTTTTGGTCCCTGCCAAAGATGGAATTAACTCATACTGCACTTGAGGTCGACTGGTGTGTGGTCTTTGATCAGGCAGCTGTGTTGCTGGGGGTTGGCTGGTGACAGAAATGCTCTGGTGACGGTGGAGGATATTCAGACCTCGATCTGTCGCGTTCCTGGCTGACAAGGCCTCCTGTCTCCTGATGAAGTCTGCAACACATTTGGAGTTGACTTTCAGGATTGGAATGCCTAGTTTGCTAGTTTCAGCATCGTCAACGGTCACCCTCTGCTGCACACGCTGGTACATTTTGGTGATCTGGTGCTTCAGTGGGGACCCTCGAGCCTTTCCTCCACAACCAGGATGAAGCCATAGCTGTTTAATTAAACAATACATTAGGCGATTTTTCCTGGAGTCAAGCAGGTGGGCGGCTGAGTGACGCTTGCTGAACTTCAGCTTCTGCACCAAAGACGTCTCAGAAGGATCTCCTTTTGTCAGGCCAAATAGAGCGTTTCCCCAGCATGCTGAGTAAAGGCTGTCAAAGGTCTTGATGCAGCGGTCATGGAGGTCCAGCTTGTTCCAGGCTCTGATGACTCACACACATCTGCCACACAGGGATCAGATTCAGCAGCTACAGCCTGGTCAGTGAGCTGCAGATTGCATCTCAGTGGTGTCAGACTGTCATGCTCATTTTGAGACGTGTAGCCTGCATCGTTGTCGTCGTTGTCGTCGTCATCATCATCGTGGTCTTCCCCTGCCACATCAGTAGAAACCTCATCTTCATCTTCATCCCCATCTGCGAGAAGCACCTGTGTGGTCTGAGCATAATGGTCAGAAGCAATGAAAGTCGGTGACGACTGAGAGAACAGATACTCCAGACCAATCTTCTCATCACCAGCAGGAACAGGAGGCCTGTAGTTTGCCTCCTCCACCTCCCCAAACAGTTCCTGACACCTCCGGTTCAGTCGATGTACCAGAGGTGACGCGTACACCTTGTGCTTCCTCCCTTTCTGGCCCTTAACTTGTGCCGACTCCCTGTCAGAGTTCCAGCGTGCAATGCCAGCCAGCAGATACACCTGGAAAGGGACAGCAGCACAGTGGGGCCCTGGTATCATGCTGGGCAGGAAGGAGTGAAAGCCTTCCAGGCTGTTGCTTCCTCTCACTGTGACACCATTACGGGTGACATACTTTACGATGGTGTACATGTCCCTCCCTGGTGGATCCTGAATACACTCCAGGTGCTTCTGCTGATTCTCCCAGACATGGTCGATGGCTGCTTCATCCTTGAACAGAGGCACACCGTTCTCATCCTTCCCAGCTGCGCCCTTCAGGATGTCAATGGCACTCTGGACACGCACAAAGGTCTCCTGGGCACCAACTGTGATTCTCCTGACATAGTGGCTCAGCGCATGCTTAGTTACATAGAGTTCAATGATCTGGCCATCAGTCAGGGAACTGTACTTGTGCGTGTGACCTGCACGTATGGCCTGTATGAGGAGTGCCATGTCGTCCTTGTTGTACGAAAAGACGGCAGCAGAGAGAGCAGACTTGAAGAGGGCGTACTTGGAGTGGTGATCCGTTCTAACAGCCGCATCAAACCGGTGTATCCAGTGAAAGATGTCCAGCCGAACCTGCATGCCGCTGTCTGACCACTCATCAAACAGCTGCTCCAGAGAAGAGACACCTCGGACACGACAGCAGCCACGGTCCACTTACATCAGTTCGGGAGGTGCCTCTCCTGCTCTCTTATACCTCCTCATGAGGCCTTCAGCCATTGGTCGCATTTTGTCCAAAGACTCCTCACAGGTCAGGACCGATATGAGGATCTGACCTAGTTCGTTGGCCACGTTGGTGCACCAGTCGGCTGTGCCTCTGCCGTCCCCAGACAGTTTCTTGCAGATCTGGTAATGAATAAAACAGAAAGCGATTCAAGCAATTAGGTCACTTTTCTTTTTTGGCAGCAGAAATTCTGCTAGTGAAGCTGTTAATATTTATCTACTCATTTATAACATTATGGAGCAAAGAGCAGACATTTTATTTTGGTGTGAAAAATGTTTTAAGTTCAGTGCAAAAACGGATTAGTGATCTGATCCACTTTAAATCAAACAATTTTCTTTTCACAAGACGGTGTCAGGTTTACCTTTCTGGTGGAGTCATATTTCAGGACTTTGCCAAACGTGGACATGATTTGAGTCCTGTAGTCCTCGATATTGTAGGCTTCAGCAATCAAAAAGGCTTTCCTCAGCAGCCTTGGTGAAGGCAGCTCTCTCCTTGGTGGTGGTTGCTGAAACTGAGTGGTCAAAGTCCCTGAAAGCAGAGAAAATACACAATGGTTCTGATGTGACTCCCAGATGCAGATGTCACTGTTGTCATGTAAAAGCTTATTTTCAGAATTGACAGAATTCACATCATGCTTGCAAAGCTTGGCCTACAAGTTCCCATTACAGTGATGGCTCCTGTTAATTTTTTCAAATGTATTTGTATTTATCTTTTCCTTAAGACCTAAATAATAACAATGTAAAAAACTGCTGCGGATGTTCTACCAGTCTGTGGTGACCAGCATCCTGTTCTACGCTGTGGTTTGCTGGGGAGGAAGCGGCAAGAAGAGGGACGACTGAACAACAGCTCTCAGTGATGGCAGGAGGCACAATAGACAATGGACAAATCTGCCCCTCTTTGGACAAATCTCCTGGTCATTGCCATGTCTGACTACCTCTGCTACATGTGATGACTGTGACTCTCACTCATTCATTCATCTCATCCATCTGTTTACAGCCTAGTTTATTTTAATTTAATTTAATTGCAAACAGTCCCCCCATTTGTAGTTCCTTCTCACATTTAAACATTTCCACTTCTATGGTCACTTTATATTTTAATAGCACCTGTGTGGTCTTTACAGTTGTATAAAACATTTTATTACTACAGTTATTTTCAATTCCTAATATAGTCCATAGTTTTATAAAACACTATTACTTCCACGGACACCTTATATTTTTTAATATAGTTTATAGTTGTATAAACTATAAACTATATTATTATTTTTATATTTTTATTTCTAGTAACTTTCCATTTTTTTTTAATAGTTTTTGTATAGACATTTAACATGAGCTAACACAGTTACAGTATATATTTATTTTACATGCAAATGTTTAATTCCTCTGCACATTTTTAATTCTCAGAGTTTGAACCCCTGCACTTTTTTAATTTCTCTGTACATATTTAAATTCTATGCAAATGTTTAACTTTACTACATATGTTTAAATTCTCTGAACACATTTAAATTTACTTCTATCTCAGGTCAATCTCAGCGTATGGTGACTGTGTTTCAGGTTAACTCTAATGTATGTATGTATGTATGTTCAATGTATGTTACTGCTACTGGATGCTTGAATTTTCTTCGGGATCAATAATCTATCTATCTGGCTGAGGAGGGTGGTGTAGAGGTCTTTTCTCTGCAGGTAATCTTCACAGTGGCTCTCCAGGACCTGTCTCCACACCTTGGCCATGGTGTTGCCCTCAGTCCGATCTCTCATCAAGCGGATCACCTGCTTGTCCACGCCACGCCTGAAATTACAGGTATATATGTAATATTAAGCCTATGTTTCGCAATAATTTAGGAAAGAATATACTCAGAAATGATGCAGCGACTCACCGTAATGTTAACACAGCAGGGAACACTGCTCGGTGAGCTGGACTGAGCTGGTTGAGGATGCCCGCATCCCAAGACAGGAAACGGCCAATGGAGTGTTTGGAGGTACAGTGGAAACACATCCACAGCGCAAATACCAAGATAAATATTACCTTCCTCACATGCCGTCCTTTCGTCCCTTAAACTGCTGTCGTCAGGTGTGCATCGGGGTGGGTTACCAGCACATGCCTTGGCCTCCTTTGTTGCCTTAAGGATGCACTGCTGCCTGACCTTTGGCACACTTGTGTCCAGTATGGAAAAGATGGGCATCAAGGGGTCCATGTTCTCAAAAACCCCACACAAATAGGAAATAACACCTATGACAAAGTCTCATGTACACACTATTGAAAAACAATATTTATTAGCATGACAAATACAGGAGGTGATTGTGAAAGAGATGAAATCAAAAGCATGTAGTCACAACATGCTGCTTGTGATTATGAAAATACCATACATCCATTTTCTGTATATATATTTTGTTGATATGTTAACTGTTCATTGTTTTTATTGTGTTTATTACATATTATTTCTAAGCAATGATCAACTTATCCAGTGAACTCATGTTTAAATGTACTGCATTTAATTCTCAATTGTGTTGCGTCACTGTATATTTTAATGTGTGCATGCATGAAATGGAAGCAGTTCAAAGTATGTAATATTAATTGTCAATTTGAAATTTGACACAGCACAGCAAACAACAACAACAATGGCCGCAGGGCCCTTCACTGTCATACATCTTATCCCACTGTACTCGTAGCTCTTATTATTAGGGCATTTTTTTCGTACGTGACGTACGGTGAAGATGCTAACGTTAGTTAGTAAACACTTGACAGCGCGCTAAGCAAACACTTTTATTTACTTTTGCCGTCTGTGGGAAACATTAAAATTAACTTTTTACGTTAGACACTCACCACTCACCGCTCCGCTGTCCCCGCAGACTCCGGTCTGAGCGGCCCGCGTCCGCCCCGCCGGGGCGGGGCGGGGCGTTGCCCAGGTAAAGCGTAGACAGTCCGGCCGTCCCATTGGCCGGGAGTCCACACCCGCAGAACGAAGCGTAGACACTCTGCCAACCAGAGGCCGTGACCGTCTACAGTCTACGCGAACGGCCTCCCCAAATGTGGGAATCTCGACTGCATAATTTGTGGTAGTGGGGGACTGCGTTCGCGCTCTCCCCTATTATTTTGTTAAATATTAACAAACTGAAGTGCTGCATTGAAAAAAGCTTTTTCTACTTGTGTATTTTTTTAAACGTAGTTTACTGGTAACTAAGTGTTCCTCGTGTAGTTCAATTTTTACCGAAATGTTTCAGCAGACTCTCTGATACATATTATTAAAATAACACAATCACAAAGAAAATTGGAGTTCTTGTCTGGGGACAGTACAAAGGATAGTTTAATAGCACAATACCATTTGTTTTTAAAGCCTTTCAGCCTCAGTCTACAGTTTGATGTTACAGCGCCACACTGAGGCTGATTCATAACCTGAATTGTTTTCAGTTTTAGAAATCCACCAGAAATTAATCTAAAAAGCTTCCACCTATGTTCTTCTTGAATCCTGCACCATAAATAAAATGTATAATACCAAATGTTTGATCAGACAGGTTAAAAATATTGGTTAAATAAATGAAAAGCACTGTGAGTCTCTTACACTCGCTGAAAATGTGAAAAACTATATAATGAAATTGTTGCGATGATTTTTATTAACATCATGCATTAGTCTGTGTTAACTTTGTTAGTTGGCTGAATAATATTTCTATTATTGACTGTATCATTAAAAGGTTCCGTGCAATCCATGTTAATTTTCTTTTAAAGAATAGAACTGAATGGGGGAAGTAATAAAACACCACGCGTGACAAATTCCGTATAACGAAGAAGAGATAGATTTACCTGGTTAATCCGCTGGGGGCGCTGGAGAGCAGATTTACGTAACAACCACATGGATTATTGAGGTCAAGGACGTGTTTTTCCTTTGGACACAAACATTTGTTGCCTTTGCTGTCGTTGTTACGCTTCATGGTAGGTGTATTTTGTATTTGCTGTTTTTTTTCGTTGTGTCCGACGATTCTCGCACCGACGTTTTTCGTATTTTCAACGTGTAATTCGTCGTGCTTTGTGTGTCGAGGGTCGACGACATGGCGACGCTGGTGGCGACTGTGTTGCGTTCGTTTCGCGGCTGCTTGAGAAACTCAGATTTTGCCAGTTTGGCAAAGTTTTGTTAACTGTGCAGAGGAAAGTGAGCATATTTATCGCCGCGTGTTGTGCCTGTGTTGTGACGCAGTTCCATTTCAGGTGTGTTAATTAGAGTCGTCGCCGTACTTCAGCGCTGGGTTTTCGGTGATTTTCAAAGTCGGTTTGACTTATAGTTTAGAATTTAGTGTGATAGTTGAAGGAAACTCACAATATTAAAGTCAGGTGGAGATTATTTTAAATGGAATGAATAAATCAAATCGAATGGCGCGAGCGTGTGGGGGATGGGGTGTGTTGTTTGACTGCAGTTGGATTCATTGACCAGCAGGTGGTGCCATAGCCCCGTTTGACACCAGTGTCATCCTTTTCCGCCGCAGCTTTTCATTTATAATCTCGGACAGTTGTAATTTAACAAGATATTACCTTTGTATGACACAACTCATGTACATGTTAGTCTACGAACGCCATCATAGTTATAATTTGGTTTTAACTGCAGTCGATTACAAAAGTACTTTGAAAATCGACGAGTACTAGCAAGAAGAATGTCTTTGAACGCACCATTCCGGCTGTTGTAGACATGGTGAATCTACAGAAACAGAAATAATGTATGTTTGTATCGGAACAAATCAGGCTGACGCATCTTAAATACACAGCAATCTGCATTGTACCGACCACATACAATCACTGTTTAAAAAATGTTTTTTATACTGTTGGTTTAAAATAACTTTGGCAATCGACGAGATAAAGCTGGGAAAAACAATGTCCTTGAACGCACCACTCTGGCAGTCATAGACTGAGTCAATGCGATTAAAAACGTTACATTTTAGTTCGCAGATCGTGATCGGTTCATCGAGTAATCCTCCTCACACGGGAGATTGCAAACTGGGACATAAAAATGGTTTTGATATCATTTGTAACGTCTTAGCAACAGCTTTGCCTTTTACTTTAAATCCCTATTGGCTAAGAGAGTATCACGTGACCCGGATGCGTCGATTAGCCAAAGTTGTTTCTTCAAATGAACGTTTTATGCAGCGACTGTGACATTTATTCGACTCTTGTTGGTCTCGTGTAATTGGCGTTTAACCGATTGTGCCTAAAAGTGTGAATCGAAGGTGTTTGACCTCTGAGTGAGAAGGAGTGTACCGAGAATGAGGCGGTTTCCTGTGGCGGCGTCCAGTTATCGCTTCTCGGCCTTTTGGCTAAGATCAAGTGTAGTATCTGTTCTTATCAGTTTAATATCTGATACGTCCCCTACCCGGGGACCATATATTAAATTGATTTTTGGAACAGGGAGATGGAATAGGGGCTTGCTCCGTCCACTCCACGCATCGACCTGGTATTGCAGTATCTCCAGGAACGGTGCACTTCCCCCAACTTTGTCAAAGTTAATATCTGTATGATTCTCTTTACTGTGTTTGAGCTCATGTTATTTTAACGTGTTTGGAATCAATGTACTCGGAAGCTCTTCTTATACTTAAAGTTATTACAGGCAGAATTTGCTCAACTCCTCTTTGTATTATGTTTATGAAGTTTGTTTTCTTTACGGTTCGTTTGAGGACCATTTAGTCATAGATGCTCATTGTGGGCTTTTATCATTATATTAAAAGAAGATAAGATAAAACATCTTAGGACATTACAGTTGTTGCTGTTTGAATGTTCGAATGTCATATTTTTTGTGTTTCTTTCCTCTTCTCTAATGTCTATTTCTGTTCATACATTGTTCAATCAAACGTGTATTTGTGATTTGTGCATATGAATATAAATAAAAAGTGCGAGGGGTGTTGAACAGAATAAAATGCATTGTCTCCTCCTTAAAATGACGTGTAGACAAGAAAAGGTCTAGTTCAGCCTTCCGACCGGTAGGTGGCAGTAGTGAGCGTCATTCACCAATAGCCGACAGAGGAACAGGAAACGATGGTTCTGTTGTGAGAGGGAAATGTACGTTGTGAAGTTTTTACTATTTTTCTCTCAAATTCAGATGTTTTTGTTATGTTATGAATTTCACATGTTGCTCAAACAACATTTGTCAGAGTCTGATTCAACTTTAAGTCACTTTAATTTACAATATGACTTTGCTTTTATGCGGCAAATAAGAAATAGGCGATTGTTATGTCGCACTGTCATACGTAATTGTCGCAGTGCATGATGGGACACGGGGCTTTAAAATAATATGAATATATTTCATGTTAAACGTTATTTTAACGTATTAAATAATATTCAGTGTTTTCAGTTACGCTGGTCCTCTAAGATGTGGATTTATTTGTGTATTTCGTAGTACCATCAGTCATCAGGGTGTGTCTGTGAAACAAGAACCGGTCTGAGTGGTGTAGAATTCATACTTACCTGGCAGGGGAGACACCATGATCACGAAGGTGGTTCACCTAGGGCGAGATATGGCCATTGCACTCCGGCTTTATTGACCCTTACGAATTCCCCAAATGTGGGAATCTCGACTGCATAATTTGTGGTAGTGGGGGACTGCGTTCGCGCTCTCCCCTTATTATCTTGTTAAATATTAACAAACTCAAGTGCTGCATTGGAAAATGCTTGTTCTACTTGTCTTTTTTTGTTGTGTTTTGAGTGTTCCTCGTGTAGTTCAATTTTTAGTGAAATGTTTCAAGTTTTCACACGTCTTGTATATGCAAACACGTCAGTGAGGAACATACGGTTCTCTTTGGCGCAGTCTTCACATAGCCCCCCCTGCTGTTCAACAGTAGGAAGACCCAGGGCATAATCAAAAACGTTTTATAGTGAATGGTGTCAGTTGTGATTAAAAATGTGTAAACCTTTTGTATGAGTTATATTTTTGGTGCTGTTTGGAATCAATGACATCTTGTTTAGTTTATTAAAAACATGTTAATCTCAGGTTAGATAATTGAATTATCCACTTCAGAATAATTTATTAGAATGTTTTTATTACGATAGTCTCAGCTGTGCCAAAATGTGCTTCACAGCAAAGGCTTTTTATGTATCTTTCATTCAATTTGGTCCCATTTTGAATCAATTACATTATTGTGCTTATTAAATTGTGTTTGTGTGAGATTATATGTGGATGTACATACCTAAGAATTAAATGGTATGTTTATTGTGATGTTTCTATTATTATAGCAGTTTTAACTCGGTGTATATAAATAGCCTACACTGCACACGGTATAGCCTGTAAATGTGGACATTGATTATTGAGTGGTTTGTTTTGATGGCTTTTATTTGACCATTGACTTTGATATTGTGATATTTATTGAATAAGAATGAAACTTGTACAAATTGTTCAATGTGCAACTTTTGTTTCAGTTCCACATGCGATCTAAACATCAAACAACTAAATAAAATGACTCTTAAAAGTGCAACGCAAACAATTTGTTTATGTGCTTATAATGAATATGAACACCCCCATTTATCCTCCACTTAAGGGACACAAAGGTGGAGGACAGCCTGGACAGGTCACCAGTCCATCAGAGGGCCACACACAGAGACCAACAACCATTCATTTTCATGGTCAATTTACCTATAATTCCCAACTCTGCAAGTTTTCAGACTGTGAAAACATGCAAAACTTGGTCGCAAACTTGGTCCTTCTTGCTGCAAAGGCCGTGTATCCCATTTATGTACAATATTGATTTTAATGTCAATTGTGGCAACACAAATAGTATCAGGCCAATGACGTCAGTGCTGCCAACATTCGAAGTCAGTAACTCAAGTGTTAGAAATTGAAGTTTTATTCCTCAACAATAAGGTTGAACATGAAGACAAATAACTGTTACATCAGTTATTTGGGTGCTTTTTTTTTTTTTTAAATAAAAACAAACCAGCAATAGCAATTCAAAGACAGTAAATACATCTTTAAAAATATTGATATTAATGTTGCTGCTGTTATTGTCAAAGTAATAAAAGTACTGGTATTATCACTACTATGTATTCTATTTTATTTTTTTATCATTATTTTTACGTTGAACCGAATAACGTAGCTCCTGTAACTGACCGCGCCTCCCGACAGCTGGGGGGCGATAGAGAGCGGCTCGCCGGGCGGAAGAAGAGTGGGACGTGAACGGCAGCAATGGCTCAATGGTAAGAGCGCAGCTACAGTAACATAACAACACGCATTCGTTGACGAGCATGTTTGGCGGAGACGAGTCATTCATTGCAACGCGGCGGAACACGACATCACCCCGCAGCTGCTCCGTTAGCCTCACCGTTAGCCACAGCAGTGAAGTGGAGTCATGTTGTGCTGCTGTTGCTGTGAGTTAAACTTAGCCGCGCGCACTCTTATACTGACCTCTACATGAAGGTTGTTTGTTGTGTCGGCGAGTTTAGATCTAAGTGTAAATAGTGTCTAAAGTAATGTCGCTGCAGCCATAAAAGATACGCCGCTAGCTAATGCAGCTGCTAATAAAAACCTGCCCAAAGGGCTGATTCATTCGTCAGTGTTACGTGTTTGTTTTTGTTTTGCTCCTTTAAAAAGGTGCACGTTCACGTGTCATGACAGCATATTCAGCATATGATTTTGAGATATCCCATAATGATGAGATGCTGTGTCATATTAATGATATACTATTTCGAAATTATGACTTAGTATCTCATGAGTATGACTTAACGTCTCATAATTATGACTTACCAGTGGCCTAATCCTTGAGGATACTTTTTTTCCATAACAAATTGCAAATGTGGGACATTTACCTTGAAATTTCTCAAAAAACTGTACAGTAAACATGTCTGATTTCCACCAGGGTAGTAGTCCTAGATGTCCTAAACACAACCCATTCAGTCTTGGTCAGAACCCATGGAAATTTTGTTTTTATTGCATCTCAAAATTGTGCAAACATGGGACTTTTAACTTTTTAATTTTTCAAAAACTGTACAGTAAAAATGTCTGATATTCAGTATGGTAGTAGTCATGGATGTCTAGTATGTAATCTAGTCAGTCTTGGTTAGAACTAGGAAATATGCGTTCTCATGCATGTCAAGGTTAATATTTCTTTGATTACATAGTACAAATATGTGGTCATAGATGTCCTAAACACAACCCATTCAGTCTTGGTCAGAGCCTATGGAAATTTCGGTTTTTATTGCATCTCAAAATTGTGCAAATATGGGACATTTAACTTGAAATTTCATAAAAAAAAAACTTTGCAGTAAACTATCAGTAGATACTAGTAGATGTAAAGATGCAGGTCCAGACCAGGAACATGCATAAGTATATGTTCAGTTAAAGGCTAGGAACAGATGCAGATACAGACACAGGCAGAGGAAAAGTCACTTTTGACACTGAGGTGATGATGCCACTTCCTTTGACAGCAGGGATGCTGATGGACGTGCTGCTTCAGAGACCACGAGTTAACGCCTCTCTTTTGAGGAGCAGCACCAACAATGTCTGTGAAGCTGCTTCTACGATGCACCCTCAGGTAACGCTGCTGTCACATGCTGAGTGATGGTACAAGCGCGTCCTCATGCATGTTTTATTCTACAGTTTGGTCGTGCAGCTGCTACTGACACACTGATGTTGGACGGAAAGTCAAAAGTATTAGGATTTGTCAGTGCTGCGTCTGTGCGTTTAGAGTGCATCATGAATGTAATGCTTGAAAATGGATTAGATCAGTAAATGCACAGCAACTCTATCCAATCTCACATTTAAATGTGTCTATTTACTTTGGTTTAACTATTAAAATAGTTAAAACAACTTCACTTAATTTTCATCTGGTTACACAAAAATATTTTCTGGTTTCTTTGCTCCATATACTGTATCAAAGAAATCATATAAAATGGAATAAGACACTTCAATGTTTGGGAAACACCGGTCAAAGTTTTCACCATTATCTGACATTTTATGGACCAAACAACTAATGGATTATTAGAGAAAATTATTAACATCTTGACGTATTGTGAAGGTAATCTATAGTTGCAGCCCTAATAATCACATTTAACCTCTGAATGTTTTCCCCTCCAGGCTAGAGAAGAAACGCGTGGCCACATGTTTAGTCCAGCAGAGACGTCTGTCGGGGGCAGATGCTGTCAACGCACTCAGACCATTCTATTTTGCCGTCCACCCAGACTTCTTTGGTCAACATCCCAGAGAACGGGTACATATCTTCTGTATCAATAAGGGTTTAGCAAATAAGTAATGCTAATAAATGTGTTGTATCAAGGGCTGCAGCCATTATTCAGTTATTCATCGATTTCTAAATTACTCGTCAACTGCTTTGATAATCACTTCATTGGTTTGAGTGTTTTTTTCAAAATGAGCTTTCTGATTTTTCAGCTTCTGTAATGTTAATATTTTCTGGTTTATTTGCTCCATGTAACAAAGAATTCATTAAAATAGAATAACATTGGTTTTTGGACAAAACAAGACATTCGAGAGCATCATTGTTTCCAGGTTTGGCAAACAATGATCAACCTTTTTTTTTTTTTTTTTTAACATCTGACATTTTACGGACCAAACAAGTACTCGATTAATCAAGAAAATAATTGACAGGTTAATAGATTTTGAAAATAATCGTTAGTCGCTGTGTGCCAAACTTATCCAAAGAAGTGTCACTGTTATGAGGTTATCCAAGGCAGTCGACCTCTTTGTGTTCGCATGTTTGTCGCAGCAGACACACAGGGGTAACATTTATTTTTGTGTGTTACAGGAAGTGAATGAGAGTTCTTTGAAGAGACTTAATGGCTATTTGGAAAACCTGCAAAAACCTGGCTCGCGCTCACTTGAGCCAATGAAGCTCACCTTTTATGTCAGGGACACAAAAGAGAGCAGTGACATACAGGCAGACCTCACCTCAGGTAAAGTCACAGTTAATATTCCTCATGCTTTTTTATTTTTGTTTAGTTTTTATTTATTTATTTATTTATTTATTTATTTTGTCAGGGTTCCGGTCTGTGAGTTTCACCCTGCACACAAATGATGTCTTGAGCACAGTGATGAACGTGTTAAAGTCCTGCAGCCTGCCTGTGGAGCACATGAAGGGTATGAGAGCAGATGCAGAAGCATCTAAAAGTCCGTCGGAGGAAGGTGTGCCTTTCTACAGACCTATCAAATGGGATAAGAGCTACTACACCTTCACTGGCTTCCGAGACCCTGAGCAGGAGCTTCAGCAGGCCAAGAGAGTGGAGCCCACACTCAGGTTAGCCACACTGAACCCCAAGCTCACAGTCGTGACTGATTTCACACACACATACATTTGGATTCAGTTTCACTTGTCTCAATTCAAATTCACTTTTTCAAATTCACTTCTTGTGCCACACATCTGGGTCCTGGCGAAACTGAACTGAGTGAATGAATTAGGGAGTTTTTACTTATCTATTTACCAACCGAATGAAATACAGGTTAACATTTACTGCAATACACTTTCAAAGCAATACAATCAGTTTCAATTGACGTTTCTCAGTTTCTAAATTTAAAAGCCATTATTCCAGTTGTTTAATTCAGTTTCAAATTGAGTGGTTCACATTCAGTTATACAGAATTCACGTTCAGTTCCTGTTGGCACAAATGTTATTCCATAGAATCAAATAAACTTTAAATCTTTGCATTGACTTAATGTGTAATCTCAGTGCGTGAATTAGCTTAGCATTTAATGTATCGTTTGATCATTTGAATACATATTTTATGTGTTTTTCTGACATAAAACACTGACCTTGTCAGGACCAGTAGTCCTGATGGAGACCGATACCTGGTTCTAATGAGGCAGAACCAAATTTCTGAGGAACTGATTAAGTTTAAGATATGTATTGTGATTAAGGTTAGTGATAATGGTTTGTCACGCCTGTCCAAATTAATGGAAGTCAATGCAGTATCTTTGAGGAACAGCAGTGCAAACCGGTGTGTATGTGTTTCAAATGTAACCATCAGTCATGTTTTCCTGTCTTTGTCAGCTTGTGGCTGAGAAATAACGAGCCCGAGGCAACAGAGAAGCACAGTGCAAGTCTTCCTCGGAGAGAAGAGCTGAATCGCCTGAAGAAGGAACTTTGTGACAAGTTTGATCTGGCTGATATCAGGTATTCTAGTGTGTCATGGAATAGCACTGTAGTTGTGGCTGGGCAATATTGCCAAATCAGTCAATAACGATTGATATCGGAGCCTTTCGTTGATTTTTGCTCGCGAATGAAAAGTCAAACAAGCTGTGGTTTTGAAATTCTTTATGGATGGAACACAACAAACACATCTAAGATGGTGAAACAGTCAAATCAATTAATCTCATTTAATTGTTTATTTGTTAAAATTCTAGTATATTTTTATTAACAACATTTTGCCATCACTATTAAATTATTGCCTAGGCCTAACTATAGTCTACCTGAGTGTGTAGACTTGCTTGTCCAGTGTAGGTAGTTCTATTATGACTTTGACTGCTTATTTTATTCCCATGGTTCTCAAACTGTGGTACTGTATTGTACCACCAGTGGTATGTGAGCTTTCTCTTGGAGGAAAATCAGAAATACTGTACATATCAGAATATGTGATCGGAATGGAGCTGAGGAATATTGAGTAGGTAGAAAATAAAACCAATAACTAAAAAATTTGAATAAATCAAATAATAATGATTAAATTCACCTTATTAGTAACACTTTAGTAAGCAGGACAAATAGAAAAATGTATGTTTGGGTTTTATCCAAATTCACCGTTTGGTTTTACAGCCCTTTGTCCTGAACTTCTCATCAGATGCTCCTGTTTCATACGTGACAGATGACTTGAGGCGTCTCTCCGTCTCTGAACAGCTCATGTTGACACGTCTCTTTAATGTCCCACTCTTTAAACTTGTCTGTAAGTAGTTAATGTCAGTGCTGAGGGAGCAATCATTCTAGCAACAGGACCTGTAAGCAGAGTAACAGAGCTGGAAAAGTCAGTTAGAGGAAAAGCTTCTGCAAAAATGAGTGGCGTCACTGCAGATGAACAGCCAGTTCGCACTGTAAATCCACAGAGATCTAGTAATATATCCCAGAACTTAACAAACTGAATCTGACCGTATGGAAACAGCTGTGTGTAGAGTGGACATTATTACAGACCTGCAGTGTCCTGACATCTTCACCCTCTGTCATTCTACTGTGGAGAACACATAGATATCACAATAAAAGGATGTAAAATAAACAAGATATTAAAGTTAGAAAGTGCTAGATTCTGTACCTGGTCTGAAGAGAATCCATTGCCTGGATTTTCATCGCTTCATCTTTTATGCCTGTTTTGGATCCACTAAAAAGTTGTCTCCTCTCTTTGTTATGTTATTCCAGGACATATTGCAGGGTTATGATAGAATTATTGATCAATAACACCAAAATAAATCCTGCCCTCTGAACCCTTTAACCAGTACCTGTGTGTGTGGTACCATGATGCATGCGTACAGAGTGTTCCTATGTGTATGCAGGTGGCAGCGCAGCTGGGGAGTGGCCCACCGGTGCTGTCAGCTCCAGAGTCTGAGCCGCCTTTCTCAGCAGAATCCTGAGGCCCTCATCACTCTGCAAGGTAAAGAGTCTGAGAACTGACGTGCGACTCTAATCTACATTTGTTTACTTTCCATGATTTTCACAGGGATCTGTGATGGTTGTTAATTGTCCCAAAATAGTGTAAAATGTTGTTCTCAGTTTTTTCCTTTTTCCCCCCCTCCATCTGGTAAAAATAACTTAAATGATAACAAATAATGAAAACTTAACTTCAGTAACCAGCAATTGAACAACACTAATCAGCTGTCTCTTCATTTTATATCTGTACTGCAGTGAAGTTATGTTCAGTATTTTCAATAAAATTATTAATAAATATATATTAATACATAATCTGAAAAAAAATAATAATTTGGATGAAAAAAAATAAGTGAGTTTTAGTGACGTAGCAACATTTATCTAGTTACTGATTCCTAGTTTGGATTAATTGTCCGATTAATACATAATAATCGGCCAAACTTATCTTTACATACCACAGTTATCCTTTGTTTAAATTGGTGTCTAGTGACCCGAGCTCTAAACTTGCCAAATAAATACAACTAAGTAAACACTGATATTCAAATAATGAAGTGGCCTCCATTTTGACATCACGGCTCTGCGGCTGCACACGTGAAAAGTTTGGACAGACATAAATTGAATTAGATTCTGCTGCAAAATAATATGGCGATGCATCATCATATCCAGAAAAGGAAAGTGCTGGACTGATAATTAAACGTCTTTATTGAACAAATGGCTCACATAAACTGTTTGTGATTGTTCCGTATCATATTAATATTTTAGATCCTGTGACAATAATAGTAATCACACCTGTTTTTAGTGCTAATTGAGGATTCTTCTGTCCTAAACCCGTCCATCATCTTCAAAAACGACATTTGCTCACCTCCTCTGCAGGACACACTGTGGTGTTTTCTGACCAGTCGGGGATGAACGCCTCCGGACATGTGATGCTGGGGACCATGGACGTCCATCATCAGTGGACCAAAGTACTGTAGCTGCAGAGCCTCTGCTGTCACGTTTTATTTCCGCTCAATTCACTTTGATTTATGTTACACCAAATCCCAGCATGCATCATCTCGGGTACAGAGTAAGGCTGAGAGCGTACAATATTGTCCGGTTAAAGAGAAGCTCTCTCTTTAAGAGGAAGGCATTCCTTCCCACACACTACATGAGATCTAAACACTGCAGCACTGAGAAACATTATTTATTTATTTTGAAAGTTTTAAAAATTATAAAGCAGTTTCTCCTCTTCATGCATTATATATGTAAAAAAAAAATTACAACTGTGGAGTAAAGATTTATCTTCATCTCTCTTAAAACTCTTTAACAGGTAATTTCAAACTTGTAGTATGCAAACAGATGTTTAGCAGCTGTGGTCCCACTAATGTGTGTGTATTTACATGATTTGAAACCTAATTTTTTTAAACACTAAGACTTTTTAACCATTAAAATTAGGCAAGGTGGTTAGTGGAGCTACAACTAACAATTATTTTCCTATCAGTCGATTAATTTTACATAAAAACAATTACATAAACCGTCAGTGAATATTGAAAAATAATAGTTTTCTGTCAAAAATGTTCAAAATTACGATGTTCTCATATGTTGTATGTCCTCTGCTTGTTATCTGCAGCTTCTCCAGCAGCTGCCCAGCTATCGCAGCCTGCAGCAGCAGACTGACTGGCTGAAGGAGAGGATCAGTCTCCTGCTGGGGGGGGTTCAGGTGATCCACCTGGAGAGGCTGGGTCCAGTCCAGCCCATCACAGAACACTACAGCACCCTTAGCACCTTCCATAAGAGGCTGATGTCCCCACATCTTCGCCTGCACCCCAGGAGCCTGCAGGGTCTCACCATGATACTGGAGAAGTGAGCAGTCGCAGTCACGACTCAAAGGACATCCCTCCCACTCACTTCTCTCTGCTTCCTACATAATCAAGTGTTGTTTGTGTCCATCACAGTGACCGCTCTAAGCCTGCTCTTCATGAAATGGGACACTTTATCATCCCGACAAACTGTGACCCTCCCAAGCTGCAGGTCTTCCTCCAGAGCCACGCCCCCAAGGCCAGACAGCTCACCCAACACAGAGTCCAGTGAGTCAAACCTATTACTTACTGTTCTTCTGTTTGTGTCGATACAGCCATACAAATGTTTTATTCTTCTTTTGCGTTTGGTGGCACCACATAGCGTCGTAGTGGCTAGCACTGTTGCCTCACAGCAAGAATGTTACCAGTTTGAATCCCAGTTCAGAGTTTGCATGTTCTCCCGGTGGGTTTTCTCCAGTTTCCTCCCACAGTCCAAAAACATGCAGATGTTACTTGGAGAGTAAATGCTAGTTTTTCTCCGTACGTTGGTCCTACGATAGACTGAGGACCTGTCTAGGGTGGACCCCACCTTTTGCTCTATTCCAGTTGGGATTGGCTCCAGCCTCATGTGGAGGATAAAGTAGTAGACAATGACATGGTACGTCCCACTAGTCCATCTGCTTGCAATCACAGAAAAGCCCTTGTTCTGACCAGGTTGTGAACCCCATTCTTCTGGCGTCAAAAGGCAAGAGTGCTAACCACTATATCAACTGTGTGGCACCTTCCAAATAAATAACGCTGTCTGTGTGTTGTTTGTACAATTGATTAGTGCCATAGGGGGGGAAAAATGCCTTTTGAGGACATTAAAGGTTTTTCTTACTTTACATTAAGGATGGTTGTGATTTTCAAATAATCACAACTGTCACAGGATCAAAAATGTTAACAAAACCATTGTGTTATACTACATACAGCACACACAGCAGAGGCAGAGTTTTTTTTTCTCTCCACTGATGCTAAGTGTTTGCTCATTGTGCTCACTGCTGGATTTAGTTTGACCTCTATGCACTTTGTGTGTCCAGGCTGCAGGTGGAGGAGGAGGCAGTGGTAAAGCAGTGTGTCCACAGTCTGTCTCTGGGGAGTCTGTCTAAGGAGCCCAGCATCAGCTCCAGTCAGATGATCATGTGCTGTAAAAGGCTGTTGGAGCAGCGCTCCCCCCTCGTGCAGGGCCTCCACATCTACATCTCTCACTTCTATTCAGTCATGCAGGATGGGGACATGTGTGTCCCCTGGGACTGGAAGAGCTGACTTCACTCGGTCCAGAGGTGGAAAGAAGGGAGTGTTGCAGCGCCAGATTCAGACTCCATGTTAGCACGCTTGTTTCTTAGCTGTGCGGAGGTCACGACAGATGTCACATCTTTTCCTTCTCAGAGGAAGTGCTGCATTCAAGCTGAGCAGTGTGGACTCTTCCATTAAGAAGCACTTTAACTTACCGCTGGAAAAAAGTGAACGGTCAGTAGAGGTCAACAGTTTTCCAGCCTGAGGGGAGTTAGCTCCTCTTAGAGGTCGCAAAATAATTCAAGTGTGAGAAAAAGATAATACTTTCCTTTTCATCACAAGGGAAAACGTTGGTTCCTTCAGTTGAACTGTGCATCAACAGTGTTTTGTGCCTTGTAATGGATTCAAAGATGCAATAGCAGTGAAGCAGTTTTCAGGGTCACAGTCTTTGTTGTGGTTTGAAGAAATATTAATGGTGTAATGTGACGTGCACTGAGAGAAATAAATTACGGTTCTGTTAAATATACGATCTGTAAATTATACATAAACACCACATTTAACGTACAAGGCTGGAAGTTTCCACTCTGATGGACTGACAGAAGACGAGCAGGAGAGTTTTGAGATTCAAATCCCGGCTCGATCAAAGTGCTGAAAGGGTCTTTAGAGAGGAGAGGTCACGTCCTGTTCACTGACCTGCACAGCCTTTCATTTGAAACTTGACAATTACTGTGACCTAACATTTTGTTGTGTCGCTTTTTAACGTCAGAAATTAGCGCCTCGTATATTTGCTCTTTTAAAAACATGTTATGATCTGAACTGTAAAAAACAATCATCCTCTTAGTGTGACCTATGTTCATTACCTTATAGAAACACAGCTGAGGTTTGTCACAAAAAAAGGCGGCGAGTGTTCACTTCCTGTCAGTCATTTCTCCACCGATCGTTGTCAAAATGCCCTCAAAATGTTCACCTGGCAAAAAAAATACAGGCGTCAACAGACAGGAGAGTAAATACAGTAAATAAAATTTATTTTCATTGATTAGACAACACAGATTCCCTGTTCTAATGGAAATAAAAAGGCAGTTGGTTTCAGTCCATGGAAACCGCTGCAGTGTAAATTCCTCTCTTATCAGCAAGTTATCGCCTACATTTCATACGGCTCATGATGATGAGAGGGGAAGCAGCTTTATAAATATCAGCGTTGTGTGGGTGTGTATAGAGGGGCTGGGGTCAGAAGAGGCTGTTGGAAGGATCATTTGCGCTGAACTTGTGTGAAGGATGAGGACATTTGGAAAGGCTGGACCGTTTTCTTGCGAGAGTCCAGCGACACCCTCTGACCAGCTGTGGGCAGCAGCTGGTTGCGTTTGATGATCTGCAGAGCCAGCTGGGTGTTTCCTGAGGACACATGACACAGATCACAGGCTCATCATCTGATTTTCAACACATGAAACAACAAAATTCAGAGGCTCAATGACCAGATGATGGTTATGCTGTGCACCACAGCCATTTTGACAGGTCACAGTCAACAAAAAACAACACAGGAGTAAATAATAACAGAGTTCTTCTCAGTTTTAATGTACATGCTGTGTGTTGCTACTCAATCTGAATGGGAAACCTGATTTGTTCCATGCAGGGAAAAACAGAATATTAGGGCCATACTGAAGAAAGAAAATATGTAAGGTTTTAAGAAAGAGTCACTAATATTATAGAATAAATTAAATAAAATCCAGCTATAAAAGAGAATAAAGCTTTTTTCATGAAAGTTTAATTTTTTTCCCCTTCAGTTGTAGTAGGAGGAGCTGACTTTAAACAGACTTCTGACTGGCTTAAAAGGCTCATGGTGCGTGTGAGAGTGAGTTCTGACCATTTTGTAGCTCTAAGTAAACTCCCAGCAGGATGGCTTCAGGTGGAATCTCCTTGGTGTTCACCATTGATGCGGCCTAAAATAAAAACAATATACACCAATCACAACTGGATGAGCACTAATGATGTCTGTTAAAGTCAAACAACCATTATTTATCCAGGTGACGTGGTGAACGTCAGAGGAGAAAACCGTTTTCTGTTCACACTGGCATGTGCATGTCAAGTGGATGTGAATGGTCACATTAAGTAAATTACCCTTTTAGCTGTTCTAGTATGGAAGTGTGGGTGTCTCTCCCTCTTTGTCTCTCTCTAACAAAAGTGTTTTAAAAAAAAAAAAAAAGAACCATAAAGTCTGAATCAAGTGATCAAAAATAAATCTCTTCTGACTTTGTCCCCCTACAAGAAAAATGTGTTACCACCTCCCCAAATCGGAATAATTACAAACGTCACCATGTTTCTCTATGACCTGCTGAAGTCATGTTGCCGTCGCCTTGGTTACCTGATGCAAGCACTTGCGGGCCTTCTCATACTCGCTCCTTAAGCAGTAGGCGCTGCCAAGGTTGAAGAGCATCATGGCCCGCGCTGATGTCACACTGCTGGGGTAACACAGAGGGGTCTGCTTCCCTGCTGCACACACACACAAACACAGAATAAATACTTCAAGTTATATTTAAAGTGATATCTGTGTATATGTCAAAGAGTCAAGGTTTAAACAAAGCTAACTCACAGGACTCCACGGGATCGTCCCCTTTGTCAGATCCTGTTGACAGAAAAATCATTTAGGAAATGAGACTACATTGGATCTTTTGTTGTGTAAGGAGTGAAACCCACAAACCTTGGTCTTGCTCACTGCTCAGCACTCCCACTGACACGTCACTGACATTCTCTGGGTTGAGATGAGCGATGGCGTCAGAGATCCTGTCCAATGAGATGAGGGCTTCAGCAGCATAGAGGTGACCCAGGAACCTGAGAACGCAACAGAGCAGGAAGAATACACTGATAATCAGCTCATTAAATGTTTCAGACCAAACCTTTAATGTTCAATATCATTACTAAGCCCGGCTTTTATTCAGTGCAGTGCATCCAGCATTGCACATTGTGACACAAGGAAGAACAGATTTCAGTCAGTTACAAGCATTAGTATTTAATTTCTACTACTAGGTATCTCTCAATCAAAATAATATCAGAGGACCTACAATGACAATGTAAAATTGTGTGGAAGTGTAAGTGTTATTCAGGAAGTTGTTGTCATGCGTGGAGGTTGACACAGTGAAATACGGCGATATCTTGCATGTCGATTTTCTTTTTATGCATATCATTTTTAATGGATGCTACAAGAAAACATTTAACATTTTGTGGATTAACAGAAAAATATCAATTGGCATTTTCGTTCATTAGTTGGTGCCAAGTGGTCAGTGGAGGATGTCACAATATATGATTTCACAAATACTCTGTATTTTTGCAATATCATATTGTGACTTAAATATCGCGATGTGGTGTTTCAGGCAATTTCCCCCCATATGATCCAGTAACGAGAAATACTCAATAAAATGTAGTTCTGAATATGTTCTTCCTCACTCTGATGTTTCATAGGTTTGCCCCTGAAATCACAGCTGTCATATACCATCATTTGGTTACACATTTGCTTCATGGTACAGATGGAGGAAATTGGAAGTCATGCACCAAACATTGTGTAATAGACAGGAGAGTCGAAGTGGAGTATGTAGGCGAGTCAGAGGTTTAAATATTTAATTTCATTGTGAAACAAGTGTAAGATTAATTATGCTAGTCCTTGACTTCCTGCTTATTCACAGACTAGTTTCTTTGTACACCATATACACTGCATGCTCATAAATTGCACAGCACAGCTGGAGTTTAAAAAGGCTTTGGTTGTAGCAGTAAAGTAACAGAACACATTGAAGAAAGAGGCATAGCACTTACTTGAGGGATCCTGACACCTTGGTTTGGTGAAGCAGTTTCTCAGCATGGTTCAGAGCCATCAAGTTGTCTCCTAGTGCTAAAGCCACATAAGCACTACAGGCCAGGATGGAGCACCTGCACATGAAACAGCTTACATTATGAATGACTGTCTGTGGGAATCTCTCTGATACACAGGTTATTATTTTTAACTATACGCTATCTCCCATATTCAGCAGAACTGAGGTGGCAGGAAAAAAAAGATGAGATGTTTCATTACCTGAGATTTTCGACCTCCTGTTTTCTGAGAGGAGACGATGGAGCTGCAGACAAGAACTTATCAGCCTCCTGACCTTTCCCACTGCAAAACACACCAACATTATTCATCAGAACACACACTGAACTCAAGTGAGAGGCAGTCTTTATCTGACAGTGTCCATGAATGAGATGATCCACAAACAAATGAAGTTATACGAGTGTTGGGGTGAATTCTGACCTGCACGCATCACTGTTCTCGCTGCCGCTCTCTGTGCTTCCCGACTGACTGAAGCTCTTGGAGCCGTTGTCCGTCTTGGCGTCCACCTGCTGGTGTTCAGGCAGAAGCAGCAGAGCGTTCCTCAAGCAAATGGCTGCAAACTCCATACTGGCTACTGGGATTGCTGCTGACTGGCCCTCACTGCACAAACACAAACAGTAAATCAACTGTGAACAAACACAGCAACACACAGATATGCACAAGACACCACATTTTTGCACATTCAAATTTTGTATATTGGTGTCACGTGTTGCTCAAACTTCATTAAAACCAATGACAAGTAACAAACCATAACACATAGGGATTAAACCTCGACATCAGAGTTGATACTGACCTGTAGATGGTATTTTGGGCTGACTGTGATGCCAGAACAATCTTGCGATGGTAGCCCTGTCCGACAATAGACTGAACTATACCTTTTTTACAAGGCAAACCTTTGCTCTCCTGCTCCGAGCCCTAGACATGAGAAATTAATTCAAATTAACATAAACGTATCATGAGCCAATAATGCAGCAGTTATAATGAAATAACTGGGTTTTTCACATAATGATGTGTTCAATTTACTTCAGACATCAGAACTGAGACTGATGTCACCTCCAAGTTAATCACGTTCCATTTTTAGGTTAGAAATAAACACAGTAAATGTATCATAGGCAAGCCAAGAAATACCAGATGATAACAGGGATCTATGCAGTGTTTTGCACACACAGTGTAGCATCTATTAAACAGTAATGTGTGTGTGACTGACATAATATGATACAAATAAGAAACAAAAGTGTAAGTAACAGTAAAAGTAGCAGAGAACTTTTATTAGTGACGCAAATGACAGCCATTTTGGAATTTTATGTTGGGGTTTGTGAGGTTGTTCCAATATTCTGTGCTGGAAATCCAACCTGTTGAAACTTCTAAATAAAACCAAGAAATTCCAACTTCTGACAACATCCGGAACACACCATAGTAGTTGTTTGCCAAATTCTACCCATGAAACTCTGGTAGAGCTTAGACTCAGTGCACCGTCCCTGTTAAAACTGTAGTGTGTAACCTTTGAATGCAAACAAAACTATTAAAAACTATTGTCAAGTGAGGTAACACAAAGCTGACAAAGCCCATCAACTCAATGTGAGTCTCTCTGTTTTCCAAAGTATGGTGGGGTTTCGATCTCATATTCCACAGTGACATTTCCACACTGCACAAAAGACATGGTTTTCTTTATGCCTAGACATGGAGGCAACAGCAACATCATTGCATTAATAAAGTGGAACGGCTGCAAACAGAATGCAGTATTCTACTCATAATCAATCAATTTGTTAATTATTTTCTCAATTAAAATTGAACAAAAGTGTTTCTCAAACTGGAGATGGTAAAGTTTCTGAAATATCTTGTTTTGTCCACAAACTAATTTAGTTTTAATGATCTTGTTATGGAGCAACGAAACCAGAAAATACTCACATTTAAGAAGCTGGAAAATAAGAAAACTTATTTTTATAATGAACAAAACCGTAACACTGATTAATGGAGTATCAAAATTAATTTAGTAATTGACAATTAATTTAGTAATTGAATAATATTGGATAAATACATAAGTAAGTGTTTCAGCCTAGCTGAAAACACAAATAAGCACCAAAGTTTGAAAGTGAAATCTACTGATCAAAAAGCCCAGTTGCGCAACAGTTTGACAGAATAAATGCTTCTTGTCTCCACCCAACCCTGTGCTGCTGGTGCATACACACAAACACTCCCTCAGTCAAGTCGTATAGTTTAGCATTTTCAGATGAAGGACCCAGCATACAAATATGTTACATGTTACACTGTTTCTTTTCCTAAAAACTATACACACAACAAAAATCATTACGTTATGCAAAGCAGCTTAAAAGTATTCAAAAATATCCTTGTCAAGTGTGAGGTCATTGTCTTAAATTCAGATTTAACATTGAACAAAATATGAAAAAAAAAAGCCGGCTAAGCTGTTACAATTAAAATACGCTGAGAGAATAACCCGGTACGACAAAACAAAAACTCCTTATATGTTTATATAATCTGAACAGCAGGCAAACATGAATGAAGTCCTACCCCTTTGTTGGCTGCGATGCAGCACTCGGCGAGTCGTAACCACAACCGAGGGTTGGAGTGGTAAACCTGCACTGCCTCCATCAGACACTCAAAGGCTGCCAGTGGTCTGCCGATGTGTAGCAGCTGAATCCCCGAGTTATAGAGCAGCTCGTAGCGCTTGTTGGCTAGTAGAGCACACATGGGGATGCCTGTGAACTTCTTAGCTGCAGAATATGAGAGGGACATGTTACTGTGGGGGACCAACATGTGGAAAACGTAATAACTAGGGACATTCCAATCAGCATTTTCTTCTTTACTTTATCTTTGGGTACTGACTGATACCATGTACCAATCTGATGCTTGTACTGTACACGCTTAGATGACAGAGTTGCACAGTGCACCATTTTTTAATGATAACTGTCAATAAAATAAATATATGATTGGAGCAGAAGGAAAAATAAAATCCTCTTATTTGTCTGTCATGGTGCTGATAAAGAGGGAGAGCGAGGGCGTGTCATCCACTCACTGTTCGCTAAACCATCTCTGTGTTTGTTTTAAACTGTGACCAAAATGATGAAAATACCACTTTTTACATGTTTGCTGAACAGGTGCTATGAGTGTCGCTGTAAACGTGAGTTACAGTGACGTTCAAAGCGTGTGAGTGTGCTGAATAGGGATATAACGATACACTCAATTCACCATTCGATATGATTCACGATAGATTTTTTTCACAATTATTTAAAAAAAAAAAAAAAAAGAGCTACAGACAAATTATTTATAACTAAATAAAATGGACTGCTGTTGCACTACACTGTTTTTGCTCTTACTCCTTTTGACGGATAGGGTTATAAAAATTCCGTCATGGTCTATTTTTATCAATCATTTTAATTTAGATTTTTTTTACTCTAATGACACATTTTACGAGGCCCCTATTGTGGCCACAATAATGCATGGCTATAATAATGGTAGTGCACGATAAAAGGTGAGTTCACATGCACTTCAGTGATCCTCTTTCTCATCGGTTATATACAGATTGAATGCTGAGTTGTTGAGGGGGCAGAGGCTCAGTAGATGGTGCAGCCTCTTTCTGCGCGTAAAAGCACAGACACACAGGGTGTCTCCTCCAGATCTCAACAGCGAGGTAACAGGGCTCATATCTACTGCTGTATTTCTGTCGCTTTCTTTTCTCCATGAGTAAACTGTTACACGGCTGATTCAGCTCCAGTCTCCAGAGGGGCTCCATACTACGTCTAGCTAACAATATTTCATTTTCAAAAGCAACCCCACCACAGCGCTTAAAGTTTTCAGGCAGAGAATTTTATTAAACGCTTTAATTTGCTTAAATTTAACTTGCTCCCACACTGCCTGTTTTTAAATCTCGATTAAAAACCCACTTCTTCTCCTTGGTGTTACCTGACCATGTATAAGAGTTGGCAGTTTTAGTGTATTATTTATGTATGTGTATGTATGTATGTGTGCCCTGCCAGTCAGGGACTTGGACACACTTTCTCATTGAATTTGGTGGTGGTGGTGGGGGGGGGGTGTCTGAACTCTGGTGGTGTTGTACATATATGCATTTACATAGTTTACATAGTCCCTGTGTTTTGTTGGTTTTAGATTCCGTTTTATATTGCTCTCTTTTATGTATTTATGTGACGTACAGCACTTTGGTCAACTTAGTTGCTTTTTAAATGTGCTATAGAAATAAATTTGGATTGGATGGGATTAATTATTTCCTAAACTTATGAAAACACCTCAGTGCGATGTGCCAACAAATATGAAAAATGCAAAGATACAGAATTAGACAATCACAATTAAAATTTGAGCAAACTATTAAACAGAAATTAAACTGAACTCAAGACCTTCTGTAGCCTTTCCTGAACGAGACGATTGTGTCTGTCTCACAAAGACGACTTCCCACGGCTGTTTTAATGTTGTTCTGAAGGCTGAAACCACACTCTGCTGCCACATTAGAGACTGGAATCCCCAGTGTCACATTTAATTGTAAACTACAGGATTACAGATGCCGACACAGGTGGTCTTCAAGTGGTTGACGACAGTGTTGTGTGTGAATTTGAAGTTACAGTATCTGTCTGTGGTAACTTGGTTCCACAAAGTAAGAAACACTGGCACTCAGGAATGTAGTCCACATAATATTATTAGCCGAGGATTACACGATCACGTCACACTTTATATCATATATATATATATTTATATAAAATATCATATATATGTCTTTCTTATCTACCAAAGCTATCCTATGACATCAAAGATTCACAGTGCCCTTCATCACATAACATCAAAGGTCTTCGATACCACACTCACCCTCAGTGTTCAACTTGTATAAATGAATCTTTCAGATTATGTTTGTCATGAAAAAAAAAAAAAGATAAATGACAAGTTCTCAGTTAACGCAAATGCTTCTTGGTTAATTGCCCACTGTACTGGACGTGACTGTATTTATTTGTAATACACTGGTATAAACGATTGGGTGACTGCCAATCCTCGATCTCTTAAAAATTGCCCAGATCAGCTCCAATAAGATGCTTGAGTTCAGGGTTGGGACGTCCCTAGTAATAATCCCACATGTATATAAGGTGTTGTCTGAATTAATATCACTTGAGAGCAGATTCAGCGTTTGCTGTGACCTACATTGGCCGTTGCCGCCGTCCCCCAGCTGTGCACACGTGCTGTCGTTCTCTTGCAGTGCCTTCTTGAAGTAAAAAATGCCTAGGTTATGTTTCCCCATTGCAAAGTGGATGCAGCCCAGGTTGTTCCAGAACATACATCGAACGCATTCTCCTGAATGTGACAAAACAGGACAAATGCACAATCCATCAACAAGTACAAATGAAACAATGATCAAATGGCACCTTCCAAACTTAGATTCATTTAAATACACTATAGATGACTACATTAGCTGCCATGGTTAAGTCAAATCACTTGCTGTGAGGCTTTAACGGAGAATGTCATCAATAATGAAAGGTACAGTAGTAGAGACCTGTCTTTATGGGACCAGGATGCTCTGCAATGTTGGAGCTGTTCAACAGCTTTACCGCTTTCCTGTAGTTTCCTCTCAGGTACTCAAAATTACTCTTGAGGAAAAGTGAGGGCGCAGACTGATGGAGGGGACAGGAAATAGATCAGAGAGCATGCACTGTTCACATTTTCACCAAAATGTTTACAAGTGGTGTCGCACTGTCCAAACAATGTAAGAATGACTCACATTCCCTGCTGTGTTCATCACTGATTTGATCTCTCTTTTACAGGCCTTTGATGACTTCATCTGAATGTAAGCTCTCACTTTGTACTGTAAAAGAAAAAGTCAGAGTCAACATAAAGAAGACTGAAACAGAAACACACATGAAGCCATTTCCACCAGAGGTACAGTTTAGTTCAGTTCAATGGGTCACACAATCATTTGTGCTTCCATTGTCAAACACTGAGAAGGGTCCCAAAATAAGTAATCCCCTCCTGGCTCAGTTGTTGGCACCCTTCTTTTGCCAAGCACAGTGGTCCAGCTCCTAAAGGGCTGAGCTAGACACTTCAGTCTGTTGATTTGTCAACAAAGCTGGGAAAACCCATGTTTTACTGTGCAACCTCTCAACAAAGCTCATCTCCTTGGGATAAACAGCCTAACGCCAAGTAGAAAAAGCACAAATTGCCAGTTGTCCTTCACTGTTGCTTGATAATCACTGTGTAATGTTTTTTTAATTTTCAGTGGATTTATCGGTGTGTCAAGCTGGTATGACAATCTACATGTCAGACGCACACACCTCGCTGTACAAACCCATTTCAGAGCAAGGTGTAACGTTCCAAGGAACCAAGTCATTAGAGTCTATAACTACAGCTCTTACCTGGTGCATCTTTGATTTGGCTGCCTCATTCATAGCTGTGAACTCTGCTTTCTGGTTGCCACTTTCCTTGTTTGAACTATTGTTCTGGGATCCAACAAACGAGAATAATTTTAGATAATGGCTTCAGGCCAACTACAAAAACCTACTGAAATTATACTGTGTTGTGGCATTCAAAGTGCAAAAGCTCAGACATTTACGCTTTGTTGATAAAATAAAATAAAAATATGAGAAACATTGGTAACAAAAGAGCAGATTGTGTGAGATTTTCTTTTTTTTTTCCTCTGATTTTTCTGATGTCATTATCTAACAGACTAACAGAGCTTTGGCACTTTGAATACATAATAGAAAAAGGGCAGACTGTGTGATTTTCTAATCTACTGTAGTGCAAGTCGGGTACCTACATCTCCTTTGCCATTCTTGCTGCTTCCTTGTACAGAGAGTTTATCTAGCAAAGCCAGCAGGTGGAGGGCCTTCTCTGGCTGGAAGGTGAGCAGGTACAGATCCACCAGCAGGAAACACACGGCCTGAGCAAACTTCTCTTCTAGGACAAATAACAATATGACTGCATGCCAAACTCAAGACTGACACATGCTGACCAAGACAACTGAGGCCTGCACTATGACGCAAGATTTAGATTAAATCTCGTCAAGAGCCCAACTAATAAACAAGCAGATCACTATGTAAATCTGAGTTATTGTAATTACTATAATGTAATCAACAACTTACTCTATGAAATTATGTGTTATTTCAAATAATTGCAGACAAATATACCTCACACTGTCGCCGTTTCATTGCTTTGTTATTGCTACTTTTTAATTCAACTTATTGATTTATACTGAGCAAAATTGTATTTAATTAGTCACTGTAATAGCACAGACCCACATGAAAATGTGGACAGGTATAACATTTGGAAAATGCAAAAACCTAATTCAACACTAGCATTATTCAAATAGTCAGAATTTGCTCCAATCCAAACTTTTAGTAGCCTACTTTTGACATTGATGGATGATCTGCCAGTCACAGCAGACTTTAGCAGATCCATTCAGTTGACCAAAACATACCAAATGGTTCCAGAAACTGGTACAACTTCTCTCCTATGGAGATGGCTTCAGAGTACTGTCTCATATGATAGTGGATGATGGCTTGATTATAGTACAGCAAACTGTTCTCAACATCATCGAGCCCATCCATGTCTTCTGCTGATGTGTGAACCTGGAAGACAAAGACAGAACATTTGATGACATCATGCAAAAGTTGAGCAGGACATCACCACTGATTTCCTGAATCATTACATTTCAGGGTTCCCACACCCTGGTTGACTTTCCAAGACCAATTTCCTCAAATTCAAGGACCAAATGTGCTGAAACAGATTAAAATGGGAGTGCAACTTGTAAGAGCTGCTTCGCCCATGGCGTCCACTTTCATTGATTTGCAGCATGCTCTGCATTTGGCCAAGTTATTCTCCTTGGGATCTTGATCAAGTCAGTCTTGGTGTTTTTCTTTGGGGAGATCTTGAAATTCACATTCCCCAGGTATCCCATAATTTACTCTCTCTTGTTTAACATTACTTGCTTATTGTTCTGCATGGAATCTCATGTCAAAAGCAGATAGAGACCGTGTACAGTGCCCACAACACCACTAGTAATTATGAATAAACATTTGTTCTGGGTCGGCCTAGTCTACATATACCAAGCAATGCAGAGTGTATGAAACTTAACTTCTTTCTCACACAAACTTCAAGAAATTTCAATGACCTACAGTATGTTAAAACTTTGAAGGGCTGTGAATTTTTTCTTCAAATTCACAAACTTTCAAGGTCACGTGGGAATTCTGCTATTCAGTTTCCATACTAGTTTTACTTAGTTACGAAGGAAATTTCCCGAAAATAATGCTACAAACTGTACAAAATTTGGATCAAGGATGCTAAGACAAATTCAAACCTCAAAGGCCCATTGTAATTCAAAATATACAACCTAGAAGGACATCAGAGAGCTAGATGTAAGGCCAAGATGTCCAGGAGAGGTCGCTGTGAGCCCAGCTTGACCCTTTCTATGCCTTTTTTGCTCATCAAAGGAAGAGGAAGTGATGTTTTATGTTGACAGTGTGGGACAGAATCAAACTGAACTACCCTGACAATCACAATACCACAGCATTTGAAAAGCAGTGTGTGTAAGGATTGTCTTGCACGATGATTGGTGCAGAGGATACAGGTGATGTGGTGTATAACAAAAAATTGATCTGACGATTTTATTAATCAATATTAGATATAATGTAGATCAATATGTATCAGAAATCACTTCTTTGTATTCCTTCCCGATTTAGATGTTCAATTGGAAAAGTTTTAAAAATTAAGTGACCACATGAGAAAAACAACCCACATTTTCAGCAGTTACCTGGTTCTTCATTGTGATTAGAGTCTGCTTCAGAGTCCCTGTGGTAGTCTGACCGCTTTTGTAAAAATCTACCACAGCTTTGTTCATGGCAATCTTGTAGTCTTCTTTATTGAGCTCCTGCAGGGCTTCAAGGTGCTTGAGAGACTCGTCATATTTCCCAGCCTGTGAGGAACACAAAACTCTGTTTCACCATATTTGCAACATATAATATATGTGTAGATGACTCATGAGCAGCAGCAATGTATGCCTATGCCAGGGCTGCCCTTTGTCACCTATCGGTTTTCTAGATTCAGCCAGGGTGTTCAGGGGTCTGGTTTGGTGGGCTCGGGATTGTGTCTCTGCTTTTGCAGATGATATGGTCCTGTTTGCTTCATTGGGCCGTGAACTTCAGCTCTCACTGGAACAGTTTGCTGGTTGTAAAGCAGCTAGGATGAGAATCAGCACCTCCAAATCCGAGACCGTGCTCCTAAGCCAGAGTGCCCTCTCCGGGTTGGGAGTGAGATCCTGCCCCAAGTGGAGGAGTTCAAGTATCTCGGGGTCTTGTTTACGAGTGATAGAAGAATGGAGCGGGGAGATTTGTGAAGATTAACTTTAAAGAACGAACTCTCATAATGAGATCATGTGATTGTGATTACTGCAATATCCTTTAAATCATAAAAATATCAATTGAACCAAAGCACCCTTTTATAACTTGAAATCATATTGCAGTTAACAGCTGTATAAGTAGGCTATAGTTTTGGGGTTTTTTTTTTTATTGCCGTTTGTTTTGGTCACAGCTGTATTGGGATTATAGTTATTTGTCTATAGAAATGTTCACTACAACAGGGTTAGGGTTGTAGTAGATAAAACACCTTTTATCAGCATGACTTGTCCCGAGGCTGTGTTGTTAAGAATTTACTGTATGAGAAACTGAGATAGGGTAGAAAAAGAGAGGAATGTGTGACATGTTATTGTATAGAACACTGTCAATAATTAATAAATAATTGACAATAAAGTCATGGAGTGTATAATTTTACTGCAAAAAAGACCGACAGAATGTAATATTGGGAGACATTGATTTTTTTTTGTCTGTTATTGCCGTTAAATGCATATAAATAATTTGAAATAAAATAATTCATCATAATTTGTTGAATATAAACATTAAACGTCTTTGTTTATTGAGAAAACCAAGCCTCCATGTCTACCTGCATTGGTTTACGGGGTAGACTTGCCACTCACAATATTGCGGACACGCTGACGTATCGCAGGTATATATGTCTGTGGTCACTGGTACATATGAAATTTCACAGCCAGTACAAAAGTGGTATGAAGGTGTATACACCTAAGAACAATCGCATGAACCGAGAATTAACTGTCATTGACAGATTTTTTTCTACCATAATGACGTAAAAATCTGATATTGAACACTGTTTAACACTGAGGGCGAGTGTGGTATTGCAGACCTTTGAAGTTATCTGATGAAGGGCACCCTGAATCTTTGATGTCACAAAATAGCTTTGATAGATAAGATAGATACATATATAGATAGATGGGGTGACAGCACATTGATGAGCTACGGTCTCACGGAAAGTCTGCGACTACAGGAAGGTGCAGCTTTGCTGCTGGTACAGAAGGAGCTGATTGAAATTTCTCCCGGTGAAGCGCAGGGTTGGGAAGTCCAACATTCAGAGAGTCTTGAAGACTTATCCACTTCCTTCAGAGAAATGTTCCCCGACCTCCCTGACTTTAGCCAAAGTGACACAGGGATAACCAGTCTAATGTGGTAGCAGAGTGAGGTTTTAGCCTTCAGAACAACATTAAAATGGCCATGGGAAGTCATACATCAGAGAAAAAAGACACAATCACCTCATTCAGGCAAGACTACAGAAGGTCAGCTGAGTTACGTTTCTTATTAAGAGTTTGCTCACTTTTTAATTGTCATTGTATGATTCCAAATCTTTGCCTTGTTCATATTTGCCAATACATCACGCTGCTGTGTTTTCTTGGCCTCCCTCCACTGTCACGGCAGAAAAAAGTAAAGCGCTGAATAAAATTCTGTGCCTGAAAATTTTAAGCACCGTAAATATTGTGGTTGGGTTGTTTTTTGAAACTGAAATACTGTTAGATAGACGTAGTATGGAATCCCTTTGGAGAAATTGGATTTAAAAAATTTGGACGCACAGTCTCGTAGGTGTGTGGGTATGATACAAATAACTGTTTTACATTCAAGAAGACACACAGTGATTCTCAGCTGAATCAGTAGTACTAAAGGAGAAGAGGAAGTGACAGAAGTACAGCCATAGATGACTCCTCTTACCTCACTGCTGAGATCTGGAGGAGATACCTGTGTGTCTGTGTGCTTTTACGCACAGAAAGAGGCTGCTCAGAGTGTGCAGTCCTTGGATGGTGGCCTGTGCCTCCACTGTCTACCGAGCCTCTGTTTTGCACCGACATTTAAAGAGCATATAACCAATGAGGAAGAAAAGGAGGAGGATCGCTGAAGCGCACGTGAACTTGCCTATTATAGCACATTATTATAACCACGCATTATTATTTCATAGATTTATTTTTTTAATTAAATGTTACCAGAGGGGCTCCATAAAACTTGGCATTTATATATATATATAAACTAAATTAAAATGACGGATAAAAATAGACCACGGCAGACTTTTTTGACCTAGTCCATCAAAATGGGGGACAGCAAAAAGGTCTAGTGCAACCGCTGCACTGCACGTCAAGTGAGTTGCCCACTCTTTAAACTTAACCCCCCATGAGGATTTGTGTGCCCCGTCTCAAGCACTTGCTGGGTCGGATAATGCCAGTTTTATTTTTGATAAGAGGAGATAAGTGGTGATGTGCAGTGTTTCTGTTAAAGAAATTGGCTTTTTTTGTATTTTTTATTTAAAATAACTATGCCTATAAATAAAGGATAATTTTATTTGGTCAACATTTTTTTGTAAAATTACATTTTTTTTATCTGTATCTCATTTTGTTTAAAAATAATTAAAGAACTGTCTATTAACTGTTACATCCCTAGCAACATATTTACAGGGATTTACAAAATAATAATTTTAACTAAGAGTTTGTTTGCACGATGCATAAACATAAAATTTAGTCTTCCTGCAAAAAAAAACAGCCATGAATGTTAGCAGAGAAGAGAAAAGTTACCGAAAATGCGTCATATGCACTGGCAGCCATCTGCTTCTCCTGGTCTGTCATTCCAGGGGATGCTGAGCTGTCATGCTTCGTCTCATTTTGTTCTAAATAAAAAAAAGACAGAATATATCAAATTTACAAAAACATTCAACAACATGCTTATGTCATATATATGCAGATGAGCAGTGATGACTATCTATGATGACAAAGCTACAATCAGTGGCTAATTTATTATGAACATGACTCTAAACAGTGGATGGATCCTCCCTCTGCAGTCACCTTTAGCTTTGTGACATGGATTTTGTGTATTTTGCTGGAAAGAGTAATTCAAAGAGGGTTAACTGTGACCATAAAGAATAAAGAAATGAATGTGGTCTGCAATAGAACAGGTAAATTTAATGAAGCTTGGGGTGTTGCTGCATGTTAGATGTTGATTCTATGCTGCTGACAGTAAAACAGTGGACACAAAGAAATATACTGCTATATTAACTATATTAACCATTGATAAGTTCCTCGTTTTGTCAGAGTATTTATATTTTTACATGCACAGCTTTTCTAAACTTAATGGAACTGGACGGTGAGGAAATGCAGATCAGTTATAGCTGCTTTACTAAAAAGGAATATGGACAAGTCTGTGAGTGAGACACACACAGGAAGATGAGGGCTAATTTACATTTTTAATCCAAGCACTTTAGTTAACAAAAAAGAAAAAGAGAACATAATTTGAACGAATAATTGATTTGAGTGTCATTCTTTTGATAATTAAAGTAAGCTTTTTGATTCTTCACCTTTTTAAATGTGAATATTTTCTGGTTTCTTTGCTCAACATAACAAGGGAAATCATTGGACTGTGGACAAAAGACATTCGAGAGCATCATCAGGTGGAGGTTTGGGAAACACCAATCAATATTTTTCAACATTGTGTGACAATTTAAGAATCAAATAAGTACTTGATTTATCGAGAAAGTTAGTTGCAGTCCTGCAGCCAAGTTATGAAGAAAACTATCTATGAATAAATATCAACACATCAGAACTTGACCAAGATGTGCCGCAGCAGATACCACTAGCCACTATATAAAGTACATATACCACCTAAAGATGTTGATGAGCGTCAAATTCCATCTGTTCAATGTGAAAACGAACAAAACCCTAATGTAACAATATTGTTCCATTTCACTCGGTTGTCGGCTGCACATACACGCTAATGTTGTAAACAAAGTATACAGGCGTAATAATGCATTAAATCACAGCGCCACTAATTGATACAACGGCATTTTGGAGATTTTCTCTCAATTTAAATCAAATGCCTCTGATTCAAAGTGAGGTGTGAGATTGAATGAGGGGCAGGACACGCAGCTCGGCTACGCTAACATTCACTGAAAAAGGCGCTGAGAAGAAGAGAGACAGCAGAGCACAGCACCATCTGGTGACCACCTTACTGTTACATGACCGAGTCAATACAACGAAATAAACCAGTTATTAATCTGAACAACGTCATTGAACAGCACATCTTTTGGTTAGAGCTCGCTCTAAATGACCCTATCTTGCTACACAGCTAGCGTTAGCTTACACTCACCTGCTGTTTCTGCCATGTCTGTCTCCCTCTTCAGGACAGTTATGAAGCCAATATTTACACTTAAGGTTTAAATTAAAGTGAGCCCCGTTGGTGTGCAGTAGAAATGTTGAAAGTGTAGAGAAAATGCTAAATTTCCAGTGTTTAACCCAGTTTACGATCTGTACTAGTCCGCTCTAAACAGAGTCTTCTTCGCTGGGCGGTGACGGTGTACAACCTTCGCGTTATAACGCAACACCGCCCCCGCCAGGACACGGAGGAAAAGGAAAGTACACGTTTTAAGAACGTGGACAAGATCAAAATAAATGGTATAATGTGTATAATAATACTAACGATTATTTATCGTTATTTATTATTAAATATTATTATTATCATTAGATTGATCTGTCGATTATTTTCTTGATAAACTGAATACTTGTTTGGTCCTTAAAATGTCAGAAAATGTTGAAAACTTGGTGTTTTCCAAACCTGGAAATGATGTTCTCAAATGTCTTGTTTTGCCCATAAACCAAAATTATTCAGCTCCAACGATTTCTTTGTTATGTGGAGAAAATGTGTTGCGTTTATTATTCGTGCTTTGGTTCACAAGTGTTTGTGATCTTTAAAAAGTGGGGCTCCACACATAAAGTTTGGGAAACACTGCTGTGGAGCACTGCAACACAGCAAAGATTGGGAGAGTAAATGGAGATGGGAACTTGAGGTGAACACATGAATAATTGAAAGAGAGTGTGATTAAAGTTGCTTAAAGGCCAAAGACAAGGCACATGAATTTTGTGACATGAAAGTGGAAGGTGTGACAGAAATGTGTGTGGAGAATAGGGTGAAATGGGGGAGAAGAACTTTGATGAACCCTAAATGAGAGCAGAGGAAGAAGGTGTTGTGACTCAGATACATAGTTGTGGCTTCCTGATAGTTATATGTTACAAAGAGATCTAACACCACTGCTTGCTGTGGTTGGGTGGGTGGTTACAAAAGTCAGATGGGATAAGGTGGAAGTGAAAGCACAACTGCAAACTAGTCACTGTGCTGCAGCAGGCTGAGATGGACAAGCTTAAAACAGTTATTAACATTGCCAACAAACAGATCAACCTTGGTTGCGGGTTTTTGGCTTTGCTAACAGCAGGAGGGGAGCAGATCTTCTCCTCAGCAGTGTTCAGCTGTCCCTGCAGTGATCAGAATTTCATATATGGCATGGTGTTCCTGCTGGTGCCAGCTTTGGCTCTGCTGCTGCTGGGTTACATTGTGAACAAGAAGACATGGAAGCTGCTGACAGGTCTGTGCCACCAAAGAGCCAAGCTGTGTCGCTGGAAGAAGCTGAGAGCCACAGTGACCATCCTTTTCCAGATCAGCACCATGGCACTGGTGGCACCTGCCAGCTGGATTGCTGTGGCTCTGCTCAGCGGTAAATACTATGAATGTTTGAGGACTGGGACCAACACTTACATCAAGCATCTGTGTGATGAAACTAAATCTCAATGTGAGAACCTACACAAGTTCCCCTGTAAGGGAGACACTGGTGAAACGCAAGCTAGAGATGTCCTGCTCGCCCTGAGAGCTGAGTCTCAGGTCAGTGCTTTATGTTGTGCTTCTTCTTCGGTCTTTTATTTTCTGACAAAGGACACATTCCTTTATGTCAGCACCAGTTAAGATGTTGCAGAATTGCCTCTTTATATTTATCCTTTTTAAAAGATCTGACATTTAAACTATTATCTGCAACCAGGGCTCTATTTTAACCCAGACAGAAGGAACCTGGGGACATAGGGGGTTTCCAGCCATAGTGTAAATGCGGTGACGTGAACATGCGTAGAATTTAACAGGATTCTGCAAAATTGTTGTTACTAATCAGCTGTTCTTGGGGGCCCACTCTCAGCTCGGGGCCCTAAGCAATTGCCACCTTTAACAACCTTGTTATGTGCCCGTGTTTGCAACTGTGTATTTGCTGCAAAATGTCTTTTGTCAGTGTATGCGATTTAAGGACCATATACTGAAAATAAAAATGGAAGTAGACTTCTGTTTTCAAAATAAACACGTGTTTCTTCACTGTTGTGAAGCCTCAAGATTTGCAATTCTGCAATGAGAGGTTTTGCAACTGGAAGTTCACAGATGTAACCAGCCTCTATTTCCTTCTCAACGGGACTATTAGAAATTAAGACCATTAACTTATCATGCAAATGTTAACTGACGTTGTAAATCAAGGGAGAAATAGAACAATTGTCTGGTAGACTTCTATTTAAATGGAATTCTTTTGCAGCCCTGGAGGCTTTTCAATATATTATTACGGTACTTTTAGTTTGCCTTGAGCAGCAAGTGTAAGACTACATCCTTTTACAGACTGTGTTAAAGACTACGAAAAAGGTGATGCCACAGAGCTAAAACTGACATTGTGTTGAGACTGCACTGCATTATTTTTGTATAATTATCAATTAAAATTGCAACATTTTTAACATTTGCTAGTACAGTATAAATCATATATTGATTAGATTATATTAGATTAGATCAGACCAGTGGTTCTCAAACTTTTAATACCAAGTAACACCATTTGAGCCAACGTTAAAATACAGTGGCAGATTTATTCCCAATAAGATAATTTGCTCTCTCATCATCATCCTCTTCCTCACATAAATTTTAGACACTGGTATACTGAAATCAGATTAAAATGTAGTGAGAGTTAAGGAGAGAGATTTTTATTTGTTATTTGTTTCATTTTTGATGCAAATTCCTCAGCTCCACTCCAATCACATACCCTGGTCTATACAGTAGAACAGTATTTCTGATTTTCCTCCAAGTACCACCAGTTTACCCTAGGTAACATTAGAATACTGGCCCTTAATGTTTTACAAATATCAAGGTGGTTAAATTGAGTTAACATTGATTATACCTGTCTGTCTGTGTGTGTGTTCCTGGTGACCACAGGTTTTGGGTTGGCTGCTCATCACATCCATCATGTTGTCCAACCTGCTGTTCAGCTGTCTGGCCCGGTGCACGTCCCCCATCAGCTATCTGCAGCTCAAGTTCTGGAGGGCATACGCTCAGGAGGAAAGCAAGCTGATTGATTCATACATGGAAAAACATGCCAAAGAGCTTGCTGAGAGGAACCTAAAGTCTTTCTTTAACCAGACCCTGCCTGAGCCCATCATCACTCCTTCCAACAAAGACTGGGAGAAGATCTCCTCCCTCTACAAGTTCAGCACCAAAGGCCAGTACTATAGCACCTTGCATCGCTATGTGGAGGAATACAGGGAGAGTGATGGGATGATGAGGATGATGTCGGTCAAGTCAAGTGAGGCTGCTGATGACAATCCTGCTGTTCTTGGTTTTGTAGATGATGGCAGGATTCCAGTGTGAGAAGGTTTTTCAGCATCTAAAGGTTAATGGTTAAATGTTGCACCACTCTGCTGATATCTGGATTATAGTGATCAAGCAGTCAGTCAAATTTTATTTATATAGCTTATATTCACAAATTTCAGTTGCCTCATAAACATTTTCTATTATTTTTTTTAATAATCTTCACATCACAGTTGCTATCAATAAATGAGGTTGTCTGGAGAAAAATTAATTCAGTGTCTGTACCACTCACAATACTTTAATAATTGCTGCTGATCATTTCATAACATTACATTTGGACTAAATGGGTTTTCGAGAATTCATGTCTGAAAACCTCAAAGAAGACAAATACCACCAACAGTATCAGCGAGGCACAGTGTGAAGACATCCATGTGCATCCTGTGACCCACATGTTTAACTTGTCTGTGTGACAGGAAATGCACCACTTTCATATCAAAGGTTGAGAACTTGGTGTGCTCTGCTGATTGATTGCAAGCAATAGATTCATCATGGGAGCATCAGTTTAAACATGTGATCGCCTGTACACACTGACAGACACTAATAACAGACTTAGTACCAAGAGATAATGCTGTGCTGCACAGCTCACTGTGTAATGCACTCAGAATGTCTGCATTCTGAGCAGTCACTCTTGTGGGAATAAAACACACAAACCACTAAGAGGATGTGATCATTTCCCCACTCCACCCAACACTGCTTCTCTGTCTGTGCAACAATGCCCGGTTCTCCATAGAATACCACAAAATGAATAAATGCCTTTCCTCTTAGAAGAGGAACAAGCAATTTGTCACACCCATTTTGTGTTTTATTATAACATTTTATTATAACATTTATTGATATTTCACTGAGATCATAAAGATCTGATAAAAGAGGATCCAGACAAGACTCAAAGAATCAAAAATATCATAATAAAAGTAAATATTCCCAAAAATACACCCCCCCCCCCATTTGATTTTAAGCAAATGGAGCAGCAAAGTGGAGCGTCTTTTTTCCCAATCTGTGCAGACTATTGGAACAAAAGCTGTAATTTCCACATTTTTTTTTAGGAAGAATGTGGTTCTCTAGATAAAATGGTAGAACCCAAAATGGCCTAGCAGGAAATAATATGCCAGTGGTTGATCTACAGTTGGATAAAGGAAACCATTACATTCTGGCATAAACTGTAAGAGACAATGATGCTTTAAAATTTATGAGGAAATGATGTTCCTTCACATAAAAGTGAATAGAAACATGGGACTAACACTGTTGCAGTGACTTATGTCTGTTCAGAGTACATCACTGTCAACAGACACAAATTAGTGATCGAGAAACCAGATTGGCAGGATTTTACAAGGGATGTAATGTGAACTGGAAAAAAGAGGCTGTACCTTGGCTGTGCAGCAGGGACTTCCCCTTTGGAGAAGAGTAGATCTGCTGAGAAAAGAGGCGATGGAAAAGAGGAAGTACTGACTCAAGGAGGAGCCTGACAAGAGAGCATGTCAGTCTAAGGGAGGGGCACAAAGAGGCTTGGCAATTGTGTTTTGTTTTGAGCTGCTGAAGAGCAGTTAGGAGGAAATGACTGAAGGCTTTACAAGCACTCAACTTATTCATCTCTCACTCCCTGTTGTTATCCTCCATTGAGTGTCTCCTCACCAGAACCATGGATAACTTCAAGACTGTCCTGCGTTTCTTCCTGGACCAGAAAGCTACCATTGGCTACAGCTTCATGGCTCTCCTTACTTTGGGTGGGGAGCGAGTCTTCTCCATGGTCGCCTTTCAGTGTCCCTGCAACCACGACCAGAACTTTGCCTATGGGCTGACCTTCCTGCTGGGCCCTGCTATAGTGCTGTTGGTCTTTGGTCTTTTTTTCAGCACCAGGTTGTGGAGGCTCTACACCGGCTGCTGCCTCAACCCTATGAAGCTTTGCCCGCGTGGGAACTGCTTTGGCTGCCTCAGGGTGTTTATGAGCATCTTCACTGGGGCTTGTGTTGCTCCTATAATGTGGCTTTCTGTGGCTCTGCTAAATGGGACCTTTTATGAGTGCGCTGTCAGTGGTCTTGATGACAACCTGGTCGTGGATGTGTTCTGTAAAAACAAGACAGTGAAGTGCCGAGAGGAGCTGGCTCGAGTGCCATGTGAACGGTCCAAACTGTCCACTGATGAGCGTATGGAGCTGCTGCTGATGCTCAGGGCCCAGTCACAGGTGAGACACATACCTGGGTGTCTTAGCAGCTTGAAAACTGCAACCCAAACCTAAGGAGTACATCATGCTCACTGATGCTGTCAATCAGATTTTGAGGGCACCAGGCCAAAGGGACCTGGAGACCCAACATCAAACTTAACTCACTGCGGCATAACTCGTGCTCGTGTTAATCAAATGTAATGTTCACATTGAATGTGCCCAGCAAAGCACTGGCTCATACTACTTTTTGACAACTGGTCTTATTTCAGTAGCTTTAAGTGATTTTGATATGGTTGTTGGTGCCAGATGATCTGGTCTGAATATTTCAAAAACTGCTGATCTACTGGAAATTTCACTCACAACCATTTCTAAAGTTTACAGAGAATGTTCCATAAAAGAGTAAATATCCAATGAGCTACAGTTCTCTGGCTGAAAATGCTGTGTTCAGGCCAGAGGTCAGAGGTCAGAGGAGAGGGTCAGATTGGTTTGTAATTATAGAAAGGCAACAGTAACTCACATAACCATTTGTAACAAACAAAGTATGCAGAAGACTTTGACTGCACAATACATCAAACCTTGAAGTAGATGAGTTGCAGCACCAGAGGACCACAATGGTCACTTAATCAGGTACACATAATACCTATAAAAGTGCTCAGTGTATATACACATTTTTACTTGTGTCGTTTTGGTAATGCAGAATAATCATCTTGTTCATGTCTTTCTTCCACATCTACAGGTCCTGGGCTGGTGTATCATCATTATCGCCTCCATCGTGGGCCTCACAGGCACCTGCTGTAAAAACTGTCGCTCCAAAGTCAGCTACCTGCAGCTCACATTCTGGAAACGCTACTCGGAGAAAGAGAAGGACCTTTTTGACACCTTCGCTTTGAACTATGCCACCAAGCTGGGAGAAAGAAACCTGCAGAGCTTCTTTGAGAACAAGAGCCCTGCTCCATTCCCTTTCCCAAACCACAAGGCATGGGAAGAGATCTCTGAACTCTACACCTTTTCCAGGAGTGAGCAGTATTACAGCACTCTGCAGCGGTATGTGGAGAGGGCAGACAGGGACTTCATGCCAGAGAAGAGACCTGTCATTGAATTTGAGGATGGAATAGAGATGGCCTAGAGAGGAAGATGATATTTATTTGTTATCTCTTTGTCAGCTTACCTTCCTGGACTCCACATTAATGACCATGATGTATTTTGCTTTGGAAAACTGTACATGGTATGCTGCTCCTTAAGGGTACATAAAAAGGGCATAACCACTCATATATATACCAATTTGCCATACCACTGTAATACTGTATGCATTTTCTATTATGAAAGTGACTCTCAGGGTCTTGGAACACCCATGTGACTATTTTGATTATAGCAATCAGTTTATGTTACGGTTAAATTTGTACAGTGAACAAAGAGATGAGTGTTTAATCAAATCATATCCATTGTAAATGTGTCTGCACATGATATGTCAATTTCCTGAACTGTTGTGTTTGAAGGTAAAGAAACAGTTTCTTAATTACTTTTCACACAGATTCGCATTCTTTCAACATTCCATTATTTTAGAGTCAGACATGTGAGCATGATGCCCAGTCACCAATGGATGAAGTTACGTTTAAATTTTTGTGACTAAAACTTGTGTAATAAAGTGACAAATTGTAGAATTTCTACAGAAGGTTCTTCATGGGGGTCGCTATCGGTCCGCGTGGGAAAGAATTTGTTTTTTTCATTTGAAACGAAAATCAAAGAAACCGTAATTCGTTGTTTTGTTTCAAACAAAAAACAGAAAAAGCGTTTCTTGGTTTCACAATCAAAAAACGAAAAACCAATCCAAACTGAATTTAAGAATGAATTATCTGTGGCTTTTCATTTTGACATTCCAACAGCAAAACGGATAATGCAAATCACGTAACCCGGAAGTGGGCGTTATTTCAAAATAAAAGTCTCGACAAGAAACGATGATTCCGTGTACACTACGTTTTCCAGCTGGTGTACTGTTTGGTGCTGTCAAATAATATAGTTATAATATATAGTTCGAGCTAAGTGTGTGTGATGTTTCGTAAGCAATGATATTTAATTCACTTTTCCACCGTAATGCACCGCTGCTTCTGTGAACACAGGAAATAGCTGATGTTCATCGTTTCTACCACTGGATGGCAGTATGAGTTTATTATTATTATAGTTTTTCATGTTTGATCTTGTAAACCCATTCAAACATGCAGCAAAATGTTTGTTACATTTGTGTGTCACTTTTTGCATTCTGCACTCTGCATTATGTATATTTCAGGCTGACGTAGTTTAAAAGCCAGACTTCTAAAGTAGAATAAAACATTAACATATAAAAATACATGTCATGGTAACTTACTGCTGACACATGAAAGCAGAAAAACTGAGGTGAGTTTTTAGTGCTCTTCTCCTTAAATCAGGGTTTTTGGATAAAAGGCATTTCATATCGAAAAGTTGCGTAAAATTCTGCAGTGTAATAATGCTTAATGTGTTTATTATTTTAAATGCAGTCTGACTTGATTTTCTTATGTTGTGAACTGTGACTATTTTTGCAGCATGACATTAGACTGCATTTGCAAATAAAAGTAATTGGCCCTCTGACACTGTAGCACTTTTACAGCATCAGGACACTTTAATGTATCCACAGTACTTTATTCAAACAATAATTGCAAAATTATTGTCCTGTTGCCTACCGTTTCTGTTTTATATATCTAGATACTATTCTATTATTATTATTATTATTTTATTTTATTTTACTATTAAACTACTAGATAAAAATAATTTTCACAGCTGAGCTGGCACTCAGTTTACAAGATAAAACACGAACAAACCATTTCTTTTAATGCCCCAAATTTTTTGTGGATTCAGCACCTAACTACACATGAATTATAAATAAATGAATGAATATGAATTGTTACTTTTTGAATCACTAATGCATTATGTCATTGTTTGCAAACAAGTGTTCACTGGCAGTAATACACTCATACTGCCATCCAGTGGTAAAAACGACGAACATCAACTATTCCCTGTGTTCACAGAAGCAGCGGTGCATTACGGTGGAAAGCAAATTAAATATCATTGCTTACGAAACATCACACACAATAATTACTTAGCTCAAATTATAAAACTATAACCTATATTTTTTGACAACAGCAAACAAAACACCAGCTGGAAAACGTAGCGTACACGGAATCGGAAAACGGAAGAATATTATTTTGACCGCTTCCGGGTCACGTGGTTCCGTTTGTCGTAGAATGACAAAATTAAAAAGCATCGATAATTCATTCTTCAATCCAAGACGAAAAAAGAGAAAATGAATCAACACAAACGAAAAACGGCCCAGTTTGGACTGGTTTTTCGTTTTTGATTGTGAAACCAAAAAACGTTTTCGTTTTTAGTTTGAAACAATAAAACAATAACTTTTTTTGGCTTTCATTTAAAATGAAAATTGAATTATACTCTCCTACATGGACCGCGGACTCTCGCCCGCAGCCTTCACCCAAGTCTAAAAAGCACAGAAAACTACACCGGCGTCAGACCAAAAAAGTCTGAATGACGATTGCATCGATCACCGTTGGCCAACACACATCACAAACCGTGCGTGTTTTAGCTTTAGCCTTGCGGGGATGAATTTTCTAACGTCCACATAATCCACAGTCCCACGAAAATGACAGATTACGCCGAGGAGCAAAGGAACGAACTTGAAGCCATTGAGTCAATCTATCCAGACTCTTTCACAGGTTTGTCTGGCAGTCAGAAAACAGCTAGCGTACATGCTAATAGGTGAACGTGTGTTAGCCGACCCGTGCTAAAGAACAGCTCCAGTCTTTCCTCGTTATTATTAACGTTATTATCCTCTTACTGATCCTTACATGGAAAAGGAGGTTAACCTAGATTACAATAGGTGGCACTACTCTTACTGTGATGGCCGTAGTCATTGGGTAATCAAAACGTAGCACGGGATGGGTCAGAATATCGATTTGGTCATAAATCATCGTCTTTCCTCGTGCAACACGATAACCGAAACGTCAAGGCAAATGTCGATATTTTCATTATTAAATTAACGCGTTCTTGATGTCAACTCAAATTAATGAAGGAAACGGGCGGAGGTTACCTGGCCGAAGAATGGGGGACTTTTTTACAGCAGGATACTGGTGGAGAAAGCTACGTTAAGAGATGCCTCGTGCCCCACGTTCAATACATAGACTTTATTCACTTTGTTCTCTGTGTCTATACATGGAGAAATCATGCGCTTGTAACTTTTCACGGACGTTTTTGTTACCTTCGGTAACACAGATATCGTGATGTATCGCTTTATGATTATCTTGCAATAGTATCGGGACCATGTGTCACGTGTGACACCATATATATGCCATGTTTATCACACAAGAAATGCAGCATTGATGTTTTAGAATTTGTGTGTGTTTGCAGTGCTTTCAGACGAGCCCACCAGCTTCACCATCACTGTCACATCAGACACAGGGGAAAATGCCGAAAGTGAGTATGCTGATGTTGTGTTTTGTTTCAAAGTGTCATCCAACTTTGTGTAATTATAACGATAATAGGGCTGCAAATGACGATTATTTTCAATAATTGTTGGTTATGTTCTCAATGGAGTACTTCTTTAATGATTTTTTTTGTTGTTTTTTTGCTGTTTTTTGCAATTTAAGAAGCAGAATTAAAATAATAGATTTTTTTTTTAGTAATCAATCACTATTAGTTAATAATAGTTGCAGCCCTAATTGATAGTGGAATTTGGTGTGCTGTTGAATTCTACACTTTGGTCATACTGTTAGAGAATATTATGTATTTTTACATATCCAGATTGTTTTTCAAAATCAAGACAAACACATGAAACCTGATTCAAACTGCATTTGGAGGTGGTTTTTAAATGTGATGTAAATCAGATTTTCACAGATGCATCTCTACTGTAGCATGAAAGCTGTAACTGCTCAACCTGGTTTTTACATTGTTTTAAAACCTCACTTTTAGTAAGACATACATTACATAACATTTCCAAATTGGTGCAAGAAGTATTCACTCATACTTCAGAGGGTCATGAAATCGGCTGTGACTAGAAAAACAAAACAAAAAACAAAACGTTGCAATGTATACCTCTGTCCCTGAATTTTTCTTGTGTGATGGAGTAGTCCTGCTGCCGACTTGACCTGTTGAGTTTTTTTTTGCACCTCCATTTTTCCTGCATCCATGTTTGAAAGCTGCACCACAAATGTTCGTACACTTATGTAGTTATAATAGCACCCCAGGCAAATAAGTTGGTAATGTCCAGGCATAATTAATGTAGACAGTTAGTCTGAAACTGTCTAATTTGAGAAAAAACAAACAATTTGCCAGCAGTCTGAACATACTCCTAGTTCAGCACACTGTATATAATATGAGCCGTGTTCTTGTTGCAGTGGTGGAGGCAACCCTGAAGTTCACATATGTAGAAAAATACCCAGATGAGCCTCCATTGTGGGAGATCCACTCCCAGGAGAACCTGGAAGACAGTGACATGGAGGACATCCTGGCTCTACTGCAACAACAGGTCTGTCCATCTCATCGGAATGTGATCTGTTTTCATTGCAAACTTTCAAGGTGTGTTCTACCATGGCTTTTGGGGTGGGGTCCTACCCTGTTTTTTGGGTCACCAAATATATTTGCAGAATTTTTCCTAGCATTTCATTTACTATTCATATCTGTAGTGCACCTCTAAGCCACAGGAGGGAGCTAGTTAATTTCCTTTTTTTTACCTATCAATGAATCAACAGCCAGCAACAAGAAATGGATAATGGGCTCATTAAAAATAGGTGAGTCTATTTACCAATGTCATCAGTATCAACAGTGTGCACATGTGGTGGTTGTGCAGGCAGAAGAAAACCTGGGCATGGTGATGATTTTCACGCTCGTGACAGCTGTTCAGGAGAAACTCAACGAAATCGTGGATGTGATGAAAAATAGACAAGAAGAGGAGAAGCGGCAGAAAGAGAGGGAAGCAGAGGAGGCAGAGAAGGTAGAAACAACATTTTATATTTCATTTGGTGATTAACTGACAAGCATGCATAAGCATCTTCCAGAGTTTGTCCCCAGGGGTTGTTTGTGTGTGTGCAAGGTGAGGTAAGCTAACTTTTATAAATACCCTTTATAAATACCCTTTTTATAAATACCCTTTTCACTCGCATTACCCAAACACACGTTTTAGTCGAAGGAGGAAACCAGGGCACCAGAGAAATCCCACCCATTGAGACAAACTGGACACAGAAACGACCTGGGATGGACCAGGGTTTGAACCTGGGACCTTCTTGCTCTGAGCCGACACTGCTAATCAAGACATGAAGTCAGTGGAGCTGCATGCAGAGCTCGGAGACAGACCTGTGTGGAGACACACATCTGTTGAAACCTTCTGCACTTATATATTCACCACTGTGGCTCCTTGATTCCAAAATGGAACATAGAAAAACAAAAAAAAAAAACAGGATTCTTCCGTACTTTACATGATTTCTGGAATTGAGGCTTTCCTATGATAGAATTCCGTTTGATGACGTCAGTAAAGGCTCTCATCAGCATTGTATGGTAATGCAGTGATTGTGTGTGTGTTTGTTTGCAGGTTGCGTTCCAGGGCACAGTGGTGACCATTGAAAACTTTCTAGCATGGAAGGCCGCATTTGAACTAGAGATTTCAGAGCTGAGGAAGAAAAAACAAAAGGAGGAGGAGCAGGCAGGAAAAGTCAAACTCACCGGTAAACAGCCCGAGGATGGCCTCACTTCAGAAACACAGATACACTACAGTTACATACTGTATTTAATGGCTTTGTTTCAGTTCTGCTTATGGGCATTTGTGATTGTATGTAAACTAATGAAAATGTTATGTTTCCTCACCAGGTAAACAGCTGTTTGAAAGAGACCACAACCTGGACACATCAGACATTCAGTTCCTTGAAGACAGTAAGGAGTGTTTGAATATTATTGTTAAGATTTGTTTAATGATTCAAAAGTAGTATTAATATTAATACAAATAAATTTCCTTTTTTCCATTTTGACAAGAAGATGGACATTTTTTCATCTAATTTTCAACTTCAAATCACTAAAAATTATATTATTGCTAAATAATTTTACTGTTCAATTGAAACTCAGTTGTTGCATTTGATTTATTCACCTCTGCATCGGTGTCCTTGGGAGAACTTAATTTATTTATGGTGTCAGCAAATAATGTTGAAAAGGCATTTCAGACACACACTATGGACTTTATTATTATTTTTATTATTTATTATTCTTATTATTTTTTTTATTATGGAATGCTTTAACAATTATTATCATTGTATAATATAACAGTGTGATTTCATAACTGAAAAATAAGCGGCTAAACTGCAGGATGCTGCAAAGAATGCTTACTCTACTTATTCCGCTGCTTTTTTTCCGTCTGCAGCTGGAAACAACGTTGAAGTGGACGAGTCGTTGTTCCAGGACATTGAGGACTTGGACTTGGATGAAGATGACCCGGACTTTGACCCGTTGGAGATGGGCAGTGATGAGGACTAAAGCAGGAGTGTGGACCAGAGGCTGACAGAACCGTGTTACTCTTCTCTGGAGTAGGATCATCTGGATGCACGCATGAAGAAGATCCAACAGCTGCATTTATTTTTTGAAAGACTCATACAGCAGTTGAAGAAATCTTTATTGTGCAAAAAACAAACAAAAAAACCCCAACACATTTACTTCATTGAGTGTTAATTTCTGCGCCTGAAGGATAACTGTCTGATTTCGGGACGCCCTGGCAACTGGCTCCTCTTATGGCCAGAAGAGGGCAGTAAAGTCTCAAGCATGATCATAGAATGAAAATATAATTTTCAACATCCTGATATATTCATATTGAAAATCACCATAAGATTACATTCAACCTCTTATTTAGACATAAAAGGTGTTGATAGCAAAATTCATCATCAACTTTCAATATTAAAAGCTCTTACAGAGACTCATTTGTTTCAGAGTTTTAACTTGTAAGATCATCTGTAAGTCATTAGTAGTAAATGTAGAGCATAAACTGGAAAACATTAGGAATTTTCTAGTCATGGTGAAAACCCTGTGCATCAGGAGTACTTATGTCATGTTAAGATATATATATAAAGCACAGTAAAATCAGAATTCATCCTTTTCTCCTAAACAAAATGCATGAAAATCAATGCCTTACCATCAATGAGCCTGTTTTCTTCTCTGCTGCAGAGCCTTGGTTTGGTTTTAAATTAATATATATATCATGTGATATGCAATAAAAAGTTTTATATCTGCAGGAAAAAATAATGTAATGCAGGAGGCTTCCTACAGGTTTTTCTCACACAAGGCCTGGTACTAGTTTATGTCTTAGGGATTTGGATTCCCTCAATTACAATTGACATTTGTATTCATCCATTTACACAGCACATTTTCTACAGTAACAAACAGCATTCACTGTGTTGGCACAGTCTGTCAAGGGTTAGCTAGGGTTCAACTTTTTGGCACGAGGCCTGGAACAGACGGGCATCACAGCCACCCCATGCCTACCAAACTATGGCACAAGCTGAAAAACAACATTTCTATGAAATTATCTGACAAATGCATGTTTTAGTTTGTATTTTATGAGTTGCGGGCATCACGTGACTCCGTTTGTTTACACCACCATATCGGCAGGAAAACCTTCTGCATAAATGAACGGCATCACTGCTGGTTTCAAGCTGTCAGATCACTGTGCACCTAAAATCCACTGAGATCAAGCAATGTATTGCAGAATTTGACAAAATGAATATATTGCACCCTTACGATGCCCCTGTGAAACAAGCCAAAGCAGACACTATTCCAGACCTGCAGTAACATGATATCTCTCATCCTACCCTGGAGAACTTTTACATATTACAGTAAAAGCTTGTAAAATTAACAAGATATTGAAATTGGTTATCATTGGATTCTGTACCTGATATGACGTGATCCCTACACAAGACAAATCCATTGCCTGTGGGACGCCATCACTCCATCTTCTATGCTCGTGGTCCAGTTCTGGCGTCGCTCATAATTGTTGGTGATGTGGTAAAATATTCTCCCGTTTGCTTGTCCCCAACTGTTTTAGCATCACGGGGCACAACAGATATCCATCATCTTCACTTTTATGGAAACAGCCCACAAAGAGGAGCCACACAGCGGAGTAGAGGCTGGCAATGTTGCCTCACAGCAAGAAGGTCACCAGTTCGAATCCTGATTCGACTGAGGGACTTTTCTGTGTGGAGTATGTATGTGCACCCAGTAGTCCAGTTTCCATCCACAGTCCAAAACAAATTATCATCTCTGTTTTTTTCCCCTGCAATGGACTTAAAGACACACAGTTATCGGTTTATCAGCCTTTATTGTCTGGACACAAACAGTCATAGGAAGTAAATAAGACACGGTATAATATTAAAAATACATAATTTACATCTGGTAATATGTGATCACAGGACCAGGACATATTGTACTTTATTACAATATCAAAATCATGAATATTGTTTGCTGTGCAGGAATGTACAATGTGAATAAACTGGGTCAAGGTCCTTGTCAGGTCATGGCTGTGACATGTGGAGTCACTGAGAAAGATAATTTGACTTGTTTTTTTTTTCATGTTTTAAGTCAGCATATAGGGTCACACCTGCGCTGATCAACTCCTTCACCTCTACCACTGCAACATTATCAGCTGATTTAAACTTACAGAAGGGCCTGTACTTTCATGCCGTGGTTATTGAGGTAACTTCAGGTTTGAATATTCAGTAGGCATGATTTTGTTTGTCATTATTGATCAGTAATGTAAAACATGTGACCTGAGTGAACAACACCTCCTCCCCCGGCTTTGTTTACAGCCACACAACTGACTCTGTTGCATCACAGTACATTTGCATGATGTTAGAAAAAAAGTCATTGGCGTTTTACTAAAAATTGAACTTTTAAAATACAAGCAAACATGTTAGTCTGACTGAAATTGTATTGAAATGAATTTCCCAGAGTCGGACAAAAACACCCAGATAATGGGATTAGGAGTCAAATTACTATTTCATGTACTGTATACTGTATGTTCAACAGGACTCAGGTTGGTCTACATGCTTTGTGTATGCTCCACAGTTCCCACACCCGGGCTTTGACCCGGTAATAACAGAGAAAGCCAGTACACAAAGATGAAAACAACTGTGAAAAAACTTGGCAAACAGACAAGGAGCCCGAGTTTATGTTCCGTCACCTCATGTACGCTAGGAAGACTAACAATGCTAACAACTAGCCGCCAGCTAAAGCGGAAAAAACCTGATACTAACCAGCTGACACGAGGCAAATAATGTAACAAAGGTCATACTTCGATCAATAAATCTGTTCCCCATCAGTGTTTGTATACTAGGACAAGAACAGTAGTCCAATTAATCAGTGAAGTCTAGGTCCATGGTTCTCAAACTGTGGTACGTGTACCACCAGTGGTACGAGAGCTTCCTCTGGAGGTACTTGGAGGAAAATAAACCGGGGTATGTGATCGGAGTGGAGCTGAGGAAATTTGACCGGAGTGCATAAAAAAATGAAACAAATAACCAAAAATAAATTAATCAAGTAATAATCATTAGTGTCACCTCATCTCTCATGCCATCTTAATCTAATTTCACTATACCAGTGTCTGAAGTATATGTGAGGAAGAGGATGATGATGAGAGGGCAAATGATCTTATTGGGAAAAAATCTGCCTCCTGTGAAAAGTCTGTAGCTGACTTTGCTCGGCCCATTTTAACCACTGCATTTTAACGTTGGTGATAATGGTGTTACTTTGCGAGCTCAATATTTTCTCAGGTGGTACTTGGTATAAAACGTTTGAAAACCTAAGGTTTTGATTAATGATGGCGAACTAAACCTAAAGGAACTAAAGGAATAACACTACACATTCACGGCCCCTTAGGCCTGTCTTTTACAGGACTATAAAATGTTTCCTCTTCTGTCTCTGTTCACATAAAACAACGCGTAAATCTCGTTCCAGTTCTCCCACCTCCCTCTCTAACAGGCCGCATGTTGTAAACTAACTACTGCTGTGATTCCCAAAGTGTGGGCTGTGATGGTATTACAGGTGGGTTGTGAAAGGCCATGAAATATAAATAAACTGAATTTAATGTTCAGTTTTGTAAAATTGTTTTAATTTTTTAAAATTGTTTTCAAATACAATGTATATGGCAACGTTTAATTCATTAATCAATTATTAATAAATTTTGTTTGATAATCAATTAAATGGGGTGAGTGTTTTTTCAATAATTAAACAAGCTTTCTGATTTTTTCAGCTTCTTAAATGTGAATATTTTGTTTTTTTTTGGCTCCATTTGACAAAAGAAATCATTAAAACTGAGAAACGTGGGTTTGTGGACAAAATAAGACATTTGAGAACATCATCATTTTCATGTTTGGGAAACACTGATCAACATTTTCTACACAGACAGCGAGTGTGGTCGCTCACACAAACTGAGACGAATCACTGTTCTCACCGACTCTGATCGAGAGGACCATCAATCAAGATTCATATACAGTATTTATGCATATTTAGCAGCCACACAAGTGATTCCAATCATACATGTTTTCACTCACTACAAATCGTATCGAGTACAACAGGCCGTCCTTGATCCTATATCGACTATGCTGAGGACGAAAGCTTGCTTATTGCCAAAGTGAATGTTCCACTATGACACTGCTGTCAGTGCGGGTCGATTTTGAGCGTGTTAACTGCATTAACCAAGCAGCAATAATGTAACCGTGACAACAGTGAAACAGACATGATCCCTGATGTAAGGGATTAAACCATATTCCTTGCAGATGGATTTCAACGGGGGGCCATGTTTGTACGTCACCATGAGACAAGGCTTGACAGAGTAGATCACAACAAAGCTTTTGCATGACCCTCAAGATAATAACCGATTCTATGTTACAACATATTGTTACCCAGGTACAGATTTGCATAGTTTTACCAAAATAAATGGAAACCAATGGAAAAAAAATATCTTGTATGCTTTGGGAAAAATGGTCAACATATAAAAAAATGCTGGAACAGGAAGAGATGGAACAGAGAAGCAGATGTTTCCGTGCAACACAGAGTTCATGAAGCTGCAACTGTGACTATCTTCTTCATAATGTCGCCATGGAAGGCAGGAAACGGGTCACACAATGTCTCTGATATCCCATATAAAAGACAGAGGAAAGTCCTTCATCTCCTTGTTGAAGACCTCGTCAAACATCTCATTCTGTGCCACAGTGAAGTGATTCTTCCAGTCACCAATGGTGCCTGATGTTCCCAGTACATGAAACGAGAAGGAGATGGTTAAAACCAACCAGTTCAGTTTTGTATGTGAGCAGGAGCTGCACAATATGATGAACAAAATTATACTGCGATTACTGTGAACGAAATTGGGTTTGCAAAATGGGTACGACTGATCATATTTGGCATCATTGCTATCATTTACATGAACAAAAGATATTTTCAGATTAAAAATGAAAGGATTTTTTTCTGCAATCTGTTCAACAAACAAAACAATTGTTCCTCATCTGTCGTGCTTTTGCTCCCCAAAATCCCTGCAGCACTGCAGAATTTCATCATTATGGCATTTTGTCACACATCTTTCAGTGCACTTGGTCATATTGCAATTATGAATATTTTGCAATTAACTGAGTGGCCCTATTTTTAGCTTCAAATAAATAAAATATAGGGCTGCAACTACTCAATTAATTGTAAACTATTTTGATAATACTTGATTAGAACAAGTTCTCTGATTTTTCAGCTTCTCAAACGTGATCTCTGGTCTCTTTGCTCTGTATAACAAAACAAGACATTTGAGAACATCATCATTTCGAGTTTCTGAAAACCCAGAGCAACACTTTACAATGACATCTGACATTTTATGGACCAACCCAGCCGCCGGCTAGGAACCAACTAATGGATTAATCCAGGAAATAATCTACAGATTAATTGATCATGAAAACAATGAATAGTAGCAGCCCTACTAGCAGTAATAAAATTCTTCTTTAATCCGACCCAGTCTGCAGACCTGGTATAACAACTGTCAGTGGATTCGTTGCCCACTCAGATTCACATAGCTGACCCGAAGATACTGGTGGAGGTTGAACAGGCTGGAAAAACCAAAGTAGAAATTTACAACTCACCAGTCCAATAATCTGTACTGTACTGGTGACAGGATAAGGTCGAAACTGGACACAGCTGACCATAGCTCTATATGTTAGAACCAGAAGCTTAAACTCCAAGTGATTTACACTGCATACTGTCCAGTCTAGAAATGAAAACGCGTTTTTAGCAATGTAAAAGGCAAATGTAGAAGATGATATGTTTAGAATATTTTCAGTCTTTGCCATTGTGTTTTTTTCACAGTGTATTCTGACGTGCATAAGCCCAACAGCACCAAGACAGTAATATACCCCAAGCATGACTGAAAACTGGCTGAAAAAGTGCCCATGAAAAGTTTAACACACAATCATTCCCTCAGTCAGGTCTGATAGTCCAGCCAATCCTCATCCTGAGAGCGTCACATACCATCGCTCTGCCATCGCCTGACAGATGCAAAACCTAACCATCCAGATCTAGAAGAGACACACCGGGCTTTCGATTGACTCCAATGTAGAGCTGTAACTACCGATTATTTTCATAATCGATTCATCTCTCCATTATTTTCTCACTTAACCGAGTACTTTCTGGGTCCGTAAAATGTTGAAAATGTTTGATTGGTGTTTCTCAAATGAAATGATGATGTTCTCGAATCGTCTTGTTTTGTTCACAAACCAAAATGATTTCTTTGTTATATGGAACAAAGAAACCAGAAAACATTTACAGTTTTAATTATTAAAAAAAAAACACTCAAACCAATTATTTAGTTAACAAAATAGTTGACAATTAATTTAGTAATTAATCATTATAATCAAATGCAGCCCAACTCCCGAGGTAAATGTCTCTGTAGCTGCTGTGACCTATGACCCCGTTCAGACCTCAGTTTTTGTAGATGTTTTGTTCTTGACTGTGATTCAACCTAAAATGATCTTTGTCAAGCAATTTGTCCAGCACGTTGTCATTCCAGGAACATCATGAATATATTATGAATACACATTGCACTGAAGATTTTTTTATACACATTTTTAGTTGTCAGGGGAACTCTGTAGCGCCTCCCAGAGCTCAAAGGCTCAAACTGACTGTAACTGTTTTTTCCTCCATTCTTTCTGTAAAGAGCTGAGACAAAGGTTTTTGGAATTGACCAACTATTGTGGTTGCTGTTGACACCATTTTTAGAAAACTTGTTTTTGTAGCTGAGATTGTCATACAAGGCAGGAACGTGAAAAGTTAGAAGACTCTGTACACCAGTTCTAAGATGTGTTTTCCTACACCAAGGCCCCTGAGCTTTCTCAGAAAATGTAGGCACTGAGAACATTTTTTAAAGAAGCATTCTGTGTTTTCAGTGAAGTTTAACTGGCAATCCAAGGCTGTACCGAGATATTTAAAATATCAGTTTCCAAAAGTTGGCCATAAAGTGGTTTGGTACCTATAAGCTTCTTAGTCTTTGGCACAAACAGTAAACACTCTTACCTTTCCTCATGAATTTTCCCTGTTGGTGGCTGAGCAGGTCACCGGGCACTTGCTCATAGTTGGCCTGAGGGATCTTCTTCATGTTACTGAAGGTGCTGTATTTCACCACATTGGCCAGTTGCTCATCCGTCAGCTCTTTACCCAGGAACAAGGCAATCTTCTCCACCACAGAGTGCAGGTCCTAAACAAAGACAAGGAAGCATGACAATCTGTTTTTAAAACCATTCCTACACGCCAACATGAAAACAAGTGATATGACAACGTGTGAACAGTCACAGACGGAAGTGATTTCAGCTCCTACTTGAATCATTTCTTCATAAGTGATGAACAGCATGTTCATATCATCCTTGTGTGAGTGCCAAGTCTTAACGTGATCAAACCAGCTGCACCCAAACACTGAAATGAATGATGCACATTGTCACATACACATTGTAGACATTCACCATACACTGCACTACTGATTAGAAACATTCTGTGTCAACATCATCTTGTAAATGATCGTAGAGAACACCCTCTCACCATCTCCTCGCATGAATTTCTCAAAGAAGTCATTGAAATCCTTTGGAGTCTCCAACATGTTTGCAAGCTTATGGAAGTAGAAGTAAGACACGAGGACATCTTTAGGATTTCTTGCCACATAGATAACCTAAAAGAAGAAAAGCCAAGGAATCAACATTGATTGACTCTTTTCTGGTTATTATTGAATGATGGACTTTCGGGCTGCAAGGATCATTCCATTATTAACTGATTACTAAATGAATCGTCAACTTTTGATAATCAATTAACCGATTTGAGTGTCTTTTCAATAATTAAAACAAACTTTCAGATTTTTCAGCATCTTAAATGTAAATTATCTTCTGGTTTCTTTGCTCCATGTAACAAAAACCCATTCAAACTGAATCATTTTGGTTTGTGGACAAAACTAGACATTCAAGAACATCATTATTTCCAGGTTTGGGAAACAATGATCAATATCTTTCAACATTTTCTGACATATTACAGACCAAACAATCACTGATGTATTTTGTGGAAGCACTCTATGAAAATGATCGCTAGTTTGCAGCTGTAATGTACTGAGCTTGTTGGAATTTATTGCAGTTCTTCCTCTAAAGCTCCAGTGCAGAACCTCTATCGCCCCCTGTTGACTTCTGACTAATTAGCAAAACAGTGCAGACTCTATCACGTAGTCTTCTCTCCCTCAAAACTCTCACATGTAGACTCTGTCTCTTTCACACACATGCACACACATTGGTTTCCATGACTTCAGAGGACATTGCATTGACTTGCATTCATTTCCCGGAGACTTACTATATAACCCCATGGTTCACAAACTGTGGTACATGTCTGATCTGCATTGTGTGAACTCAATTGAAAAATGTTTGAATGTAAGTGACATTTGTTTATACTTAAAGGTTATGCGATACAGTTTTTAATGTAATTTACAGATAATAATTAATAATTATGTTTTATGTCTAACAGGCAGGACACAATGTTTGAATTCTATGCCCCTGTAAAGTACTTTTTAAGTTCCGTCATTTACATTTTTTGATTTTAATGTGTATTTCCTCGCACATTGGTTAACCTCGTATCTGAAAAGTGATGAATAAATTTACTTTTTTTTTTTTATTGTAGTTGATAACAGAATGTTTGACATAGCGAAACCGTGAAAGGATATGAAAAATGAAAAAGTGAAAACTTATAAAACAAGAAAAAAAGTTTTGAAACACTGATAATTCAGAAGGAACCAACCCAAAACAGGCCAAGAACACAAGTTTTACTTGTGTGGTTTATGCTCAGATATTACACAATATATAAGTGATATTTTCAAGAAGGGAAGACAACATCCTGTATGTTATCAGACCTAACATAACAATAGTTTTACAGGAACACTAACTCTAACTTGCATTAACAATAGTGGAGGCTGTTGTCTACAGATACAGAATGTGTTACTGTATGTGTGTAAGAGGGTAAAACAGCTACTCATGACGTTCGACATGAATTGAATTCATTGTAAAGACACATCTTAAGTATTCTCCCTCTACTATCACACCACTTACCCCCCCCTAAAGTGTGTATGTGTGTCCACTGAAGGAGACCTGAATGATAATAAAAAAGTAGAACACACACACCTGTGAGCATACGCATCCACCAACACTTCAGTGCTCAAACGCTCGCATATTATGTCAGCATATATACAAGTAGAACATTTACTTTGTTTATTTAGAATATTAGTATGTGAGTAACTTAGTATATGTAAAACTTAATGTATTCATGTTTGTGAAAAGAAAAACACCCTTTCTGTGAGAAATCAATTCCTGTATCCACACCCTTAATTTGATCTACTCCAAAATGTAATGAATTCTTCCCTTGGCCCAAACCCCCGACCTCCTACTGAGTTTCAAGAAAATCAGTTCAGTAGCCGAGTTTTTACGCAATCCTGCTAACAGACAGAGAGCCAGAGGAAAACACAGGCAGACAGACAGAAAACATAACCACCACTCCTCTCCTCTATATAATACTGTATGTGCATTGGAGAAGTGACCATCGAGACCAACACTGTATGCTGACACTTTTAAAATGCCTTGTTTACATTTTAATCCTCTGCTGCTGAACACTGAACACTTAGGTTTTATAAAGTGTAGGTGGCTGCATGTGGTTGAAGAGCTGACCTTGCCCTTGTGGCTCAGAGCAGAAGGCATGAACTGGTACTGCAGGTGAGTGACCCTCAGTCTGGGTGACGGGGCTGTGATGAACGCCTGTCTATTGCCTTTCAACTCGATCCAGGGGATGAGATCGCCGTTGGAGTAGTTGTTGACTTGGCTGATGGCAGTCACGTCTCCCTTTGACTCAAGGAGCAGCAGGATCTGCTGCATCCAGATGGTCCCTGTCAAACGGACAGATATGAAAACTATAGGAACAATAAACTCTTAACAATGTCCAGACCAAATTTTCAGACAAAAGCTTGTGTTCAAGTCTTAAGTTTTCTTCTTAGTCTCCTTTCCTCTAGTGACCATTCTCATCTAGTCTCCTCATCACTCTTCTTTCTCTAATCTCCTTTCATCTAGCATCCTATCATCTCTTGTCTCCTCTACTCACTCTCCTCTCCTCCCTTCTCTCCTCTTAACTCTGCTCTGGTCTCTGCTACTCACAACCCCTCTCCTCTAGTCTCCTCTCCTCACATTTCCTCACCTATCTCCTCTCCTCCGTCTTCCTCTCTTGACTCCTCTACTCACTCTCCTCTACTGTAGTTTTCTCTCCTCGCCTGTCTCCTCAACTCAAACTCCTCTACCCTCGTCTTCTCACCTCTCGTCTTTGTGTGAACCTTTGTCCTCACTCCTCATAGAGTGCTTCCACAAAATACACCCGTTTCACCGGCAGTTAAATTCCCTGCTCTCCTTGCTGAAATCAATTTGCAGCTCACAAAGGAGTGGGACATTCATCTGGAAAGGCTGCACATACTAATCAGCCCCTGCTCCTTCCTGTGCACTGAGAGCTTCAGGAATCACACTGACCTTGAATGCACTCTGTCCTACAACTGCAGGACACTGGACACGGCCGAGTATGTGATGGAGGAACCGGTGTCTCCTGAGTGTCTCTCTCACCTGACTTGGGGTATGTGACGACAAACACGTCAGAGTCTCTGATCTCGAGGTTGTATATCTGGTCCACATCATCCGGGTCATGAGTGCCGCTGATCAGCTTGAAGCCTTTGTGTGGGACCAGCTTGTGGTTCTGATGATTTTCTGTCTTTGAATCATCACTTTCCATGATTGCTGAAGCAGAAAACAAACAATAGTGACAGGTGTGCTTTCTTTACACTGAGCTCATTTGTTGCTTATTAAAAACAGCATAGGTGCACACAAGATCAAGAAAACTGGTACTCAGTGAAGAGCGTTCAGCACGGCCTGTTTGTAAAGGGAGACGAGAAGTGGAACATGATTTACACATTGTTTTGATAAGACAGCAGGAAAAAAAAAGAAGAAAAAATCACCAACGTTCTTGCTGTAGGCCAGTGGTGGGCGACATTTTTCTCCGTAGGGACAAACAAAATATGACAGCACATCCAAATTTTCATCCTCAACATATCTTTGATTCTAATTCAAAAAAAAACAAAACAAAACATAATGAAATGTAACATGTAATAAACCAAAATAAATGTCTGTAAGAACCATCTTTAACAAAACATAGTGGGGAAAAGAGAGCAAAGCCATGTGTGCAACAGATAAGCAACAGATAATTAAAAGGAGTTTTTTTTTTTGATTTTTCAGCTTCTTAAAATTTGAATATTCTCTGGTTTCTTTGCTCCATAAAACAAAGAAATCATTAAACCTATCATTTTGGTTTGTGGTCCAAACAAGACATTTAAGAACTCCATCATTTCCAGATTTGTCAACATTTTCTGTAGGCACTGTAGGCTATAATAACACGGTGGTCCAATATGGCCTAAATTTGCTCTAACATATAATGATATATGATTCACAGATACTAGAGTATCACTTCGTCCTATATCTGATCTAATCTCTAACCACTGAAGCTGCTACATTACAATAGCAGAATTCATAAATGCTGGGGGTTGTTTTACTTTCCATTCAAGGCCATGTACCGGATCTGGTCCTGGGGTTGTATGTTCCTCATGTGTGCTGTAGGCTGCACTTGGATAACTTAAGTGGTTTACCATAATGTCAGACAGCTGCTTGGAGGCATAACATAAACAGATGCTGTGCTGTCTTAACGCCAGTTGTGCATGTGTGTGTGTGTGTGTAGACATGTGGTGATAAAATATTGTGCCTAAAGAAAATCTGTCTGACAGCATGACAAACCTGTGACAATAAGCAACATATAGTGTACAACTAGTAATTCATTAAAAAGGGTTTTAGGGTGTGCATGTCTCCCTGAAGGACGACTCGATATCTAAATACATGGGCTACAAGTCGATCCGATATTATCTGATGCTGTGCAATGCTTGGAATCTATCACTGCTTATCTTCAAATAAGACACCACAGAATCTAGTACTGCAGCATATGATTATTTCCATAACTGACAAATCTGTTGAATATTTTCTTGAATAATCGGGTTCTTGTTTGCTCTCTAAAATGCCAGAAAATGTTGAAAAGTGTGGATCAGTGTTTACCAAAACTGGAAATGATGACGTTCCTAAATGTCTTGCTTTGTCCAAAATGATTCAGTTTGAATGATTTCTTTGTTACATGGAGCAATGGAACCAGAAAATATTCACATTTAAGCTGAAAAATCAGAAAACTCCTTTTAATTATTGAAAAAAAAAACTCTCAAAACCTTTAATAGATTATCAAAATAGTTGACAATTAATGATTAATAAACTATTAATCAAACAGAATCGTACTTTTTCCATTTCAGACCTACCTACCTGTTATTGTGTTTACTTAGGCAGATTTAGTATACTTAGGTAAAGACAAAAAAGAGGTCTAATGTTTGAACAAACACTTTTATACTGTATCAAGTGATGTCTGTCTAGCACACCCGTGCCCATGAAATCTAAATAAAGCAGCATTTCATAAAATGTTTTTGTAAAAAAACATTTCTGAATTTGCACTGTGTTAAGTATTTCGTAACAAGTCAGGTGGGTTTTTTCAGCCCGATCAGAAAAGAAAAAAACAAAACAAAACATATTTCTTATATCACTATAAAGTTTTTATGCTTGAGAGAAAAATGAATGTTTATAAATGCTGTGAAGAAACAGCTCAGTGACTAAGTATGATGTTTGGAAATCACATGCATGAAACTTCACTACAGCTTCCACATTTTACTGCACTGGAAAACGGGTGAAAACAGCAGATGAGAGCAAGTTTGTTTGGACGGATGACACAACAACACAAATGGACTAGGTATCAACAGATACCTGGGCTCATTATCTGTTTATTTCTTAAAATTGTGCTTTCTTTTACTTCTTCTGTTATGACCAGAACTCTAAACGTTGTGCCATCTGTAAACTCTCAGTCACTGCTTCATCCTCCACATGAGGGACACGGGGGTCTGGAGGGGCCAACACACAACCGTTCACTTTCACATTTACACCTACAGTCAATTTAGAGTCAGTCCACTTAGCTTCTGCGTGTTTGACTGTGGGAGGAAAACCCACAAGCACATGGGGGGAAACATATAAACTCCACACAGACATTCCCTGGCTGAACTGGGATTCAAACTGGTGACCTTCTTGCTGTGAGGCGGCAGTGATAATCACTAGTCCGCCGTGTAGCCCTCTCATGAAACTTAACTTCCAATATTTGCTAATCACCAGTGGATGGAAAAATAAATATGATTTATGATTTAAATATTTTTTCTTAAACAACTAAAACAAGCTTTCTGATTTTCCAGCTTCTTAAATGGGAATGATTTCTGGTGTCTTTGCTCCATATAACAAAGGAATCATTAAAACTGAATATTGGACAAAAACAAGACACAATTCTGATCAGACAACATATGGATTAATTAATCAAATAGCAAATTAACTGTATATATATATATATATATATATATAATTTGCTGCTGTTCCCATTCACATAAAACAAGTGTAGATTGTGTTCAAGTCTTTTCATCTCCCTCTTCAAACTGACCACTCTCTACTCCACGTGACACACTAATAACTCTGTATAATAACCTCTTAGTCCCCCGAGTTTAAACCCGAACTGTCCCTTTAAAATTCACATAGCACTCTGACGGCTTGTAGCGCTTCACGGTGAGCTCGCGCTGTGAAACGCGCACACAAAGTTGTGATCCCCTCCACGCGTCAACATGCCAACATGTTACGCAGCCTACCTGCTGTCCGCTCCTCTGTCTGCCTGTCTGCCTGCCTGCCTGTCTGTCTGTCTGTGCGTGCGACGCTGCTCAGCCCGCGTCCTCACTTCTCCTTCCACCAGGAAACACGATGTCAGGTTAAGGCTTTAAATACGTTTCCGAAGGTCCCACCTCTTCTCAATACAACGAGTGGAGATGCGCGTCGTGCACGCGCTCTGTGCGCACTCGCGCTGATCAGCACAATCAGAGCTTCCAGTTCTCACCACACCTCAGTTCCTGTGGTAAAGAGATGATGACAGAGGGGAGGAGGGAAGGAGGGAGGAAGGAAGGAAGGAAGGAAGGAAGGAAGGAAGGAAGGAAGGAAGGAAGGAGAGGAGTCCCAGGAGGTCAGGGGTGCAGCGTGTCAGGTGACGAACAAAAGCCGTCACTGGAGACCCACTCAGGACAAACCTCACGCTGTGTGTGCAACATCACAACCAAAAACAAGCGTGACCTCTGACCTCTTGACCTCAGCCTCTCTTAGTTCTCCAAGAGAGGCTGCAGTTTCCAAAAAAAAAACAACACACACACACACTTTTGTACAGCTATTCTTCTTAGAACACTGCATTGGGTTCATCCATTTAGATGTACGGTTCTCAAACTGTGGTACATGTACCTTCGGCAGTACAGAAGCTTCTTCTGGTGGTACTTGGGAGGAAAATCAGAAATACCCTTGTACTCTATATACCAGGGTATGTGATCGGAGTGGAGCTGAGGAATTGTGTGCGTAGAAAATGAAACAAATAACAAAAAATAAAATAATGAATCAAATTACAGTATTTAGAATTAGCCACCCTTATCTCTTGCCCCATTTCACAATACCCCTTTATATGTGAGGAAGAGAAGGATGATGAAATTGCAAATTATTTTATTGGGGTATAAACCTGCCTCCTGTGAAAAGTATTTTCTCAGGTGGTACTTAGTATAAAAGACAATTCCTCGACCCCTAACCCAAACCCACAAAGCTTTATCCCTAACCAGTTATTGCCTAACCCTAAACTTAACCAAACCACAAACCAGAGTTTAGCCCTAAACTGAACTAGTTCCTCAAATTATAAGGTTCTGCCTCATTATGAGCAGACTTTGGTCAGTATTTATGGTGGGAAAGGTCCTAAAGAGTTAACAATTACAAGATCACACACACACACACACACACGCGCGCGCGCGGCTCAGGCTTACCCGAGGACTCCTCACTGAGTCACCTCACATGAACCTGCCTCCCACTCTCTCCTCATTCCACTCACACTCTCTGCTGGTTCAGCTCCCACTGATTTAGGTCTAATTGTTAGAACTACCAGGGACAAAAAATCTAATTTTATGTAAATGGGAATATCTGGATTTTATTCACTACTACAGGTATATATGAAAGTGCAGGACATAACATGTGGCTGTTCATATTGGGTTTAAAATTGTTTTTGGTTTTTTTTTCTGCATAAAATGACACAATAACGGAAGTGCTGCATTATTTACTCATGCTACAGACCAACTCTAGTACAATTTGGACAATAAAGTTAAAGGAACAGTTCCGCTACAGGACAAATAAGTCAATTTAACCTTAGCTATTGCAGACTTTAATGGTTGCTAACAAATGTCAACATTTTTTTTTTAATGTACAGTATTTTATGATGGGCTGCTGTCTCAAAAACGTTATAAAGAGCTACCTAAGAAAATACTGAGCTCTTAAAGTTACACCATTATCACAAGGGTAAAATACAGTGGTGTAAATAGGCCCAATAAGATAATAAAATAATTTGCTCTCTCATCATCCTCCTCTTCCTCACGTATATTTCAGACACTGGTATAGCCAAATTTCATATATTTCAAATATAGCCAAGTTTCATTTTCTACGCACTCAAGTCAAAAAAAGTACCACCATAGTAAGCTCGTGTACAACTGGTGGTACACATCCCACAGTTTGAGAACCGTGGGTCTAGGCCTATTGTAGTTGTCTACTGGTTGGAATTCAGGAATTTTGTTAATAATCTGTCCATTATTTTATATAAATAGTCAAAGTAAATCTTATTTAGATTGATAGTGAAATAATTAATTAGCCAATTTTATGAATTTAAATGAAATGCCTGATGAAGACTTATTTGGTTAACTTGTGTTCAATGATGATGTATTTACATGAGTCAAATTTATCGACTGACATCTTACAAAGGTGAGCGTTTGCATATAGGACCTTTAGACAGAAGCTAGTCTACTGACAAACTATACTGTAACTCAGTCATTACCAGAAATCAGGTCGGGGGAGTAAAACAGCTGAAGTACCTTATCAGAAAATGACTTTGGTAGAAATTAAAGTCACCTTTTATAGTTACTTGAGTGAACTTCCTGAAATATATGACATTTACTGTAGTTAAGTATCCAAAGTAAACTTCCTGATATAAAATGTACTTAAGTATTTAAAAACGTGAGGAGTTAGAATGGAGCGACGGTAGCTCAGTGGCCGGGCAGGTCGGACTTCAACTGGAAGGTTCAATTTCCAGCTCCACTCGTCTTTGTGTCCTTGGGCAAGACGCTTAACCCCACATTGCTTGTGATGGCTGTGTGTGAGTGGGTATGAAAGAGGTGCGATAGAAAATGCGCTGCACATAGATGTGCTGTATGAACGCGAGAGTGAAAGGGTGAAGTGGTCATAAATACTAGAAAAGCACTATATAAATACAGACCAATTACCAACGCTTCATCTTCTTCTGATATTATTTGGTAGTAAGGTGCAGCAAAGAGAGTTAAGGGAAATGTATTGGAGTAAATAAATGCTAAAAAAAAAAAAAAAAAGTACAGATATGTGAATTTTGCATTTAAGTACAGTAATCAATACTTCAGATGGGTCAATATTTTTGGTTCTCCAAATAAATGTAGAACATTTTCCAGCCTTTCACAAAAGATTTCTTAAAAAACACATGAACCCATGAAATGAAATTTGGATTAATGAATCAAAAATATAGCGCTGTGCAAAAGATACTTGGATCGGGATGATGTGACTGAAAGTTGCTCTTGTATACAGTACTAGCAGACATTTTGTAATATTAACATTAATTATGGTTCCAGTCCAGATTTAAGAGAAACAGTCGTGCCAAAAAATTGCACTAATAGAGTCATGACTCTGTAGAAGCTCTTTGTTTTTCTAAAAATAAAATAATTAAAAAACTAGGTAATTTTGTAAAATGGTCACATATTTTGCATTTGTTTTTTTTTGTAATTTATATCTATATATTTCTTTTCAATCTTTAAAACGTTGGACCTCCTTTAAATAGTTTAGAAAACACCACTGTAGCTGTTTGCACACCCTCCTCATACAGTCGCTCTCAGTTTTGAATCCATATATTTTGAGTTTTGTCAACCTTTTACAGATTTGATTTCAGGTGTTTGTGCATCTGCTGTTTTGCAACACCCCTGGTTCACTACTCCACCCAAAGAACAAAAGTTTGTAATTTGTTAAAATGTTTTGTAACTGTTCAGTAAAAAATAAAATAATAATTAAAAAAATGAATATCAGAATGGTTAGTTGTCAATACATCGTTGCAGTTGCATTGAAAATGAACTGGTGAAAATGAATGGCTGATAGCTGTAATATGTAAAATAGAGCATGAACACCAACCAGAATTTCAAGTTCTCTTAGTGAATCATAGATTAAAATAGGGTGAATACAAATTACTTTATTGAAAATACAGTGCAAATATTTAATAAATAGATGTCTAATAAGTAGAAATAAGTGATGAGAAGGAGAAACGAATAAGTGTTTGACCCATTTGACCTCTTTTTATAACTGGGGATCCTGAACAGAAATGACAGTGAACGCAACACAGAAGCCGCAACGATGGATGGTTGCTTTTCTGCCACATTAATTCAAAATAAACCACAGTGGTTGGATTATGTAAATAATTATCAAGTTACATTTCACACACCAAGCTTAACCCTCTCTTCCTATGGTGTTCACACTGAATCACCATAAATAAAATGCTAACAACCACTTGTGTGACAGAGCACACTTACTCTGAGTCTGACTCCAGTTCGAGCTTGGACAACAAATGTGGGACACCTGTCGGGTTCGGTCAATTATCTGACTCGGTCGGACATAAAAAATAGAGAGCGAGCTGCAGTCTAGTGTCAAATAGTTGTGCTCCCTTGTATTTGCAGGGGACGTTGTATCCACCTGACTTAAGTCAGCAGAGGCTCATCTGGCAGCAGCGTCAACTGTGCACATCTGGACATCGACTTTCTCCACATTCTTCTTCGTATTCAGCTGCACTGGGACTCAGAGGGAGCGAGAGTCAGTCGTTCTGCAGTGGACTGTATGTCCACAAACCTCCCACGCTGCAATTTGGACAACATGTCTTAGACTGATCTCACAAAGGAACATTCGTAGCTTTTTTTTTTTTTTTGGAAGCTTAATATTTATTGCTGTGAGTACTTAAAAGTTGAGTGTATAACATTTTGGAGGGTTTATTGTGAGAAACTGAATATATTACCCATAAATACCTTTGTACCAGTGTATAGTTGTTACGATTAATATTCGGTTTCATTAAAATAAGCTTATCATTTTTATTTAGGTAGGCAGAGACATGGGGCCTGTCCACACAGTAACGGAACAAAACTTAAACAATCTTTTTCTTTGTTGTTCTGAAAAAGTTTCCCGTAAAATTTCTCCATCTACATGAAACACCCCCCCCCCCACAAAAAAATTACTCAAAAAAAACTGTAGTACCAATGAAAACAGAGATGTATACATTAGAATACAATCACAGAAACAGAATGAAGCGAGCCAGGAGAAAAGAAATGAAACAAAAAAAGATAATAAAACAAACTGAGCAAACAACACTGTTAACAACTTAAGGACTTTGTCACCATATTTAGTGACTTTTCAGACTTCTGAATAGCCACCAGGGGGCAACTCCATTTGATGCAAAAAGAAGTCTATTTGAATGACTATCTATGGGAAAATCAGTCTATTTCTCAGCATAGACATGTAGCATCAGAAAACATTCTCAATCGCTACTTTCGGGTCTCCTTCACTAAAACATGATATCAAAGTGGTAGAGTATGTTCCCAGTTAGAAGAAAACAGACGATAAAGTGCAGCATTTATGAATGGACTCCAATGAGATTGAGAGCTGGTATCATCCAACAGGAGTCTGGCTGAAAGTCACACCTCTGAACTGCCATTTGCAAAATGTCAACACGGCACCTGCATACAGGAATCAAAACGGGATTCTAATAGTTCACGTAATGACCAGTTAGGGCTTAAGCTGAGGCCTTGCTTTATAGAGACTGCCATCATGTTTCTACAGCAGCCCGAATGGAGAAACCATTGGTATTTTGAAGCAATCCTTTCTGTCTGCTAAAGGAGGAATCCATCTGTAGCCTCTCCACCAGCGGCCACTAATTCTTACACACTGAACCCTGAACTATTTAAGTAAGATACTTTATTGTCATCGTACAGAGCATACAATGAAAATTAGCCTCACTCAAGGACTGGACTCAAATTGTAATAATGGAGGATCCCTTCATGCACAGGGTTCTTGTGATTGTCAGAGGCAAAATGCTGTAGTTATTTTTTTTTGCTTTAATAAACATTTTGCTGAAACCAGTCACATATTTCTGCATTTGTGAAGTCTCGGCAGTTTCCACTCATAACCAACATAAACAACAATCTGTACACTTCTTGTTGTGTAATCAAACAAGTATTCAAATTTTATTTTCTTTATTTTCATTGTTAAAATGTCCCCATATACTTAGTGACATGTTTAAGAACAGTGAATATGTTGGATCGTTATCATTTTATGACGAAAAAAAATTCTTTCAGTCTTGTCCCTACTGATAAAAAATAAAAATGCTTGAGGAAACACTGTACATAAGTATAAATGTTAATTAAAAACATAACACAAAATACCAGTATCAAACCAGAGTTTAACACAACAATTTCTCAAGAAGAAATATAATTTTCTGGCCTATAGAAATCACAAACTGCAGGTCCTGGTATTAACTACACTGAACGCCCAACAACAATCCCTTCATGGGGAAGACTACTTCTCTTGCACCCACATCATCTTCCTACGCTGCAAAGAACCCTAATAAAAAGTGTTCAAAGTCATCTGTCTTGTTTTAACGAGTGTGTCTGTCAGTGCTGATGTGATAAGAAGAGGAGCGGAGGAGAGTGTTACTTTTTTTTTTTTTAAACTTCCTGCAAATGGAAACTCAACAATCAACATTTTTTTTTCCTAGCAATCCTGCCGACTGCAGCTTTAGTCATCAGCATAAGTAATCTTGAACCAATGTGACAACGAGTCCTTTGAGTCACTATTCAAGCAAAAACTCAAACACAAATACGCTGCTGTTTCACTTCCTCCATCTTGACAATGTTCCGCTACTTGATGTAAAACCGACTGTTCTGAGGTTTAGAACAAAACTGGACACCTTTCCTTTTCTTCCATGATAAATTTACTCATCAGAGAAGAATCTGTGACAAAAAATAATCCATATCCAAAATCAAATTACTAATTTTGTTTGCAATATTGTACACTTGGTGGTGATGATGGTGATGAATAAAAAATTTTGGAGGAAAATCCGAAATACTGTTGTATTTCATATACCAGGGTATGTGATCGGAGTGGAACTGAGGAATTTTCAGTGTAAAGTATAAAAAGTGTGTGAAAATTTTTTTTTTGTTGGAGTGTAAAAATTAAACAAATAACAGAAAAATAATAACAAATTAAATAATAATTAGAGTCACCTTTGCTCCATCTTAATCTACTTTCACTATATCAGTGTCTGAAGAATGGGAATAAATCAACTTCCTGTGAAAAGTGTGTAGCTGAATTTGTAAACAATGTGGAGCCAAACTCCAAGGAAAAAACACAACAAACACAACAAACCTGAAGTGACATTTAGAGGCGAGTCATTCAGAAATCCATTAAAAGTTTGGGTAAAGCGCACACACTAACACTATCAGCTCATCAGTTGTGCTGTCGCTAAATTTAAAATGTAGTTCACACTGAAACAAACCACCATCCCTGCTAATTTTGGATTTTAAATTAAAATACTAACAGAAGATAATAAGTCAATGCAATGTTTTGAAATGATTCATATCAAAAGAGTTATATCTGTGTCGTAAATTTAAATCTGAATTATATATCAATAGATAGGATAATAGAGAAACACTTAAATAATACAAACAAAAACCATTAGATCTAAATCTATGGATAATTTAGTCGACTAAAATATGATAGTATTTAGTCGACTAAAACTAAAAGATCTCAGATGACTAAAATATTACTAAACCTGGATGGTGTTTTAGTCATAAAACTATAACAAAATCAAAATAAAACTGCAAAGAATGAGCTTTCTTTGAAAGTAAATCCAGAGAATTGTCCTCAACTGGATGCTTTGACCTACTTTCTACCAAAGTGTCTCCTAACTCGCTGTGTGTATTGTTGCGCTCAAATGGAACATGTGAACTTGAACTCATGACATCCTAACCCATGAGTTTTGAGAAAACATAAAGTCTGCAGGTCATGAATATTGACAGGGGAATGATCACATGTGTCCGTCAGCATTTCCTGCAGCTTCCAAATGCAACTGCAAGACTGGTTAGATAATAATGAGAATAGTGTGATACCATTCTCTGCTTAAGACACTGGTACTTTACATAATTAATCTTTGTTTCGTGATATCTTGTGGTGCAGAAAGTTGCACATTACACCTTTAGTTGTTTACTGTAAATGACTGAACAGCAAATACTTTTTTTTTTTTTTTTCTTAGAAAAAGTGCAAATAGTAAACTTTATTAGCAAACATCTACATTCAGCAGCTCCTGATATGACAAATACAATGGTCACAGTAAAAACAGACAAAAACACAAGAGATAAAAAGAGTTCATTACTGATCACGGGATCCTTTCAGCACATAATGTCCTGGAGTTGAAGATGCTAATCTGTGAAAACAAACAACAAAGTGTGCTGATACACAGATAAAGGGTTTTACTTGGCACTTATTCGTAGTCTTGTCTGCACATTCGTATTCAAGGATTGGGTGAGTGAGTATGCGATTTCATCATTACATATTGTTCTCTGCCTCAGAGGGGCTGTCACTCACTGCCTCACACACACACACACACACACACAAAAACGTGTTTTTATAACAAAGTGAGGACACATCATAGATATAATGTATTCCCTTGCTAATGCAAGACTGGTGCATCACAACTAATGGCACTTTTCCGCTGCAAAGTTCCAGCACGGCTCGATACGGCATGGCTCGACTTTTTTTTTTTTTTTTTTTTTTGCTTTTCCACTAGCGATAGTACCTGGTACTATATTAGTACCTGCTCTAGCAAGGTTCAAAGCGAGCTGAGCCGATACTATACGTGACATTTTGGCCACTGATTGGTTGTGAGTGTTATTACTGGAAGAGGCATGAGTGTAGAACTTTCCGGCAGTCACTGAGTCGGCTTTCATACCTTTTTATGTCTTTCATCTAACTCTGAAGTTTATTAAGCAAAGTAAACTCCAGTATATGAATAAGGGGAACGCACAGTTCTCCAAAAAGCACCTGTGACTGATCCTATAGACACATTTGCAAGAATAATCATCAGGACCGGTACGCCCCGTTGGTGAGTGAGCGAAAGCTAGTACTGTTGGAAATTCAATATCACATGAAAAATGTCATTAGTTAAACCTAGGCTTCGTGTTTAATGTTTGTATTACAGGTTTACAACCTAACCGTGTATGTGTAATAAACGTGGGAAAACGACTTGAGTTGTATCCGCTGTACTTGTTGTGATAACCCTTCCAGAGGGGAGTTTACTAAGCCTGGGCAAGAGGTTTGGCAAAAATCTGGACAATGAGTGTGACATTTTTAAAATTTCAATATTTAACCGAGGAGTCTGGTGCATTTGGTGACAGCACTGCCAAAACCCGGCAACGGTGAGCCGCATCACAACCTCTTCCGCCGTATTTTAATGCAGAAACTGTGTCAGACAGAGTCTGCGTTTCGGTCATTCAGGAAGTATTTAATCTTTTCAATTAATGGATTCCAATGAGTCACTACACCGAAAAGAACTGCTTTGCTTGTCACTAGTTTTTGTTTGTGTCGCGTATAAAACAACGTCACATCAGTTTCGTGCAGCATAACTTAAACCCACTTCTAACCCTAACCCTAAAACAAGGTCTTAGCCCTGAAAAAGAACTTTAAAGTTGTGGGCCCAGACAAAATGTCCCCACAAAGATAGGTTTGTGTTTTTTGGACCGCACAAAGACAGAAATACATGTGTACACACTCATTTGCACAGCATATGTAGTGAGGACACTCATAGACTTGATGCATTCCCTAGCCACTTAACCTAACCTTAACCTTCATAACCTTTACCCTAAATCCTTTTGTTCTGGACCTCACAAATGCCTCAGTACCATCCACACATACCCACACACACTTACCCGTTTCTCCTCAGCAGACAACACGCCCTGAACTGCCACCACTTGGTACTGTTTGTGCTTCAGGCTGCTGGGGAACTTCCTGACATGGCGGATGGCTGTGGCAATGGTGTCCCTGCTCAGCAGCTTCCTGGTGTCCGACACTGACGAGCCAGGATCCAGAACCAGGAGGCACAGGTTACCATTCTTCCTCTGCTCCAAACCCACTACAGAGCGGCTGTGACCTGCGAAAGGACATGTGAAGAGGAGAGGAAACAGCAAAGCTTAACTCTTTATTTTTTATTATTATTATATCTTTTTATTAGTTTTATTTATTTATGGTTCTTTCTTTTATTTTCTACAAGCTCTGGCCAAATTCCCCAGCTCCACTTCAATCACATACCCTGGTTTATACAGTAGAACAATAACAGAGAAAGCTCAGAATGAGAACCGTGCATGTCCAATTTAAAGCTCCAGTGCGAAGCCTCTATTGCCCCCTGTGGACGTCTGGGTAATTAGTGTAATCTCAGTTACCTAAATTTGTGTCTCCCGCTCCCTAGCCAGGAAATTCTGAGCTACATGGTGAAGGAAAGATCATCAGCTGTTATTTGCACATGCAGACACAGTGTAAGGTGAGCTATTCAGGGAGCTGTTGATATGCTTTGCTTTCTGCTGGTGGAGCACACATTTTCATTATAACCCAATCATGTATGTGAGAAGCCAAAATTGATTGTGAAGTCCTACTGAATGTCTAGGTTTATTTTTAACAGTATAAACCACTTCTCAAACTTTTCATGGGTGATTTAGTTCTCTCTCACTAATTGCTGTGTATGCAAAAAAACAAAAAAACCAAACAAAACTAATTGTAATTCTAGGTGTTTTCAGCCAGAACGTAAGGTTAATAGGGTTTCTACCTCTGTCTCAAGGGAGGGGCTACAGAACTCACACAAAAGTTTCTGTCCTCACAAACTGTCCTGTAAAAACTGGGCCCACACCTATGACCATTGATAATCTGCCAGGAGATGAAATAATGAAGATACGTACTGTATTAAAGGACTAGAGATACTGTATAAGCTGTTTTCATATGATCAGCATGAACAAACATGAATGTGGCAAATGTAAGCCTGGGCAGTCAGTGTTTACATAATCCTCCCGGTAACCACACTCTTGCATCTACTGCAGTTTCAGTATAATTCAGAGTGAACAAGAAACCTGAACCCTGATATCAGGTGGACAGATTAGAGAAGTGTGAAGAACACAAACCTGATTACCTGGTTTGGACAATACTGCACCGTGTTTCCAAAAACTTTTCAACAACTGTTTGGAAAAGAGCCAGGGCAGTGAAAGCAGTAGTTGTGTGGAGGGAGAGAAGAAAAGCTAAGTGGTAGTTTTGCATCATCGTGTCCATAATTATTCAGTGTCAGCTCCACACTGGGGCTGAAAAACTTAACATATCAATTTCAAGCTTCAGTTGGGTGGGATTGAAGAAAAAACTTTTTAAATTAAACTTGTCATCATGTTCTTAAAACTGATTGAATAGTGTCATCTGGGTTCCCACACATCGGTTGACGTCAAATTCAAGTACTTTTCAGGATCAATTTCCTTAAATTGGACTGAATGTGCTGACACAGCTTAAGATGGGAGGGCAACTTGTAAGAGCAACTTTGCCCATGGTGTCCAGTTAAAAAAAACAAAATGTTGGTAAGAAACTGTGGAAGCACCTCAGCAACCTTGTGAGTCAGGACTGACAACTCCTCGCCCGGCCTCCCCGATGACCTCTGAACTGACACAGTGTTGTGAACAATAATTGGTCGAGGTTGTAGTGCTGCCAGACCCCCAAACAAGGCTCGATAAAGATAATGTAATAATAATGTGAGAGGATCACAATATTTGCATTTGCTTTACTCCCACTTCAGGCTTGTAAAGATTTTATTGGGTGAACCTGTTGTTACATGATTCAAATCTTTTTTTTTTCTGATGTCCTCCTTACTTTACTATATGTACAGTAAGTGCTTCATACAAACATAGTTTTATTATTATTTTTTTTTTTTTTCAAAAAAACAAACAAAAAAACATCCTTTAAAGGACCACAGAACATGTTGACAAGTGTGTGATGATTATTTTGCAGTGTACCTTGGTGCTGCAGGTAAAGCGGAGGGAGTGAGGTCTGCACGAGTCTGGGGGACAGTCTGCTGCCCCTGCTGGTCTGACAGTAGTACTGCTTGGCCCACTCAAACAGCCGAGGGTGAGTGTCACCTGGGCCTGTTGGCTGGTGAAAGTCAATAATGCAGGAGCTGAAAACAAAATACAGGCCTAACTAAGCATTACACTGCAAGTGGAAGGCGCCTGCATTTCATTGTTTTCTTTTTTGTTGTCTTTAATGTTTATCATACCTATTATTAATTTTTAATCCTGTAATATGGCTAGCTGTCAGCAGTGGTTGTTTTATGTGTTGCTGAAGGTTAACTTGTGTTTTGGGTAGTTTTTTATTTTTTTGGTTTACGGAAACAAAAATTCCTTTACCTGTAACAGCATTGTTCTTTTTCTTAATAACCAACAGTGAATAATAAAAACCTTGAATAGATTTATAATGTCAGTAAACATTTTCCTCTGGAGTTCAAAAGAACATTATGTCAATTATGTAAATTATCTTCCCATTTGGAGTAAACAGACAAAGCATAGCACTTGCAGTATGAGTTCACAGACACCGGTGTGATTGACAGCTGGTATTATCCACTTGTTACCTATTGCAGGTAATGTCTGTGACCTTTTGGTTGCACAACGTCAACACTGCTCCAGTCAAATTGCTAATCTCCAGGATAAAATGACTAGTGGCCATTTGTTTGATACACATATCTATGCTCCTAGACACTAGGGCCTAGAAGTTAAACCCTTACTAATTTAAGACGACATGACCTCTGTTCAGCATCATAAGGGCAAACCCTACATTATCAACCACATTAATGTTTTGTGTTGTTTTGATTGACTCTAAACTTGTATTATTTTATGTAAGGACCAATTCTAATGATTGCTGGGCCTGAAGTTAAGTCTTGTTGTCTAATGAAGACTGTTAAAGACTGTGTGCATATTACCACTGGTCAAGTGTCAAGTCACGGTGGAGTGGTCTTTAGCATCTGTTGTGAGTAGAGTTTGCATGTACTTCTGTGCGGATCATCACAATAAATGATGGCATAACAATTTCTGTTGTTGGCATTACAGACACCTTGCAGTGTGGTTAGGATATTTCCATTGGCAATTCTAAGACTATGCCACAGGCAAGAGCATAATAAGAATAAAATGTCCTGCCAATATTATTTGCTCTTATTTGCTATTCTCAGACATGACTTCAAGCATTATCTCCACCATCGTACAGGGAAGACAAAAGTCAAAAACAGGGAATAACAGAAATATGATTAAGTTTGGCACATATACACTCGTAGGTGCCGTATCTAATCATCTAATTTACAAAACTGACATAGTGTCCTATTGATGAAGACCTGAAACTTGTGATTGAGGCAGTTAACTCAGGGAAAAACTGACGTTGTAGATCAAATAGAGAAGTAGGCTCATTTTTCCATATGCCGTGTTTCCATCAAGTGGAACTGTTTGGTACAGTACAGTATTTTTTTCCTTCACATCTCTTGTGTCAGTCACTGTAAATGCCTGACTCTTCACATAGAGGTAAACCAGAAAGAGTCTAATGCGGCTCACCTGATTCCCAGAGAGGTGAGGAGACAGTAGATTTCTGTGGCTCCGATCCAGGCTCGTGTTCTCTGCAGCTGCTGGTTGAAGTGGGAAGCACCTTGGGGATCCAGTCCTTCTTTCCAAGCCTCCTCGATCATACGTTGCACCCGAGGGATACTTGGCACAGCTTTATCTGCAAAGGAAAGGAGAAAATACCTTAAAGCAACTAAAATATGGATGGGTACAAAGAAAGAGTCAAAGACACAGTCTTAAAAAAGTTAAATTTGTTTATTACAGGCTCACGATTGTTTTCAAACTTTATTAAAACAGATATTTCTGATTTCCATTTTCTTTACCACCATTATTTGTGCCGCTAGTGCTCTATTGATGGCTGTCATCTGCCTGTCCTGCTGCTGTGAACTAATGGCACCTGAGTCGAGTGTTTGCAACATCATTTGTTAAAGGTCAGATAAAACCTGAGGTGGTTCACTTATCGATATGACTAGTATGAGCATCATAGAATGTCCTGCATTCTAGCTGCAAAGCCCAGCACTACATCAACAATGTAGGAATATGGTAATTTTAAATAGGGTCAATGATTTTGGTGTTTGATTTTACAATTTGAGTTCAGTATAACTATTAAGTTGAATTTCAGTTTAATATTTACTGTGTTATAAATTTAAGGCAAGATGAAGCATTCGTATGTGGGCATCAAAATATGAACTAGTATACACATGCAAGGAAGAGGCAAATGTTAGAAACATTTCTAACATTTATACATTGCATTTTTGTAAATTGACATAGAACAGAACCATCTGTCATTATGATTAGCTAATTGAAATAATTCAAACTGCAAACTGATCTTAAAGGAGTCTTTGCTCAACCCTAGTTTGAATGAGGAGCTTTGTTGCATTTGCTACAGAAAGGTAGCAAAAAGCACAAATAATGACTTGTTTTATTGTCTTGTCTGTTCTAAATTTGTATTATATATATATTACCACCTTCCATGTATTTTGAATGCGACTGTCAACTGTGCTGTTTTTAAAAGTGCTTTATAATTGACTTGGATTTGGACATAAAACCATCAATGGGCATAATAGCCTTAACTCAGCAGGTAGATATTTATATTGCAACTTACTAAGTTTAATGCCAACTTTGTTCTTCAAACAGTGTATTAGTAAACACAATTTTAATATGTTGCAGTATAACTGTGGCAAAGAATAAACAGAAATTAATTAATAGCTTTTTTTTTACAGAAAGTGACCTCAAAAGCCCTAATCATGTGGTTATTTTTCAGCCAACACCAAACCAGACTGAAGACCAGATGAGATACTGATCTCTACAACAATAGTGTCATCAGACCAGAGCACACAACCGTATGTATGCCCTAGTTTTACCGAAAACAAAGTCATAGACTTTCTCTGTCTGTTCTTTCATCAAACCTAAAACTACAGTTGAGTTCACAGAGTAAAGCAAACACCATAACAGCTGTGACTGGCTGTGACAGTAGGACAGTTGGTGAAGCTTAGTCCATTATAGTGTAGACAAGGACAGCTAAGTGAGGATCATCATGCTTTTGTGTGTGACAGAACATCAATGCTGCTCTGCTCCTGAAAACAACTCGAATTACTGCTCGTAAGCCTCTGCCAGTCATCTCAGAATGATGGTTAAAAACATGTTTGTGTAGTCACAGTGACCTTTGATCTGTACAGCCAAAAAAGCTAATCCATTTCATCCTTGAATTCAAGGTAACATCGGAGCAAAACATGAGGTTTCCCCTAAAGGCATTCCTGTACTGTGTACTATGTTCACAGTGTTTAACCAGGTGACACTAAGGTATTCTTCTTCTAATAATAATAATTTCCCATAATTATAAGTAATTCTTATTAATATGAATTTGAATATTTGTCAAATTTCAGCTCATTAAGCAGACATAAACCCAATTTCAGCTCAAGAAGAAACTAGAATGGGACCAAAAAGATCCAATTAGGCTGTTCCACTTCAGACCAATGCTTTGTGCAAGCTGCCTTACGTGAAGAAGAAAATTAGATTTCAGTGTCACCTTGTAAAAGTTATTTGTCCAATAAATTCTGATGATCCAATCATTGTGTTCTTTAATTGATTGGTTTATTCCATTCACAAGAGTGAGGTCTTCCTAGCCATTGACCACAAGCATGGTATTACTCCATGTGTCATGTGTGTAGGGCTGCAATGAAGGATTTGTTTCATTATTGATAACTTTATGTTATTTTCTCAATTCATTAATTTGTCATTTGGTCCATAAAATGTCAGGAAATGTTGAAAAATGTTGATCAGTGTTTCCAAAACCTCAAAATGATGATCTCAAATATCTTGTTTTGCCCACAAACTAATATTAGTCTGTTTTAATGATTTCCATTATATGGAGCAAAGAAACCACAAAATATTGACATACAAGAAGCTGAAAAATCAGAAAATTTGCTTGAATTATTAAAAAGACAATTAATTAAGTAATCAATTAATCAAGTGATTGTTGCAGCTCCACTTTAAAGCAGCATGTATTTTTTTTAACCAATATCTCCATATTGATAAATGGGTGATTTCCATGGCAACAAGTCCTGATATATTCAGTTGTGAATATTGCAACTACTAATACCATGTTTTTTCTTTCAATTTCTACAGGGGAGAATAACGTACCTAATCCAGACTAATGTGTTGGCAAGAAAAGCCTAATTTCAGGTCAGATGTTATACAGTGTGGTTGCACACCTTGTAGGGCAGAAGAAAACGTGTCTATGTTGTGTAGAGAAGAGATGAGCATCTGGATGTTTCTGTATCCACAGCCCCAGCCTTTATCCCCCTCTGAGGAGCAGTAGTGGTCGGTGTCCGCACTCAGCCACACATGAGCACAGTCTTTGCATTCAGACTGGTAGTATTCATATAATGCTCTGACCACACCTTGACACAGAGGAGAAGAGAGGGCATGTTAAACGAGTTCTGCTTAGTACATTCCAGCAGCAGTTCATCTCAAGTGGAAAACCATCAGATTAGATTAGATGACATTTTATTGAAATGTGTCATACACAAATGTAAATGTTTAAAGCAATTGAACACTTATTTTTTAATGTTTACAGTACCTGTTTGTTAATTTCATATGATGACAGATCCATAATGGCTTAATTTAAGAGGTAGAAATATATTTGAAAGGAAAGCAACCTTTCAGACTATGTCACTAAAGGTGCTTTGGTAGATCGAACAAGCTAAAAACAAGTGTGTCACAAATTTTTATGGTGGATCAAATTTTTGATCCACCATAAAATTTACTTAAAATTGAGTAGTAACATGCAATTTGAAAGCAGCTGAATGGTCTAATTTGTGAACCCATAGGGAATTTACTTAAGACTTAGTTTGAGTGATGAGTAGGGAATTGGACGATGCGAACTGAGGTAAATGGTTGGTTTCATAATTATGACAAAGTTGTATTCTTTTAAAACTGCCACTCTCTGTCTACAGACGAGGCACACTGTTGAGGAATTGATTTATGTGAAAAAAATAATCATTTTGCCAACTGTTTTTGAATTTTCTTTTATCCATGTGCCACTGCCTGACACCACAGCGCTGCATTGTAACCTCTGCTCTTCACTCGTGTCATGAGCTGGCTGACAGACAGAGCCAGGAGCTCAACAGCGCCCCGCCCTTGTCTGACCAAAGTTCCCAGCGGCTAACACAGGAGGGCACAGATGGCAAAATGAGGCAGGCCAAAAAAAAAAAGGAGCTCGGGCCAAATGTGGCCCACAGGCCCCAAATTGGGCACCCCTGCTCTAGAATGACTAGGGTAATTGTGAAGTGGAGTGTATCATCTGCAGAGAAAAGAACAATAACGTTAATGAACTTAGCTACCACACACTTCTTTTCAGCACTTTTCTCTTGAACGTTGCTCATTTTAAGTGGTGCTCATTTGCTCGGAACACTGGGGACTGATATCTTTGTGAAAGTAATACTGACCTGTCACTCACAGCTATAAACTTATGTAACAAAGAAAAAAAAATCATGAAGTGGAGATAAATTGATTACATGACGTTACATCACACAGATGTATTTTGTTGATTGGTCGTGGAAGTGAAGACCGTGCAAGTTTTGTCTCAGTGAAGCAAAATGAAGTTGTGGTAGCATGATGGGTATAATCTAATTTACAACGCAGACTGTGATGACAATGTTTGAACAATAAGCACCAGCTCTAGACTACATGGCAACATCATTGGGTCTACAATAGTTATAGTACTTATGTGTATTATGTTTTAATTGCTCTATTTTATCAGATCCTTTCCAATGAGCTCATAAAAATGTGACATTAATACATAATTACTAGACACAAAGTCAATAATTAGCAGAGCATGTACTTGTACTTGTAACAGAGTACATGCAACACTCCACCTTTTCAAGTGCATCTTGAAGTAATTATCCAGCAATACACATTATAGTTTGAGCAGCTTCTTATAAGTCATTTGTGAGCCATGTAAAGATACCCTTGTAATTATCCTGTGAAGGTCAACACTCTGTGTTTGCCAATAGGGAAAAATGGGTATAGGATTTGTGTCATCACATAATTGAATTCTTCAACGCTTCAGTACTAACAAACAGCCAGGTGCTGGAATTGGAAAATGACTTGTGACATATGATTGGAAAGTAAGACAAAAGTACTGCCAATGTGGCAAACTTCAGTCTATACAAGTTCAAATAAAAATGACAGTATCATCAGCAAATGTGGGCACAGGTCAAATATTCTCTCTAAAAGTGACAAAGTGTTTTACTTCAAACTACAAATACAGTGATAGTGTTATAAGCTGTTCCTTTGAATTTAGAATCTGATGTGCAGCTCCCCCATTTCTGATTGGTCAACACTGTGTGATGTCAAAGGGAGTCTTTAGGAATACTGGCATTGGAGCATTAGGGTTTCTCATTATGTCAACACAGTGTTCTAACTCAGCGGTTCCCAAACTTTTTATACCAAATATCACCCGAGAGAATATTGAGCCCTTGAAGTAACACCAAATGTTAAAATGTTAAGATAATTTGCTCTCTCCTCATCATCCTCTTTCTCACATACACTTCAGACACTGAAAGGAGAAATAAAGTGACTCCAATTATTATTATTTAATTTTGTTATTTGTTTAATATTCTTCACACGTCAGAGAAAATTCCTCAGCTCCACTGTGATCACATAGCCTGGTACTGTATATACAGTAGAACAGTATTTGTGAATTTCCTCCTAGTACCACCAGAGGATGCTTAGGCACCACTGGTGTACACGTACCACAGTTTGAGAAACATGGGGGTCTAACAGATATGATGTTTCACACAGTGCTGACTTGGTCAAAAAAATTTAAATTTATAATTAATAATTTATGTATTGGCCCAGTTGTTGATCAATAAAGTTGAGAATCTGAGGAGCAATATGGAGGAGACATATGATTGAAAAGAAATGTCTGTAGCTGCTCTCACTTTTGTTGTTAAGGCTGGGACAAAGGACAGAATCTAACGAATCGCAAACATACCTATGAAATATTAAACCTGTGATTGGTAAAAAGTCAGACCAGACTCCATAGTTGACAAACTGCTCCAGTGTAATATGAAAGGCTCCTTCTCAGATAACAAAAATAATTGTTCAAGTAATAATGTTTAAGTAATAAGTCAATGAAAAAAATACTTCAAATATTTGATTCAATTTCTATTTATAATCCCCACTAAACTGTATGCACTGGACCAAAAAGTCAAAGTGCCATCAAAATGCTGAAGTAAAATTCTTGCCTAATGTGTTAAAGTCCAAAATGCAGCTGTAAGCAACCTCCTTTTTAAGTCTCATACACACTGAGTCAACCTGCCTTTACCTGCCGACTCTTACCATAACAAAGACAACACAAACTGACATTGTGCCCACATTGGCCCACTTGTTGTTCTGTGTGCGTCACTCATTTTTCTATTACATAATATGATGTGCAGAACACAGAGTATTTTTTTAAAGCACCTGAATAAAACATTAGGCGCATTAATACACACACATACACACACACACACATTTCAGTGACAGAGATCAATGAAAAGAACATTTTGTTAAAGGCGTAGGAATGCTGAAGAACTGGTTCTGGATAAAGCTGTGGACTGTAACAGGGAGTTGACAATTCTGGGAATCTGAAAGATGGGCAGGATCACACAAACTCAGTGTTGATATACCGTTTAATTGGGCAATGACAGCTTTTCTATTGCAGGGTAAAAATATATATCGCTGACAATCAACAATGACAATAGAAACCACAAACCACTGGAAGATATTAATACTACACAATTAAACTGTAAACTTCTTCACGTCTGACGTTGCTCAGCACAGAGGCCAAAAGAGAGGGGTCATTGTGATTCCTCACTCGGGTCATTAAAAAACCCTCCAACCAAACTAAGTTCATGGTTTCCACTGTAATACTACAGGCCAGCCAGATAACAGTATGTGTGCCAGGACAGACACGTGATGAAAAACAACCCCAAATACAAGGGATGCGCAAAACATCATTTGAGTTTTGCCAATGCATTGTGTACTTACATAATAGCCACATTGCAGGGGCATGCAAAAAGTTCAAATATCTCATGCTCACACTTTTTTTTGCTGCTTAATTCCAACAAACCTCACAAGTACTCATTTCCATTTGTTCTCACAACAAGCCACCCATCACATTCGTTCTTGATCAGTTTCCCCAACTCCACAAGCAGACGAACACAATTTGAAAGTGAGCAACAGGATCAAAGGACACGTTAAATAACTTGTTGATCATGTTAAGCCCCTAATGTGATAATGAGGCTTGTTTAGTTTGATGCTCGGCTGTTCCTTCCAAGTTCAAGAAAGGATTGCTTACACAAATTTTCCAATCATTGTTATTTTCTATGCAGATGATACACTCCCCTCCTTCATAAACACACTAATCATAGAATGTCTTCCAGAACAGGGCTATTGAGGTAATCTGCTGAAAACTAGACATGGGAACAGTAATGATGAATTCGATAAACCTACAAAAAATCTATAGTGTTGCATTTCTTTAAAGCAGCCATTCCCAAACTTAAGAGTGCTGGGGCCCAATTTGAAATCTGAAAATCCTCTGAGGCCCACACCCAAACCTTAAATCACGACTCTGATCAAGAAATCAATTGTTTTCATGTGAACAGAAACATCACAGAATTTGAATGCTTTGTAAATATTTCTTAAAATCATATATCATATATATTTTACAGCAATTTAAAACTTAATCACAAAACTGAAAATGACCTTTCACGGCCCACCTGCAGTACCATCACACACACTTTGGGAATCACTGCTTTACAGCATCAGTCTGTCTATGTTGATTTTGCAGTGATGGCTGTAGGATATGCACAAACGCACCCTGAGTTCTGGTTCTGCCATCATCAACCCCTGAGGCTAGAGATTCCATCATCTCAGCCCTCTTGCAGTGAAACTCTGAAGGTGCCATGAGGCCACTAGCCACCGCTCTCTCCATGGTCCTCTCCATCTGTCTGCGGTAGCCCCCTCTGCCGTCCACACCAAACTGTCTCTGCATAGTCCACACACCACACAAGGCAGGTTGACAGACTGTGGTCTCATGAAGGAGCAGGACTGAAAATTGTGCTCCTGCATCACACGCACACACAATGGAACCACACGCTCCGGAGAGTACACACATGACAGTGGAGCAATCAAGAGAATGTGAGTGTCAGTGATAAGTGCAAATCAATGTCTGGAAAAAGGATAGTGATCACAGCACCAGCTTTTATGATGAAATACCCCTGCTATAGTACATTAAACCTTAAGCCTAAGAAAATCTGCTGTTTTTGTTAGTCAACTGAGCTCCAGTTGTTGTCATCAGCTGAAATCAGCTAAAAATATGAAGCTTGTCTTATTACTGTAGTTGTAGCTGTAGTAGGTAGTTTTTGGTGATTGTTCTGTTGTTGTTATTATTCTGTCTCTATTCGGTCTTCCTGAACAAAAACAATGTAACATTTGTATGCTGTGTCTTTAATATCAGAGCTGAGTGAGAGAGTGTTTGTGTGCAGGTGCAGACAGGGGCAAGAAGCATTTATCCCAACAAAGCTGAGCAAGTGGGTGTTTTGAGCAGCAGAATTCACCACTGAAACTTTTGCTGGGCACTGTTTTGTGTTTTTAGTCACACTCAAACCTGTCTGGCTTCACTAACATAACTTTGATGCTGCCTTTGTATGTTTTAACATCACTTCCTGTGTGCAGCACAAGAATGTCGCGGTACGACACATCTAAACACCGCTATACTGAGAAATACAAAGAGACTTGTGAGGAGCTAAAAGGCTTAATCAGCACCATGGGAACTTATTTGAGAATGGATCGGATACAACGACACTTGTTTATGTTTGAAAGTTAAACACTAGAGATTTAATACGGAATAATATGCATGTGCTTTAAAAAAAATGACACCAACAAGGCAGGGTGTGGAGCTGTAATTAAGGTTCAAAAATGCAATGTTTAAACGGGCCCCACCCCACATACTGTAGGTCTGACTGACTTGATACACAAGTTGATTGGCTCCAGCTCCACCCATGGCCCTCAGAGGATAAGTGGTACAGATAAAAACAATGTTAAGTGGCTGGTGTTTACAAAAAGTGCATAGCTGTCAAAACACAAATGATGTTCTGCAATGTATTATCCAGACCTGCAGCTTCTTGAACTCTTTCGCCTCCTGAGCGTCTTCCTGCCTCCTTCTGTGCTCCTCCTCTTGCTGCTGCAGCTGCCTGGCCAGCTTAAGGTCAGAACCAGGACTCCCTGCAGCAACACAAGGAAACCAAAGCTTAGAAAGCTATAAATCCTGTTTCTCAAAATTTAGTCTATCAGATACACTTGAGTGGACAGAGGATTTCAAATCACAAGACAACTAAGCTCAAATGTCTCCACCTGCACTGTTCCCAGCTGTGTCGTGGTCTAAATGCAGCTCCACATGTTCCTGCAGAGAGATGCCATCACTGCAGACAACAGAGCACATGGGGCATTCAAGTCTTGTCTCCCCTACAGAGCAGATTAGAAACAAAAATTTCCTTTGTGTGAGGGTTATCAAGGGGTGCTGGTGTTATTGTAATAAAGCAGTTACGCCATCTTTTCACACCCACCGCGGTTAAACACACCATTTACTTCACCACAAAAAAAACATACTGTATGCTCTCTCAAGAGAAACGATGGAAGCCTCCCAGCAAATAGCCATCCTGCATGCTTTTTACTGATAATTGTAGATACATACAGTGCTTTTATCCCTGTCAGCTATTGCTGGATCAGCTTGGTTCACTTGTGGCACCACATGTTTGTAATGCGGTCAGCTATGACATCAGCTGGTGAAACTGATGTTAGATGTTTCTCTGCATTGTAGTTTCTATGATTCTTAACTTCATGATTAAACTGTGCTCAGATGTGACACCTAATGTGTGTTTTTCTCACTTTAATAAAAACATGCCAATGCATTTCATGTCATGTGATAACAGTAGTGGTTGTGTGACCACTGCAGGCAGTTCAGGTCACATGGCAACATGTTCAGCAGGGAATAATAGACTCACAAAACCAAAAAAATCTATAAATGAATATCCCTAGACATGAGAACATCAACAATAAAAAAGACAATTATTGCTTAATTGTTAATAAATGCATTCAGATACTTAGATAAAAGAGAAAAAAATAAGTGACCCATTCAAACCTGGACATTGTGTATACATCCAGTATGATTCTCATTGTAGGAGATTTTTCAGTCCATCTCCTCATATTGAGGTTTCTAAAGACTCTATGCCAAATAGTAAAGGGAACAACACTTCTTTTAGGTTTATTAAAAAGATTCATTCACTGAATCGTTCAGCTCACTATCGCCATCTGTTGGCAGTGCTGTCACTAAATGCACCCGACACCATGGTTAAATGTTAAGATTTAAGGAATTTCCTTAATAAATATTGGCGATTAACACGTTTTGGGGGGTTTTGGTTCTTTTAAAGTGATCTACGATTTGTTGAAACATGCAGCGGAAACTATGAAAGGTGGTGAGATCAGAGTTCTGCACATATAAATATAATTCAATGTTGCATTAAATAATCACAAAAACATTTGCCTGTGTTTGTTGTGCTATGAACTTTCTACATTATCTACTGACTTGAAACATACAATAACTTCTATTTCTACTACATCTATTAGTTTCTGAATTGCCTGAATGAAGTTAAATTAGTAATGTACACTGTCCTCTCATTATGGACCAGCCTAATGTTGAAAGTCTGTTAAAACAACGAGGAACTAGACTGTGTGTCTTTATGTTCTCACTTTAAGTGTACTCTAAACATCTTACGCTGATAAGCTGGGACACACGGAGACTCCCTCACTGAGTGAGTGAGTGGGCAAGTGCGTGATTCGTTCAATGTGTGTCTATGACTCTGCAATGAGTGAACAAATCACTTTCGCCCCACCCGCTGCCACTGTCTACTTTCTCACTTGTTGCAGCAGAGCTCAGCTGAACTGTAAGATGAACGAATCGTTTCAGTAAGTGATTCAGTTCAGTTCGTTCACACAAACGATTTGCGAACAAACCAACACTAATGCCAAAGATTTTTAGTGTACTGCAGTTACCATGATTTGTATCTTTAAATCACTAATGATCCCAATGGAAATTTCCACAACAGCAGTACAGGGGAAAACCACAGTTCATTCAGTATCTGTGTCAGCTGCAAAAAGATTGTGCATGCTCTGTTTTATAATGGCTGATGTTTACATACAATATCTCCACTGTTGAAAATTCTTCGCACATTCAAAAAGGTTGTTTTCCCCACCTCTATAGACAGTGTTTCTGATTAATAGTTAACCACACCTAGAACTACAGTTCCCTTGATGCTTAATCACACAAGGTTATTGGAAAGATAAAAATGTAAAATCTGATACAATCCAAAAATACAGTACCGTATATTGCAGGCTTATTGATGCACCAACTGTAAAAACTGAAATCAGCAAGAGCCTAATAGTGGAATCATGTTGTGGACAGATCATTTCTTCTTTATGGGAGAAAAATATTTGTTACACAGAGGGATAATTATGTCTTTGAAACTGTTGGAAATGGCTGAGTAGTAAATGCATCAGAACAAATGTCTTGTACTTAAAATTTTAAATGACTTTTAAAATTTATTTAAAATGACTGCATCTCCTAATATTGGTATTGGTCGATACTCATCATCATAAATTATGTCAAACTTTTTGATAAAAGTGACAGCTCTTCTGTTTAACATGTGTATGTCATTTCATACTGTAATAATTATGGTTACTGTTAGTTTACCAGCCCTATGTGACATACTACCCCAAAGCCTCTGACGGACGCAAAACCAAGCGACTGCTCCAGTGCTGACAATAAACAAAGCCACATGAAGTACATATGTAGCCGTGGGGGCGTCTCTTAACCTTAACATAATGAAATCTTCTGTCTCTTCAAACATCAGCCAACTGCCCTGGTATTTGTGGAACGTGTTTGTGTTGCCTGGGAATTTGAAGAGATCCAGCTGATTAGCATTGTGCGCTGATTACAGCAGATGAAATAGTTAGAAGTGCACATTCTGTACATGACAGCAAAGATGCAAATCTCAGAGGGAGCAGAGAATTTACCTTCAGGTGTGCTCCTCTCCTCCAGGTGCATCTCGACATGCTCCTGCAGGAGACCACTGCTGCTGAAGACCAGAGCACACATGGGGCAGGAGAACAGCCTCTCTGTAGCAAACAGAATAGATAAAGTAATTGTCGACATGTTTATTCCATGACAAAATCCGTAGATTTGTGTTGTTTTATAGGGTACAGTCCGATATCCTAGGTGGTGGAATTTAATCTTCTGTACTCAAGAAGTTAATAAATACAAAACTGTAAATCTGTGTGCTCTCCAACACTGTTGCACTGGAAAAAAATTACTTGAAGATAGAGAGAAAAGCAACTGAAAGAACCAATTAAATAAAATAAATAAATTAAAAATATGGGGTGATAAATTATGTCTTGACTGCATAAAATAGACTTTAAATCTGGTAGTCTGTCTATTTACTCTTCTGTTGTTTTTCCTTCATGTTATTGTGAATTATCTTTCTGTTATTCAGTGTTATTGCTATTCTGGTCTAAATCTTGTTCACCAGAGGTGGAGTTGTGGACATTTTATGTGGTAAATAAATGTACCTTTAGTGGGTTTGAGCTTGTTTGTTCGTTTGTTTGTGTTTTGCTCGGTAGATGAATGTTGTGTATTTTTGTTTTGTACTTAAAATTGTGGATCCTTGTTTTGTTGTTATGTGTATATTGTATAGTTTTTTTTTTAAAGTTATTCAAATAAAAACTAATAAAGAAAAAAACTTGAATTCACCTTTCCTTGATAAAGACAGACGCTTCTGTTTGGCTTTGCTGTGCTCGGGTTCAAGTCCATCACACACGGATTCACTACAGCAACTGACAGACTCATGTCTGTCCAATGACCTGGATGATTGAGAACATTCACAGAATGACTCCTGCCTAGTTCCGCTTGTTGAACTGAGGGGTCCAGTGTCCTCAAGGGACAAACTTCCACTTTCAGATATACTGTTGTGTTTAAGTTGGACTGAGTCAATGGTAACATCAGAGGTGCTAGAAGGTGTCACTTCACGTGCTGTATCACACGACTGAGAGGTTAATTCAGTATTTGTAGATGTGGTTTGAGTTCCAGTCTGTGCCGTCTGCTGCTTCTCTGGATGTGCAGAGCTGATGTGGAAACAGAGTTCATCATACGACACCCCAGACAAGGAACAGAGTGGACAATGCATGTTGTTTTCCATATGGTCAAGGAGGAGATGCGTCTTCATGTCCTCCTCCAGCAATATCTCCTCACCACAGATTTCACAGGTCAGCATGGCTGCAGCCTGCAGACACAAACAAGCCATTTTCACACCTCACAATTTGTGCATTAAGAGCAGGGTTCATACAGCTTGATACATCAAATTCAAAGTGCACTCGCTGATTTGATATTTGCCTTACCAAGAACATACATATATAGCTGTGACTAATACAGTGGCTAGTGGGTGTAGAGAATAGTGTTATGTGAGAGATCTACAACCACTTATGAACTGTTTATTTTAGGGCAAGAGGCACATTTGATTTTGGCACAACCGCAGCTGTTTTAAGGTTCACAGACAGGAATAATTGCACCACAACAGAACGCATGTAGTTGAGGATGTTTGTTGTCCTCATCAATAGTGACTCCTATTGGCTGTTCTGTGGGCTTGCACAGCGACGCAACCTGACATGAACATGCTGGGTTGAGAAGGGAAGTGACATTCCTGATGTCAGCGAAACCTTTTAACTAAATGTATAGTGTGTAAAATTTAACATAATTTATCTGTGAATATCCCCATTGTCAGAAACACAGTTCTACTGTATATACCAGGGTATATGATTAGAGGGGAGTTAAGCAATTTTGACAGGAGTGCATAGAGAATGAAACATTAACAAAATATAAAATAATAATAATAATAATTAGCATCACCTTATCTCTTGCTCCTTCTTAATCTAATTTCACTATAATAATGTCTGAAGTACTCTATATGGGAGAAAGAGGAGGATGATGAGAGAGCAAATTATTTTACAAGGAATAAAAGAAGTCTGTAACTGACTTTGCTCGGCCTATTTACACCACTCTACTTTAACTGCAATAATAATAATAATAATAGTTTCATCTAATAAAATATATACCTGCATACGTATAGTATATTTTAATATGTTTGGCTCTTTATCTCGTTGTTAGAAGTTTGTTTCACTTTGTGAAGTTCACTTACCAAACCAAAGCCCATAATTAAAGAAACCCTATAATTTTACATCAATGCACACAGGAGTTGTTGAGCCACTGCTGCCTGCATCAGCAATAAAATATCCTCAATATTTTGTTTACCTTTAATTCTCAGCACTGTAGTGACTGGTCTGACTGTGTATGAGATTTATCAATAAAAAGACCCATTGCAGTCATTTAGAAAAATGTATTTTGCTCCGATTGTTTGCTGAACGGAAGACGTTCTTCTTGCTCTGTGCTCGGTGAACACTGTGGGATGGGTAACCTTATAAATTGCAAACATCCCAAATGAGCCGATTTTTGAATGGACTTTGGCGTATTAAGCGTTCCGTGGGTACAGGATGTAAATGTACTCACGGGTACTGCAGTGGACTCAGCACATACAGAAGACACAAGTGACTGATCAGCGTCCGAACGCTCCAAACAGACGGCGTGGTTTCTGTACTTTCACATTTATGGCGGCACAAAGAGAAATGTGACACTTCCGGCAAAAACTTTCAGAATAAAACCAATTCTCCTTGAATCCCCTACAATATTTCCTTAGAAAAATGCGAGGGAATTAAAATGGGGGAATTGTTTGATTAAAAAGCAAATCCATTAAACTATTTAACATTGAAAAAAATATATTTTAGATAAGATTAGACATAAAACTAAAACTAAGGATAAATATATAAATCAGATGCATATACTCAAACAAACCTCCATTGGGAGCACTGGTTCTGTAGACCAAGGCCCGCCTCATGATGTGGCATGCACCAGTTAACTTCTAGAAATCTAAGATCTAAGATCTAGAAAAAAAGGCATATTAATCTGAGAAGCATCCAGTGAACAAGTCTAACGACTACATTGTCCTTTTTAGATCTTGAATAAAGTTTGAGATAGTCAGAATGACATTGTAGATATCCAAAAATGGAATAGTAGATATCTATAACAATAAACCACATGGATGGCCAAAAGTGACGTCATTCTGACCGGTAAAACTGGAACTTTGACTTGTAAAAATGACGTCACAGGTATCTACAATTACGAGTCGCAATGAAATTACGACTAGTCAGTATGACGTCACAGATGCCTATAATGGCAATTCCAGACAGCTAGAGTTGGCGATTAAAGGCTTTCCATAATGGTTAAGAGCATCGCGGATGTCCGAGTCACAGCTGGCGGTAGTGACGCAGTATTGTTGACGCGAGGGGTTTGCTGGGAGAGTTTTAGCAGGACGCCATTTTGCTCCTGGAAACGGAGAGTGATCCGCGGAGATTGTGGTCATAAATCACCTGTACTCACCCTCAGGTACTGTAGTTCCCCGGCTGGTAATGTGCATTTATTGTGAAACCTGCTGTGGCAGCTGATGTGCTTGTCGACGCGATTAAACACACCCGAATGACGACTCGATGGCAGCGTTAGCTTCAGAGGTAGCCGCGAAGCTATTTTAATAACTGACCGGGAGCAGCCCCAAACCTTTTAGTGTTGTGTCACCGGGGAAAGTGAGAATAAAGTTTAGCCACGGGTGCTGCTTTTTTTAGGGTTTAGCCGCGTGTGTTCAGCGGCTGGAACATGCTTGGTTCGTGCTAGTATTGGTTAGTAGCATGTTACAGCTAACTGGCGGCTGAAGGGAGCTGGATATGACCGCCTCCCTGACTGGTTACCGCTACTTTACTTGTGGCCCAAACCACACAACTTGAAAGTGGCGTGTTTATATAATGTCGCCTCTGTCACAATTACGTTTTACTAAGGAACCCTAAGTGACATTGTAAATCTCTTTCTATGGATCTGGGATGTCAAAGTCGTCATGTATGGTGTGGGCAGATTTGTTCAAATGGGACATCATGTGTCAACACACAAATATTTAGGTTACTTGCAATTTATTGCGTGAACTAATTCAAATAGGCCTAGATGCATAAATACAACACAATGTGGTAGACTACAAAAAGCAAAATTTCAACAAATACGAGTCTAAGTGTAATAGTTTAATTTAAAAATAACTCACCACCAAAACATCTGGGGGGCCAGATGAGATGCCCTGGCAGGTGGTATCTCTGACATATCTGCTCTAGATGGTTCTGCTCAAGACATACAGCAGCACATTGAACAGGGTTACCTTATGAACTAATGACACATTACTGCAAAGTAAAAGTTATTTTATCCTATCATAATGCCTTGTTTCGAAAGCTGTGAGCTCTAAAGTTCACCCGTAGGGCTGCAATGATTATTCGATCAAACGACTACTAAATTAACTATTTTAAAAATCGATTATTCAGTTTGATTGTTTGTTTTTTTCACTACTTAAAACAAGCTTCCTGTTCTCTGCTTCTTAAATGTGAATATCTTCTGGTTTCTTTGCTCCACATAACAAATAAATCATTAAAACTATTGTCAAAACAGACAAGACATCTGAGAACATCATCATTTCTAGGTGTGGTAAACACTGATCTACATATTCTGACATTTTATGGGCCAAACAATTACTCAGTTAGTCGAGAGATTAATCAGTTATGAAAATATTCCTTAGTTGTAGCTCTGATCTCTTTTCCATGTTATGTCAGACATCCTAGCCTCAAGGGCTGAACACTCTCATTCACTCATTTTCTACCGCTTTATCCACTGAGTGTCGTGGGGGGTGCTGGTACTGACATGGGGCGAGAGGCAGGGTACACCCTGGACAGGTCCAAGGGCTGAACAATCTGTGGTAAATAGCCCACATGACAAAATAAAACAGTAATTATTGCTTTTCTGATTAAATGATCTAAATATTATATTTTTCCTACATGCATGAGTTTTGTATTTAGATGTGCATAAAAGACAGGACATTCAAAATAAAAAAAAAAAATCCACTTTTGCCATTTCATCATACTTGTTCCTAAATGCAATTAAAATTGCATTAAAACAAAAGTGTTTGCTACACAACCAAGTCAGCTTACTTTACCCAAATGCTAGTTTAGATTGTGTGGACCTAGATCCTTAAATCATTTAACTTTGACCCTTTAGACACAATGGCGAGTCCAGGAAAAGACAGCTACAGGATGAAGAGCTACAAGAACAAAGCACTGAATCCTCAGGAGATGCGTAGAAGAAGAGAGGAAGAAGGAATCCAGCTGCGCAAACAGAAAAGAGAGGAGCAGGTAAACAAGTGTTCATGCTGAGCCACACCATTAAACCTTTTCTACAGTTAAGGACCTTATTTTAATCACCTTCAATTACATCTGTTGTGGTGATTGCTGTATATGTTTGAACTTTAATTTACATGAAGTGGTGTGACTTACAAGGAGTGTAAAGTGCCAAAAAAGGTACTCCTAGGTACCCTTTTTTAAAGTACTGGTATAAATTAAAATGTGAACAGTATCTAACCCTAATCAGCAGATAAATTATGAGCCTCTGACTTTATGCAAACAGCTGTTCAAGAGGAGAAACGTATGTGCGCCTTCAAATGATGAATCCATGCTGGATTGTCCAATCCAGGATCCAGACATCAGCTCCACAGTACCAGTTGCAGGTGTAAGTGTAAATGATTCTGTTTTTTCGGTAATTCTGTCATTTTACAATTCTTTGTAAATTGATCTAGCCTGAATTGAGACCCGTTGTTAACTTCAGTGTAACCTAAGCTTTAATTTGTAACTGTACTTAAGTACCAACTTATATGAACATACAGTAAGTATGATTTAAATATTTTGATTTTTGTTCAGGATGGAGTTATAACTCCTGATATGGTTCAGATGATCTTCTCTGAAGACCCAGATCAGCAGCTAATTGCTACACAGAAATTCAGGAAATTACTTTCCAAAGGTTTGTTTTTCATGTTGCAAATCCTTATTTGAAAAGAAATCTCTCAGTGTTGCAACGATATAAATAAATGTTTTTCAGAAATGCACAGAGTTCGGATAGTCATATATATTAAACAAGGATTATCCCGTGTTAGCAAATGACTCCTGGTTTGTTCCTGTGCACAGAGCCGAACCCACCCATAGACGAGGTCATTTCCACTCCTGGTGTTGTGAATCGTTTTGTGGAATTCCTGAAGAGGAGTGAAAACTGCACACTGCAGGTGAGAGCTCCACCACACCACACAGTCTGTGATAAGACTTGTGTGGTGTTTTACATGACTATGGGAACATTAAGGTTTTCTAAACATGTATTTCCATACCAAAATTGTATCTTGACTTTGCAATGTGGGCTGCGTTCACTATTAGATTTCTGGGTGTCTGAGATGTGGTACATGACAAGTATTCCTACACACATTAACTTATACCGTGTCAGGGTAAAATACTTTAAATTTCAGAAATAGGTTCTCTGTTGCTTGAGCTGTTTGTAGTTAATCATCTGAATCAATGTTTTGGTGTTTGAGAAGAGTGTGTTAATATGACACAAAATGTCCATCAGGAGTAGTTAGTCATACTAAAAATTGCACCAGAGGCAAAGAAACTGTTGGGATGGACTGCGGGCTTCTTTTGGATGGGAGTGACTCAAACATTTGGTGCTTGGGTTGGGAGGGGTCATCTGCCTTTTCTGCACACCTGAGGAACATTCTCAGTAGCTTGACAGACCAGTAACTATTAATGTATAGGGAGACACGAAGAGGAGGAAGAATGCGGCCTTGGAGGGGAACTGTTGCTGTTGATCCAGCAGTCAAAACCCGTTTTCCCAGCCTTACAGTCTGTCAGATACAAAGTCTGTGATCCACCTGCAGGTGGTGTCCAGCACATTCGGTTGCCAGGACCTGTCTATTAACAGGCATGTGATAATTAAAGACAAAACTGAAATCCACAAAAGCATATGATCCTTTAAAAAGTCCAGGTGCTGGAGGATGAAGTGTGTTTGTTTCTTGCCCTGGGAGGGATCTGTCAATGGGGATCCAGCTCATAGAGTATGACTCTTGAAGTCTGACAGTATGTGACCATTTAGCATTTCTTACTGTCCCACCCTAGTCACAGCAGTCTTAAACCAGGCCCAGTGCCTCTCATTATGGAGTAAATAATTACCTGGTGGAAATAGTCTTGTGTTTATTAAATTATTAAGTCTCAAGTTCAGAGTGTATATTAACAGAAGCATGCGTGTAATGTGTGTTTTCAACAGTTTGAGGCAGCCTGGGCTTTAACCAACATCGCCTCCGGAACCTTCCTGCACACCAAGGTGGTGATCGAAACAGGAGCAGTTCCCATTTTCATTGAGCTCCTCAACTCTGAGCATGAGGACGTACAGGAGCAGGTGAGAGGTCATAACATAACATGTTAGTTATTATAAGAGCAAGACTGTTGAGTTTTCTAGTGCTTTGATTGAGTTTTTTCCATCACTTGAAAAAATGAAAACATACTGAGAGCTTGCTGTGCTTTTCTGAGCACAGTCTGAATTTGTAAGTTGTAGTTTTTGCCATTTTGCACCATTTTGTGTGCCGTTTGCACTTATATTTAGTGTCAATTCCTGTGACCATTGCAGACATTTGGGGAATCAACGAACAAAGATTAAATCCCATTTGTGGAAGTTCAAGGTTACAAACGGCTGTGGAAAAATGCATATCTGACAGATGACAAGAGCTGCTTTCACACATGCACTGAACTCTGGAGACTCTCCAAAGATTACCCTAAGGGGCTGAATGTGTGAATGCAAATTTTTACAGAAGTTTCACAAGAAATTCTCCAATCAGCTCCAAGGTATAATATCAGTTACATACTTATGCTAGAACAGCATGTGAAACTCTAGAGGATCCACAGCTGCATTCATTATATGTGAACAGCACACTCTTGTGAACTTTTGGACCTAAATTTCATTACCCAGACTCCATGTCTGAAAACAGCTATGATCAAAAACCACAGTACAATGAGGAGACAAACAAAATGTCAATGTTTGGGGAAAACATTTTGTGACCTTTTATGGACCAAATGATTAATAGAGAAATAATCAACAGAATAATCAATAATAAAAACAATTGTTCGTTTACTTTAGTCATTAATGAAGTAATTGTCTCAGCCCTGTTATCAACATTGCGCGTAAACAGATCAGAGCTGACGTGGTGACATGCCTTCTGCATTGGCTGTGTGATGTTTCAGGCCGTGTGGGCATTGGGAAACATAGCAGGAGATAATGCAGAGTGCAGAGACTATGTGCTCAACTGTGGAATCCTACCATCTCTGCAGCAGTAAGAGTCCCTCCTTTTTCTTTCTCCTTTTGAATGTGTCAGTCACTAGATTTAAATATTATTAAAACTGGAATGTGCATTGTGTGTAGGTTACTTGCTAAATCCAATCGTCTCACAACAACTCGCAATGCAGTATGGGCTCTGTCCAACCTGTGCCGAGGGAAAAACCCACCACCAGACTTTGCCAAGGTGAGTCCACTTGTCAGAGCTAGATCTGAATAATGATTTTTTAACCTTAATTCTACTTTCACCAGTAATGGTTGGGTTGTTCATACATTGCAGCGTTGAATTGTGGATGTGTCTTTGTTGTCCTTGTCTGTGGTATGTTCAGGTGTCTCCTTGTCTCAGTGTGCTGTCCAGGCTTCTGTTCAGCAGTGATCCAGATGTGCTGGCTGATGCCTGCTGGGCTCTGTCCTACCTTTCTGACGGCCCCAATGAAAAGATCCAGACAGTCATTGACTCTGGAGTGTGCCGCAGACTGGTGGAGCTGCTCATGTAAGGAACTGACAGTTGCACATTATGAGAGAAGATTTATTTTCTGATTCACTAGAGGGGAAAATGGGCCAAGTGGTATTGTCAAAATTATCTAGCTGGAGCTTTAGTTGAAGGGAAATTCCAGTTTATTTAAACTGGAATTTATTTCTCAACAGCTGGAGTCCCTGAGGAAAATGAAAATCATTTGTGAAACTCTGAAACTCTGAAAATTTGTGAAACTTTTAGACAACATAGTGTGAGCAGACTAACACTGAATAGGTTCTCTAAAGGTGTTTAGAACCAGTACCTGCACACCATCCACTGGAACATAGACTGGTAGAGCTAGTAATGTGTTCCAAGGCCAAGAGATGGAGCTGAAGGTCCTACTGGAGGCATTTAAAGTTTTAATTAGTCACTCAATCAAGTTATATTTGTACAGTCATTGGTCCATATTCACAAATCACAATTTGCCTTTTCATAATTCATCAAACTTTTCAAGGTATGAGTAGGTCTTGACAATATGGCAGGAAAATATTATATTTTCTCATATTAACCTATTTCAATTTTTTTATGCTGCCAGATTTAGAGCATCTATACTAAAAACTGAATAAACTAGAGATCAGTTCAACATTTTACTATCATACAAAGCAAGTAAGATTCATCAATAAGATGGATGTAGAAAAGTATTAGAACACACAAGCATGTACTTGCATCCTTCAAACTTTAGAGGCAATGAAATGTAAACATTGTAATATAAAGCAAAATAACATGCCAACAAAATGAAGCACTAGGTCCAGTACTTTTAAGTACCTGAATCCACCTTTGTTATCTGTTTTCAGAGGCATCATGTCTTTCACTAGACAAAAAGAAATTGCGTTGGTAATAGGGCTGTCACTTTGTCCAAAAATTAAGTTGGAATGAATATCTAATGACCCACTATTCATTTGAATAGAAAGAAAAAGGTTGACTCTGATTGGCTGGTGACATTCCCATTTCTGCCCTGTTTGAGGTCAACAAGAAAGCTGAGCTGAATGTTTGTACTGTAGATTTAATCTTGTGCTGTTTTTCTCCCTGTGTCTTGGTTTTGGTTTAAGAGATGCATGTATTAAAATGTATGTTAAGTAATGTAGAAATTATTTAAAAGTAAAATCATTATTACTATTATTTTGAAGCCCTACAAAGTTAAAAAATATAATGTTACTACCTGCCAGTAAAGTTTGAAATGCACTTCACTATAAGAGGAAGTGCAGTGGTCTTAAATTGAAAGGGTTTGAGTCAGGTGGTTTCCACAGTGAATCTTGAGTAGAAAGACCCACCTGTTGTATGTGCTGGTCTGAGCAAATCCATACAGAACACAGAAAATTAGATCTGTTGGACAGACTCATCATGTTTAACTAAAAATTGTCAACCACACTGGCACTTCAGCTTTCTCTTATCTAAACACTGTTTCCACAGGCACAGTGACTATAAGGTGGTTTCCCCTGCTTTACGTGCAGTGGGCAACATCGTAACAGGAGATGACATCCAGACTCAGGTAGATTGTCAGCAGCCACAGACTCCATCACTTCACTTATTCACTTATTTTTTTAGTCAATATTATTTATGAATGTCTGTCTGTCATCTCAGGTTATCTTGAACTGTTCAGCGCTGCCATGTTTACTTCACCTCCTCAGCAGCCCTAAGGAGTCAATTAAGAAGGAAGCGTGCTGGACTGTGTCCAACATCACAGCAGGAAACAGAGCTCAGATTCAGGTAAAGGCTGTCACCTGGGATTAGTGTTTCATTTTTGATTGCGGTGGCTCAACTGAAAGCATTTCTTTTCTTATCAGAATGTCATTGATGCCAACATCTTCCCAGTCCTGATTGAGATTCTTCAGAAGGCGGAGTTCCGCACAAGGAAGGAGGCAGCGTGGGCCATTACTAACGCCACCTCTGGAGGCACTCCCGCACAGATCAGGTGTGTTTACTAGAAAAAACTACAAAAAGTGCTATAGACCTGAATTATCTCCAGGCATTTTCCTGAAACTGGCCAGATGGTTTATGAAAGAATGCAGACATTCAAAAAGTTGTTTCAAATACTTTCTGGAACTTGTCCTGCAAGTTCCCTTGTCCAAAGGCTCAGTTCATTGCCAGGATGATCTGGACATTTGCCTGCTTTTGGAAACATGATCAATCTCCTGTTGCATTTCCTATTCATAAGGTGTTCAAAAAAATACAGGGACACTGATAACTCCCAGTTCAATATTCTGCCTCATTTAGCGGCGCTAACTTGGGTTTGCTTATTTCCTTGATTGGATGAAATAAGTAATAGCACATAAAGCACTTGGTTGGCATTTTTGAGAATAAATGGACTGATAAAACGGAACATTTGTCTTTGTATAAACAGGTATTTGGTGTCTCAGAATGCCATCAAACCCATGTGTGACCTGCTGACAGTGATGGACTCTAAGATTGTTCAGGTGTCTCTGAACGGTCTGGAGAACATCCTCAGACTTGGAGAACAGGAGGCCAAGCAGAATGGAACGGGTATCAACCCGTATTGTGCTCTCATCGAGGAGGCTTATGGTATACTTTATCTGCACTCACAACTACATTGACGTCTACATTGATGGACTGTATTTGATAATTGAGTAACAATTTTTGTGTGTGGTTTTTTTTTTCCTTTTTTTTCATTATTAAAACAAGCTTTCTGAGTTTTCAGCTTCTTTATATGAAAAAGAAATAATTAAAATTGATACATTTTGGCTTGTGGACAAAATAAGATATTAAATATCATCATCATTTAGATGTTTTGTAAACACTGACATTTTGTGGACCAAACAAGTACTCGAGTAATTGAGAAAATAATTAACACATTTAATTGATTATGAAAATAGTGGTTAGTTGCAGCCCTAACTACAATTAATCGCATCCTTTCTTCTTAAGTCTGTAGCATTTACTAATTGATTCAAACTGAATAAGTATAAAAAAAAAAAACATAAGGAAAACACTGTAAATACATTTAGGTTTGACTAATGAGTCACTCTCTTCTAGTCTAAATTAATAATTGCTTGTCTGTGAGACAGTACACACATCTCTGAGGTGTCTGGAAGAATTTATGAGCCACTGTTCCCGCCCACATTCCTCACCAACATTTTTTTTAATTGTACTGTTAACAGCTTTGTTATTCAGTCACACTTAACATCCTTAACGTCACCCAGTCATTGGTTACATTCCAGGTCGCAAACCAGCTTTCCAGTTTAGAACGAGTCACTGACACTTTATACGACTACAAATCTTGTCTGTGTTTTGACTAGGGGTGAGATGATGCATTGTTTTTATTGTGCCTCAAGTTTATAAAGCACTTATATTAAATTTGTAGTGAATTTTCGCTATTGGTGTTTGAGTGGCACACAAGAGGAGCCTACTTCTTCTATTGTTTTAGGACCAGTTTTTTTATATGACTGTGTATTATCACTTTTAAAAATGTACTGACAGCAAGAGTCTTGCTGCCGTCTGAAGCTGCTGTCTTGGCTGCCATGTTTCTGCAGCAGACCACACAGACAAACCAGCCAGAGCGTGGCCACTACTAAAGTGGCTAATAGCTTCTCTCCACAAGTCATAAGACTCTAGTAGTAGAATTGTAAGAAACAAAATAAGCTGAGTGTGTTATGTCTTTACCTATGCAGGCCTGGACAAGATTGAGTTCCTACAGAGCCATGAGAACCAGGAGATCTACCAGAAGGCTTTTGACCTGATTGAACGCTACTTTGGTGTGGAGGAGGAGGATGCCAGCCTGGCCCCACAGGTGGACCAGAGTCAAGGCCAATTTGTCTTCCAGCAACAGGAAGGGCCCATGGAGGGCTTCCAGCTTTAACCCCATCTCATCTCCACAGCCCTTTTTTCCTGGGCTCTGAGCATCGGCCTGCAAACTCCTGGGCCCTTACTTCGTCTCTGCTGGACCTACTCCACCAGCTCCTCCCCACATCTCCACTTCTACTCTTCTACTATGCCTTCACAACACATTCTCTAAAGGAAGAGAGAGAGAGATCTGGGGATACAGAGACGGAAAGAAACCGTTTCATTTATGTCCTTGAGACTGTGGGAGCCTGAATGTTTTCATCCCACTGATGAGAGGTCTATGCCATTGAAAGCCTATTCGATAATTTTTTTTCTTCATTGCTACAGTATGATGTTACTTTGACTTCCTCTTTTTTTTTAACCATTCTAAGTGAAGTTAACACTTACGTTACTAATAGAATCCACTGTTTCCAAATCAGCACCGTTATCCCTTTTTGAATGTGAAACTACCTCTTCAGTCTTCTGAAAGAAAGAGGGACAGAAAACACATCAGACTGATCTATTTTCTTTCATCATGGCTTACATCTAATCATGCGTAGTGACTGACCTGTCAGCAGGCTGTAGGCAGGTCGTGGTTGTAAATACAGTACGGCTGTACGTCCTGGTGTCGACATACTTTAATTCAGTAGCAGCTGCATGAGCTCTCTGGGTTCTTTGTCCTAAAAAGAGCTTGATGAGAATTTGAGGACTGTAGGTCTTATATTTATTTGTCCTCTGAAAAGTAACTGCTTCCAGGATTACGTATTCACCCTGCAGTCTGGACTCAGTAACAGTGTTTGCTCTTTGCTTTTGTTTTTGCTGCTTATTTTAAAGGATCCTTATTTCAGAGAACTGTGTGAGGTCAGGACAGAAGCACTGACTGTATATAGAAATGGATATAGTCTTCCAGTTTGAGGAGTGAGGCTTACAGAGTTGAATTGAAGTTGGCCACCAGGGGGCGACTCCACTGGTTACAAACAGAACTCCATTTGAATGGAAGTCTTCTTGCTTGGTTTCTAATGTCGGTAAACATTTTTCTTAGGCATTAATGGTCTCAATCGCTAGTTTCAGGTCGTGTTCGATAGCACATGTCAATTTCTTAAATTATGTTCCTATTAAGAGAAAAACAGACGATAAAACACATGGCACATATGAGTGGACACCAGTCTGATTGACAGCCGGTACTGGCCAATAGGAGTCTGGTTGCAGGTGATGGGAGTTAGTTTATTCCATTTTTATATGCAGACCATGGATGGAATCTGTGTTACATTATGCAGTGTGTGCAACAGTCCTCAGTCCCCAAAACCTACTGGGATTAGTCAACCGACTTGGAAGGTTTTGTATATTATATATACATGTACGAAATAATGTATTGGAAGTGGCTTCAGGAAGGTGTTATATGCAATTGCAGTTTATAATGCAGTTTCCAGTCCATCACTGCTTCTCCCTCATGGTTTGAGTTCGTGGTTTGTCTCTGAAACTTTATGCATCAGTTTTTATTTTCTCATCGACTCATTTTGTGTTTTGAGATGGAAGCACAGCGTTTTTGTTTTGGTTCTAGACCTGAATCACATGCATATTCAACTACAGCAACATGAATAGGTGGAGAGCCAAACATGAATTTAATCTATATTTATGTGAAATGGAAAATATTTGTAATGCAGAAATTACATCAAGAACATTTACGTGTGTATAGTTTTCTAATATGTCTGATTTGTATGATTGAATATCTTTTTTTATGTTTTGGTAGTGTCTTTTTTCTGTGGCTTGTTGTGGCTCTCAGTAAAAAATGCGTGTTGAACTCCAGTGGCCCGGGTACAACAGTGAAGTACTGAATTACTGGACACGGCCACCGTCTGTGCTTCTTAACACAGATTGGGTGACAGGTGTTGCAGTGAACCTGTATTTTCTGCACATGAACATTGTGTAACAAGAATAAACTGTTGGCTGTAAACTTGATATATCATATTTGAATTCTTTTTTTTTTTTTTTCAAGGCCCTTGAAAGTGTTTGAAAATTGCCCTAAACAGACATGGGTCATTAAATGTGCTTGAATTTAGTGCAAGAAAGTGTGTGTTACTTCGCAACCTACTGTTTCCGTAGACTAGACCTACGCTGAAAAAACATTTAGTCATAATTACTAGTGGTGTTTTGGACACTGTACGCTCTCTCTCAACTCTCACTCTTTCAAAGTGAGATTCCATGCAGAACAATGAAGAAGTAACATTAAGCAAGAGAAAGCAAATTATTGGATGCCTGGGAAATGCAAATTCAGAGATCTCTGGCACACGAAAGAACATTACAAAGTCTGGCTTGACCAAGAGCCCACGTACACACTTGACCAGATGCAGAGCGTGCTGCATATCAATAAATGTGGACACCAATGGGCAAAGTGGCTACTACAAGTTGCCCTCCCATCTTAAGCTGTGTCAGCACATTAAGTCCTTGAATTTTATGTCAACCAAGTTGTGGTGACCCTGTTGTGGGAAAATTAGAGACATATAAATGGTGAGACCATACATGCGAACAGAGGACTCCTTAACAAACGTGTCGGTGAACAAGTGCTGTTTCCACCATGGAATGGTACAGTTTGGAATGGTAAAGTCCTGGGTCAGGCTTGCGATTTGACTGAAACAGTACACGCTACTTGGTAGGTGGGGTGTGGGCTGAGCCAGATGGCTGCATCAGTGAGATATTGTACCGGTGTGACAACAGTGAACCACAACACTGAACGTGACACAACAGACTAGTTGAAATGGAAAATACATACTGCACTGCACCAAACTGAACTGTTCCACTTGATAGAAATAGGACATAAGTGGCCTTTGCGTACCAGAAAGGATGTCCTTAAATCACAAAGTTTCCCATTTGGAACACAAAAGGTGCACTCCCTAATTTGTCCATTTGGGCTACTGTAGAAACACAGATGGATCCTCTGTAAAGCAAAGCCCTTGTCTAAAGTACCTGTACATGTAAAAAAAAACCTATTCTAAGTTGACAAAAACCAAAGTGATTGTACACTTAAATGTACATATACTATGGGTAGAGTGTTCAATTTCTGACAATAAACCCATCAAAATATTACACAGTGGACCTTAAAGTTGAATATGCTAAATGAGGTCATCATATGACTGAATACCTGTTGCCATTAGGGCTGAAACAATTACTCAATTAATTGATTATTAATCAATTACTAAATTAATTGTCATCTAATTTGATAATCGATTAATTGGTATTGAATATTTTTTACACAGTGAAAACTGGTTTTCTGATTTCTTTGCTCCATATAACAAAGAAATCATTAAAACTGAATAATTTTGTGTTTGTGGACAAAACAGGACATCTGAGAACATCATCATTTTCCAAGTCTGAAAAACACTGATCAACCTTTTTTTGACATTTTATGGGCCAAACGATTACTCAAGAGGACAGACGTTAAAACCAGGTCTCCACGAGGAATTTTTAGAAGCATAACTGAAAAAGTAAAGGACAGATTTGTATGAAACTTGATGGGGATGTAGGTTATAACCCAAGGTAGAAATGATTAGACTGTGGGGTGATCTAGATACAGATACTGAATCAGGATTTTTTAAAACACAGCAGTTGTGCATTGACACTATGAAAAGTTGAGGGAAGGTTTGTGTTCTGGGTGCTTTTTCCTTGTTAACTGTGATTATATGCTTGAGAATATGACAAGACTGTGGAATGTCAAACTCACATATATCCCATTACAATGTGGCATTCTTCTCTCAGAGAACATTCTATTCATCACAGCAGCGACAGCATTTCAAGTTTCTACTGAGCTCCACGGACCGTGTTTTTCTTGCACGCCTTCTAAAGGAACACGGATATTGATGCACTGAGACGGATTTAATCGTGATGCCATCTAATAGATGCTGTCATGTTTCCCATGCCTCTTTCCGTTGTGCAAACTAGAGAGACAAGTTTAGAGCTGGGGATTTTCAGGGTGAAACTTGATGATGAGCAACACCTTAGGCTGTTTACCTTTTGGTGCTCGCTGATCACATCATCTTCTGTCAATACATCCATCGTCCTTCATTTTCTTTTCTTTTATTCTTTTTTAATTTTTAATGAATTTAAAGTTTTGTGTTGTCCCTGTAAGCACAATATGACTCAGAGCATCTCAACTTCACAAAAAGGCAGATAAAACAAGTTAACAATGTAAACAATGTAATAAAATAAACGATTATTATTATTCATTTTAGTTAATCGGCCAAGTGGTTGTTAATTTTAGTTTTGACTTTAATTCTTAAATGAGCTTCACAGTAACACAGTCCGTATGTTGCCAAATGCAAACAAGGAGGTTCCCACGATACAGTTTGTTTAAAATTGCACCTCATTATTCCTCTGTAACATTAAGTGTTATCTCACGATGCTTATCTTTTGAGCAGATCTCAAACACTCGGCTTACTCATATTCACAACCTGGAGGAACCAGTTTGGCGTTGCTGTCACATTCACCTCAGGCTGCATTCACAGGTTTCAGGATGGTGAAAGTTTGTAATATGAATAAACCATCACATCATAAACCAGTCACATGGAAGCTACTCAGCACATATGGCTATTTAGACAAGGTCAAGACGAGCTGCTGAAGGTCAAACCATGCATCTGAACGGCAAGATAAGGTGATTTGATTGTTGGTGCCTGATGAAGAGATGGATTTTCACCCTCAACCATCTCTACTGATTAAAGAGGGTATAATCCAGCGAGCAGCAGTTCTTTGGGTGAAAATGCCATGTTTACTCCAGAGAATAGTTTGAAATGATAGAAAAAGCAACAGAAGCTCAGATAATCCCTCATTATGTCCAAGGTTTGCAGAAAACCTTCCCTGACTGCAGGTGGGCTACAGCAGCAGAGGACCACTCTGGGTGCAATGTCTGCCACATAATTAGGTGTCCTGTGCGCCTAATGAAGTGAGAGGGATTGCTGTTGTTCTGAAGCTCAGCACGACATACTCTCACAGCATGTCCAGTCTATTGTTTTTAAAGTATCTCCCATGTGCTGTTAAATAGAGCAAAGAATTGTTAACACAGCTTTCCCAAACATCCTAGTTTTATTTTGGATGCTTCCATTATTTGACTTTGCACACACAAATGAAATTATTCCACAAAATCCAAAAACTACCAGGGTCAAAATTTTTGCTGGATAACAGTCTGCAGTGGTTTGTTGTAGTTTTCAAAAGTCTCTGGCTCGTCTCCTGAGGAATCTCAGCACATTCTTCTGTGACAAATCTCTCAAGCTCCTCCAGATTAGATGGCCTTCTGGCACGGACCTTCTGGCACGGACCTTCTAGCACGGACCTTCTAGCACGGACCTTCGCTCCTCCAGAAGGCCTTCTGGCATGGACCTTCGTCTTCAGTTCACCCCAAAGATTTCCAATGGGATTTAAGTCAGGACTTTGTGCAGGCCAGTCAATAACATTCACTTTGGTCTTCTGGAGGTAGTTCTTCACCAGGAGCAACGTATGTTTTGGGTCGTTGTCGTGTCGGAAGACGGCCCAGACCCTGCTTCAGGTTTTCTTTCAAAATCTTCACATATCCTTCTTTCTTCATGATTCCTTCCACCTTGACGAGCTTCCCAGTTCCAGACTCACTGAAGCATCCTCACAGCATAATACTCACACCACCATGTTTCACTGTGGGGACGGTGTTCTTTGGGTTATACACATCTCCCTTCTTTCTCCAAACATAAGCAATGTCTCTATGGACAAAGAGCTCTAGTTTCTAGTTTCATCTGAACAAAGGACATGCTTCCAGCATGAATAATCTTTCTCCAGGTTGTCCTTCTTCTTGGTCTGCAACCCCACAGTCCATTTCTGTGCACAGCTCTAGTAATTGTCTTCTTTGAGACCACAATTCCTGACTTGTCTAAATCCTTCACTAGTGTCTTGGCAGTTGTTGTGGGGTCTTTAGACACATCTTAGTCTTTGAACTCTTTCTCGTCCCACCTCTACCAGGCTTGTTCTGTATTGTGTGGCTCTCTTTGAATTTCTTGATGATGCTTCTCACTCCAGTTCTTGACACTTGGAAACACTGTGATAACGTTTTATACCCTTCTCCTGCTTTGTGAGCATCAATAATAATCCTTTTTTTTCAAGTCCAAACTACTTTCAATTTTTTTTGGCATGATGTTTTCTCAAGTGTCAGCTCAAACCCTTACTGTGTGAGATAACCCCCAGTTTCAACTCGATTTGAGCATTACACAGTTAAGTACATCATTGCACACCAGTGGTTTGTGCTATGGCTCAATAAAAAGGTCAGTTGTTAAGGGGGCTAATAAATAATTTTGACCCTGGTAGTTTTTGGTTTATGTGGAATAATTTCATTTGTGTGTGCAAAGTCCAATAATGGAGGCATCCAAAATAAAACTAGTGTGTTTGAAAAAGCTGTGTTAAAAATTCTCTGCTCTCACCACGTGGGAAATTTTCTTAGAAGGGCTAATAATTTCGTTCTCAAGTGTACTTCCTGTCACTGGTCGGGATTAGCTGTTGTGTAATTTGTTTTATTTAAGAAGGGTGTTGTCTCAGTTGTCATAAGGCTCATCTCCTAACAACTTTAATGTTGGTAAGAGTTAACTGGCAAATGGTAAACTCGGTTAAAATTAAAAGTGACCTCTAACCAGCCTGTTATGTGCCAGAGATTCTTGTATGTTTACTTAATTTGATTTAATCTACAGATCTGAAAACACCTGACAGTCTGCCATGCAGGTTGTGTACTTTTTCCTCCCACCTCCTCTTGTGTTTTACACCTGTATGTGTTGCAGACAATTGGTCCTTCATTTGGAGCTGGACAGTTGCCATCGATTGTGCCTTTGAAATGAAACAACTTTGACTAAAGTTGCTAAAGCTTGTGAGGAAAGCAGGTGAGACTGTGTTATCCTTCACATTTTACTCTTCCCTACTTCACTTTTGTTTGTGTAAAGCAAATTACGTTTCTCCACTTCACACATTTAATATGTTAGAAAATAGTGGCTGAAAAAAAATTACAAACTAAATGGAGTAAAGGCTGAAAACAGTGTCTCTCCAGGCTTCAATCTGCTGAGGATTCTCAAAGATGCACCAGAGCCATAGTTAGTATAATTCCTCCTCAAAAGCTGTAATGACATTAAAATCCTCAGCTCACTATATCAGTGGTTTACAAGATGAAAGCAGTTGATCTGCTATGGAATCCCCTTAATTTAACTTAGAACCCAAAATAAGAACTTTACTTGTTAACTTATTTTTGTTTTCATTTTATACTTTTATCTGTTTACTTTTACCTTTTTAAAGTTACTTTTATTTGCACTTTTGTTCTGTTAAATTTATTTTGTTTTTAACATTTAGTGGATTGTGTATTTTGATTTTCTGTTGAATACTTTTAACTCTCTGTGTTGTTTTTAAAATCTCTGGCCTATGAATATACCTAAGTGTATGAACTTAGGTAACTGCCCTGTCTTACATGGTGGTGGAATATACATGAATCATAGATCACATTGCACAAGGCCTAAGTGAGAAAATGTTTTAGCAAATGAGCAGAACCAATCATTTGAAAAGTGATGGAACAATGATAAGCACCTTCATCTGTGGCATCCGTGAAATGCTGAGCTGACAAGACTTACTTGTTTTAATGGTCACACAAAGCACTTTAAACCATGAGTCCCTTTCACTTGTGTTCACCCATTCACTTCACACACATAAACACACACTCACCTTTATCAATCATCTATTCACACACTGAAACCGCAGTCATCAGGGGCAATTTGAAGTGGAGTTTCTTGCTCAATAACGATTGTCTAGACTGCGTGACTGCATCCCTTTGGTTCCTCATTCCTAAAACATCCTCAGACAACTTCATCACACAAAGTCAAAATCACCGATGTTACATCAGAGAGGAAAATCACTTGAAAAACTGAAAACGTAACGGTTTTGTTTTGTTTATAATGATTTATGATTAAGGTTGACAAAACAGTACTTTAATCTTTTTTTTTTTTCCATGCAAATATTAAGAGGACAGGCATTGTTTGAGTATAAGTGCAATCAACCGATAATGCAACATCACAGCTTAATACGTGCTTGAGACACCTTCTGCTCTTCCTCAAGACCGTCAGGCACTGTTTACATTCCTGACTATTTCACACATAATACATTTCATGTACAGTAAATCACAAAGTCATTTGAAGAACGCAACAGTTAACAACACAGCATCAGAGTCAGAACCAACAAAGTCACCACAGCGTTACTGTTAAGATCCACCAATAACAACAGAGCAGGAAAACTGACCAATCAAAGCACACTGTGCTTTTTGCGATGCGGGGCCAAGAGCTAAAACTGAGTGTAGCTGTGGTGATAAATGATAGAGATGAGTTGACGATATACGCATTATAGGTGCTAATCAGATTCCCTTAATTGAATATTGGAAAAAGAAAAGGTAAAGTCCAACATGACCAAGAAACCCCTTAATATCATATTAATACATCATTAAGCACAGGCTGTGAACCACTGATGTCTCGAATGCAAAAGAATGATAGTGTCAGCTTTGTTGACTTATTTTAAACCAGAAGCCTCAAAATCTAATTAGCTGGGGGCCACATCTGTTCAGATGGGATGGGCAATATGAGCTCAAAATCATATCATGATATTCCATCATGACATAACAATGACAGCATTTGTGATAATATTTGGCATAATTTAAATTCATTTTGATGTGGAATGATACATAGTTCAAAATTAAAGACATTTGTGATGGAAAAGGGAATCTATATCTATAAATATCAAAAACAGACATTTATGACCTCTGTTTTAAAATAAGCAAAAACAAAAAAACAGTCAAGTGCAGTTTTTCAAGGAGGCAAATGCACCTGCACAAATCTGTTACTGATTAATTATTATTATAAAGTGCAAAAGAATCAAAACAACTGTATTGGACAGATTTTATGGAAGTAATGGAAGATACCATTCAATTGCAAATTAAAATGACAAACTTGTAAAAGGACAAAATGAAGACATTTAGAATTAGCTTTAAATACTCATGGTGAATAAATACTGTTGTGGGTAACAAGGCTTCATCTGTGTAACTTGGTCCATTTCACTGATCAAACATGACACCTCAACTCACAGCATATCATATGTGAGCATATATCAACAAAAAATGCTCTCTACATTCTTTGGAGATTATCCGTCCAGCTCCATAGAACGGAAAACTCTGGACAATGTCCAGAGAAGGAGGTCTGGGCAAATATGTAGATGGCTATAATCAGTGCCAACTGAGCGCTGTGAACCAACTAGACCAACTAAAATCTTTTTTCCTTGGGGTTCCCACTGGCAGCCGTGTTTTTATAGAGTGAATGAAAACCTGCATGGCTCCGGCAGGTTTTTGGCACAACCACACTTCAAAAAACAGGAACTAGTCCTTTAAGACTGAAGCGAACGTAATTGTTACTGAATAATTCTACTATTTTTGGTATTTTAGGAATGTGAGGGCAGTTACATCTGTTTAGTGAGACCTCACCTCACATCTGACATCACATCACTCACTCTAACAGTAACACTGCAGGCAAAATGCCCGACATAATGTAGTTCCTGACCTTATATCACATAAAACAAAACATTTATTTATTATTTATACTGGATATACAATGTTGCCACAGTCGTTTAGACCACAAAAAAACCTGAGAAAAAGTAAGGTATCAATTATTCACAAAAATTAAATCTCATTTTATAATCGAATATAGCTTCATATCCCAAGTTCTACTATGTTCAAAAAATACAATATATGGATTCCTGAGCATTACACCAACAGTAGACTGTAATGATGTATTCAAATAATACAGGGCTCTGTGGAGACCAGTCAAATTCTTCCACACCAAACTCGTTAAACCGTGTCTTTATAGTCCTTGCTTTGTCCACTGGGACACAGTCATGTTGGAATAGAAAAGGCCCTTCCTCAAACTGTTGCCACAAAGTTTGGAGCATAGCGTTTTTCAAAATGTTTTGGTCTGCTAAAGTGTTAAGTTTGTCCTTCATTGGAGATAAGGGCCGAGCCCAAAGCCTGATTGACACACCTGAAATCAAACTCCATATTAAAATACTATATATGTACTGTATGTCCATATGGTGCATCCCCATGAGGCCCACACACCCTACACTGGAAGTGCAGGCCAGATCAGGTTGTACCGTTCCATGCTGAACTGAACTGCATTGTACTGCTTAGCGGAAATTATGTTTATACTTTAAGTACCACATACAACCACACCAAACATCCTTCTGAGAACACACTTTAAATGATGAGATTTATATGCTGCTTCGTCTGGAACTACATCGTTTGACTGAGTCTTTGCACAGACTTGTGCAGCTGATCTTGTCGCTGGACTCGTTGACCTCTTCGGCCTTTACAGAACTGACTGTACGTACAGAAAGTGATGAAAAACTGATGAACGACAGGTCAGTGGACTGTTTGTCTGCCACTGGAGCTTCGGACTCTGAGGGAGAAATTGAGCTTTTGCTGTTATATTCATACAATTTTTTCCTGAAAGCAGACCTAGTGTTTTGTTCCTTCTTAAAAAGGATTATGTAGCACTTTGGGAAGAAATGACAACAGAGGATGCCGTAGTTAGAGATGAGAATGACCACCATCTCCACAGCCGGCAGATACACTCCTGAAGTGGTGACATAGACAGGGATGAAGAGTGCCCAGGAGATGAGGTAGAGCAGCATACTGAAGGTGATGAACTTTGCTTCATTGTAGTGCTGTGGAAGTTTTCGTCCTTTGTAGGCACAGATGAAACACACTAAAGCTAGCAGAGCTATGTAGCCTAACATCACCCCAAAGGCCAAGTAGGAGCCCTCATGACAGTCCTCCAACATAGTGGTTGGCTGCAGGATGAAGTGATTAAACGGGCTTTTGAGGACCAGCCAGCTGATGCACATAGATACTTGCATGGCCACACAGAGACTGACGATGACGTATGGCTGGAAGAGCTTCCGCAGAACCTGCTGCACCGCAGGGTTGAACTGGAAGGCCAGCAGGATCTGCAGGCTCTTGACTAGGATGCAGGAGACACACAGAGTGAAGCTGATCCCAAAGACCACCTGTCGAGCCTTGCACTGGAGACTCGTTGGTTGACCTACGAACAGTATGGCACTAACGTAACTAGCAACCAGCGAGAATAGGATAACCTGGCTCAGTGGCCCTCCAGCAGCCTTCACCACAGGAGTGTCACGCTGATGCAGGAACAGAGCTGACACCAGTACAACCAGGAGGATGCCCAGGGCAGCAAAGGCCAGAAGAACAATGGCAAAGCCGTCTTGCCAGGAGAAGAAGACTAGGACTTTGGGGGTGCAGCTGGAGCTGCCCTCAGCTGACCACTCGGTGCTTGTGTCGCAGCTCAGACACTGATCCATATCTGCAGGTATGACGGAGCACAAGCACAGGTACAGATACAGTTACATGCAGGCTCACTGAGAATTTAATCCAACCTGGATTAAAGGTCTGCCGTGTAACATTTAGGAGGATGGCTTCTCAGTAACTGATTATACTACTCAAAAGAACGTTTGCATAAAGCCTGCCCCACAGTAGAGGATAATTGGTCAGCCTTTGGTCCAAATCTGGCTTTTCCAACAATCGTGGTGCATTCTGATTTGAGATTGGTTTGAACAGATTTATCTGGCAAAAACAGATTTTAATGTCACTGGATGCATCAGAGTCTGCAATAACCAATGAGAGGGAGTTAACTGGGAAATTGGGATGTTGCATACTTTTGTTTAGAACCATAACTTGTACAAGCCAAGTTGATTCCATCTTCTTAGCTGTGATTTCATCCACATTTTTTGCGTTCCTCAGCACAAAATATTGCATACACAACAACTACTAACTGACAAAGGCAACAGTCTGCCTCCAGGTCTGTTTACATTGTGAAGTTACGTTAAATCATGCAGGTTTTTGTGATAATGTGTGGTCCTGTGTCTTGACCCGATCGTTTTCTCGGGATTAAATCATTAAAAATCAGTTACAAAGTTTGTTGTGTCCCATGTTTTAAAATCAAGTCCGATTTTAAAAAACCCACTAGTGTGGGGCAGGCTTAAGTATATAAACAATTTAAAATTAAACAGAAAAACAATCTTACCTGTCACGTTAGAATAGTAGTTCTCAGTACAGTTGATGCACTCATAACAACAGGTGTGTTGACCCTCGGCCGTTTTCTTGAACTCTCCGGGAACACAGCTGTTGGTGCATTTTGAGATGATGTTCTGAGGAAAGCAGTGAGAGACTGTGACTTTAAAACTAATTTAAAGTGTCTGTGGCTCATTTTATTATATATTTTACTGACTAAGGGTAAGCTGAGGCTTTTACCTTCAGGTCTAGGAACTGCTGGGTGATGCTGTGGGAGGTGTGGGTGAAGTTGTCGGTGTGTAGGTGGTACTCAGCTACAACATCATGCACATGTACGTTCTTGCCATCTGACCACCACATTGCCAAATCATAGCCCAGGTTGATGTCACCTTTTCTGTCAAAATTATAGGTCTTTCCATTGAGTTGAAACTCTTCCATCCACAGAGCTTTCAGCACCTGCATGACATTTTATTTTTAAGTATCTCTAAACCACTCTATCTTGACTTTACGTAAGTCATGGTAGCCTGTGGCAGAAACTGAAAAGGTTAAGGGTAAATTAAGATTAAAGGATAAGGGATGTGCATCTGAACGAAGCTGCTATTAATAAAAATGTGTAATTTATAACTTTGATATAAAATGTTTGGAAATCACAAAATGCTCAGTTTGCTAGCATTTTCTGCTTCCTGCTTGTCCTGTAAAGAGGATGAGGCTGTGATGTTCACTCACCAGTGGGAGGAAAGTGCTAAAATGTTTGAGCTGTTATTTGCCAAATTTTGCAAAAACACAGCAATTTTTATCTAAATATGTAGTTGTGAGGAAACGCAACAGTATGAATTGCAGCATCTTTGGTGCTGCCTCCAAGCTGATGCTTTTAGTATCACTTTTAAGAAGCTCTACATTATGTGCTAAATAAATCAAGCCATAAAGATCAGTCCAACTGATTCTCAATGGATAAATGATGGAAAATGACCAAGGGAAAAAAATGTCACACATTTATTGTAAAAGATTTTCTCACTGAAGTTGCCTCTGGTGGTGATGTACATTTATCCTCACAGCTGTCACTAAACCTCCGTGTTCAACTATCAACAAAAGTATTAATATCATTATCATTAAAAACATTAATCCCCTAGTTTTTCTTGTTTAAATCTACTCAGACTTCCTGTCAGGCTGACGATGAAGTAAGAACTGAGAGACATCCAGAAACCTCAGTCATGCATTGCAGATTATACTGTACAGCCTTGGGATGTTTAATATTTAGCTTGTATTTATTCAGTCAAATCCAGTAGGCAGTGAAGAGGCTAAAGTGCTTAGTGGGAAATATAAATAAAGGAAAAACAATCCGGTGTAAGAAAACAGACATCACACTGATTCAACCCAGTATTTATAGTTAGTGTGGTTAGTATTCAAATGTATTTTATTTGCCCCTGAGGAGAAATAAAGTTTTTTTTAAATTAAAATTACATTTAAAGCTGCAGTGCTTAACTTTTGTTGATATTTGTTGTATTTGATGTTATTCTGCCTCTGTTTGGTCATTGTGAATGAAATGATCTAACATCATTTGTATGCTGTGACCTTGATTCATCTGAAAATGAGCTTTGTTAATCAATACCAATATACCTGAGTAAGGGAGCATTTGTGTGTATACAGCAGTAGCGCGGGGGGGGGGGGGCATTTAACAGTTTTGCTTTATCAAAACTGTGTGAACTCATTTGAATGTTTCAGAATGGTTTGAATGTAATGTAAATTTGTTCAAAGTTAACATTTATGCACTACAGTTTAAATGTGACAATATTCTGTCAGCCAAGCAGCCAAAATATAATCTTATTATCTGAATCTTACCCACAATCCTAGCTGCAGCCTATAAATCCCCTTGGTGTAAATTTAGCCATATGGACCCTATAAATCATAACTGTCTCACTCTCTCTCTCTCACACACACACACACAGACTCATGCTCAGTTACCTCCCAGGGTTGCACTGTGCCTGTTCCTTTGCAGTCTCTGCTCCTGCAGATGGATGCCACAGCCTGGGCGATGGCACTAATCGCCATCTCAATACTAAAGATGGTGTCACTATTACTGTGTTTCGTCAGGCTTTTCACAGCTTCAGACACCACTTCACTGTCTCCATATCCCTCAGCACTAAGCAGCGTGTAGAGCTTTTGCAGGAAGGGGTTATTCTTTGCATATTCATGTCCATTGTTCTCCAGTCTGCTCAAGTATTGGCTGTATGATGATATGTTTCCACTTTTGTGGTGGAAGCCCATAATGTGTCCTATGTCCCTCAGAGATACATTTCCTGTCACAGAGGCAGAAGAGGACCAGCTGTCACTGGCCACCCACACTCTTCTCATCGACTCTATGTTATGTCCAGCTCTCAGCACCTGGTTCTTCATCTCCTGGAAAAGGAACCTAATGTGACTTGGCCTGGCAAAGGCCACAATGACCTGTACCTTGGTATTGTTGAGGATCATGCTGGCAATTCTCTCAATTGCAAAGTGGCTATCTTGACCAGTCACAGACTGAGGTATAATTGACGTAAAGGCCACACAGATGCCCTTATCAAAGCTCTGGAGCTGGAATTGTTCTACAGCTGATCGGCCATAATCTCCATCTGTGATCACTATTCCCACCCAGTTCCAGTTGTTGATGGCAAGCAGTGTGGTCATGGCAGCAGTCTGATAAAAATCATTTGGAATGGTCCTCATAAAGGCTGGGAAGCGGCTCTTATCACTCAGAATAACAGCACTTGATGCAAAACTGATCTGGAGAGAAGGAAAAACAATGATAAATTTAAAGCTGCTATTAGCAATGTCAACTTTTGTTGTACTTCCTGTCTGGTCTCCTTTACACTGGATCTTGATGTGGACACCAGAGACGTATGTTAATAGGGTTAGGGTGTAAATGCAGTTGGTGAAGCACTATCTGATCACAGAAAACGCATTTTAATGCCAGGTGTGAAGGGGGCCTCCATTGTTGGTGTTAGAATCCCCTTCTTTCCTCTCCACTTCACCTGCTTGGTTAGTTTTGACCTATTCTATGACAACATCACCTAACGGAGGACTGTTTCTGGAGATCAAGTGTTTTGGGATACTGGAAAAAATAAATCTCACAACATTTGTCCCGACATAGCACTGGCCAAATTGTACATTTCAACATGTCCGAACAGTAGTTCAGATTCTTACAGGTGACATCACTAATTGCTGTGTCTCTGAAGCTCTGATGATAGTGACACACAGTATTGTGTTTACTGTCTTACTCTTTTCCATTTTTAGGTTTCGTTGCCGTGTTGCAATTGTTGCTGTAGCTGGAATACCAATTTTTGTTACTGTCAGTAGGAGCGCCCTCTCTCTCTGAGCATTCATAGTTTTGCTCAAAGTCTCTCATGACTGGACAGATTTTTTTAAAATGCTGTAAACAAAGTCTAGTGGAGGTGCAGAGGTCTTGTTCTCTCTTGGATCGAACATATTGCATAATTGTTAGCGTGAGATTATTGAACAATAATGCCAAACAATCCTGCCTATTGTACCTGTAATGTTCCTGACCATGCGACAGCTGCCGATGTTTATCAGCTATCACTCTAAACCTGTTCTACTGCTTTAGTTGCCTACAGGTAACGGCTTTGTCCATCAGCGTTGCCACAGGGCATCCGCACCATTCTCGCCCAACCTACCTGAGGAATCATCTGGAGTGTTAGTTGCCTGGCGATGGCAATGGATAGTTCAGAGAAAGTGGCACCTACAACAGCCTTGATTGGCTGTCCACAGGTGGAGGAGCTGTTGTCTGTGCCGCAGTGGCCCCGGTGAATGAAGAATTCCGTGGCTCTCAGAGCCGTGCTGACATCGGAGCAGGAGTCAAGGATGTGGTAGCCCAGCGTGACGTTCACAGCAGTGAGCACTGGGGATCGGTTCATCACCTCAATAGCATTGATCATTGCCAGAGACCTTGACATACCTGTTGGTTCAAACCTGTGGGAACAATGCATCATCACTACGTGGTGTCCAAATAATAGATACAGGGCATATAGAAGGAGATACACTAAAATGACCAAAGTATTTGGCCACACATGTTAAATAGTGGATTCAGGCGTTTCAATCAGGCTTTGTACTAGGCCCATTATCTCCACTGATGAACAGTCTTAACGCTTCGGCATACCAAGACATTTTGGACAATGCTATGTTTCCAACTTTGTGGCAACAGTTCGAGGAAGGCCCTTTTCTTTTGCAACATCACTGTGCCCCAGTGCAAACAGCAAGGACTATAAAGACATGGTTTGACAAGTTTGGTGTTAAAAGAACTTGACCGACCCTTACATCATCACATCGAGCACCTTTGGGATGCACTTAAACAGAGATTGTGAACAGGTCTTCTCGTCCAACATCTGTGCCTGACCTCATAAATGCTCTACAGAATAAATGGGCACAAATTCCCATAGAAACACTTCAGAATCTTGAGGAAAGCCTTCCAAGAAGTGTGGAAGCTTCTATTACTGCAAAAGAGACCAACTCTATATTAAAGTTATATGCAATATACTCTATATTAAAGTCCAGAGACTAATAAGAGGTAGGCAAGGAGGACAGAATGGTTTACACCTCACATTACACTGGCACTGGCACAGTGACAATACATTGCACAGTGAATGGCAGATATATGTGTCTTACAAAATAAGCGAAAAAAAAATCACATTAATGATGGAAAATAGTTATGTGTCTCACAAACCTGCAACTTAACCGCATCTAATTATTTGTATATAGCATTATTTGCACTTTGTATTGGATGCTAAACTTCATTTTATAGGACAAGTTCTGCACTTTTCAATGAGCATAAAGTTGAATATAATGTAACCTAATGTAATTGTGTGTCGTGTCCCTACTAAAAGTCAACAAATAAGCAATTAATTGGCAGTAGTCTATGATTTGATGTTTACTTGATACTAAACACATTGTTAACAGACAATCAACAAATATTATATGTTGACCTGATCCTTTTAACTTTCAAGTGACACACTTATCAGAAGTAGATTGGTCTCCTGCCAAAGAGAATACAGAATCTATTCACAACCAGAGAAAGTCATTATCAACTCAGTGGAAATGAAATGTTTTTTTTTTAAAAAAAACGTCATTTAGGACAAACTGTTAATCAGTTAAGGATGTGGACCTTTGAAACAGCTGCGCAGAGAAATTAAAATCATGTACTTCACTTTTCAAACTTAGAAAAGCATTTATAATTATGATTATTTATATATATATACCTTGTCGGTCTACTTCTTTATGTGCAGACTGTGTTTAAAATGTGTCAACACAAATGTGCCTGAATTTACCTGTGAATGACTGTGAGTGAAATAAACCGACTAATCAACTAACTAACTAAAGAACAAGACACTGACACAATCTACAGAGAGTTAGTTAAATGATGGTTGATAACACTGCAAAAATAGTAATTGTAGTTGACAGGCACTTTTGTGTTAGACACACCCTAAGCACAATTTATAGTCTACTGGCAGGTGGTTAATTCTATGTCACATATCAATTGAATAAGTGTCAACTGATTATCTGTTGACATGATACTGAATACCTGTTAATTACTAGTAGAGAGTCAACAACTGACAATTGACTAAGATATTGGTAAATGATGCCTATTGTTTTTAACACTGTACCCCACTTTGCAGCATTCTCCAAAGCTTGCATTTCACGTTCTTTGTTTCTGCTCAAAGCAAATTCCAGCCACTGATGAAAGGAACAAGGGTTGTGAAAGAGGCCAGTAAGTGTAAACTGATTTAACATTGCAACTTAAATGTTCACAATATAGTTCAAGCAGCAGAATCTTCAACAAACAGCTGCCAAATGGTTATTTTCAAATGAAAACAAATTTCAGATTGATTCAGGGTGATTAAAATAATTTCCACTTACCACAAAATTATCAAATCCTATATTCCTTGTTCTAGGAAAAAATATCTAAATGATTTGATGTTTAAATATATATGATAAAATATGATGTCTCATTTTGTTATTGACATTTTAATGGCATATGTTGTGGTTATTTGTAAACTCAACCTAGGGCTTCTCAGGTAATCAGAATTATTTTTGAAAGATTAAGAGCTTTTGATTATTGATTATGATTATTCATTGTTAATAGGGACAAAATAAACCATAATATAATGTCAGTGTTTTATTTGTTTGTTTTTTTCCTTTCCCATACATCAAAGGCTCATTAAGAAGCAGTGATCCTTAACCGGTAAATATCTGATATAACATTATAGTTCTGTAATAATAGGGTATTGGTATAGTTTTACTTCCTTAACAGAGAGGTAATAGAGAGGCAATAACATTTTATTTATAATGTAATATCCAAGTAATAGCTTGGTTCTAAAATGGTAATAATGTGGTAAAAGGAGATAATATTAAAGTAATACTTTCCAAAATTTCTTAAAGATAAGAATTGCATAAGATATTATCAGTGTAATACAAGACAATCAAAAGGAGAAAATGCTATATTATAAAGTTAAATTGAATCTTTTTTAAAAGATTAAAAATATATAAAACTAGGTAATACTTACTCATATTTGTATTTAATGCAGGGATTTGTTTCCTGAAAACACATGTAGTATTTCCTGTGCACCAACCAGAAATTAGGTCTACAAAATGCTGATCTACCCACTTCTAATTAATTTCAGGTAAACCACTCGAGTTTTCTCTCCTTAAACCAAGTCAACAATATTTAATTTAAAAAAAATGTACTGTCAACTTTAGGGTGAAACTGTATGCTGTTATCATCTGATAATTTGCAGTTGTGTGCTCTTTGTCCCTATTTTTATCTTGAATTTTTCCACGGTTATTTGGTGTGTGAACCCCTTGAAAACAAGGTGATGCATCTTTAACCTAAGATAATACACTTTACGCACAGTACTGTACATAAACACTGATCAGAGACAATCCATCCAAGTCAGGTCCCTGTCATGTTTCCCTGGATTAACTGTAGCACTTTGGCATTTTAATTAACATTTCATTATGATTTAAAGTTTTTTTTTAAAATTAGATTTCATTCTCTTCCTTCTTAATATTGTTGTAAACTCCATGTGCTGTTACTATATAAAGGCTGTAAAATGTTGTTTTAGACAATGTTGATCTTACCTGATACATTTCTGGCGATAGGGTTTAAAAGTGTCCTCCTTTTTGTCTACGTCTTCATGAATGGGAAAGATTCCACCGATGATTAAATCTCCTGGAGCCGTAACTGCCATGAATTGGTCATCCTCTGCAGTGGCATGTCCTGTTCCCGCAGAAATTAGGAAAACTGTGATATGAAAATAGAGAAGGGGAGTAAACCCAGCCATATCACTGTCCTCAACTGTGTTTGCTCTCCCCACTCTCTTTCCCCTCTCATCTGTGTTTTCTCCTCTGGCTCAGTGATACTCTCCCTTTTTAAGCATCCTCCCAAGGCTAAGAAAAAAAAAAAAAAAAAAAAAAAAGAAAGAAGAAAAAGAAAAAACATCTCCTCCTTCCTCATTCACACTTTTCTCCACTCACATTCTCGCCTGCAGCCCTGCCCACTTCTTCATAACTGACAGCAGGTGAGTCACTGCTCTGCAGAGGCAGCTGTCATCACATGATGTTTTGTTGACTGTGCTCTGTGCAGCACAAAGTATCCTCTTCAAACATCTCATTGCATTTACAATCAGATAAAACAGAGCTGGGGGGGGGAAATGGAATCATAAAACTCACATCGCCCTTCAAACCTTAAAAGGTCTGAATCAAGACTGACAGAAAGCACACTTTTTTAAACCCTGTCAATCAAACCGCTGAAGAGTTATGTGGTTAACAGACATTCTTTAAATTAACAGAGAGATGCAGAGATGCAGTCATCATTCAGATGACTGAAATTGCGATTGCAATATGATTCGCAATATCAGAGAGAATGGTAATTTTTACATAACTATTCTCATTTTCATTTGAATTACAAATTTAAAATTGCAAAATGTGATGTTTCCTTTGGTCTGTAGAATATGATGTGTATAAGTCAAGATAATATTTTATCTAAAATGATAATTTGACACACATTTTAGGCTTTAACCAATATCGCACCTCCTGTGATTTGAAAATTAAAGTAGGCCATATTGCGATTTTGATTAAATTTTGATTAGCCCTGATTCAGACCCTAATGGACCTCTGCAAACATGTGGAAAGTAAGACCATTCTCTCGACATTGGCTATACCGGGGAGGCACCCATTTCACATTAGAGCAGTGGTTCTCAAACTTTTTATACCAATTATCACCTGAGAAACCATTGAGTTCCCTAAGTAACACCATTACCACATACCCTGGTATACACAGTAGAACAATTTTTTCTGATTTTCCTCCAAGTGCCACTAGAGGAAGCTCACGTACCATTGGTGGTACACCTACCATAGTTTGAGAACCATGGCATTGGAGAGAGAGAGATGAACACGCTTGGTTGCTGATACTGATACTGTGGGCTGATACTGTGCGGTACTCACACACAGAGGAGCAAAATTTAAAAGTGCTGGCATACAAGTCAGCAAAATATGTAATATAAGTCCAGTTTTTAGTTATTTCAATATGGACTAAAGGTTCAAATAAATAGATGTTGTGAACATCAGTTACATCTTCTGGTGTTTTATTCACTGAAAATTTTCATAACTTTGTTTTTAATGCTTTTGCAGTACTGACAGGCAGACATGGCTAACCTGTGTTATTATTTTTTTCCACTTCACACACTGCGTTTATATATTAATGTGTGTGTTTGTTACCTCTCTGGGCTTTTTTTTTGGGTATAAATAAACAGTGACCTTGTCAGGACTAGTTGTCCTTATGAGGCTCCACCATTAATAATGTGACAGCTGTAGTTACATTTTTTCAATGCTTTATTAGCACTTCTGTCCTTTTATGTCCAACTGAAATTAAATAAGTCGCACAAACAGTAATTTCTATGTGGAAATATTATGAAATATTATGTCCATGGTAAATGTGCTAGATTAGTTACAGTTGTAGCAAACCTAATTACCAAATAACCTCTTTGATTTCCCTGCTGCATTTATGTCATCTTATTCTGTAAATTAACTTAACCTCACTTAACTTAGCTGTTCCAATAGCTACTCAGTCCTCATGCTTCCATTCTTATTGAATGTTTTATTTGCGCCTTTTGTTCATTTTGTTTCCGTTAAGCACAGTGAAGAACCTCAGCGCTTTCCCTTTTTTAAATTCTAATTATGTGTCATTTAATATGTCACCAATCTGCCTTGCCCTCTGTGGAAACTGGAACGCGTTCAACGGTGTGACGTCACAACAAGTTATTCCCATCTCCGCTCGTCAGGGGGCAGCACCGCACTGATCGAGTCACTCTTCCTGGGAGTTTAGAGTTTAGCCGGAAGTGACCGAGAGTCGGTGACGGAAGAAGAAAATGGAGGCGGCAGTGTTCATCCTCTCGCTTGTGGACTGCTGCGCATTGATTTTTCTCTCCGTTTTCTTCGTATCCTTTGTACTTGTGTGTGATTGTGGCCGTTGTTGAAGGGCGTCCCCGCAGCGGAGCCGCTGGTTGTAGTGAGGCGGGCTCTCTGAGCGGTGTCCGCTGAGTTCTAGGTGTCCGTGAGGCCGGTGTGAACTAAGCCGGTTCCCAGTGAGAAAAGGGGCGTTCACAGCAACCGTTAGCCCGCAGGCCGGCCGGGAGGTGGGTCATGTCAGCTGCAGGCTCACGGTGAACCCGCTTTACTGTCTCTGCTGCTGCTGCCGACTGCTTAACGGTTGTTTTGTTTTTTCTAATATGAATGGTCATAACTGGGGGTGGGAATCAAAGCGTACCTCAGATACGATATGATGCGCTGTACATGGTCCATGATGTCAACAATAATGGCGATACATCACGATATCTGTCTAACAGAAGAAAAAAAAAACATCCGTTAAAATCCGTAAAGTGCAGGATTTCAGTATTAACACTACTCACAATAAGTTAGGGATATTGTGAGGGACTCAGTTGGTGTCATACCCTTTTCAGTGTGGCATCAGTTTCAACATTCTGTGGGTATAAAAAGCTGGTATTGTCAGTAAGTCATTGCAAGTTGCAACAGCCATGAACACACGACGTCACTTAACGCACGAGCAGCGCCACCTGGCCATAGCGGGTTGGTGGCAGGCAGTCAGATGTTGCTCGTGATCTTGGTGTGTCTCATTCATTATTTGTAATATCAAAGGGAACTTTTACTCATTTCATTAAAATTCAGACCAAATAGGAAAAGCACTCATGTAAATAACAACTTATTGTGAGTAGTGTATTTCTTAACTCTGTGTATTGAACGTAGATGGGACATGTCATTATAAAGCTTTCTCCAGCATTATCCCGCTTTTAACTTCCTCTTCTTCAGCCAGGTAACCTTTGCCCAAGTTTCCCTCATTCATTTTAGCAGTGCTGCTATGAGGAGACATGCACTGCTATAAGGAAGGGCAACGATATATCACCAAATGGATATTTTGATCCACCCCTAGTTATAATACGATATTACCAAGAAACACATGACAAAAAATTAGTCGTGGTGAATTAATATTATCATATTATCATTGTTATTATATTAACTATTTTAAATCTCTATATAAACTATTTTCATAATCAATTAATACGTAGAACGCTTATTTTACGTATGAAAAAATCTCTAAATCCAAATAGGCGAATATCACACTCAAAAGATTCTCAAAATCAAAAAAATTTGTTGATTTTGTAATTGACTATTAATCGATTAATCTAATAATCGTCTCAGCCATAGACTGAAGACATTATTCCAATAATAATATGGTTCACAATTATTTGGTCTCATAATTGTGACAGTAAATGTTTTATATTTGTGAGGCGTGTGATGCATTTATCTTTTTCAGCTTTTTTAATCGGCCTCTTAAATTCACTACAGCTGGATAAGCAAATAAATAAATTTTATGAGAGAGATGCAATTAAAACAGACAGAGACAGACACGAGACTTTACTTTTATTTTACTTAGGTTTTTATTGAAGGAGTTCCTTCTCAACAACAAAGTCAATGGTATGGAAGCATACACATAAAAAAACACACACCTGTCTGCATCATGTGATGTGTTGTGCAATGGTGTCACACTCCATTGTGTAGGAACTGAATGTGTGCTGACTCATGTGCATGCAGATTGTCATACTATTGTTATCATGTCTGCGTTTATTACCTTGACTTGAAGCTCAGATTATCACCCTGTCTGATCTAGAATGTGACTACATCAATGCCAGAGCCTGCTGCTCCAAGCTGAACAAAGTAAGACACACACATACACATATTAGTCAGCTATAACATTAAACCAGTTATCAGTTCCAATCCAATCCAATCCAACTTTATTTATAAAGCACTTCAAAAACAACAACAGCTGAGGCAAAGTGCTGTACATTAGAGAAGAATAAGATAAACTACTGAAACATACTAAAAGATAGACAAAATGTAAAACCCTGTTGATTGTACTTGTGCACACATATATACAGTACATCCGTGCAGCAGATGAAATGGGCTATATACACATACATATGCACAGACATGCATAAGAAACATACATACCTACATACACAGTGCATACATATGCATAATATATATACATATATATACACTCACACATACTCTCTCTCTCACTCACACACACCTATGTATATACACAAAAACAAACATAAAAACAGGTAAAATCAATGCCTTATACTGGGTTGAAAGCCAAAGAGTAAAAATGGGTCTTAAGATGCTTTTTAAAAACAGACAGAGAAGGGGCCTGTCTAATATGTAAAGGAAGATCATTCCACAATCTAGGCGTAGCAACAGAAAAAGCTCTGTCCCCTCTAAGCTTCCATTTAGATTTAGGAATCTGTAGGAGCAGCTGATCAGCTGACCTCAAAGACCGGACAGGAGTATAAGGATGAAGCAACTCTGCGAGGTATGGCAGGGCAAGACCATTTAAGGATTTAAAAGCAAATAGAAGGATTTTAAAGTGAACTCTAAAGTGCACAGGCAGCCAGTGAAGTGAGGCTAAAATGGGAGTTATGTATTCCCTCTTTTGCGTTCCAGTTAAAAGACGTGCAGCAGCATTTTGAACGAGCTGAAGACGTGATAGGGACGACTGGCTGACTCCAAAGTAAAGTGTGTTGCAGTAATCCAGGCGAGATGTAATGGAGGCATGGATTACTGACTCAAAGTGCTGTTTTGAGAGAATATGTTTAATCTTTGATAACTTTCTTAAGTTATAAATGTTGTAGCAGAACAAGAAAACAAAAGCTTCTCAGGAAGTTATAGTAGAGCTCAAAAAGGATATCGCTGACAGTAGCTTTAAATGCAATGCTTCCCTAAAATGTGCTTTAATTTAGTTAGATAGAGATCAGAAGCAGCAAATGTGAATGGAAAGTTTTACAAGACGTGGTGAAACCTGCTATGATTGACTTGGATACAGTGGCACTGTCTAAAAGATAAGAGGTGGAGCTTGAGGTGTCAGAGCTGACGATGCTGAGATTTTTGTTGGGAGTAACCAGGGTGGACAGGGTTAGAATTACATAAGGGAACTGAACTGTTTGGAAATAGCAGGCTGCCAGGCAGTAGGAAAAGAGGAAAAGGGTTAGGGTTTAGTTGGTGTAATAGAAGAGGACACAAGGGAGAGGACAAGATGGAGGCTGTGGTGACCTCTAAAGGAAGAAGCTGCATCCAAAGGTGTCATTTGTCCTAACAGGGATCAAAAGGATGTCAATGAAATCACATTTGTGGTTTGTCAAATATTATATGTTGAACAGGTTTTAATGTTATGTCTGTTGAGAGCCTCTTTTCTTGTCTTTGATTTGTTTGCTCATGGGCAGCCCATAGCCATGCGGAGAGAAATTGTGACCGAAGGGTTGCTGGTTAGGGTCCCCACCGGGTCAAGGGCTTGGGAACCCCTGAGCAAAGTACCCAATCCATATTGCTCTTTTTTAAATCGGACACTCTAAATTGACCACAGCCACAAGGGGGATACATCCAATGTACTCTGTGTCTTGGTCACAAAAAAATCTCTAGGGGTGCCATGAAAGACAAATATTTATACATGTTATTTGTCTGCTCAGGCTGTTTTAATAGCTGGATATTGTGTATTTGTATATTATGATGCATTATTACCAACTGTGATATATTGTGTATATTTTTTTTCCAGTGGGTAATTCCAGAGATGATTGGCCAGTGTCTCTCCACTGTGCTCATGTTAGTCTCCATGCACTGGTTCATCTTCCTCCTCAACCTACCTGTAGCAGCCTGGAACATTTACAGGTGTGTCTCTAACAAAACAGACTTTGGTCTAGCACTGGCTTATCTGCTCCTGGGTTCACTCTCTTTGCTCTCGTCCCTGCAGGCACTTGAAGGTTCCGATGGGAAACATGGGCGTGTTTGACCCGACTGAGATCCACAACCGAGGTCAGCTCAAGTCCCACATGAAGGAGGCCATGATCAAACTCGGTTACCATCTCCTCTGCTTCTTCATTTATCTGTACAGGTGAGAGCAACCATATCTGTTGCAACATCCACTAGTGTTTCAGCACTCCTGGAGCTCACTCTTTGTCAGAACTTTGGATATTTGTTTGAACATTAAAAACCTGTTTAGATTCAAAATATACAGCCAAGAAGTGCTTTAGACTTTCCAAAGTATTTCCGTATATCTTCAAAGGAACAACACATTAGGTAAGGTCAATGTCAACTTTATTTATATAGCACATTTAAAACAACCTTAGTTCACCAGAGTGCTGCACAGGCACAACAAATACACACAAAGCTAACTATAATAAAGTAAAAAAAATAAGAAAGAAGTAGTGCAACAGAAAGAGTCAAGTTGTCCAGCTCATCCTGAATTGAATGCCAAGGAAAAGAGGTGTGTTTTCAGGAGCGACTTAAATTTCCTACAGTCTGGGCTGCTCTTTTCTGAGAAGGTAAATATTCCATAGACTGGGAGATGCCACTGAAAAGGCTCGATCACCCTTGGTTTTACAACTTCCTCTAGGAACATCCAAAAGCAAGATAATGTCTGCTCAAGCATAATTTGTGGATGTGACAGAGCTATTCATCACAGTTATGCCTTCCATTTGGAGCACCTAAATGAAGCGGTTTAATGCTGCTGTCTCATTTTAGTTTGAAAACTCTGTTTAGTCTGGACAGGCAGAATTACTGATCTTTGGAAAAATTATCTACATGTATTTAATCTGGTCTCATATCCTTATTTGCTCTTTGTGTTGTGAACAAATAGGAATCACTAATGCCATTTTTAGACATGAACACTGGAAAATTTCTGGAAAATAAGGTCTAGACAATTTATGGAGATCGCTGTTTACATATGACAGCCACAGTGGGATATAGATTTGACTCGGGAGCCAGTACAGAATGTTCTAAACACCTTTTGCAGAGTCTCATTGGGTCAGTTAGTGGTTATGCCTGGTTGTGTTCCTGTTGTTAGGAACAAAATATCACGTCTGAGAAACTTAAACTGTACCCGTAATATAGTCCTGTGCTGCTGTTCTGTACCTGTATGACAGTGACACTCGGGTGTGTATTTAACACTTTTTCATTCCCACTTTGTTTTTCCAGCATGATCTTGGCTCTGATCAACGACTGAAGCACTGGACGAGCTCTCCAACATCATCTGTCAAATTCCAGTCTCCAGGGTTTTTGGTTTCCTCCTCACTCACTCACTTCTCTACTGTGTATGCATCAACTCTGTCAGAACAGCAGGAGAACAATTTCACTATCATATTTGCTCATACTCGTGTCTCTTATGTCAGTCTTTATCTTTGATATAATGCTAAGTTGATACTTAAGCATTTAATGCTTGAGTGTCGTCATCACAAAATCATGCTGTGAATGCACCAGAAGATGTGCTGCAACAGTCTAGGGCTGCAACGATTATTCGAATAATAATAATATTCAATTACTAAGTTAATCAACTATTTTGATAATCACTTAATTGGTTTTGGTATTTTGAGGTTTATTGAGGTTTTTCAGGTTTTTCAGATTCTTAAATGTGAATGTTTTCTGGTTATATAAAAGAAATAATTAAAACTGATGAATTTTGGTTTGTGGACAAAACAAGACATTTACAGCTTTAAGAAACACTGTTGAACGTTTTCTGACGTTGTATGGACCAAACAAATACTCAATTAATTGATAAAATAATCGACAGATTAATCGATTTTGAAAATAGCCGATAGTTGCAGCCCTACTGTATTTTAATGTTGGCGATAATTGTGTTGCTTCAAGAGCTCAATATCTTCTCAGGTGGTACTTGGTATAAAAAGTAAGAGAACCACTGGTCTAAAGCATTTACTTGACGATTAGAGTTTCTGGATTATCAGAAACTCACTCCCACTCTAAACTCTGCTGTTGAACACTGCAGCTTGCCTTGACAACTTTGGAAGTGCTTGTGTAGGTAGTTGGTACTTTGAACTTGAATCGGTCCATATAGCTTTCAGGAAATAACGTTGCATGTGGGGAAAAAGAAAGAGAAAAATCCACAGTTTGTAGCTCTTACAAAACTTTTAACAAATATGACCTTTTGTTTTGAAATACCTGCCTACCTGAGCGGTTGATCACAGTAATGTTTTCTCACAGGTGATTCAAACATCATGTTGTCCTCCCATTGCTCTGAGGATTAGTGCCACAAGAAAAGTGAAACAAAACATAAATACTGTATGTGCTGTGCAGCCTGAATTCCAAACAAACTCAGAATTTAATTTTTTCCTCAGAATTATGCGAGAAAACGTAGTATTCTTTAAGGAATACTGACAAAAAGTAAGAATTCTGACTGAATTATGAAATTACAGTTATAATTCTGACATTTATCTCAGAATTCTTTAAGTCAATATTATGACTGTAATTTCAGAATTATTATAAAAAAGTCAGAATTCTTTAATCTCTGAAATCTGCCTTTTTCCCCCACAGAATTCTGGCATGCCAAACATTTCACATGTGGCCCTAATCCGCTTCCGTATCAGGCAGTGTGTGGTCTGAGTTTTGGTGACAGAGCAGATGTACAGAGTGAGATAAATCAATTTCAGACTCCAACTATACTGTTTTTTTTCCCCACAAACAACTTTATTGTTTTTTTTTTTAATGGATATCCAGATGTGAAGACAGTTTAAATGTTTCTGAGAAAAATTAGGGATCAATGCTTTTAACTGTGGCTGATGTATGCCTCTCTCTTTCTACTCCAACACTGTTGTTGCTCTTATTTTCACATATTTTCCCACTTTCCACGCATGTTGAAAACACTGTCATTGTGACAACTCTGTATCTGATCCTGTTCTGAGACTCTTAATGCATATAGAACCTGCTGGACTTCCAGCATCACTCCATTACTGTTCACATACACACACACACACACTCCTCTCTCTCTCAGCTGGGTGTTTACTCTATGAAAGAGGTTGTTCCACAGTCTGTTCAGGATTGACACTGTGTGTGAGTTTTTGGTGCCTTGTGATAGTGTTTGTGAAACATGAATTTGCAAAGATGACATACTTGCCGTACAGATGGTGGAGTTGTGAGCACATTGCTCTTGTGCTACTGCAACATGGAGTTGGAACATTTTCTTGAGACAAATCAAACAATCTCAAACTCAGCACGACAACATTCACAATATGTTATAGGGACAGTTCTGTGTTTTGAAGTAGAAATGATCGAAGGGTAGATCCAAAACGGGAAACAGGGCCTTTGTTTACATTTTCTCTGCTGATGCATTCACATCAAAACAATGTATACATTTTGTTCTGATGTGTAACATTTCCCTCTCTCCATACTAGCAAAAACGCTGAACTGTCTGATCAGTATGTATAAGTACCTTATACAGTGACACTTCAAGAAACTTGGACTACCCCTTTACTGTTCTCCTATGGGCTCATAAATTCTGCCAAAAAAACCCAATCACAACTTTTGAACTTTATGGTCTTATGGCACCTGTTGTTGCAGTATTGGTGACAGTTGGGACTGAACCTCCATCATGTTCTGTTGTAGTATTTCCTCTGAACAGTGACACAGTGTGAGCAGGTGAGGCAGCTCCTCACTGTGGTGGTGATGATGATGATGTGTATGCACTCCTCCATTTAGAACCATTCTTTGGCTGCAGTGTCGGTCACATCTTGTGAAGAAATGCTGGTGAATGAATTCATGTCTTTTTTTTTTGGGAGGGAAATTTGTTTGATAAATAAACATTAAAGACATGTTGTTTTGTATGAATTTGTCTTGAATGATGTAACTGATTATGCAGCTGTGAACTAGAGGCCACCTATTGCGCATGCTTTAGTTTTTATTGTGAAGTGAGCTGAAGTTGTACCTTCATTGTCTTTCCACAGTTAGTCCTAAAGGGCATCGAGCAAATTTTTTTTTACGATGGTAAAAGGAAAATACGTTGGTGTAGTGGTTAGCACTCTTGCCTTTGTGGCAGGAGGTCCCGGGTTCGCGACCCGGTCAGAACAAGATGCTCTGCATGTGACATATAAAGTTTAATTTACCATTGCTTGGATTGGTAGTGTAGCAACATTACCAAATGTGTACAAGAAAGGTGAGAACACTGTTGTCGAAACAGCGCGTCTCACGTCTCCTCAGTAACCCCACTTTGTAAATACTCTACGGTGATGCGTTCACTGATGCTCGTAAAAAACGCTGTCTACGTCTCGTACACCTCTCACAGCATTCACGCACACAAGGGCGGTGGTTTGCCGCGGTAAAGTACGGCTCACTTTACCAATTAGCACTGAAGGCAGTCTGATTGCGAAGCACCAACGGTTATTGTCGCGTAGCTTGTGGTTTAGTGACAGCAACAACCGTTGTTTTAGGTGTACTGAATCTTTCCATTTCGCTCAGAAGATTCGTTCACCAAATCATTCACTTCCTCCCACATGACCGGAGCACAGACTATGTCTGACTCAGTCGAACTGCTACACAGGTGAACGGACTGTGATTCAACTATCGCCAGCTGTCGCTAAATACACCAGACTCTTCTGTTAAATGTTAAGATTTTTTTTTAATTTCCTTAGTAAACATTGGAGATTAACACATTTTTTCGCGGTTTTGTTTCTTTTAAATTGATGTACGGTTCGGCATGATTTGACATTGTTTCTGGATTTGCTGAGGCTGATTCTGACAGTTTAAGACGCTGATCGGGGCGCATATATTAAGTTTACCAGTACCTACGTGGCATCGCGGTCTTTATTTGTATGGCGCTTTTCAAACAAAGTAGCGCAAAGTGCCCCACAGAGATTAAAAACAACAACAGAGATTTAACAGCAAAGAAAATCAGGTAAAGGAAATCAAAAGAACCATCTCTCCCACCCCATAGATATGCACAAATACATTTGAAACAAAAAACTATTACGGTGTTTTGGCTTTCATTTCAAATGAAAAAAAAACGATTTATACTTTCATATAGTGGAGTTACCTTCGATACCGAGGCTTCGAACCACGCTTTTAACTCGATAGCGTTTGTTTCTGAAACACTGTGTCGGAGCTTGCGTCCAATCGCGATAAACCACGTGACCGATGACGTTCGAACCACCTCACTGCTTCGTTCAGCCTGAATCAGCTGACCGGTTTGGTTCGATAGGCGGAGCTTTGAAACATTGACACGATTCAAATGTATTTAAAATGGATGAAACAGCGCTGCGCTCCTTTTTTGGATACGTTCTGGATATAATCACATCCAGTATACACCAAGCACAATAAAAAAAAACATCTTATTTTGATATTGGGGTGAAAAATACTTAGCTAGTCAGTTAATTTAAGATACTTTATAAGGTAAGGAAGAATAGCAATCAACACATGTAAAATGAAGTTAGACATTATTTATGTAATTTTCACAACAAAACTCAAAAGCGCACACACAAGGCTGTAGTACAACCACCGTGCCAGCAGATGTCACCCACATGCTCAATGAATGAAGCTTCGAGTAGTGAACCTCTTTTCAATACAAAGGTCCAAAAGGGTTCAAAGCTTCAGGAAGCCTCGTTTGGCCAGCACTACTTTCCTACACGGACCCCAGACTCGCAAGATTGCCCTGTAAGATGACACTGCAGCCTGTCGCCTAACTACTGGAACAATACGCTGCTTGCGCAAACACTTCCGCGTTTTACGTAGAACCGCTCACTCGTTTCCGGTTCTACATCCGTTGTTTACAGGAGCTCCCGAAAAAGGCTTAATGAAACCCCTAAAGGCCATCACGTTGTCGTAGCTTGGAAACCTAGACACAGTATGATGGTTTATTTACCTCTAGCAACTTCTCTTGAACTGAACAAGAATCTATTCCGTTCTGCATTTTATCTGAGTGTTATTGTAATCAACAGTGTATTATTATGATTTTCAGTAATGCCATTTAGCAGTTTGTTTAAAACGATAACACCCGAGACCTGCTTGGTATAGAATCTGATGTCCGCGTCGGAGCCAGCAAAGCGCTGTAATGCAAACTCTCGCTGGACTCGTAACTCCACCGCTGTCACGCCATCTACGCTTAAAACACATGTGCGCGTCTGCACCACTTAATTTGGTAGACGACGTCCTGGTGGTGCGTTCAGGGCCTTTAGGGTCATCTTCTACCACTTTATCAACAATGATTATTTTCCGTTTTCACTTCATAAAGTTATTAAAAACGGAGATAAAACTGACGAAAATAAGGACAGTTTTACTGTAGCATTTCAGAGTAATAACATGCCAAAGTAGGCTTCTCATTGGTCTTAATATTATTATATGGGCAATATTAAAAATAACTATTAAAAATAAATAAATTGTTTTCAACAAACTCCACCTGATTAGTGTTCTATACAACTTCTGTAACCGCCTTCTCAGATCTTCCACCTTTAAAACAGCGGACTGTTGAGGGACTGAACAGTAGTCGTGGTCCACAGTTTCCATGTTGTCATCGCCGTGATCCCCGGAAAGCTCCGGTTCAACTGTTTGTTCCCTTCGCTCCCACACACTAAGCCGACAGCCTGCAGCAGAATAGCCATTCCGCTCGAACAGTGTCCGTACAGCAGCACCCTTAGCGAGTCGTCTTCTACAGATGGTACCCGTTGGCTCAATAGTGTGTAAAGATTGTGAAGTTTTCACGTCGTATGTTTAGCGGCCATTGTTTCCATTGTTTGTTGTTGTCGGGAAGCCATGAAAACGCACTCCGTTAAATGTAGCCGAAGTCGTACAAAGTGGGACACAACAGTGTGAACACTATTTCTTCTGTTGTTTCTGATAATGACAAAAACTTTTTTTGCATTGTGCTAACTTTAAAAAACCGAAATTACGATAGACATGTAGATCTATACGAAGCAAAACAAGGAAACGACTAGAACGGACACGACCGAGATGCACAATTTAAAACCGGAAATACGTCACGGGGCATAGTGCATACGGCCCATTATGAAACCTTTACCAAGTGCTGTTCACATCCACACCCACATTTATAAATATCGGACTCAGGTCGAAAAATACTGGAATTCTCCTTTAAGTTTAAATTAAAACATGTTGGTTTTTCTGAATTATGAGATGTTTCCAATTTTTTCACAAACTTTCAGGGAAGTTTGTGAAGTTTTTTTTCCAGGTCTGAATTTATGAGATTTTTTTTGTTTTTGGAGGGGGGGGGGGGGGGGGGGGTTGTCTGTTTTTTAAATCTTGCAAATTCAGATTATGTCATTAATTCAGGAAAATAGAGCCATTTTGGTGGCTTCTTTAGTTAAGTAGCTTTAAAAATATTTACCTAAAAACATACAGTTCACATCCATAACTACAAGTTTCTTGCATCTCTGTGTTCAGTACTTCTGTGTAATTCATTGTATGTACTGTATAGATTCTGATCTGTGTTAATTAAAACAGTTCAGACTCAATAAAGGACATTTTAAAGTCAAAGCAATTTTAAAACCCTGAATGCTTTATTTAAAATATGCATACATAACATGTCTGCTACAGAACAATACAGAACAGTACAATCACTTTTCTTGTAACAACACATTTAAAATGTAAAATGGTTCCTGGCAGAAAGTGTCTGCAAGCATATAAACTCCCTACTTTGGCTTCACCCTGCCAGAAGAAAAAAGAAGCAAAGTCTGAAATACCAAGAACAAACAAACTCAAAGAAAGTCACAGAACACCACAACTGTGACAGACTCGTGTGTGTGATGGCAGAGTTGAAGCTGGTGCCTGGGCAGATGAACGGGGTTCCTACAATCCTCAGCTTTCTGCAGTTTCCAAACAGGACTAAATATTCTCAGTAGAACAGAATCTTGAGAATCAGTTTGGAAACAGGCCACAGCTTTAGGATGAAATGTACAAGTGGCTGTTCTCTCTATGTGAATCCCCAAAAACATCCTGTGTCAGCAGGTGCAAATGTGAACATACTGCTTTATATTACAATAGTTTACTAAACTTAAGTAGAAGAACCCTTAAAAAACATCTTCTTCCTGTCTGCCATTATACACAGCCTCATAATAGATGCCATAACATACGACTATATAGCACATATTACATCCAACATTGTATCAGGCAAGTTTGTTTTTTTTTTTTTTACTTTGAAAGGAAACACTTTATAGAAGTTTATAGTATCTTTATGTTACACTTGTGTACACATTTTTTTTTTTATATATATACTGCTCTTTTTTCCAGATACACTCCATCATTCTGCGACTGTTCTCTCAGCTCACCGGTGGTGTGCCGAATTTAAAGGATAAGGCTGGAAATTTTCTCCAATTTCTGTCCAATACACTTTTTTTCCCCACATGTGATTGGTGTCGTGGTTAGTGCCCTTGCCAGTGGAGCAGGAGGACCTAAGTTCACAACTCAGTTGGAACAAGAGTCTGTGGCCCTGTGATGAGCTGATGTGAGAGCTAAAACACTCATCAGCCACTTTATTGGCTGCAGCTGTTCCATGTGGGTTGTAAATTCAGGTCTTCATGATGATGATGATCAGCTACTGTAGTTGAACCCAATAAAATAGAAAGATGATTTATGTGACTATGAACATGGCATTGCTGTTGATGACAGAATTTCACACAATCATCTCTAGGGTTTACAGAGATTTAGACAGGGGCTGAAGAAAGCGTACCACAATATTAAAAAGTCAACGTATGAAAACTGCTAAAATGTCATACCATGCCTAAGGTACAAGCTGCTATAAATGATTAAAGTCAAGGGTGCAGGAATCTCGAGGACACACTCAGATTAAGGATTCCCACACCTTCGTTGACATCAAATTCAAGGACAAAATGGTAATTTCTTTGGTGAGCCAGAGATCGGCATTTTCTCAGACATCATATAATTTGCTCTCTCTTGCTTAATGTTACTCGCTCATTGTTCTGCATGGAATCTCACATCAACAGAAGAGAGAGACAGTGGCCACAACATCTCTAGTAATTATGATGTACAACAAGCAATGCAGGGCGCACAAAACAAGGTGGTGTCAGAACAAACAAGGGCACATCGGCGAGACATTTACCTAAATATTAACTTCTTTCTTGCACAAGAATCAAGTACTTTCAATGACCAATGTCTATTTAGGGTGATTTTAAAAAATTTTTTTCAAAATTTTTTCAAAATTTCTTTTTCAAATTCACAAACTTTCAAGGATATCAATGACCTGTGGAAACCTTGTGTGTGGCATGGTGTTGAGTGACAGGGTGACACGACAGTGCAGGTGACATTTCAGAGCTGTAATCATAATATCATATTAGTTTTCCTTGAAATTATCTCAACATTGAAAAAAAAATCAAGCATTTAGTGAGCTTCAGTTCTCTGGGCGCATTGTTGAAGGCAGAGGTTAGAGAGTGAGAGAAAGGCAACAGTAACTTAAATAACAAATCATTACAGAGTACAGCAGCAGAAGACCACACCTCCTGCCACTTTATTACACGTCATGCCTTAAAGAGTGTAAATATAAACACCTATGAGCTAAAGAGCACTATTGTTGCCAAAAAGATTTCCTCACCATAGACACAAACAGGCACCATCCTGCTGCACCATACAATCAAACCAAAATGATTAAATCAATGGACTTGGAACTGACAGACACATTTAGTTACAAAAAGAAAACCACTCAACACATTAATGTTTCAGTTTTGACAATATGAAACAGAGAATGACACCAGCCTTATCTTTTAAAACATATGATCTTGGCTTCACTGGGAACAATAAAAAAAAAAAAACCAGGGAGAATTGACTTAAATGTGACAGCCACACTCAAACTAAATAAAAATACAAACATGGCGATAAATGAAACCTCAAACATGTAACAATTAAACTGAGCTAAAAGTAAATGTGTAAAAGACTGATTGCAGGGGAAGGTGGTGACAGATACAGAAAAATCAATAAAGAGGAAATCCATACGGACAGAATGAGGGAAACAAAACTCACACAACCCATATTCAGAGGTAAGGGTTGACATGAAATCCTTTCTACACACACCAGCTGCTGAATAATCTCAGAGGGCACCCAACAACTCCATGTCTTTTTGACACATGTAGCAGGACATACTGCATGTGTAAAACACAACAGCCAACATGTTGTCACGTGCAGTCCTGTGCAACACGCTCAAATACCATTCTCCCTGGCTAAATGCAAGGAAGCCAAAGAGGGGAATATAAAATATGTTCTGTATTTAGTTTTTTCTTAATGTTAATGAAAAAACATAGAATTCAGCCTTTAATAATTTTCCTCTTCAAGCTGTCCAAAGTTCCTGCAGGTAAAATCTCTTCAAAGGTTCAGGAGAAGTTTCTTCTCTCAAGCAAAACTAGGAACACACACCCTCCACCAGGTGCTGCTACCTACATCACAGCTTAGCATTGTCAGTGAACTACTAATGAATAAATAATCTGATAATAAATAAGAGAAGGTGGGTGGTCCTGGATGTGAAGGGGGAACAGGTCCAGAGAGGAGAAAGAGTAGGAGGGTCAGATACCGAAGGTGCTGGAGCTCGGCTTCACTCGGGCTGCTCAGCTCCTCAGTAACGTGATGGAGTCTGACATCTCTGTGTTGTGACATCCTGACAGGGAGCACCAGAAACCCTGCCTCCACAGAGCTGCTGTCCAATTCCCAAAGCCCCCCCAACCACCCTACTTTATCCATTCAAGTGTCAGAGCCTTACTGCTCGTCAGGTTGAGTGCAGCAGCCACAGCGGCAGCAGAGACAGATCATCAGCTGTCCATGCTGCAACATTCTGACAGGACAGGAAAAAGACAAAGATCACTTTATCCCAACGGCTCACGCGCTGCTTTGCTTCCACGTGCTCGTCTCAAGTCACACAACACACACATGACTGCAGTGTTAGTTGATCCCATCAGTCCCAGTGGCTGCAGTTTCTTACAACTATTCAGTGGATGATTTCAAAATAACTTCTGATCCCTGCCGCAGCTGCACATTATAGGGATTGTTCCATTTTTTTGAAGCGTGGTTGTATGAAGTACTTATTGATGCAAAGTGATTGCAGACTTCACTGTGTCGTTGCTGTCGCCAAGAATCAGACACAGACGCTCACCCTCAATGAAAGAACGGCAGCCAGTGGGGACAAAGGGACAAACAGATTTTAGTCCACTGAACAAAAACCAACACCTGTTTTCATAAATTGTTCACTGCCCAAGCCAAAGTCCATAGATAAAATCAGCAATTTTACATCACAGCAAACAGAATTGTTGATTGCCTGCTGTTTACGTTTAAGTTCAAACGTGTTATTTTGTGATTTTGGTGTTGGTGTTTTGGTGATGCAAATCTTAGTTTTAGATTTGTCTAAGTAACACAAACTTACCAAACAAGCCAACAGCTCTTGTGTCCCTGCAAGCTAAAAATGCTGATTTTCTCAGTGGACTTTGGTGTGAGCAATCAGCTTCAGTGTCCAGCTGTAAAAAGCTTTCTAATGGCTAGATACTAAAGTAGTGAATACATTTTAGATACCTGTAGATAAGTAGGCATAGAATTTATCTACTTTTGTTGAGTGACTAAAAATCTGTTTGTCCATGTTTCCCCACTGGTGGCCATGTTTTTAGTGAGAGCATGCATCAGTTTCACAGTGCTTCCTGACGACGACAGCATGCTGACAACGCACCATTCAAGTACCTAACAACCATTCATGCAGGTTTTCATGCTCATACCATTGAGCCCCTCTGAATCCTGGACATCCAGAAAGGGGGCGGGTCCCCAGATTCGGATGGTTCCATCGTCTGAGGCGCTGGCCAGCAGTCCAGGCAGGACGGGGTTCCAGCTCACGCAGTTGACTGTGCGGGTGTGACCAGTGAGCTCTGCAATTGGCAGCTCGCTACGTCGATGCCAGATGTAAACTTTGTGATCTGACAGGCAACAGGAGACTTTGTTAGCTGCTACCATAGTAAAAAGATAAAGTCCAACAGATTTACTGATTAAAAATGCATAATTTCACAGACCTTTCCATGCAGTACATTGCTGATTGTGAACAAGGGTTCCTCAGATTATCAACTGAATGTTGATTTTAGGCTTTAGACACAGTGCGAGTTTTATGGTGTTCAGCTTTACTTTTAAATAGTCTGACTTTAAGGATTTTACTGGACCAATCCCTGAAAAATCAAGGACTAAATGTGGTGACACAGCTTAAGATGGGAGAGCAACTTATAAGAGCTGCTTCGCCAATATTGTCCACTTTTATTGATCTGCATCTGGACAAGTGATTGTCCTTAGATCTTGGTCAAGCCAGTCTTTGTAATTTTTTTGGTGAGTCCGAGATCTTGGAATTAGCATTTCTCAGGCATTCTGTCATTTGCTCTCTCTTCCTTAACTTTATTTGCTCTTCGTTGTGCATGAATCTCACGGCAACGACTTACAACTCGACGTTTGTACTGCATAGGCCTGGTCTCCGTACATCAAGCAATGCAGGGCATGAAACAATAGGTAACGTAACAAACGGACACATTGGCAGCGGGAGACATTTACCTAAATATTAACTTCATTTTTTTCTTGCGCAAAGTTCAAGCACTTTCAATGACCTAAGTCTATGGTGATTTCAAAAACCTTTAAAGGGCCTTGACAAATTATTTTTTCAAATTCACAAACTTAAGGATTTCAAGGACCCGTGGGAATCCTGCCAAACACGAGAGGAAGAAGGGGACGACAGAATGCAAGAGCAAGCAAGAGGTGGGGCTATGAAATCATTGTTTTCCCAACTCCCTATATATGAAAACAAAAGGGTGATGTTTGAGATTTTCTCTTTCATGGTCTCTCTCAAAAAAAGTCATGGTTCCCTGAAGAGAAAAGTTTTGGAGATACAACTTAACTTGTTCTTGTGTGTGCAGGCCCTATGTGTTGACTCAGTGGGGTATCCAAACTATTGCACAAGCAACATTTAAATTCTTATTTTCTTCCTACGAAAATATATTGTAATTTCTTGCCTTCACTTCCACTGGCAATGAAGTCTTCATTGTGGCCTCCAAGGCAGGAGTGGATGGTGTAGAAACCCTGGGTGACACCTTGATACTTCCTCACCAGCACCCGGTCCTGCAGGTCCCATAGGTGCACTCCCTACAAATGCAGAGGGTTTGTTACAACATACTGGCTGAAGTTTAAATGAAAAGAGAAAATGTGATGTGAAAAGCTGAGGTAGTAATGAGCTGCTCACCTGGGTGGCCACATTAAGCAGAGCTAACCTTCCATTTTTGGAAACAGTGAATGACATGATGGGATGGTCCTCCTGCACACTGGAATGATACAACACAACAGGATCAACAGCTAGAGCAAATACAATGTTGCACAAAGAGGTAAAATTTTTGAAGACCATGAAGTAATCACACAAGTGCAAACAGGGATCTCTGTGTGTTAAGAAGACACTCAAAATACTCATAATGCATTCACTTAACCATTTTACTGTAACCTTAACCATCACAACTAAATCCCTAAAGACTAAGAATAAATTTATGTCTTTGTGACACTGTGGTATTGGCCAGAATGTCCTCACAAGGATGGTTGTAAGTTAATGTTGATCACTTGCATCTGAACTTCTAATACTGTATAGAAAAAATGAAACAAATTTTCAATTTTACCTCTTCAGCCCTGCTTTAAATCCCTATGCAGTCTAACAGCATGTTACAGTTCTGATCAGCTTATCTTTAGTCTTATTCTGTCTATTATATCTCCTCCTCTGACCCTTTTTTTTGTAAATGACTCCTGTTGTTTTTAATGTGATACATATATAAATAAACATGACTAATAATCAAATTACAAGAATTTTCAGAATAAGCTAAAATGTTCTCTTGGTCCTGATTTGATTCATAATTGATTCTAGTGCCCAGTTTTTTTAAATAAAAAGGTCAACTATCTCACAGGTTTCCGCTCAAAAAGAAGGAACAAAATGAGGGAGCGATGTACTGAACACCAACAGTGGCAAGACGCTTGTAAAGCAAAGGCTTGTGAGTGTATTATTCTGCCTGCAGAAAAGATCAGTCTCCAGTGAAACATGTAGTTGTACATAAATTTAACAAGCACAGAGCTTTTAAAAAGACATATGTCAAGTTTTGCAAAGCGATGCTTTGATTTGTTACTGGCTGTTTTCTGGTGCTCCACTCCATCTTGCTTCTACAAATATATGTAACCTTATCAATACCATACAGAATCCATAATTTGTAAATCAATTGAGAAACATGAGAGAACTGTGTCTCTAATGTGAGTCAGAGACTGAAACTGGCACAGAAAAAAATATCCTCAGGAAAAGTGGATGTTAATGTTACTCAGCTCAGTCACTGTGGTGACGTACATGTTTCTGTCAGTGAGGTCTTCAAAGTTGTATCCTCGGATACGTTGGTGGGTATCTGAAGCAAGAACGGTCCGGCCGTCAGTCAGACACCACAGGCACTGAACCCGAACTCCTTCCCACGAGTCAAGCAGGTTTCCATCCAAGTCCTGGGAGTCAAAAAAAAAAAAGGGCATTCAGAATGCATTCAGATCTGTCTGAACTATCTCAAGTGTGTGTGCTCCAAAACAATTTAGAGTGCATCTGAATGTATTTTAGGGATGAGACAATATACAATTATAAAGACTGTTAAAGACTCACAAACTGGTTGTGGAGAAATTCTATTATTTCTATTAAATTATTACATAAAGTGAGTGAGTGAGTGAGTGAGTGAATTTTATGTCAGTGACCATAGTCTATGTGTGTTCAGGATCCAAAGTAGTTATCAGGCAAAACTCCCTCATCGGGCAAAACTCCCTCAGTTATCAGGCAAAACTCCCACAGTTCTCAGGCAAAACTCCCTCAGTTATCAGGCAAAACTCCCACAGTTCTCAGGCAAAACTCCCACAGTTCTCAGGCAAAACTCCCTCAGTTATCAGGCAATACTCCCTCAGTTATCAGGCAAAACTCCCTCAGTTCTCAGGCAAAACTCCCTCAGTTATCAGGCAATACTCCCACAGTTCTCAGGCAAAACTCCCTCAGTTATCCCCCAGAAGAGCTAGACAAAGTGGCCGGGGAGAGGGAAGTCTGGGCTTCTCTGCTTAAACTGCGGCCCCTGCAACCTGACCTCAGATAAGTGGCAGAAGATGGATGGATGGATGGACTTATGGAGCAATCCAGGGTCAAAGTTCACATTTCACCTCAAAATTGAGGTTAATCGTCTATATTTGAAGCGTTTGCCCATCCACCCACTGTTAATTACACAACTATTAGGAGTGGTCAATTGAAAAAAATGTTAGGAATAAAAACAGCAATGAAAAGCAATGGCATTCTTTGCATTAGAGTGGCTGACAGCCCAGTCTTAGAATTTTAAAAAGTGATTTGACATGACATGAGCAAAGGTTCAGATGGGAGACACAACCCTGATGTGAAAGAATGAAAGAAGCCCATGACGAAACACAGATCATTTGAGGTTTCAGTGTTTTTCTTTCAGCCAGCCCAGTTAAACCCAGATCGGGAGTCATGTCATTTTAATTACACATCAAAGGCTCCTAAAGTGAACAAACAAGCAATGTTTAATTTAGTGCAAAGACAGGGGAAACTGTTCATATGACACAGGATGTTTCAAAGTTAATTTCATTACAGTATCAGTGGTCTGGACTGGCACTGGCTTCAGTACCTAACACAGAGTCAGAGAGTGTGATTTTTGATGCTCAGAGCCAACAATACTTACACACTGGTAAAACTGGCCTCTCTGGCCTCCAGTGACGAAGCGTTTGCCATCTGGATTCCAAGCCACACTGGTCAGGCTATCTTCATGAGACTGACTCATCTTTGTTCGTAACTCCCCCGTCTACACAGCAGAGCCAAGAGGTGGGAGAAACATGACTGGAAAGGTCAGTTACCACACGCACTGTACAACACAATGGTTTTAACATTTCTCATGTGACTGAAAATACAGACTCATAATGGCTGATATGGATATCCCTTCAGGTTTGATTAAATGTGTTTAAAGATGACTATTACTGACTAAATGGAGATCCAGGTCCGTTTTACATTAAACAGATTGAAGCACAGTCCTCCAGGACTTTGAAGGCTGTTTGTGTGACCAAAAATGCCTGATTTTTGTGGTGACTTTTACAAAAAAGTCACAGTGCATGCTGTGGTGGAAGTTGCAAAAATACTTGCATAATGAAAACTCAGTTAAACAACAGGTCCTCATACTGATGTGCTTTGTTTTTACTGACACGTTTTACAATTGAAATTTTGGCTTGATAAGCATGATTTATGTTATAATGCACATCTTAAAATTTGATTTATTACAAAAAACAAATATATTTGTTACCACCACTGCCTGCCCACATTTATTTAATTTTCACCTGTGCCTGAACCAGTGAATTTATATAAATATATATGTATATTTTCACCTGTTACACAGCCTTTTCGTGGGTCACCCATCAAGTAAAAATGCAAGGTTGAGCAAATGTTGCAGGGCCTGGCTGAAGTTGTAGTGTTGTGATCATGACATCACAAAATTCAGGAAGGACTGGAAGCAGCAGCAGCAACAAGGTGGCTTTGGTAAAGCCTATTTAACATTTTAAGGCCCTTAATTCACTCACTGATAAGTTTTGCAGGCTTGAGGCCAATAGCCCTTAAGTCATGTGTTACTGACAGTCATTAAGTGTAAAATATTCAAAGACAGCTCGTTGAGACCTGCTGTTATCTCTCAAAAGTGTCAGACACTAAAAGTAAGTGAGGACTACCTGTTTCTTCTGATCATATGCCTTAAGGCATGTAAATGATTCGAGCAGTTGGTTGCATTTTCCTATGAACATAATTAGCTCTAGCATTAGACATGAGAGTAAATTGCTTTTGGTGTGAACACAGATAAGATTTTGGTGTAAGTGAGCAGCTGCGTGTGTGATGTTGCACCTGTACATTCCACAGCCACAGCTCAGAACAGTCATCAGGACCACAGGCTATTAGATAGGCATCATCTGGACTCCAGGCCAGATAAGAAACACCATAAGCATGGCCCTCCAGGGTCTTCAGCAACTTGAGCTGCTGGGTTTCCTGTTGACCAAAAGACAACAATCCTTAGTCCACTTTATTCAGCACTCACAAGCTAATAGATTTTCTTTTCCTGCTACGAAGTAAAAGTAATGATGTAAGTAAATGTGTGAGTACCACGTCAACATGCCACACGATGACTGTGGTGTCTTTGGACCCGGTTGCTAGTTTTGTGCCATCGTTGGAGAACTTGCAGAACCAGACTTCATTGCAGTGTTCAGTCAGAATCTGCTGAGTGTAGCAGGGGAACTGTTTCCTAAAGATTATGAAAAGATGATGAATTAAGAGGTAAGACCTGTCGTAGTCATCTAAGATAACAAAAAATTCTGCATGGCTCATTAGTTGAGAAAAGATATTTAATCTTAATCCAGTGTTCAGCTGAGGCATAAATAGTTCATATTTCCTTTTATTACCTGAAGAGCTCATGGTCCCCTCTACACTAAGCATCTGAATAAATAAAATTGCTGATCATCACATTCATCATTGAAAACTGAAGTTTATTCAACTCTTGTTCACGGCCACCACAGCAGACAAATAGGCAAGATCAGTGGTTCTCAAACTGTTTATACCAAGTTCCATCTGAGAAAATACTGAGCTCTCAAGGCAGCACCATTATCACCAATGTTAAAATACAGTGGTGTAAATATGCTGTTTTATACAGTAGAACAATATTTCTGATTTTCCTCCAAGTACTACCAGAGGAAGCTCTCATTCCACTGGTGGCACCACAGTTTGAGAACTGTGTACTACAGATCGTCAACAACCGTGAACACTGAACTAAGGAACGCTGGACCCATGTTAGTTTCAGTTTTCTTATGTTCATTTTAATTGCTGCTGAACCACATTTGCAACATTTGTTTCTACTTAAGACAGAAGCAGGAGACCCCTGAGGCAGGATTGAGCCCTGCTAAAGTACAGAGAATGTGCGCTTCCTTACCTGCTGCAGGTGTGGTCCAGGAGCAGGGACACAGAGTCCAGTCCACTGTCCAGCTTGGTGTTGTGATAAAGGCAGCGCTCCCTCTGCAGCTCAACTGCCTGCTTCAGCAGAGTCTGCAGGCGGCGAGGGGGCAGCATCACGGAGGGAGGCAGGTAGGCTGTATGCACATACACACACAGATTAGAATTAGCTCAGACAATCAAATACTGAACAGTTCTGTCAAAATGTATCTAAATTTTCTTTCTGCCACTGTGCTGTGTAGTATTCTGCTCAGTAATACATGTTTTATTCCAATCATTTTTTTATTTAGTGTTTGTTACTGTAAAGACATCTGCTAAATGATTTGCGAGTTCTTCCATATACTGAAGCAGCCATTACTGTAGTGGCAGGTCGCAGTGACTCACTCTGACAGCAGCGTGGAAGGTTGGATTAGTTGGATTATTGATAGAGGTACTTTATGAATGGAATCTTAACGTTATTCAAATCTTAAATAATTGCAAAACAACCATCACGGAAAGAGACATTACATTCTAAAATCACGGGCAACAATCCAACAGTCAAGTGTCCTGCAACAGGCCTTTTTCACAGCAGACATTTTCCACATATTTTAGTAGGAAACGTACATGACATTAACGTTGGCTCTGTTCAGTTTCAGTGAGTGAGTATTCCCCCACAAACTGAGGTGAACTTAGCCACTTACAGCTGTGTTTTTCCTGCTGTGCCATGTCAAAATGTCTACCATGAAAATAAAAAGAAATGCTTTTTTCAGCTGCAGGATTTCAGCGTAGGTAGGAAAAGTTCACTTTTGTAAAACATACTAAATATAAGAATGACTAGCAGGGTTGTGAAGTACATTGTACTCACTCTGGAGCTTGTCCAGCAGCTTTGTTCGGGATGCTGTGCCTTTGCCTTCCCACTCTGCTTTGGCTCGGAGGTCTTCTGCGTGACTACACATCAGGTACCTTCAAAACACATGATGACACATTCTCAGAGTTAGCACAGATGAACTGATCTGTTCTGATGTGCATCTCTCATAACACAGACCCTTCCTGCACAACCAGTGCATCAAAAACAAGGTTAGATTTTCAGGAGTTTCAGACTAACACCAGTGTCATTTTGTGTTGTGGGTGATAAGTGCTTATAAAATGTATAAAGTGTATAGAGACACCTTTACTACTATGACTACTCAGCCCTTATCTAAGATACAAAAGAGAAAATATTTCCTTCAACACTCTGTACTCACTCAAAACTGAATTTCAAGATTTTCAGCATACCTATGCCTGCAATAAAATATATGATACTAATCTGTTGCAAACAAAAGATGACTGACATGAAACAATTGTGATTTATTTTTGGCTCCTAAATGCAGGTCATACATTGCACTGTGAGAGAGATTCAAAGATGGGAAGAAATGACCATCTAACAGTTTTAGATGTTATATGTACATATGTACATTTGTGGTGCCCAATTTTATTAGATTAGAATAAGGTCTGTTGGAAGCATTAGGAAAGGAAAAACTGAAATATCACATTTAAGTGTTGACATTGTCTACTGCAACATCTGTTACTATCTGTGCTACTGTAAAATTGCAGATTTCTTCATTATGGGACAAATGAATAATTCTGTTTTCACTAAAGAGTGAAACATCAACATTAAACCAAAAAGCTCAACATCTATCTCCTGCTGAACTGACCCGCTCAGGATGTGGATACGTTCTGTGTTGTACTTGAGTGGAGTGAGCTCAGCTCTGAGCACTTGCAGGGCCTCCAGGACCTTCCCATCTTCAAGATACTCCAGATACTTCTGCTGCAGCAGGAGGAACTTCATCCTCTGTACAGAAAGACAAGAATGGGACAAGGAAATATAATCACGAGGGACTGCAGGTGTCACCATGGCAGTAGGCTACACTCATCTGACAGCAAGACAGAAAGACAGACAATTCTAAAACTTCTTTATAAACACACTTGATGGAAATGAGCTTATTGTTTACATTAAATTCATGTATCAGTTGTGTGTAGAAGCTGCTTTTTCATGGCTGAAATAGACTCCAGATTATCACAGAGACAGCAATAACCCGTGTTGCTGTTTTTTATTGCACATAAACAGTTTGCATTAAAGTTCCAGTGCCAAATCCTCAATCGCCCCCCTGAGGAATTCTGAGTAACTGTCAACTGTAACTGTGTATGTGAGAGAGAGGGTGTGGTCTTTTTATGTTTGCTTGTGCAGTGCTTCAATAACTCCAGGATTTTTTTTTTAGCAAAAACTTGTAACTTGTAACTTGTAAACTTCTTGGAGTTTTGCAGCAGACATTTATTCATATTTAAAAGCTATGCAGCAACAGTAGAGCTGGCAACTACACATTTTCATAATAAATTAACCTGTCATTAATTTCCTGTATTAATCGAGTATTTGAAAAGTGGACAAATGTTGATTGGTGTTTCTCAAATCTGAAAATGATGAAGTTCTAAAATGTCTTGTTTTGTGCACAAACCAAAATGTTTCAGTTTTAATGAATTCAAATGTCAAATGGAGCAAAATAAACATTCACATTTAAGAAGCTGAAAAATAAGAAATATTGTTTAATTAATAAAAAACCTTTCTAAACCTGAATTATCAATTATAGAAAAGAGTTGAAGATTAATTTAGTAATCGATTAATAATTGACACACGCGCCTGCCAGTGTTCTGAGAACTGCTGAATTTGTCACTTACCACTATGGCACTTGGAGAATGCATCATTCCCTTTAGCTCATTCAGATCACTCTCAGCCTGAATTTAAGACAGGAAAGGTATGACAATTAGCTTTTTCTAGGTCAGGTTGACCAGCAGAGAGTTCAACTCAACAAATATAACACACAGTGCACTGAAATGTGTTCATTAAGACTCCCGGGTAAATGGATAACCATTGAGGATCACTTGACCCTACCTTGTCCCACTCTCCTTCCATAACATGATTGCGAAACTTGGTGGCAGAGGGGTGCTCCAGTCTGCAGCCAGATTCCTGCATCAGGAGATCCACTGTCTGACTGTAAACAATATCCACAGCAGAGAAGAAAAATCAATTAACATGGCCTGCATCCACTTCAATGCTGCTGTCAGCGATCTTGTCTTTTGGTAAATATTTGTGCAACTTCCTGCCTGTTGCCATTTTTAGGGCCATCACAGTTATTTAAATATAATAATTATAATGTCTTGTCACACCCATCGCAGACGCTGAGTCAAAGAGACTTTCAAGGGAGACAACGGCGTCCCCTCGCACAGTGGTTTGCCACAGTAAACAGCTGCTTATTCACACTTTTTCCTGCTTTTTAGAGACAGTTGTACATAATTACACTTTGATGATAGCTGAAATGATTTTGCCACTTATGGATAATAGAGCTGCAACTAAACACTATTCTCATAAATGATTACTCTGTTAATTATTTTCCCGATAAATGGGCTTGTTTGTACCATAAAATGTCACAAAATGTTGATCGGTGTTTCCCAAACATGGAAATACAATGTTCTCAAATGTCCTTCTTTTTGTCCACAAGCCAATATTTTTCAGTTTTAATGACTTCTTCGTTATATGGAGCAAAGAAACCAGAAAATATTCACGTTCAAGAAACTGAAAAAACAGAAAGCTTGTTTTGAGCATTTTAAAAAACTTTAATACTGTATAAATTGTTATCAAAATATTTGACAATTCATTAATTTATCGATTAATTAGGTACAAACCAAAGAAAATATGAGTGCTGCATTAATCTTCAAAACAAAGCAAACTAACATATTTTTAATTAGTTTCTTATCAAAATGTAAAGTCATTTCCGTGTATGTAAGGTGTGTTTGACATTTAAAGGTGCAGTGTGTAAGAATTGTGTCACCCACCCATTTCGGCATTGGTCTCTGTGGACCCTAAGGGGACAAATGTGTGCAGTCCACCAGTTTGAGTCATTGCGGACTGTACTTGCCGACTGTGTATGCTCGCTGTAGCATAACACTTTCCAGTCCAGTTGGAGGCACGCTCTTGATTTGGTCAAATTTGACAATGAAGAAAATGGTAACCATGGAAACTTGCTTGAGGTTATGTGAGTAAGTCTGTGCTACCCACAAATAAAAATACAACTTGGTGCTAAAAAAACACAAGGATTTACAAATTGAAGCTAATTTCCATGTGAAACTCGACAGGCAACTATGACCTGGCAATGAAGTTGGGAAAAACAAACTTAAAACTTTAACCATAAGTATGTTTTTGGACGTGTAGAATATCTTTAAAATAAAATTTGTTTAGTTTTCGGGGATTCAGAATTAGGAGTGGGAATCACAGAGTACGTAACGATGCGATTTGCAATACATGGTCCACGATACCAAAATAAGCAACGATTCTTTGATAATCGATATATTACAAGACAATCATATAGTGATACCTCATAAGAGAAAACAAGACGTGTAGGATTTATCTATTTATTCACAATATAGAAAAATGAACGTGAATGGGGCATCTCTTAATGTAGATTTGTCCCTCTTCTTCGACAAGGTAACTTCCGCCCACGTTTCCCTCATTCATTTGAGCAGCGCCACCGCAAGGAGACATCAAGTAGCAACGCTCAGTGATTAATTAATTAAAAATCGATATTTGCCCTGGAATATCGATTATCAACTTGTTCAAGGAAGGACGACGATATACGACCAAATCGATATTTTGACCCACCCCAATTAAGCTGCACTTAAAACATGGCCTTGCTTTACAGAGGCTGCCATCTTACTACATTCAAAACAAAAAAAGGAAACATAATTTATCTAATATGTGGAGGCCACTGTATTTAAAAGACGCACTAAAGAAGTGGTGCGATGATTCCTTCATTTGTTAAAATCTGAAGTTTCACCATTAGAAGTCGCTCTTTCGTAAATAGTGAACCTTTAACAACACGTTTTTTTTTTTTCTGCGCTAACTTTGAAAAATTCGTAATAATTTGCTAGGCAATTCAACAGAAACGTATTGGTGGGGGCCCCATAAAGGCTTGGGCCGCCTCTGGTGTGGTGTGCTGGTTTGTTTTGGATGACACGGTGACACAGCTGGCTCTTCACACTTCAGCAGCTGAGGTCACAGACTTACTTTAGACCCAGGTCGTGTAGATGTTGTCCTATCAGCCTGATGACATCCTCCTCACACTGAGACAGACGCTTCTTCTTCTTCGCCTCGGACGAGCTGCTGCTGCTGCTGTTGTTGTTGCAGTTGTTGGGCGCAGGCTGCGCTGACACTCCGTTGTTGTTGTTGTTGCTGACGCTGTTTTCATTGTCAGTGACTGCCACTAGTCCGTTGGAGTGAGCCTCCCCGGCGGAGGACGACTCGCCGTTCTGTGCTCCGTTTCGGCAGGACAGCTCCGAGTCTCGCTCCTGTCCTGCCCCGTTGGTCTGCATCTTAACGCGGCTGTTACAGGTGATGACACGACGCGGATAGAAACAGGCGGCCGGGCGAAGCTCGACACTGCGGGGAGAACAAAACCAGTCGTTCGGCCGCCGAAAGGCCCACTGACCCAGATGCAACCCCGGACTGCCCTGCTGCCCCTGCGGCCGAGTCTTCGCGAATGTTTCGCGGCGACGAAAACCCGGTTTGGGGCTCGGAGGACGACGTGACGGTGGCCAGAATTATTTGGAGAGCGGCATTTTGTTCCGAGTCGTCGTTCTGCTGCGCTGCCAGGACGCGGTGACGCCGCGGTGAAGTTGTACAGAGCGTACGGAGCTTGTTATTGTTGCCCCGACAGCTGCAGCGCTGTTATTGACGAAGCAAACACAGTGACGTCGGCGGAAATTCCTTCACGTCGCGCCGTGCGCGCTGCGTCACCTTTAGGGGGCGCACTCACGCCAGTTGGATGTTCGTGCAAAGATATTGTTCATGCTGTCTGTCAGTGTTGTGGCCAAGACTACAGCGTGACGTCACACTGACTTCTGTTACCTAATCTGAAGTAAATCATCAACTATTAACTTGTTGTTTCTATCCCTGCTTTTCTGTTATTATATTATTATTCCTCCTTTTCGATTAATTCGGTTAATTCAGGAAAATCTTGCCCCAGTTGTATTTTTTTTTTTGGTTCTATACTTTCTTCTATAAAGTATCTATAAAGTATCTCTATAGTTATGAGATACTTTGTATCTCATAACTATGAAACATTATCTCTAATAAAATGACATATTTTTATTTTTCAACTGGCAGAAACAGGCTTTCATATGGAGTGGGCAACTGAAAGGCAAATTCTCTTCTTTTTCCATGTTGTTCTTTAAGGATCCGTGATGTCATATGTCATGTTATTGCCATCCTCTGGAACTTATGGAAAACTCCTACACTACCCAGTTTGGAATATTCTTTTCTCGATCATAGGAAATGAAAGGAAGCAACAAGATTAGTCATTACTGAATCGCATGACACTGAATGTTTATTGCCAAATATGTCACTCATTTCAGAAGAGATTAGGGTAGTTTAATTCTAATTGTCAACAGTATGTATGAATAAACAGGAATAGGGATGAGCCGATACGGTATGTGTTCCTATTTTGACCAGTAGTGGTATCAGCCCAATACATGTTAAAATCACGATATCAGGCAGATAAAACGTGTCAGAATTCTGACTTTAATCTTAGAATTTTGGCCTTTTTCCTCAGAATTATGAGATTAAAGTCAGAATTCCTGCTTTTTCCCCACAGAATTCAGACTTCAATCTCAGAATTTTCTTAATAATTCAGGGTTAGATTTATTTTCTTAATTTGGCCCTAACCCGTTTCATTTCGCCAAGATAAATGAATAACATCTATAAGCACTGGATAACTATTGGCCACTGAAAAAGACAGTCTGTGAGCTCTTCACTATCACTGAAGCTCTGTTATCATTAAAATAAGATAATCTAAGATAGTCCTTCATTAGTCCCACAACAACGTTTGCTTTAACTCTGCAGTAATCATGACACTGACACTCGTCTTTATTGGACTTCTTTAATCAACTCACCTTATGATGAACAGACAACTGAAATGAAAGACAGCACACTGACTGAGAAATTCTCCAACTAAAAACAGGACTGGGACCAGCTGCTCAGAACAGGCTAAGACTTACAGCATGTCTAATTCAGTCCGAAAAACTGCAAGAAGGAATCAAATTTCTGAATCAAAATTGGACAGAATGTGAACATTAATGACAACTAGAACCACAGCACTGAATCATGTTGCCTGTCGATGCCATCGGCTGGCGTGGGCTCTCCAGATGGCACTTCAGTGTTCTTGTGTTGGTACATCGCTCAAAAATTCTGTTCCAAAACACAATCTGGAGTCATATTCAGAGTTGACACATTATTCAAAGTGCTATTTGTTCCCAAGCCTGAGATTCTTTTAAAATACAAATAAGGATACAGCCATGGTTCATGTTGTGGCTTTTACACCTAAAGCCATTTCTATATCATTGGCACTTTCACATAAGTGTTAAAAAAAAAGAGACAACATCCCTGTCATTTCCAATAAATAAATCCGACCAATAAACTGCATGTAAACTCTATGTACAGTAAGGACATGTTCAGTCCTTTTTCCCTTTCTTTAAAGTGAACAAAACATTACATTATAAAAATATGAATTAAAGGGGAAGGAATGATTGAACCTTTCCTTAAGAGAGGTGAGCATCGGGTTTGTAGAAGAAACTATTGCACCTTCATCCCGTTCTACAGAGACACTAGTGGGTTTTACAATCTGCAGAAAAAAAAGAGCAGTGAAATCCTTTCCCCAAAGCTTACACGTGTGGCACCTGCTTCCTGCCAGGTGTCGTGGGAAAACCTGTACGCCTGAAATACCAACTTCACAGGGAACTCTTCAAGCCTCCCGTACTAATTCCACCTCTGTATCCAAACTCTAGCCACACGAGTTCAAATGTCATCTCTGATCACCACTACCACACAAACAGCATGTGTAACCACGTTAGCATTTGCAGAAGCACGTGCACATCTGCTGTACATGTCCATTTCAGATTGTATGGACCTTTGCATAAACAAGCAAGCAGAGACTGAAAGACACAGCAGTCAACCTCATTTATACACGGTGTCATCATGAGACCCTTTTCTCAGTACCTTATTTCGATCATTAAGGCTGCTGTCAGTGGAATAAATATCTGTTTTAAATACCAATATAATCTGACAGCCATCACAGATTAGTGTTTGCTCACTGACAGTCTCTTAGGCCAGTGGTCCTCAAACTCTTTAGACCGAGTACCACCTGAGGACATATTGAACTCTCGAAGTAACACCATTATCACCAACGTTAAAATACAGTGGTGTAAATGGGCCGAGCAAAGTCAGCTACGGACTTTTCTCAGGAGGCAGATTTATTCCCACTAAGATAATTTGCTCTCTCTCATCATCCTCCTCTTCCTCATGTGTACGTCAGACACTGGTACAGTGAAATTTGATAAGATGGAGTGAGAGATAAGGTGACTCTAATTATTATAGTTATTTTTTATTTGTTAAATTTTATACACACTCTGGTGAAAATTCCTCAGCTCCACTCCGATCACATTCCCTGGTACAGTAGAACAGTATTTCTGATTTTACCACCAGAGGAAGCCACAGTTTGAGAACCATGGTCTTAGGCTGTGGCCAGACTGAAGGCAAAGACATTTTCTTAATCTTTGTCCATTCAGGCCCAACTGTCTGCACTGGTAATCAAATTACAACATTTTGAAGACTCTAGAGTCACAGTTTGGCCAGATGCCTTGGACAATTGGACAATACTAACTCAGTCACACTGGTGACATTCATATGTGCCATGTTTTATTGTCTATTTTGCTCTAAATGGGAACATAATATACTAAACTGACTGCAGGTGCTATTGAAGAAGACTCGAAACTAGGGACTGAGACCATTTAAGCCTCAGGAAAATGTTTACTGACATTATAACTCAATTGCGAAGCAGCCTCATTTTCCCATAGACTTCCACTCAAATGGAAGTTCTTTTTGCAACCAGCACAGTTGCACCCTAGTAGCTATTAAATATATTCTTATAATTAAATAAATGTCCCACCCTCCTCGCTGAATCTGTTAACGAGGTGACAAAGGTAGGAGGGAGGACAGTGCTAACACAGGCAAAGGGCAGAAGTGAGTCAAATGACGACAAGCTGACAGCAGCTTTAACACATGTGTAAATGCACACTGACCACATCGCTGCCATTTCCACATTAATGAACATGTGACTTTTCTTCCTCACAGCTGTGTTTTGCCTAATGACCCTCACTCTTACAAAGAGATTACAGAATTTTGTACCGTGCTTACTTTGCATACTTTCCAGCATCATACACATTTCATTTCCCATATCAGACGTCACAAATAAGTCACTACAACAAACCAACAGTTCATATTTCATCCTGATAGCAGTTGTTGGCCCTTCTTTTTGATAATGCTAATGTGTATCCAAGATTGCAGTTCTCAGATGTGCAGTGTTATCATGACCAACAAAATCCATGTTCTAATAAACTCGAATCATTGTTTCACAGAGCAAAGAAAGAAAGAAAAATATCATTGTGCTGGCTTTTGTAGACTTTCCACTACCTGGACAGGGCCATGGAATTAATTAAAGGGATAGTTCAGGTTCTTTGAAGTGGAGTTGTGTGAGGTAATGACACACAGTTGACATCGTTAACAAAATAAACACCAGTTTAAATGTACACTATCCAAAGTTCACACAGAAAAATAGCATTTTCAGCTTACAGGGCCAAGAGTTGCTGGGCCATAGCTGCCTTGTTTGTACGTGTCCTTTTAAAATAAATTTAAAAAAACGATTTAAAACAAGCGACAAAATAACACATTTTAACTCACTGACAGAGGCAGCAGTGGATCAACAACTCCTGTGTGCTGTGATGTAAAATCTGTGACTTTTTAGCTGTTAAGAGCTGTTAAGATAGCGTTTACTTAAGCTGGTGTGTCTCTTGTGGTTGGTTCCAGGCGCACTTAATGTAACATGCCAGTACATTATACTTCAAAAATCCCAAACTATCATTTTAGCTCATTTAAAAGATGAAAAACACAGCTGCTAAAGGCACTCCCACAAATCCAGAATCAGTCTGAATATATTTCTTGTGTCATGTGTCATCAGTCTCTGACATTAGAGACGCTGGTTTCCTTCAAGTTCAACAAGGCACCCAAACAATCCAGAGAGCAGCAGCATCATGTCCTTCACATGGTTTAGGAGCAGAGAGGACAGCACAGCGATGACACGTTTGACCTGTTCACAGACAAAATCTCCCCTCTAATCAGACGGAAGATCTGTCTTCAGATCAGTCTCTCTGGTTTCCCTGCATGGAAGTATTTTTTTAAATGGGGAACAAAATGTGTCCAGAGATTAGCCTGTGCAATGTTCATGTGCTGAAGTGATGCATCAAATCTAGTGTGTCTGCAAAAAGGGCCAAAGTGTGTATGTGAAGGTATGTGCTTATCTTTGGAAGTGTCAATGGGACGAGATACAACCCATCATTTTATTTAAATTACAATTACTTTTATATGCTGAGATGCTGAATTTAGACAAAAGAATTTGGGAAAAAAGAAAATGAAAGTTTTCCTGCTGCAGTGTTAAATGCAAAACACTGAATAAACTATTTTTTTTATCAATTCAACTGCAGCTGCAAGTGTGACTGAGAACCTGCTCACTCCAGTTATTAACATGTGTCCTGGGTGATCCAAGCACAAGTGGACGCTTTGATTTTTATCAGGTCACACCTGACGTTAGATTGTGTCTCTATATAATACCATGCAGCATGTGTCCAGTGAGATGTGTGATCAGATATCATGCATTCGGTTTTTAGCCAGTCTGACTCTGATTGATGGGACTATTATCAATGTCTGTGTGTGTGTTTGTGATTGTACATTTAAATTTTTAACTCATTCATTCCCAAAGACTGGATCAGGACTGGGACATTTTCTTTGCGTCGCCATTAAAATACATTTTCAGTATCACTTCCAGCCTTTCAGTTAAGATTTACCTGTATATGTTTTGAATTATGTGCATAAAATGAAGGTGTGATTAATTTACTGCATCACGATAATTTGTCATCTTTAAAAACTGGGTCTACATATAAAAAGTTTGTGAAACACTGCCTTAACCCATCTGAAAAACAACAGCAAAAAAAAAATTACTACGCTTTGGTCTGTGTTAAAATTGTGGCAGTAGTGAAACAAGTGTAAAAATATTTTTTAGGTCATTATGAAAACTGTCAGCAGGTCAGAGAAAATCAGCTGAGTGGGCAGGTCATCAGTGTGGCCCTGGACGCATTTTCATTCACACTGATAAAACAATGTGGCCACATGCATCCATGACAACATTAGTCAAACAGATTGGATCTTAAATGTGTCTTCGATGTCTCTTGTTTGTGTGTATTCAAACACTGCACTTAAGAGTTGCCCACTTGCGATGGAAATCACTAGAGACCAGGACGTTAATACCTAATGTGAACAGGGCCTGAGGGTGTGACAGATATGAGGCAGTATGAAGGCTGTCTTTGATCAGAGGACAATCAGAGGACACACACGGTGGGCGAGAAAATGTTGGAGGAGCAGTTTCAGATCACATCAGAATGTGACGCCATGTTACAAGCTTCCAACTCACTCCAAACTTTAATTATTTGTTAAATTCCTGTTATTCACATTCAATTTCAAGCCTTTATTTGCGCTAATGGGTTATTGCATGCTCCCGGGATCTTGTAGCTCTATGGGGCCTAAAACTGGGTTATATTATTTCCTTAAATGTACATTAAGATAAGGCTAATGCTTCCTATTATCACCTGTGAGGGGGAGCAGTTCATCTATTAAATTACAATTGACTAGTATTGAATTACGAGTGAAAACTTTCACTCATGGTCAGTGATAACATTGAGACAAAAGTGTTTGCTTTAAGGGGATTTCTCACTGCAGTTTTGTAAGTTTGACAACAAATACAATTTTGTGCATGTATCGGCCTAATGTTTGCATGTCTGGTAGTAGAGCATGTATTCAAGACCAGAGCTTATTGTGTCGTGCTGGGTTTGGACAAAAACATCTCAATTGTAAATCAGGATCGGGTTGGGTTCCGTCATGATGTTTGGGCTACAAGCAGTAACCATGGGAACCATGTTAATGTGACGTCATGGGTGGGGTCTGTATAGCAGAAACGCAGTCCAAGCTGCGTTTTAGTAGTTTGAGGTCTGTTGCAAATTTGGGTCAACTATTGTGTCAATTTTGTTTGTTGGTAATTCAAACAAGACTATTAATCCATTGGATTGTTTTGGATCTGTCTGGCAACTATTCAAAGCATCTAAGACTTTATATTACATACAATCTTATTTTGGACTGAATCTAGTGTTTATTTCCAGATTATGAGCAGTTTGACATGAATGACAATCTGGCCTGACACATTAGCTCCTCATCTACTCGTCACTTTATATGGTCCAATTATTTTTTTGAACTTTCTATTCATTAAATATTGTGCCACTGCACATTCACTGCTCCTGCCATCTGTTGTTTTCACTTCACTCATATTCAAATAATCCACATTGCAAATACAATCTCTACTGGCTCATACTGTTTTATCTCTCCATGAGTGTGTTCAGTAATGAGTGGTGTTGGTGTTGTATTGAGCATTGAGATGTGGACTGCAAACAGCAGTTCAGGTCAGGTCAGGTCAAGTCCTCTGGCCCCTCCCTTTACAGTCATCACAGGGGAGGTGAGCGTGTATGTGAGTGTGATCCTTAGCTGTCCACCACCTGGTGTGGCAGAGTGACAGAGGAGCCGTTGATAAACGAGCCCTGTTTGTCTCTTCCCTTCAGAAAATATGTGAGCAGCTCTCCTTTTCCCTTCACAAAGATGGGCCCCCTCCTCACAAAGCGAAAGCCATACTCTTTCAGGATGTTGTAGCAGTCCTCCACCACCTGGGGGCAACACACATAAACACATATTAAATTAATAGGAGCACATGCCACAATCAGTTTCCATTTAACTTGAGCAAAGGTTGTAGCTTGACTATTGTCCTTATCCCATTGTGCCGCGTGACAGACTGAATCTTCTTTCCATCCATGAACTGAATTATTTAAGTTGACAGAGACTAAAACCTGTTTTCTTCTTGTGTGTACCACCTTCTTCTATTATTTCTTGGTTTCAGCCGGGGGATTGGGAACTGACATGCAGTAATAGCTCGCCTCCCAAATGCATTATCTAGTTGTTAACTGTTAATTGATTATAATTACTTAATTATAAATATTTCCTCTCCTCTAACTCTGTAGGTAAACAATTCAAATGTAGCCATTCTAGAATTGATGTGTTTTTAAAGAAAACAGAGTAATGTACATGCAGCCTCCGTTTGTCTGCTGTGGATCTAAAAAAAGCTACAACAGTTGCTGCAGACCAGGCTGAGTTTTTACAGCTGCTGGCTGAGACTGAGCTATATTTAGCAGTGTCACTTTAAAGTCACAGAATTATCTGTGCTTCTTATATACAGTACTTACATACTAATGTGTGAGGATGGTGAATACTCAGAGGAAACAGATGAACTCCAGTACAGTATAGAAAAGGGAAGGGACAAAATGTTCAGCTATTTTTTCAATATGAACAAACTCTTTCTATATCGCCTTACTACAGTGAATTCATGAATTGTGGAATACATTTTTTTGCATTTGAAAAGCGGCTTTATAAAAGTGCAGTTACTAATGACCCAATGACCCGTCAAACACCCATGGATTCAAAAACCGTTGGCTGGGTTCAAATTAGCTCAAAGTAAACCTAGATTATAATGTTAAAAAGTAAACGTAATCCAGAGGTTCGCAGTAAAGTGCAGTGCTGTACCTGGATGTTACCCATCACCCCTGTGGACTCCATGCGACTGGCCACATTCACAGTGTTGCCCCAAATATCATAGTGCGGTTTTCGGGCACCGATTACTCCTGCTAACACTCCGCCCTTGTTCAGACCTGTATGGGAATTATGTGAGATTAAGACTAGCTGATTTTTGGTAAAAACAGAAAGACAGTACAGAAAATAGAACAGAATACAACAACCTTTGCATACAGACATTTTCTTAGCTTGATTGTGCATAAAGTCGTGTTACAAAAGAAATATTGTGTGCAATTAGCACACAGTGGACGTCGCAGTTGTCAAATAAAAACAAGGAAATTGCAGCGCCAAAACCTGCAGAAGCCATTAGCACCTGCATGTGTACGTATTTGTCTAAACCACACACAGAGCTGTGCACGCTCTTGCAAAATTATCTTCACACATAAAAATCTCGATACACTTGCAATTGGGGTTTTGCTACGATTATTTATTTAATTGATTATTGATCGATTACCAAATTAATTGTCAACTATATTGATAATCGATGAATCAGTTTGAGTCTTTTTTTCTTTTTTTTCTTTTTAAGCTTCGTAAAACGTAAATGTGAACATTTTCTGGTTTCTTTTCTCCATATGACAAAGAAATCATTAAAACAGAATAAAGACATTTGAAAACATCATTATTTCCAGGTTCGGTAAACACTGATCAACATTTTTCAACAATTTCTTACATTTTAAGGACTAAACAAGTACTAAATAAGTACTAGGCCAGTTGATAAAATAATTAACAGATAAATAGATTGTGAAATGTGCAATGACACATACATATATATCTATATGTATGTGTCATTGCACATATCTATATCTATATATATATATGATATATAGATATAGATATGTGCAATGTATGTGTCATTGCACATATCTATATCTATATATATATAGACAGACTGTTCAAAGTTTAGGGTACATATACAATCAAATGTTTATGTGTTGGCTGTTTGTATAATTCTGACGTGTGCCATTATTATGTTCAACCAGTAATAATTGTGGACTAATTGCTGTTTGTATGTGGTACGTGGGTGTGTAATTCAAATTTCCCAGGGCTTTGGGATCAATAAAGTATCTACAATATAATATAACAACACACAGATATATATTCTGACTGAGATACAGGTCAGAGAGAGAGAGTGACGTACCAATGCGAAGCATGAAGTTGTTGAAAGACTGGTAGTTGATGTTCATGAGTGTGACCTTCATGGCCAGAGCAAAGTCTGCCAGATCTGCCAGGTGCTGCCAACGGTCTCTGTCAGACTGCTCCTCCTTCTGTCAGACACAAACCAAACAGCTCAAACCACACGTCAACACCATTGTCATCAAAATGAAAGAAACATCACCATGCATGCACAAGACAGAAAATCACACCAGGACTCCTTACTATATAGCAGCCATGGGCAACATAAGGCCCGAAAACCAGTTACATCTGGCCCACAATGTCTTCACAGGTTACCTCAAGTTGTCTCTTGCTCAGCACAAGTGATAGATTATGAGATAGGCAGTTGTGATGACAGAATCTGAGCTAACATGCTCTCTCTGCATGCTCTCTCTGACTGCCTCAGTATGTCACGTGTTTAGAGACTTTTCACAAGAGTTTAGAGACTTTTCACAAGAAGAGTTCGAAGGAATATTTAGGTTTTGCCATGTAACACGAAGCTGTGACAACATAAGAATAAAATGTCCAACCTGCCCTGACATGTGTGTGTCTGAAGACACTTACATGTCAATAATGTTTAATAGTTATAGTGCCACAGCACCACATGGTGGACACAGGAAGTGCTTCAGAATGTACACTTATCTCATCCCTTGCCGCACAAAACCCCAGTTCTCTGCATTCATAATTCAGACACGTGTGGCCAGTCAAGGGCTGCTTGCGTCCTTTGTTAAGATATAATCACATTGCACAGTGATTCAGTTAGAAACTGACCTTCATGCAAGTGTAGCCATTGCTGACATCTGGGGTGATTCCTGATGCTGCCATGTAGGTGCTGCCGATGGTCTTGATTTTTGTGATACAGCGAAACTGCGGTTCATCAAGCAGCTAGAATGGAGACAGGTGGACGGTTATGTGAATAAAAGAATAGTTTTCTGCTTCTTTAATGACATATTTACTGCCAGAGGAATTAACAACTGCAGATTTCAACAGTTAATCGTGCCTGTGTGTCATGTTTAATCCAACAGTCTCTTGCTGTAGGCTGCTAACAGGTAACACAGAGACAAAGTGAGGTAAGCCGCTTACACTGTCAAAGTCGGAGATGATCTCGTTGAGGAAGCGCAAGCATTCGATCCCTCCGTTATTGATGCTCTCCTCTGTGTAGAAGTCAGAGAAGTTGGGGATGGAGGCGAACATGACTCCGATCTCGTCGTAAGACTGACTGTACAACTCCTGAAACAGGTCACATCAACATGGAGGTCAGAGCAATGACAGAACTGATGAAGCCGAATGACACAGAAGCAATAAATTATACTGTTATTTAGTGGTGGGTCAAAATATCAATTTGGTGATATATATCGCCATCCTTAATCATGCAATATGGTAATCAATATGCTAGAGCAAATATCAATATTTTAATGAACAAATTAAGACACTCTAAAGTAAACAGTCCCTGCCAGTTAACTTGCCAGACGTCGCTACTTCATGGGCGGCGCTGCTCAAATGCAGGAGGGAGTTTACAGTGGGATAATGGTGGAGAAAGCTACGTGAAGACATGTCCCATCTATTCTCAATACATAGACTGTATGCACTTGGTTCTTTATGTTGTAAATGAATAGAGAGGTCCTGCACCTTTAACATTTCATGGACGTGTTGTTTTCTTCAGTTCAGTTCAGTTCAGACAGATATTGTGATGTGTCGCTATATGATTGTCTTGCAATATATTGATTATCACAGAATCGGTGTTTGGTGACATTATTGGTATCGAGGACCATGTATCGAGGTCTCCTGTGATTTCCAGCCCTAACCTTATTGGATACAGCTATGACAAGAGGCTAGTAGGGCCGTGTATTGGCAGAATCTGGCAATACAATTCTTATACAGGGGTGACAATATGATACAGTATATCACGACATACATGATATTATTACCAAGGCAATATATTACATTGTTTCCCCCAATTGCCTTTTTTTTTGTCTAGTAAAGACCATGGTAAGGAAAACAGTGTCAAGTATATTTCCATATATCAATACAGTGCGATCACACAAAGAAATATTGCCATATTTTAGTGTATCAATATTTTCTTACACCCCCAGAGGTGAGTAATGATAATTATTAATGCAGGGTTTGATAATATTTCATAATGACAAGCAAGATGTGACAACATTACCTTAGTAAAAAGCAATTCCTGACATAGTTGATTCTGTTGACAGACTGAATAGGTGTTTGTGGGTTGTGAGGATCTCACCTCGTCCCTTTTCTTGGAGCCCAGGAAATGACGAGCAACATGTTCAGGCAACATGTTGGTCACCAGGGCTTCGTTCCAGCGCCTCATCTCATAAACCTTCTCCTTCTGCTCATGGACCTCAATCTTCCACAGGAACAGGGTGCGAGCGAGCTTCTCCACCTCGACACAGGAACAAAGTATTAGCATCTTTCGTGAACCAGAGTTTAGAGCCAACAAAAGTTGTAAGAAGTTTTTGAAATTGGAAAATGCCACACTGTCCTGGCATCTTAATAATAATTGATGAATTATTAGTTATTGTTATTGCTATTGTTGCTCTGATGACATATTGTCTTTCCTTTTCTGCTAAAGTACAGTGAACACAATGGATATGAACTTACATGTCGAGAGAAATAATAGAAGCTGACCATCATAATGAAGATCATAATCGTCATAGTGAACTTAGAGGGCACGAGGTGTGACCTGTGAAGAAGAATGTTGACATAGTGATCATTTATGTTGAAGTGCAAAATGGCGATTCTTTCAGGTTATGACACTTAAAGTGAGCGTTAGTATTGTACTATCATCACACAGGTGTGATATGACTGGTTCTTCTCACCTGTAGTCCTGGAAACGGGCTACGTCGTAACGGTCAAAGATGTCCCTCCAGCTGTAGATGTTCACGATGCCAGTGGTCACGGTGATGAGAAGCATCAGAGTGAGCTTGACCATGTGACTGACCTGAACCAGCATGGTGGTGGCCATTAGTGCCAGCACGGCAATGTAGCTGTAATATTTGGGGTTGTCCAGGCAACCATGAGGGCCAGACCAAGTGGAGGAAGAGGACGAGGATGAGGAGGGAGCCATGGTGGTGTCCCCCGAGTCAGGGACCTGAGGCAAACAACTCAGCTGGACAACAGAGAGACACAAAGTTCAGTATTAAATTATATATCCATCCATCTTTTCCTTATTAGAGGTCAAGTCATGGTCAGCAGTAGCCTAACCTCTGTGTCCCCACTATCCCTCTAATTCCAGTTTTCCAGCCCCACCTGAGTGATCCCAGGACAGATGGGATGAATTATCCCTTCAAAGATGATCTCTTCTGTGCTGCCCGGAAACATCCTAATCTGATGTACACATAACATCATCAAGCTCCTTTCAACCAAAACAGCAGCTTTTTAATCTATAATTTCTACATTTACCTATTTATTTTATTCTTGGTGATATATGCAGCCCCACTGGGTGCGCAATTAAACAACAGGTATATTGTATCATACTGTATAGTACCACGTCTAAGGTATTTCCCCTGAAGACCTTAGGGCCTTATGATGAGATCAGATTATACAGTGTATGCACAATTATCGCCCAATCCAGCAGATATGAGGTTTTCAGGCCTAGTTTTATCCTGTCTTGTGTATTGTAGTGTATAGTAGCGTAGACAATCATGGCAGTGTCTGGAACGCCTCATGACCGCCTGACAGAAAGACGGGCATGTTCATTTTTTTCTGCCTTCTAAAATGCGTTCCATCATGTCACACATCTCTGCAGGGGGCAAAAAATAACAAGCGTAAACACACAAAATGGTGAATCAAACGGAAAGTGAAGAAGAAGCTGTGAGAGGTCTCATGTTTTCCTTGTCTTTTTACACACCACTTCACTGCCACTGACCATCATAACGGACAAAAACGATCATACAATCTGATCTTGCCGATGGATTTCCACGGCTCTCTGCATATTTCACCGCACAAGACTCCTCAGATTTTATTCTCTATACTCGTACCAGCCTCACTAAGTTACACCTATTCTGGAAAACATGCAACGCTTCCCTTCTTTTTGTGTTAACTCCTCACTGGTTTAGCCTGGCTGTAAGAAAGAGCAGTGAGCAGCTCACCATGTCCATGATGTCAGCCATGGTGAGGATAAAGATGGCTGCCATGGCCCAGGTGTTACGAGCCCAACGGGTATGGTCAATCCAGGTGGAGAAAGACACCAGCTTCTTGGGAAATACCTGACATGGAAAATATTCCAGTTCATCAACAGCCTATAATGAAACTAGGGCAGCAACTAACGTGTTTTTATTAAATAATTGATTAAATCTGTCGATTATTTTCTCGATTAATCGAGTACTTGTTTGGTCCATAAAATGTCAGAAAATGTTGGTCAGAGTTTCTTCAAAGCTGGAAATGTTTGTCCACAAACCAATTTTCTCCAGTTTTAACAATTTATTATATGGTACAAACTCCCCAGAAGATATTCACCTTGAAGAAGCTGATCGATTATAAAATTAGATTAATAATTGACTAATCGAATAATTGTTGCAGCCCAAACTGAAACTATTTCACCACTTCCGTGCTTTGTAGGCAAGACATCCATTTTAAAAATGTTTTCATATCCCCTCTCAAACTCTGCATCCCGCTGCATCAAATATGTGATGCAGTTCTATCACAATGATTTTAAAATGGCAAGTTATGACTGGGTAGTACATACATCAGCAAAAATGTGTTGTTAAAGTATCGTATTGATATCAGTATTGATGGATACTACAGCAAAACAGTGTGTTGTAACTCACTCTGGGGAAGATAGCAGCCAGGGAGCAGATTGTCAGGATGAGCAGCAGGATTTCCCCAACAGCAAAGGTGATGTAGTTTGCAATCAGCCTGTTCAAGAACACATGAACACACAGTGAAACGATAAGAAAAAACATTAAAATGTAAAAACTGTAGATTTATAGAGGTTCCTAATAGTGGATTGAATCACCTGAATTCAATAATAAAACAGAGGATATTTTAAAAAGAGCTTAGTTGTGGAATTTCAGGGCTTTTTAGCTCTTTTCAATGGTTATCTCAGTGTGCTGTCAATCACACCTGAAAACCTTGTAAATGAAGCGGTGTTAGGAGAGTAATGATGGCATTGTGAACCGACCAAGGGTCGATGAGCGCCTCCATGACTGCAGTGAAGAGCAGGACCACGCAGGAGCAGGAGAAGGCAGCGCCGCTCTGTTTCTCCTTCTCCACGGAGTAACGAGTCTCCAGGTCTGGATCGACGAACCTCAGGGAGAGCCGGTTGGTGTGCTTCCCCTTCAAACTGACGACACAAGACATTATATTCATATTAATAAATAATAGTATTTTATAGGGCTGCAAAGATTATTCAGTTATACATCGTTTACCAATATTCTGATACTTGATTAATCCTTTTTTTTTTTTAGTGTTTTTTCATTAATTAAAACATGCTTTCTTATTTTTCACAGAACTAATTGAACATTATTTAAAGCCTTCACATTACAGTAATACACTTCTATGTCAGTAGATGGCAGTGTAGTGCTGCTGTGGATATAAAAGGGAAAACCTAAAAACTTGCTCATAAATATGCTTTGGCATGAGAAAGGTGCAAATTCTGGTTCCTACTTCACCAGAATGTGGTTTTCTACCTCCATTGCTTTGTTTCAGATCTAAATTAAAAGGAGCATTGATTTGCAATAGTGTGCTGAGGATTTAGTAGTACTGAATAGTTGATATTAAAATGCTGTTTTATATATATATATATATATATATATATATATATATATATATATATATACATATATATATATATATATGTATACAAGTCTACTTATTTTGAGCAAATGTTTCACATATAATTATTTGTGTATAAAAGATGAGCCAAATGTGGGTTATGTGAAAAGTTAATTTTCCCTGAAATAGTATATAATATTATTTATTATATAATTATAATATTAAAATTGGATTATTTACATTATTATAAGAAGACTCAGACTCTGCTTTGACAACGTCCATATGACACAAATATTGTCATATTTACTGTTTCTAGCACATTTAAAATGAGAGTTGACCAAAGTGCTGTACATAAACGTATGTACACATAAATAAATATAAAAACTGAATATAAAACCAAGAAAATACACAATACAAGGGCAATAAAAATATAAAGCATAAACACTGCCAACTCTTACACATGGTGAGGGAAAATTATGGCCTTAACATGTATCAGGGTGTTTTGTGATAATGAGACTGAGTTTCGTGCAGAAATAAACAAGTTCTGGCATGAGGAAAAATACTAATTTTGGTCGGTGACGGTCACATCTTTTGCATTGGCAATGAATTGATCCCTTGTGTAACCCTGCTGGTCAACATTGCACCTTTGTGTGCTGCCGACTGATATGGCTGTTTAGAAAATAACAAGTTGGAGGGAGGGTTTCATTTGAAACATGTTTAGTTTGACATATAAATGTGGGAGGGGGTCACTTACGCCTGTACTGTCTCTCTCTCCAGCAGAGCCTCGTTGAGCAGTTTGTTGAGTTCCTGCTCGTTCTCCTGGGCGTCGATCACCCTCTCAGCCAGGTCGCGTAGACGCAGCCTCCTCCGAGGGTTAGGGAAAGATGGATTCACCACCTGAACTCCCAAATAACAGAAAAAAATGGAAACACGCTTATTCTATGTCTCTCTATTTAGTATTATCAGAGCCATGTCAGCATGTTTATCAGTCTTCTCTTTTGTCCATCACATTTCAGGCCACAACGAGAAAATGCCTCTGAACATTTGTTCATGATACATAGTCTCCCAGTCTGGAGATTGAAGCCTAAGCAGAATTACCAGAACTGTGCATTTTCTTGACTGACCATTAGGAGGCAACACCACTACTATGAATTTATAGTAGGTCTTTTTTTTAGCATCTACTTCTCACTTGATTTATTACTGGGGCTGCTACTATTATTCAAATAATCATTAATAATTACTATTTTGCTAATTGATTAATCGGTCTGAGTGTTTTATACAATAATTTAAACAAGCTTTCAGATATTTCAGCTTCTTAAATGTGAATATTTTCTGGTTTCTTTGCTCCAAATAACAAAGAAATCATTAAAATGCAATAATTTCGGTTTGAGGTTTAAACAAAACATTCAAGAACATCATAATTTCCAGGTTTGGTAAACAATGATTTCAAAATTTTGTGACATTTCATGGACCAAATGGTACTTAATTAATCAAAAAATAACAGACAGATGAATCGATTATGAAAATAAGCATTAGTTGCAGCCCTATTTATAACACCTGTAAACATTTTTTTCCCTAAAGTTTATGGTCTCAAGCACTAGTTTTAGGTCTTCTTCAATACAGCATATGTCAGTTTTGCAAATCATGGTCCTACAGGAAAATAGATGATAAAGCATGGCACACATTGGGGCAAAGACAACACTTGATTGACAATTTGGATGGTATCATGCTATCCCTACCAAATAGATGCAAGGCTGCATGTGTAGCTGGATGGTATTATGTGGATGAGTTCTTAGTCAGGCACCCCCCCCGGTCTTCCAAAAATGGTTTTTTCTAGTTTCAAAAACCAACATTATCAAGACTTCATAATGAGAGTTCACAAACCAGTGGATGACATCATGGTGGGTTGAACTACAGTACAGCTAATAAAAAAATCCTGACAGGGTTACTTTTCAAATGTTCTAGTTAATACTGTGTGCAAAAAAAGTAATCCATAAAATTCAAAACCGAGTTGAACCTGAAGCAAAATTTCAGCAAACATTTACTTTACTTTGTTAACACCCAACGGGAACAGGACATGACTCCTTACTTACCCTTGCATCCAGTTCTTCTGGTTCCTCCGGTGTGGTGCAGGCTGTGTTAGCACTGCCATTACACTCTTTGGTGTTGATTAACAGTGGGGAGTTGCCATTGGAAGAGGTTACAGATAGCTTCTGATGAAAAAAAACAAGTAAACAGAATGTTCTGATGGATTACACCGTGACGAGGTGAAATACTTTCCTTTTTATTTTCCTGCACATACAGTATGTTCAAATGTAACTCTACATATAATAATTTGCTTGAGGCATCAGATAACTAAATATGGGCCAAACATTTGAATATCTAAATAAGTACAGTGTGTGTGCATGCATGCATGTCCACTATATGGACAAAAGTATTCAGACGTCTGACATTACACCAACAGGGCCTGTATGTAATAAATACATATAGAGTACTTAGTGTGAGGTTGGCCCCTTTTTGCGGCTACGACAGCTTCCACGGTTTTTTGGAAGACTTTCCTCAAGATTTTGAAGTGTTTCTATGGGAATTTGTGTCCATTCATTCTGTAGAGCATTTATGAGGTTAAGCACTGATGTTCGATGAGATGGCCTGGCTCACAATATCTGTTCCAGTTCATCCCAAAGGTGCTCGATGGGGTTGAGGTCAGGGCTCTGTGTGGGCCAGTCAAGTTTTTCCACACCAAACTCATCAAACCATGATGAGTCTTTATGGTCCTTACTTTATGCACTGGGACACAGTCATGTTGGAATAGAAAAGGGCCTTCCTCAAACTGCTGGAAGCAAAGCATGTATAGTATGCTATACATAGTAGTAGTATAGTAAGTATTAAGATTGTCCTTCATTGGAGATAAGGGGCCAAGCACAAAGCCTGATGGAAACCGGATGAATACCGAACCGGAGTGGCCAAATACTTTTGTCCATATAGTATACGTGTGTGTTTGTTTCCATTTATTTGTACAGCACCAATTCATAACATACATTATCACAATTATTATCAAGAGACCCAACAGGAACGCAATGAGAATTAAGTTGGACTCACAACACCATTGATTCCGCTCTTTCCCACTGGTCCTTTAGGAACAACCACCAGGTAGGTTTCGATGCACCTCTCCCTTAAGTAGTCACAGCGGTCACCACCGTTTCCTGGCTCCACGTCAAAATCACCGTGAAGACACTCCATGGTGCTCTGTGAGATGTGGACACGACTGCTCCACACAAACAGAAGGTACCTCCAATTAGATACAAACAGTCCTCTGTGCAAACATATATTCTTAAATTGTATGGTCCCACTGGCTGGGGCAGCCTAAGAACATTTGTAGACCCATTCCCATAACCTAGCCCCATGGTTCTCAAACTATGGGACATGTACTACTGGTGGTATGAGAGAATAAGCAAGATGTTCAAGTTAATTAGCGTTAATCCATCATCTGTGCTAATTTTGAGCATGTTTTATAGCAGTGATCCAACTCTACTACTTGTCAGAATCTTTGATGAGCAGGTAAAATGCTTGCCCCTGACTTTTTGCAATGCAGGCACCACAACTATTCACCATCAACATTTTAATAATCTTTAAACCATCTGAGGATTACTTTTTGTACATCACATTCATGTGATTGGCAGTTAATAGTCAACAGTTGAAGAGCCAGTAACAAAGTAAGCTGTTTTAAAAAACAATTGACATTGTAGAACAACTGCAATAAATTATACCAGGTCATATTTTCATCATGTGTATTTTCCACTTAGATAACATGATCTTAGAGGCAGTGTTATATTTATATGTGAGATGTTTTTTCCCCATTGAAGACAATTTTCCATATGATAAATATACCTCAGGGTGATCTTTCTCCAGATGAACAGAAGACTGTGCACATGTTCCAGTTTACATTGTGAACTACATTTATTTTGTTATAGGTTTCATTTACAGCTACAGCACATGAACTGTACAGATTTCCTTGTCTGTGATGACTGCATGTGGAAAATGAGATTTTACTTGAAAGAAAGCATCTCAGGGCATGAAGAAGCCCAGTCACAATTTCGACAGTTCTCTAAGGCCATGGTTCTCAAACTGTTGTACACGTACCACCAGTGGTACACAAGCTTCTTCTGGTGGTACTTGGAGGAAAATCAGAAATATTGTTCTTACTGTATATATCAGGGTATGTGATCAGAGTGGAGATGAGGATTTTTACCGGAGTGCGTAGAAAATGAAACTAATAATAACAATAATAATAATAATAGTCACCTTATCTCTCCCTCCATCTTAAACTAATTTCACTATACCAGTGTCTGAAGTATATGTGAGGAAGAGGAGGATGATGAGAGATCAAATTATCTTATTGGGAATAAATCTGTAGTCTGTAGCCGACTTTGCTTGGGCTATTTACACCAATGTACGTTTGCGATAATGGTGTTACTTGAAGAGCTCAATATTTTCTCGGCTCGTACTTGTTTAAGGACATAGAGATTGTTTAAATTTGTTGAAACTACTGATGTTAGTAAATGTGTTTTCTTACCCTGGTATCCCTCCAGCCTCCATTTTGTTGGCCACTGTGACATCTGTGGACCAGACGTCATACTGCCATCGTTTCTGACCCAGCACTCCTCCCAGGACCGTACCACTGTGAACTCCCACCCGCATGTCAACGTCGGTCTGCGTTTTCTCTCGCACATACCTGCGTTTGGTTTTAAAGAACAGATAATTAAAGAAGAGGCAGGGGACGCTATTTAACACCATACCTAATATTAACTAATTTAAGGTACAATGTACAGAATCCGATCATCTGTGCAGTTTGAACAAGAGGACGTATCACAATCAATTTGCACTACATGACCTCATTATCAGCCAATGTTCAGTTCACTTGTTTTCACAGCTACATTGCCCAGAGAATCAATAACAGCCCATCAGTGTGATCGATTCCACACCGTGGACCAAGTGACACTGCATCAGGATTAAATGGCGCTGACACTGACTGATGATGTGACAATGTTTACAGCTGCTTTCCCCAGCTCCTGACCCTCCTCCGCCCTCCACTCACGAGATGGCCTCAACCATGGCCAGGCCCATCATGATGGAGCATGCAGCGTGGTCCTCCCTGTAGTCTGGCAACCCACAGATACAGTAGTAGCAGTCACCCAGGATCTTGATCCTCAGCTGGTGGTATTTCTGACAGTGTAAATAAGGTTTGGTTAGAGAGAAACAAAGAACTTTATCATTCAGACTTTTTGATATTTTGCACATATCTGATCAGATAAGTTGATGAACAACATGCTCTTTCTTTTATTGATGGACGGATGATGAAGGATGATGTGGTAAAGCAGGTGAGAAACAACTTATAATTTAGCAAGTCTGTTTAAAGGAGCAGCTATACAATTTTCAGGCTTTTCAGATGAATTAAATGAACGAGGAGGGTTATGGTTTTTTCCCTATAGGCTTCCAGGTCAAGTATTAGGCTAAACCCATGGCTCTCAAACTGTGGTATGTGAGCTTCCTCTGGTGGTACTCTGGTGGAAAATGAAACAAATAACAAATAAATAATAATAAATGAAATAATAATAATTAGTCACCGAATCTGTCACTCCATCTTAATCTAATTTCTTTTTACCAGTGTGTGAAATATTTGTGAGGAAGAGGAGGATGGTGAGAGCAAATTACCTTAGTGGGAATAAATCTGCCTCCTGTGAAAAGTCTGTAGCTGACTTTGCACCACTATATTTTAACATTGGTGATAATGGTGTTACTTTGAGAGCTCAATATTTTCTCAGGTGGTAATTGGTATAAAAAAAGTTTGAAAACCACTGAGCTAAGCTAATCACGCCTTTTCTCTTGTTTCAAGCCAAATTAAATCACCCAAGCAATCTAAGTAAGATAATATTGCATATGGCGGTATTAAGCTTCAATTCACTGCAGTGAAAATTCCACTCCGTTGAGAGAGAGAGAGAGAGTGAGACAGATATTGTACACTTCATGACTTTGTGGGTGAACTAAACAAAAATAAAATATTAATAATAGAAAAATTATCTTGTGAACTAAACTGACTGATCATAAAAAAGGGCCTCAAAGTTGACTAAGAAGAAGTTCCACATTTGCTGTGCAGAAGTTTTATAGCCAAATAGATAAATAATTATTATATTATATATATATATATTATTTATAATAACTAAAGCAATTTTACAAAGTTTGGTGATTTGTTAAGATTATTTGTCACATAAATATAATATACAAATATACAAAAAGGAGCTAATAAATGTAAGCTTCCGTACCGCAGGCTGAATCAAAGGATAATTAATACCTTGACATGTTACTGTGTCCATGCATATTATGATAATGTAAACAGGGGTATGTAAGTGACATAAGACCCCTGTTGTAAGGTAACAGTGTGAAACTCACCGCAGCCAGTTTGTCAAAACGTGCAAAGAGCTCGTTAAGAAGCTTGACCAGCTCCTGAGCGCTGCAGGATGATGACAGCTGCGTGAAGCCCACAATGTCTGCAAACAGAATACTGAGACACACACAAGACTGAGCATTAGGACTCACACCAGTTACACTAACAGCCACATCCTAATGTGTTCACTCTTTCAACATGTTACTAATGTGAGTTTGGAGCTGTGAGTCCGCCACTTAGGAGATACTCAATATCTGTATCGGTCCAGTACTGGTCAAAATCACTGGACTGGATATCGGACAGATGAAAATGTAAAATCCAGCGCTATCCAAAAAACCTACATGTTGCATGCTTCACAATGCACAGAATGTAAAAATACAACTAAAAATCATCAACAGCATTTTAGATGTATCATGTTGTGGGCTGTTTATTCCGTCTTTATCTGAGAAGAATATTTGTTAAACTGCTAGAGAATTATGTGTCTGAAAGAGCTTTATACGACACAAATGTGCGATCATAGTTGAAAAGGCCTAAAATGACTGTATCGGACTGATATCATTATCGGTAGATACTTGAGATTGTAATATTGGTATCGGACACGAAAAAGCGCTATTGTGTCATCCCTATACACAACCAAACATCAGCCAGGCAACATTAACATTACCACTGAGCTACAGCTGGCCAAAAGAAAAAAATCACTAGATATCGATATGTTATAATAAATGTCAGATAAATAAAATGCAAGTTTTGATTCCAATTTTAAAAACTGTGATTTTTAAACTTATTTATGGGCAGGTTAAACATTCTCATAAATGCATTGTACCAGCACATATAGAACATTTGATACTGAAGCGTATTACATTGTGATACATAATGATATTAAATTATCGCCCTACAATGAGCACACAATACTACAAACCACCTTGTTCTGGTGGTTAAACAGGACAGACAGACACACAAGCACAAAGAAGCTGCATTACCTGACATTTTCATGTCTGTACATGTACATAGTGTTGAACTGCTGCATCTCTTTCTGACTGGGCTCCTTCTTCATGTCCTGAAGCATCTCATCAGCTATGTGCTTTGGGAGGATGGAGAGCAGCAGGCGTTCCTGGAGAGCACAAACAGAGACACAGAGGACGGCTCACTCACATAGGGACGATATAGTGACAAGGAAAAAAAGGGTAATTACCAGCATTTTGGAATTACCAGCATTAAATCTTAAAATGCACACAATTTATTGTATCCATTCTGTCCCTATTCAATAAATTATTCATACACAGCATATACACAACATACACAGTGTATTTTGAAAAGAAAGTGCATGAATCTTGATGCCCAAAACTGTACATTGGACCACCAGCAGTCCAATCAATGAAATGTGTTTGGAGCTACACTGACTGAGAAAAACACTGAAATATTTTCAGCTTGTTAATCCCAAGAACCTTCTTCTAATTTGAACCATGCTTTGCAATAAAGAGATCTCAGAAAGACCCAGTATTTGCATTAAGCTGGAAATTGTTACAACGTAAAGTGAAGATATTCACATGTCCACAATTAGACCCATTGTTTATAAATTAAGAAGATTCACTTCTGTGGCTACTCTTCTAAACAGTGGGACTCCAGCAAAGATGTAGATGTAAGGAAAACAAGAACCTTACTGTAACAGGCTACAACAAATCACTGGAACTGGTTAAAATCCACTCTATAAAGAAGAGACATTGAATAAATGTGGCAGTGCCTCACAAAGGAAGCCACTGTAATAAATTATATTGCCAAAGTTTGCTTAACGGAACCTTGAAAATCCACAACCCTACCAGGAAAATAATTTATGGACTGAGGAAACTATGTTCAAATAGTTCAGGAAGAACATGCAGCGCTAAGTATAGCATGAAAAGTCTGCCACAAAAAACATGAAAAAAAAATCAAACATCGCAGCCTGAAGCACACACGTTAAACACGTCAGTAACCTACGGTACAAGTTCGTCTGAACCGTGTTCAGCATTCGGCTGGTATACTGGGAAGAGGTCTCTAATGGTTTAACTCCTACCTACTGAACAGGTCCATATTTTCCTTTTCCTCATCTGCTCCTGTCACCTGTGGAGAGCCTCAAGGCACCATTTAGGGCCCACTTAATTTGTCTTACATATGCTTTCTTTAGGCTACATCTTCCCTTTAGAGCATGGTGAATAATAAGTCAGTCAATCAGATCTCTCATTTACTGCCTCCAAGATGCGAAATGGTGGCTGGCAAATGACTTAATTCTCTCAGTGTTGTTTCACTGAGGCACACTCAACTCTAGTTTACAATAAGTGTGCTTTCGCTGCTACTCAGCAACATGGCAGAGATCATGCTCACAGTGACCTTTCCACACACACACACACACACACACACACACTGGACCTGTGATCACATTTAACATTCAAAACATGTTGTGAATGCGGGGCAGATGCCAGTGAGACAGCTTTCAGTACTCTTATCAAAACCTGACAGAGAGGTAGACACACAACAAACAGCTGAGCGAGTTGGCTCATAGTTGCCATGGTAACCAACAGCACCCGAACACTCCTTGATTGGTTGACGACCCTCGTCGCCCAGCAGCCTGAGCTTCTCCATTAGTATTCCAGGAGTTTCTGCCACTCGTGGTTTTATCGGCGCTCTTGTTGTCTCACAACAGTGTCACCTTTTTCTTAATTCTCCTTCATAATCACCTCTGTTTGTCTGCTCTTCCCCTGTCTCTAATTTGGGCTTTTTCTTCATTCCGTCTCACTCTGTGGTGCAAACCATCCGTTCCATAAATAGCAATGATGGAGAATGCCCAGTGGCCACAGATGTGGAGAGGTGGGGAGCTGACTGCTGACACAGTACCAGCTCTTTCTCACACACACACACACACACACACACACACACACACACACACACACACACTCAGAAACATGTTTTTATATTTTAGTGAGGGCACCTTCTAGACATAATGCTTTTCCTAGCCCCTTACCTTAAACTAAGTGCATAAACTGTGGGGCTCACACAAAATGTCCCCACAAGGTCCACATTTCCTCACAACGATAGGTTTACACATTTTTGGACCTCACACAGATATAAAAACAAGCACACACAGAGACATGACATGGTGTACATGGTGTGCAGACTTTTCCTTGGCCTAAGAAATATTGTATAATGCAGATTTATTATTTGAGACCAGTGAAACCTGGCTCATTTCACAGGATGTAAATTATTTTAGGGGAAGTAAAAAAAAATAATCTGACCCACATTACCACAGAAAAGCATTACTCTGGACTATCCTGGTTATGTTAGTTTTCATGTCTATTTTCATAATCGATTAATCTGTTGATTATTTTTCTCAATTATATGAGTAATTGATTGGTCCATAAAACGTCGGAAAATGCTGATCACGGTTTTTCAAACCTGGATATGATCACTGCATTCTAGAAAATATGGGATATAATGTAAAACAAAAGTGATAATAAGCAAAAACAGTATGTGTTTTGAACTCTTTAACATTTATGTGACAGCAATAAAGACAACACACAGGCTATTGAAGCCATCCTCAGTGGACATTTAATCTTTTCCTCCACGACAACTTAAAATAAACCATGAACTGATTGTCGTTAAGGGTGAGTCTGGAAATTTGATATACTAACGAGTGCTGGCGATAACTATTTGCTTCCTAATGGATGTACGCTTTAGCTTAATCTAACCATCAGGTTTGGGTCAGCCTTGGACAAAAATATAGGACACATGCCTGGTTCAGGTTACTTTCTCTCACGCTTCGTACTCCGCATAATGTACATAGAGTACTTTCTCTATCACACATCACATGCTGCAGTTACAGCTGCCAGCAGCAATTTAGGGTTAAGGACACACCAACAGCCAGACTAGAGAGGCCAGGGCTCTATTAACATTGTTTTTATCTTGCTATTACCTGGAAATTACACTACAATAATATTACCTCCCAAGTCTAATATGATTACCTTACTATTACTGTATTAGAAGTGAACTGTTATGTACAGTGTTACCAAGAGGCGTTCAAAAGTGACACTGACTTTTCTGTGACAATTTTTATTTGCCGATTTATTTGAAAAACATAAAAGTGGCCCACATTTGGCGCTTTGCTGGGTTATGAACTGCACTTACTGTACAAAGTGCTTTTCTTGGCCTTCTTAACAACCTCTTCATTCACATACAGTCAGTCACACATATTCATACGAGGCTCATACTTTGTCTTCGCCAAATAAGTGGTTAAGTGGTAAGTGGTTAGTTTATTAATTTTAGTAATAGCAAGTGTTTACTAAATCAGGTTTGAGTCACTCCTCAATAAAAATGGGCTGCACCACTTTTACCAGCAACTACGCAGAGCTTATTTATTACTAAATATTTACACCTATCCTGTCAGCAGAATGAAACACAAAGAGAGCCACGGCTCGTTTAGAGAGGATGATGTCATCTACAGGTAGAGGAACCTGTTATCCACTTAAGGTTCTGGTAGACACAATCCACTCTTTCGATAAGTACAGTAACAATAATTATTTATTCCTGGTACAGTTACAGACATAAATAATCAAAATCATAACTTGTTAACTGAGCGGGACTCACAGGTCTGTATTTCACTGAGATATTTTAATAGGGGGTCGACACACAGTGTGGTGGAGGGAAACCATGCAAGTTCATACAGCCTGTGTGCCAAGTACAGGGTTCCCACACCTTGGTTGACATCACATTAAAGGCCTTTTTAAAGACTTTCCAGGACCAATTCCATCAAATTCAAGGAGCAAATTTGCTGACACAGCTTAAAATGAGAGGGGAACTTGTAAGAGCTGCTTCACCCATGGCGTCCACTTTCATAGATTTGTAGCACGCTCTGCAACAGTGATCGTCCCTGGGATCTTGGACAAGTCCATCTTTGTAATTTTCTTTGGTGACACAGAGATCTTAGTTTTTACATTTCCCAGGCATCATGTAATTTTCTCTCTCTTGCTTAATTTTAGTCGCTTATTGTTCTGCATGGAATCTCACGGCAATAGCTGAGAGAGACAGTGGACACAACACTGCTAGTAATAACGACTTGACATTTGTTCTGCGTAGGCCTAGTCTACGTACAAGCATTGAAGAGAGCATAAAACAGTATGTGGTGCCGTAACAAACATGGGCACATCACCGACTGGAGATATTTACCTAAATATCAACCTAACTTCCTTCTTGCGCAAAGATAAACCACTTTCAATGACCCATGTCTATTTAGGGCGATTTTAAAAAAACTCAATTTTTTTAATTCCCAAACTTTCAAGACCACAACCCTTGGTTCCTTTAAAGTCACACATACACTGTACATCAGAATATTGGACTGATCGTGCTCTGACCTGTTGCTGACTCTGCTCCTCCAGGTTGAGTTTGACCTCCAGAGACTGTCTCGCCTCCAGAAAAGCCTTCCGATGCTTCCGGTCAGCCATGTAGTACGACATGACGCCCACAGTGATGGCACACATGTAGATCACAATGTTGGCCAGTAGCTTGGAAACAATAAGAATGAAACAGTTAGGACTCTAAATAAATTAAGCACTTGCTTGGTTTTGAGGAGTGCAGCATGAAAAGAAAAATCTTCCCACAGGTTTCCCTTCCGCAGTTACAAAATGTTGAAATGATCATTTCAGAAAATCCCCACAAAAGATGCAACATAAGTTGTATTTCCTTCATCTCCTGCTGTGTAGGAGTCTTTACAATCAACCAGTCAACCAGGTTCTTTCATCACACCAGCAGATGATTTTAAAGAGCTGCAGTAAAATGTGATGTAAAATGTAAAATTTCATTTTAGTGAGACAGCACCATGGACATCAGAGACTTTCCCCTTCTTTATCAGAAAATCAGAAAACAGTATAACAGGCTGATACTGATGTTACTCTAATTTTTAGTATTTACCTTTACAAGATGTCATGAAGCAAATGATCTACTGTATGTTCATATTTAGTAGCAGTGTTTTTCAAACTTATTATTTTTTTAAAGACATTAAACATTTGTGACGTAAATCACAATATAAGTCATGATGAGAGATCATTTGTGCATAGTGTAGCAACTATTTTACATGTCATTTTGATTAGTAAACAAATTATTTCCAAGGGTTGTTTGGTAAATTAACTTCATGCATGTTATTTAAAATGTATACTCTCTCTTTAAATCTTAACTACAAGGTTGGGAAACATTCTGCAAATTTGTTTGTGGACCCAAACAAAATGATATGTGACCCATCTGTGGGTCCCGACCCAGTGTTTGGGAATCAGTGTAGTAGTGACATCCTAACTCACACTCCTTCTCTGTGTTGTTGTCAAGCCAAAGGACTAAAGCTTAAGTAAGTATAATCTGAACTAGGGCTGAAACTCACTATTATTTTCTTGATCAATTAATTAGATTAGTATTTTCTTGATTAATCGTGCACTTGTTTGTTCCATAAAATGTCATAAAAAGTGTTTCCCCAAATCTTGAATATTTTCATGTCCTAGTTAAAAAAAATATTCACATATAAAACAGAGAACTTGTTTTAATTATTTAAAATGTTCACAGGCCAAGACCATTTGAAGAGTTCCATCATATTCACAACCTATGAACTCAAAGTTTTCTGAAAGCTCAGGCTGTTTTGTTCATGACTTCCCATGCTGTGATCACAAGTTAATGAGTTACTGGAAACTATTAAGATTCTTAAATATCTTATCATATTTTAATATTCATATTTAGGAAGCTGAAAAAAACCAGAGAGGTTATTTAATTTTTTAAATCATGTACCACCTGAGAAAATATTGGGCTCTTGAAGTAACACCATGTTAAAATACAGTGGCGTAAATAGACCGAGCAAAGACTTTCCACAGGAGGCAGATTTATTCCCAAAGATAAGGTGAGTCATATATATATAGTAATTTGTTTTATTTTCAGTATTTCTGATTTTCCACCAGAGGAAGTACCCTGACAACTTACTTGATTATCAAAATAGGTGATGATTCATTAAACTGATTAATAATCAATTAACTGACTTCACTGTTACTCCAACAGAGACAGTATTTGTCTGATTTGAAAGCCTTTGCTTATCATTCGGAACAACAAATAATTGCAAGAGATTGCAAAAAAAATCAGATACGAAATTTGCAGCATCCTCACTAACTAGATTAAGTATGACACAACTAAGCACGTAAGAACTTGGAAAAGCTGCATTAAAGGATAAGTGTTTGAAAAGTGTGAATAAACAATACACATGCCTTGTATGCGAAGGCCTTCGAGTGAGATTTATTATTTAAAAAACTGCATCAGCAGAAATAAGGTATGACAGTGAACAAGTTATCCGACTATCAACCTTGTAACCAGCGTTTTGTGCAGCGTTTTGAGGGTCTTTTTGATCGTCTCGCTGCACAAAGAGTGTCTGACCTTTTTATCAAAGAACCTTTCAAGGATACATCCTGCCAGCGATTCAGCGACACAACGAAGCCTGACATCCAAACACTGTGGGTGAGAGAGCTGTAAACAATCCTGGAATGTCAGCTTCCAACGAGTACACGTGTCCTTGAATGCATGAGCCACTCCACAGATGTTGTGTAATGGCATGGTAGAGCTCCGTGTTTGTGACATTTACTAACGTTTGTGTCCTCTTTGAGAGGTGGCAAATGATCTTATCGGGAACAAAGCTGCTTCCTATGAAGAGTCTGCAGCTGACTTTGCTCGGCCTATTTACACCACTGTATTTTAACGTTGGTGATAATGGTTTTACTTTGAGAGCTCAATATTTTCTCAGGCGGTACTTGGTATAAAACGTTTGAGAACCACTGGTCCAATCTAAGAAAATGTGTCATAAAGAGTTTTAATGTCCAGCCTTGGACATAGAGCATGTTGTATAGTTTTACACATGTTAAGATCAGGACAGTGTTTACTGTATAAAACATTACCTGTTAATGCTCATGATTCAATTATTTTGCTTTTACTGACTAAATGTAATACCTATGTGTGGAATTCAGACTGTGCACCTTCTTCTGACACATAGATATGAATGCTTATTATTATGTCATGCTTGGAAATGTTGAGGTTCTCAAACAAGGTTCTAGAAAATCTCAGGGGCAGTGGACTGATGATGAATCTTCTACCGCCATACACATGCATCTCATTTCCTTTGTAATGTTGAACTCATGTAGCTTTACACTATTATGCACAAAAATGTTCGGACGTCTGACTGTTGCATCAATAGAGACTGCAATGACATATTCAAATGCAATTACAGGACTTTAATATAGACTTGGTCCCCCTTTTGCAGCTATAACAGCTTCTACACTTCGTGGAAGACTTTCCTCAAGAGTTTGAAGTGCTTCTATGGGACTTTGAGCCTATTCATTCTGTAGAACATTTGAGGTCAGGCACTCGATGGGGTTGAGGTCAGGGCTCTGTGCAGGCCAGTCAAGTTCTTCCACCCCAAACCACCAGCATTGTCCAAAACATATTTGTATGCTGAAGCATTAAGATTGCCCTTCATTTGAGATAAGGGATCTAGCCCAATGCCTGATTGAAGCGCCTGAATTCAACAATTAGCAGAAGTGGCCGGATACTTTTGTCCATATCGTGTATTTCTGAACTTGTGAAACGCATTGTGGCTGAATGGTTCAACTCACGTGTTGTGTTTGTTATTTACATAAAATCCTAAAAGGAAGGTTAAAAAAAGAGATTTCCTCTGCTTTGTCAACGTTTGCTTTGTTCTTTCTGTGTTTTTATTTTAAAATGGTAATTTTTCATAATTGGTGTTAACTGGTTGCTCTTGGTGTGCTGCATCTGTAACAATACTTGACTAGTGGGACACATGTCAGAACAGCCCGGTTCTCACCCCCACCACCCAAACTTCAATTACTTCTCCTACCTGTCTGCCAAGTGCTGCCCCCTGGATGTTCTCCTGCTGCTGCTGGGCAATGGTGACACCCAGAACCAGAGTGTGGACCCCACAGGATACAGTAGTGATGAGCACAATGGGCGTCAGCCTCAAAGGCAAAGTCAGGAAAAAGGAGAAGCTGAAGAAAGCTTGCCAGCCCACCGTGTCACTGGCTTGGTGGAAGCGAGCATAGTTCAGACCCAGATAGCAAAATATCTGAATGGCTATGAGCACCCACAGGGCGTAGGGCACCACCCGTCTCGAGATGCGGTCGGGCAGCAGGCCGAATCGGCATAGTAGGTAGATGATGACATCTGCTACCAGGCCCACTGATGCCACCAGCACAGACGCCAGCTTGTCAGTGGTATAGACCACCGCACACATGACAATGATGTAGCTGTCGAAGAGGGCTGCGAACACGACAAGCACCAGCAGGGTTTCGTGTCTCTGCCGCCTGAAGTAAGTCTGGTAGAGGTTCTCCAGAGACTCGGGTGTGAAGGTGAGGCGCATGAAGCGCGGCAGACACAGGCAACATCCTGAGCTCCGCACGGTGACTTCATGTGTTCGTCCCACCGCCTGCCCAGGATCAGACGGCAGAGTCACTGAACAGTCTGCCGAGTATTCCGCCGAATACTCTGGTTCAGAAAAGGCTCGGTTCCGAGGCATGGCTGACACTCGCTGCGTATGTTTAATGCTTTCTATTAAAAAGTGAAACTCTGTTTGTAGAAGTCACACTGACTGAGCTCTCAGGTGTACATCATCTGCTGGTTCCTCTTCTGCTGAGCAACCACCGTGTTCCCCTGAGAGCCCACATGTGGCATCAATCACAGCAGTGTGTTGGCGGTCTGGACCTGTGCGCTGGCCAGACGTCTCCTTACATAGCTGCGTCCGTGGTCACTCCATGCAGTGCTGTCGTCTGACTCACTTATTCCTGTGTCACTGACACAGATCAAGCCCGCCTACTCAGCAACGTGATCCAGAACTACGTGCACTTTTTATTTCCTCATTCAGCCTCACCAGTTCAACTGCTGCACCACCTCCCTTCCACCATTGTACTCCACAGCTGTGTACCATGTCAGAGCTGTTGAATTCATTTCATTCTTGGGGACTTCCTCTGTGGTCTGTTGTCCTTGGGAGTCGGGCAGCATTTTTTGGCTTCCATGGTTCCACCTCACATGACCTGAATAAAGGACACACAGCAGAGTCACACAACATCCAGGTCAGCACAGACCCTGTTTCCTGCAGCTGGCTCACCTCTGAGGATACAGTATGAAGCCAACATCCAATCACAGAATAGTGTGTTATGCAGTCTTTACTAGGGTAGGCACACTTTGTTTTCAAATTGAAATAACAATTTGCAACAAATCAATTCACATATCACAGAGGCTGGAATTCAAACTCTACTTTTGAAAGTTTTATGTTCTATGCAAATTTAAAATGTAACTCACATGTGTTGGAAACAGTTTGTATTTTTAAGTTCTCATTCTTGCAAGTTAATGATTTGAGGCTAATGTGTGTTAAAGCTTCATGACATTTAAAATGTACTACAGAGTGAATATAATATTATCTTATATTATCTTAATAATATAATATTAATTTAAAAAAAAGTTCAATATTCACTGTATCAATTTTTATATATTATATTATATTATATTATATTATATTATATTATATTATATTATATTATATTATATTATATTATATTCAATGACAAATGAGATCCTAATTGCAATATCTATTGGAAAAATCGCAATTACATTTCAGTTCAGACCTAGTGTTTTGTGAGGATGGAACAACATACAGCAGTCACAATGTCCATTAACATAACTGTAAGTGGGAAAAATCCTTAATTTGTCACGTGAATGACTTGAAAATGCTGTGTCGCTGACTAACATACCATCCTCATGATTTTTTTCCAAGTGCCACAAGGGGGAACTGCATCTTTTCTGTCATTCCAGAACCATCTGAGCCTTGTTTGTTTTTCTTGAAAATATTAAGATATCTATCCTCACTGCCCTGTTTTAGCAACGTTACATTTGAAAATATCTTCTATGTAACATGTCTTTTTGCTTCTCGGGAATTCTTAAGCTTATGATACAAACCAGATGAAGCTAGAGTATGCAGAGAACTGCAACCAACTGGGACGCAATTTAAATATTGACATATGTCGGAGGAAAAATGGGCATGTTTTGAGAGTATAAATACTTTATTTTCAAAATAGTGGCATGTCACCTGCATGCACCAACAAAGCAATGCAGTCAGGACATCAGCCATTGCATCCTTAGACCATATATGAAAAGTGGACATCGTCTTCCAATTTGTCAGATGAAGTCAACACAAAGAATATGTTAATTAACCACCAGGGAGCGACTCAGCTGGTTGCAAAAAGAGCACAATTTGAATAAAAGTCCCCAGGAAAATGATCCTACTTCTCACTTAATTTACGTCATCAGGGAATATTTTCCTGGGGAATTAATGGTCTCAATTGCTAGTTTTCGGCTCTTCTTCAATTGCACATGATGTCACTTCTGTTAATTATGTTCTCATTTAGAGGATAATACTGAAAATGACAAAGCAGGACACATATTAGTGGACTCTAGTATGACCGACAACTGGTATTGTTATATAGGTGGCTGATTGCTGCCAGGTTGTGACTTTCGGGGTTGCAAAACTTCAACAAGTCGCCGCACAAATGGCCAAACTCAACATTTCAAAACAGGAGTTCAGACTCTAATGGGTGACATCACGACCAGTTGCCACTTGGTTGCAACATGTCTGTTTTTCTGGGCACGTCCGTGTCGCACCAAGATGAAAATCATTCCAAACTTTATGGAATGCAGAGAGCGCTTTCATTGTTTCTTTTGATGCTCAAGCCAAAGAAGCAGGTCAGACTCGTGTTTGTTCACTAGGGTACAAGCTGAACCTTCAAAGCTCCTGAATCAGTGGGTGAAAGATAAGCTTGAACCCGCACAAGCTTTTCCGTATCAAACAGAAAAGTCAGGGTAAGGGAAAAGACGCACAGGTAATCCTCTGTCACTGCTTTAATTTTATTTTTCTTTAATACATTGATTAATACAGTGAAGCTGCAGCAACATCAGTCATCTCAGCAGCTCCCAGGTTAGGATGCTTAGCTACAACAAATGCCAAGTGACCATAAAAGCACCTTTGTTAAAACACCTCAAGCTTCTTCTATGTGTTTTTAAAGCATTTCTAGATGCCTCATGTGGGAAAAGCCCCTAATAATCAAAAACTATATTACTATAGTAAACTCTTACATTTGCTGTACTTGAAATAATATTGTGAATGGTAACGATTTTAGTCAGGATCCTTGTAACAGGCCTAGTGGTTTCACTTTTCCAATGAAGCCAGGTAAAGCAGCTTTTGGCGTCACTGGCTGTCCGTGCAGAGACAGGCTCTTTTCTGTCGTAGGCCTTCACAGCTACATGTTGCGCTGAGCAGGCTGTGAAAACACAGCTGTGCTCCACAGACATGTCCACTGTCACAACCAGAAAACAGTCTCATTCCAAATGGCTGCTTTCAAACATCTCTGAGCCCAACTACGTGTATTAACCTGATAATCATCTGGATGTGATTCCTGGTCTCTTGTCCCATTTCCCAATCAACTGAACGTTTTGTCCCCCCTCATCCAGATGCTGCTGTGCGAACCGCGAACGGTATCTGCACTGACTCTTACCTGACCGTGTGTCACGTTACAGCCGGACAGCATCTCCTCGTGCAGGCAGATGGAAGCAGTGGGAGGACGGGGCGGCGAGTGTCCGTAGGCCCGGGCAGCGCCGGTAGCCTTGGTCTGGAGGAAGGCGCGCGACGACTCTCGTAAAGCGGTCTGGACGTGTCCACAGCCCCCGCTCTAGTCTCTCTACTGCTGCTTGGGTGTTTTCCGCAGAAGACACGGAACAGCCTCACAGTCAAGCTACAGCCGTCATCAGAAAGCAGACTTCCGGTCACTTTCAAAATAAAATTTGTGTTGGCGCAGAACCCTTCTCCACGCCCGCCCTCATGCATTTCCTGTGAATAATTTGATTAAAAACTATTTGACTAGATAGTAATCAACTACCTATTTTTGTTCTTTATGCTCTGAGGTGCTTTTGTGTTTAGTTTTGAGTGTGAATTTAATTTATTTTATTTACTTTTTCTTGAGTTCATAACAGTGTTTGATTGTAAGATTTAAAATTTAAAGTTTGTGTACTGTGGAGAAAGTAGCAGCTGTAATATCTTCCTGTTCAACTCTCTGCGTCTGTCTCACTCAACGCTTTGGTCCATTCCCTACAACCACACACATACAATCATTCTTGGTCAACTGATTCTTGCTTTGTGTATTTTGTATGGTTAATGTATTTTTTTTTTACATAAAACTTCACTGAAGTATTATATCAGTGTTTGTATATGTCTATACCCACACTGAAATGTAATATATGATGTATATGTCCCCATATGGCGATATATTATTATCACATAGTATATGCAATACCAATTTGTATGTATCTACTGTATATAACAAATAAAAGTTCATGCAGGTTTTATGTAGGTGTTGTTGTTACTTAAATTACCAGTACATAAAGTTCATCTGTGGGAATTCAAATAGACATATATAATAAATTTGTATAAATGTCAGGGGATAATAAAAAGCTATTACCTATGTTAAATACAGTGGAGTATTGGGTATTTTTCACATTCAAAAAAGAAAATGATCTCAAAATGACCTCATTTTTTAAAAAAAATTAAAAGTATGCTTTTATGGTTCATGTAGATTTAATTTACTTTCACATAGCAAATTATTTACTTGCACAAAGTTTTCTCTGTATTTTTGCATTTGATTTTTGCAGAAATAGAGTAAGTAATAGAGCAAACCAACAGCAGGAGAAACTGTGCACAATCATTGTTAATCTATTATTTGTTTGTTTGACTTATTAATGTGTATTTGAATGTGTGTCTTTCGCATCGCAAATAAACATTAATAAGTATTTGTTTTACTTTGGGGGTATATTAGCATTTCCTGTTGTTTATTCATCTGTAATTTTCATCGGTAATAGGAACAATTTCTATGCCAGTAGCTCTAAACCTCGAGTTTGATGGAGAATTTCATTAAAGCTACCTTACTTTTATTTTGAAAGTCACACGTTGAACGCTTCTGCGGTGATGTGGAGTTTTGTGAATCCCTTGACACTCCTTGTTCAAGTTCTCTCCCGCGTTGTTCCCGCCCCCTTCACCATCTCTGGTCAAGATGAGAGGCTGATGTGGAGCAGCAGATGCTCAGTGTGCGGCCTGGTCTTCAACAGCAGCTGTTCAGTCCTCATCAACAGCTCACGGTCTGCCTCAGCCTCCCTGCTCATTCTGCTTGCTGCAAATTCCTCTTGCTATGTGAGGTTTTGGATATGCCCTGTTCAAGGGCACTATAATGGAAGTTATTTGTAGGAGATTTTGTGTAATTTTTGGGGGATTCCCGATGATTTCAGTTGGTCTTGTCAGTTTGTTTTTTGTTTTGTTTTGTTTTTAGAGAACAGAATTTGTGAAATGTCAAATGAAATCGAGTCTCATGATGAAATCCACCACACAGACATAATCACCACATCAAGGTGTGGATGAAATAATAACTGACATTTCACCAACCGTAACCTGAGCCCCATTAGATAAAATAAACTTGATTTTAATTTTGTAACAAACACACATTTTACCCATGTACCACTGGTGGTTCTCAAACTTTTTATACCAAGTACCATCAGGAAAAAAGAGCTCTCTATTGTGCTCTCAAAGTAACGCCATGATCACAGTATTAAAATCCTGGCATTTAAATACAGTAAGGACTAAGGACTTTTCACAGATGGCAGATTTATTCCCAATAAGATAATTTGTTCTCTCATCATCCTCCTCTTCCTCGCATATACAGACACTGGTATAGTGAAATTTGATTAAGATGGAGCAAGAGATAAGGTGACTCTAATTATTAATTTATTTTTTTTTATTTGTTATTTGTTACATTTTCTATGCACCCTGGTCAAAATTCATCAACTCCACTTGACCAGATACCGTGGTATTCAGTAGAACAGTATTTCAGTATTTCAGATTTTCCTCCAAATATCACCAGAAGACATACACATACCACAGTTTGAGAACCATGGGTGGTTGATGAGGGAAAACTATGATCCTAGAAGTATAAATATAATCACTAAATTCACTAAACTGCAAACTTAACCACAGTCATAACCATAAACTGTTATCATCCCCCTCATATCTTTTTCAACCAACAGGACCACAGGTGGTTAAAAGTCCAGTGTGTCTTTATATTTGTAACAAAAGTAACATACTTTTGGTTCAGTAATGGGAACTCAAGTAGCTCTGTGGTTTGCAGAAATCTTTACATGCTGTATGATCCTGGAGACTGGGTTGATACATTCATGTGTCCATTTGTCACCAACTGACGCAAACCCCTTCCAATGACACCACACTGCCTGCAGGCCAGTATTGATTGTTCCAATAAAACCCTGCTGTGAAGCTCTGCTCATTATGCAGACTGTTGGCCATTGATCAAAAACACTTTATCAACATCATCTCCCAGCTACAGTGTCCAAACTGACTCTCAAGGTCACACTGCAAAAACAGAGGCACATATTTTTGCATTGTCATGTACAACATGCAACCTTCAGAGAGTGAAGCTGTAGTTTCAGATGTGCTGTGGCCCACAGAGAATCACCAGGCCTGTTGATGCACCAGCAGTAATTAATTTACCTCTCTAATGGTGTTACAGTGGGAGATGGATTACCACAGAGAACAACCTGCATTATAATTAATAAAATGTATGCTTCTGCAGGAGAGGCCAGGACTACTAATGGTACTGATGGATTCAAAGTACATTGCCTCCAGCCAGTTTTGGTGTTCTAGAAATCGTTTTTTATGTTTATTCATTGAAGTCTTGTGTATGTTGAGGTATTAGACAACGTGATGAGTTCAAAATACACGGTGTACTTTTTTTTTTGTACTTGTAGAAAGAGTACACAAGAAATTCAAGTCAAACTCCAGTTATTTAATCTGATGATTTCACACTTTCACACGCAAGTAAAACAAACAGTGAATTAGTTAGAGTATTAGCTTTCAGACTGTTTAATGATTGTCTTTTATTTCTATATTGAAAATAATGTAGCACAAAACTGAAGTGAACAGTTTGAATTAAAATATGTTGACCCTCACACCAGTGATTATTGATGTATAATCTCAGTATTTAAAGGCCATGATTTGTTTTATTTGTTAACATATAATGTACACATTTTACGGCAACCTAAAACTTGATTACAAAACTGAAAATTCAAAACACATTTATTTAATTATATTTAATGACCTTTTACAGCCCACCTGTAGTACCAACATGGCCCACACTTATTACTGTATCAAGGTGATTGTACATGAAACACTGTAAAACATTTTTTATATTTTATAATATATAATATATAGGTAAAATAAAGTTAAAGATAAAACATGATATAAAAAATATGAAAATAAGTATGTAATTAGGGGAAATGACTCTTTTTGAAGAGATTTGCATGGTGATAACAATTTTAAATTCGTACTGACAAATTTTAAAGTGCTGATATATTTCAATTCCATCAGAAAATCTATGAAATTCGGGGAGATTCCAGAAACGTGCATTTGTATTTACATTTGTTTTCGTGTATGTGAAATTTGCACCACGAGAACCACCATAATTAACGACGTGCTCTCGGTGACGTCAGCACGCAAGATACGCCAATCCTACGCTGCTGACGTGTACGTAGGGAAGTGGCTGTCGTTGTCAGTGTTTAGCTGTTAGCATTTAGCTTGCCCCTTTCGTGGGAAGTTCGTGTCGTTGACAGGCGTCGGCGGAATCATCCGAGGCTGTATTTATTTATCCACTCCAACAACAGAGCAGCAGTGACGGCAGCAGCTGCGCAGGTAAGAGACTTTCGAGGCAATCGCTCACCGGTCAGTGCTAGCACGCTAGTACGCTGTGAAGCTAACTGCAGCAGGTGTAAGCAAACGTGTATATTTGTTAGCAGAGTCATTTGTGCTGATGATAACAGTAACGGTGGTGGTGGTGGACACAGAGCGCACTATGCTGCTCACACAGGAGCAGCTTTGTTTTAGTGCTGCTGCGGTTTGTGAGGACACAGTGAGGACACACATCAGCTGATCAAAGTAGCTGATCAAAGCACAACCCACACAGTCACAGACATAGGAAAAAACCCCAAATGTTCACCTTGTTTCTGTCACATTTCCTTTGAACACAGATTAGCTATAAAGTTTCCTCTTGGGCTTAATGATTTGGAAACGATATTTATCCGACCGTTGTGGCGTTTGTGGTTTGACTTGCGCTTATGTCAATATGCCAATATCCACATTGTAGTACAGTTAGAACATTATGGAACTTTGCCGTCTGACTCCATCAACATATAAGTACTACACTCGAGGCATATAAAATACAGATACACTAAAATATCGCAATATTTTATAGCATGTTTTTTTCTGCATTGATTCTTTGAAGCGCTTTATCAATATGGGAAAATATTTGACGGTGGTTTTCTGTAGTATTTAAGCCTGCAACCACTATTTGGGTTATGGTTATTTGTGTCACTAAACAACAAAAAAGTAACATCTTAAAATATTTTATCTTTAGCTTGAGAGTTTTTCTTAAAACAGACAATACAGATCAGTACAGTGAAATATGCAGTATTTTGCATGGCGGTATTATATCGCTTTTAAGACACCAAATATCGAAATGTTTTAGCATATTTTTTAACTGATATTATACATTCAACTTTTTGTGGATTAGCTCTAATAAATAGTTTGAAACCATTAATTGTTTAGCCTCAGTGTCTTTGTAAAAGCTCTTGGCAGTAAAGATGGAAAAAAATTGTATTTTATCAAGCAATCTGATAAAAATCACTAAAAATACATTTATAATATTTTATTTGAGTTGAAAATGCTGTCCAGTTCGCCAACATAGTCCTAGTGATTTCAAGGGGAGCCTGCATCTTTCCAGTCATTCCAGGACCTGATTTATAATGATTTTAAGTAAGATTTAAGTTTTTCTCTTTAGAATGCATTACAACAGTTTTGGTAGCATATTTTTTTTGTAATGTTAGTAACATAATTTTGATATTCACATTTAAGCCGAAAAATTAGAAAGCTTGTTTTAATTATTGAAAAAGCACTCAAGCAGATGAATTAAAAATATTGATTATTAATTTATTAATCAATTAATCTAATAATCGTTGCAGCCATAATTTCGTCATTACATCATGTGATGTCATCAAGATATTCGGTATCCTACCCCGAAACAATATGACTTAACAACACCCACACTGCACACCCATCAGGTGGGTAGAAGCTAACCCACTCTATTTTCCACAGGTGCAGTAGAGTACAGCAGCTTTATGAAGAGGTGTGAGTGACTGACTCTGCAACAATGGGGAAAAGGAGGGTTCCAGATCTGTACAGAGCCCCCTTTCCCTTGTACTCCATCAAAGTTGACCCTAAAACAGGGCTGGTGATCACAGCAGGAGGAGGTGGTGCCTCTAAGACAGGCATAAAGAATGCTGTGGTGAGTCCTGAGCATCGGCTGAATCAGTCATTCGGCTGTTGTTTTACAGCTTGAGTCCATAAGTTAGTCCAGACTTTGCGATCTCAGTGGATTTGTGACAATGTATTTCAGCATTTCCTGGATCTTCAGCTGGTTGGAGAACGGCAGTACAGTGCCAGCCTCCTTCACTCTCATGACACTGACTTACGTGCCAGCATGAACATGGCTGTAGGTGATGGTGTAATCGCTGTGGGACAAGATGGGGCCTGCTGTCTGATGAGCTTTAAACACCACACACAGAAAGAAGGAGGCAGAGCTGCTGCTAAAAATGGTAAGTGCTTCAACGGTATTCATATACAGTTCATAAACCAGTTCATGTTTCTTTTGTATCTACTAAGAGTTTGCTGTTTGTGCAGCAGGGGACAGTGTGCAGCAGAGTAATGCCAGGCGAAGAGCTGGGAAAGGAGACAAAGGTGGACAGGATGGAGCTGGAGCCTCTGGGGATAAACCCAATATGAAGAATGAGACAGCTCACATCTCTGTGAAGGTTTTGGCTGAAGTGCAGTCAGACCTGAACCCTCAGGATCCACTGCAAAAAGTAGTCCGTTTCAGTCCTGACCTGAACCTTTTGCTGACTGGAGGGACAGATGGACACATCCGAGTCTGGGAGGTAAACACACACTAGTGATTCTTAAGCAACACTCAAGTGTGTCTGTACACACCAGGCTCATGCTCAGGCTCTGGTCTGTGAAGTGTGTTGGCCCTTTGTGTTGGTGAAATCTAAAAGTAACATCCATGTATGATATGAATATACAATTGAAGTCCATTCACAATGATAAACTGACTTGTGGGGCCTTAGATTTTATTGGTAGACCATTTTAACATTATACTGAATGAGCATAAATGTTTTTTTTATCACCAGCAAAAATTTATAGAAGGAAAGAAAAGCATTCACTCTCTTATTTTCATAGTATTGGCCCTCTGCATGATTGATTACATATTACTGATATTTAATTCTAGAGAAGTTTAATAAGAGATAAGCCATTAGAAAGTTTTTAAAAAGTCGCCTTTATCCAAAAATACTGAATGAAAATAAACTTTTTGTAAATCTCTATTTACAGATTGACTGACATACTGTAGTAACATGCTTATACTGGAGATAATGTAAAGAGAAATTTGTAAGAGTTTAAACTGGCTTAAACAGGTAAACAAAATGTCATGGAAAACTCTGCGTGTGTGTGGGGGGGCTGTTTATACTGATAAAAAATTGTATTTATTTAGGGCTGCAGCTATCAAATATTTTGGTAATCGATTATTCTATCGAATATTCCATCGATTCATCGAGTAATCGGATAAAACATACTTTTATCCTATTCCTCCCATTACTTTCGCTTTGCCGCATTTGCTCATTTTTGCTGTATTCACTGTTTTCGGTCCCGGCGTCTGCCATTCTGTACAGCTAAACTATCCACACAGGTTACCCAAAGCCCACTTACGTCTTCTTCCGTTTTGTAGAGGACGCATAGCCTGTGACGTAAGCATGTTGTATCACACTAAAAAGAATCCGTGCAAAACGTGAGCTTTAAATTTAATTAAACGAGGCTTTGAGGCAGAGGAAAATCCTCGATCATTTTTTGTAATCGAGTTACTCGAGGAATCGTTGCAGCCCTATATTTATTATAATTTATATGTTATCATATGTTGTTTCATTGTTGTCTTGACCCTTGCACAGTTTCCATCCCTAAAGAAGAAGTTTGATTTCAAAGCACATGAAGGAGAGGTTGAAGACTTGGATATGAGTCCAGGGAATAAGGTGAAACACTGACGCCTCCTGGTGTGAATGTTTAAAGCATACTCTGAATAATAACAAGTACAGTGTGTTGATTCATGAATAATTATTATGCTCCGTTTTGTTTTCATGCAGCACCTAGTGACTGTTGGCCGGGACTTTTCCTGCAGTGTATGGACTGGCAACCAGTTGGCCATGGGTCTGAAATGGCATGAAACCCTGCCCGAGATGGCTGAGAAGACTTACCGATACCTGGCTTGCAGGTCTCTTCTTATGTGAAACTTTTTACACCAAGCTGTTCACCTCAGCAGAATCACGTTGATAATGCGCCAGTGACATTATATATAGTATTTCATGTGTTAAAGGTTTGGAAAGGTAGAAGACCAGAAAGATGCCCTAAGACTGTACACAGTGCAGATCCCCCATAAAAGAGAAAGAAGACCTCCTCCTTGCTACCTCACCAAGTGGGATGGCAAGAGCTTCCTGCCTATGCTGACGGCTCCCTGTGGCGCTGAGGTCATCTCCACACTAGCTGTCAGGTAAAATACTCAAGCTTGCATACGTTCTGTTTTTTTTGTCAGAGCCAGACATAGAAAGTGTAATCTGCAGCCTTATCTGTCACAGTGGTCGTAATCTTTATTTGTGGTAACAGCAAACTGCAAAATGTATTGTTATTGTATCTATAAGGTTAATGATAATTCATGCATTATCACCAACACTCATTACTAGTAGTTTGCAAGAAGACCTAGAAATTACCATGTCATTTGATGTGACCACACCCAGCCCAAGCCTGACAATCATTTCTGGATTTTTGACTCGGGTCCATTATCCATGCTCTACTTTTGGGTATTGGTCTGAACTTCATGCGTAACTGTGCACTGATGCAGCTGTCAATCACATGGTGTCCGCACGTCAATACATTTGTAATTTTTTATGGTCTATTTGACTCCAAATGGGACCATTATTTGCAAAATGGACATCATGCTGTATTGAATAGCTGTATTGAATAAGACCTGAACCCAGTGTCACAACAGTACAATCACAGGAGCTTGTTTATTAAAGCTTCCAAGGCTTTGTTGTGGGCACTGTCGGGCAGGAATGGTCACATGTGTCCAATTCTCCCATGGACATCTTAATCAGACTTTATTATCTTTTGATAGTGACTCTGGAACATTTCTGGGACTTGGAACTGTTACAGGATCAGTAGCCATCTACATTGCGTTCTCCCTTCAGGTAAGGACATGTCCTAAAGTAACAGGGGCTTAAATCATCCAAACAGCACTGGTGTTTGATGGTAACTTGCTCTGTCTCTGAATGTGTGTAGAAGCTGTACTATGTCCAGGAGTCTCATGGTATTGTTGTGACAGACCTGGCCTTCCTTCCTGACTTGCTGGTAAAAGGCAAATCTATCAAAGGGAATAATGAAACAGCCATGCTGAGTGTGGCTGTGGACAGTCGCTGTCAAGTACATGCTGTAGCCAACCGAAGTAAGTCCTGCATCATCAGCATCATCTTCTTCTTTCAGGAAACACACAAATGGGCATTTCACATGGGGCATGGTCTCTGCTGACAATAATAATTCATAATTTTCACATTTGTCAGATGTGCACACAAACGAGAGATGTGCATCTGTTAGGACACACCTGTATTTCTGGGCACAGCCCTATTTAACAAGTTCAGATGTGTATATCGCAGTGACACGTTTACAGATCAGGATGAGTTTTGTCCTTCTTATAGCTATTATCATGTAAGATGATAATAGCTATAAGAAGGTAAACAGAGTTCCCACGGGTCCTTTAAAACCCTTGAAAGATTGTGAATTTAAAAAAAAAAAAAAATCAAGGCCCTCGAATTTTTAAAAATTTCCATAAATAGACAAGGGTAATTGAAAGTGCTTACATTTATGCAAGAAATACATTATGCTGCTTTTTACCTAAATAGCAGCTTCTCAGGTCTTCTCAGCAGCTTCCAGGTTTTAGTTGCTTAGTAACAACAGACATGACAGGAGAGCAACTTTAAAGTACTTTGGTTAAAAACAACCCAGAATACTTGTATGTGTTTTCTGTGTGTTTCTGTGTTGCTTAATGTGTCCGGCCCCCAGGGCCATATCTCATATACTGGGACCCTGTCGGCTCATCTTTTATTCTTTTTCCAGGATCCTTTCCTGTCTGGCTGGTGCTGTTCTCCTGTGGCCTCATGGTGGTGGGAGTCGTCCTGCTCCTACAGTACATCTTTCCTGGATTTATTTAAACCAGCAAAGGCTGATTGAGCATGAACACATCTTCCTTTGCCACTGTTGAGATCAGCAGTCCTCAGTCCAACATCCAAATGTCCCAGTGTTCTCCTGCAGCTCCCAGCTGAGTTCCTCCTGCTGCAGTGCTGACTCTGATCAGCTGTTACTGCGCCCTGACATTGTCCGCCATTGGCTCTTACTCAGGGTTGTTCCTCAGATTTGTGAAGCCGGTGGAATCATGCCTGGACAGACTGTGGATTTTTACTTTGTTTTCTATCAATTAGTCTTAATCATGTATGGATATTTGAAGGACTCTGGTTCATGAATGTTTAAAGGGCGGCATCTTTTTATTGTCATATTTAAAGAATAATGTAAAATTATATAAATGATTGGCACATAATGTGTTTGAGTTGCTCTTATCTGCTAAGCATTTTAGTCTATACAGTTGCAACATCCTCACCATCAAAATCTTTTGAAAATATCAAAAAGATGTGGTAAAAGAAGCAGTCTGTTAATTTACAAAAAAAACCTGTATTTTTATCAGATCAAAAGCTGCACTTTCCCTTCTTTTATGAAAACATTGCTATACGTAGCCCAGCAGATGTTAAAAAATGTGAATGGATTTTTAAAATGGTCCCTATATTGTTCTAATTGATATTGTTAAATAATGTACGTAATAAAATATCAGTAAGAAATGTAACTTCTTCATGTGAGATATGCTTACACTGTTCAGTAACACATTTATTGACTGGATATTGTATTTTTCCCAAAAGTATATGCACATGAGAGTAAATGTGAAAGTGGTTTACAATTCAGAGAAGAATAGTCAAAGGAAGGAACTTGTGCATCTACAGAACTGAGGCTATTATTAATGTTTTGTGAACAAAGTTTCCCCTCTGCTACACAGTAAAAGCCATTGAAGGTCTCCTTCACCTAAGTGTAACTGGTTTTAGTATTGAAGGTTTTCTTGCTTTCAATACAAGTAAATCTGAGGGAGGTTGATGGTCCATGATTATTCTGCCTGTTGGTGTTTTGCCTCACCTTGCACACCTTCCACTATAATGGTTTATAAGACATTTCTCAGATTCTCGAAAACATGTACAATGAAGTTAACCATTTTAATCCCGTGCCTACTTTGTAAGTACAGAGCAAAACTGTGTTAATGCATGAATGCAGCCTGATGAATTGCCAATGCTCTTATTCTCCAACAGGTGGCGCCATGTGTTTGCTAAATGGGCTTAAGTGAATAGTGAATTTGTAATGATGTCCCAGTTTGTTAAATGCAACCCACCTTTGATTCAGACGTTGTGCTTACTCTGTGGAAAAGCTCCTGAATGAAGTGACGAGCCAGAAGACAATGAATCTATGAGGTAAACTACTTTTGTTGTCATTACACATGACTAACAACTCAGTTCAAGATTAAAAAAAAGAAGCTGTTTCAACTGGCATTTAAAAAGGAAGAAAAATAGATATAATTCCAACAGTAGTTTGTTTTGCAATATGTGTAAAATTGCTGTTACTCTTCAGTTATTCTGCCCTAGTGCAGCTTAAATGCATCCATTTGACACACAATTTTACATTTAATATTTCTGCCTTCAGATGGGATGACTCAATCCAGAATGATAAATATATATATTTTCCTTTAACAGTACATACTGTATGTGTATGTACACTATATGTAAAGTAAATAAGTAAAATACATGAATGAATCTAGTTCCCTTATCCCCAGTGAAGGACAATCTTAACACTGCAGTATACTAAGACATTTTGGACAATGCCATGTTTCCAACTTTGTGGCAACAGTTTGAGGAAGGCCCTTCTCTATTCCAACATGACTGTGTCCCAGTGCACAAAACAAGCACTATAAAGACATGGTTTGACAAGTTTGGTGTGGAAGAACCTGACTGGCCCACACAGAACCTTGACCTCAACCACATCAAGCACCTTTGGGATGAACTGGAACAGAGATTGTGAGCCAGGTCTTCTCGTCCAACATCAGTCCCCGACCTCATAAATGCTCTACAGAATGAATAGACACAAATTCCCATAGAAACACTTCCAAAGTCTTCCAAGAAGTCTAGAAACTGTTATAGCTGCAAAAGGGGGACTAAAGAACTGAACTGTATATGTATTTGAATAAAACATTTTGGTGTAATGGTCAGGTGTCCCAATACTTTTGTCCATATAGTATACTTTAGACACATAGACGAGGAATGTCAGGTCTACTCCTCCTCCGCGTGGCTTCCTGAGGTCAATAATCATCATTTTGTTTGTGAAATGTTATGGACAAGGTTTTTGTCCTCACACCACCTGCCCAGATGTCGATGTCAAGGTCAAATTTGTTTATATAGAACACTAAAGAACAACAGCTATTGCCCCAAAGTGCTTTAGATGTGAGGAACAATAAGAACTACACACATTACAATAATAAGAATAATAAATAAATAAAACCTTATCTGGTATTAAAATCCAAAGCAAATAAGCAAATAAAACTTAACTTTTAAGGGTCTGGGCAGCCTTATAGTCAGGGAAACTGTTCCACAGAAAAGGCTCTGTCCCCTCAAGTATTGGTCGTGTCATGTGCAAATATTGGAGGGGGAGATGGGGGTGCAGCCATGGGAAAAGGGTGAAGAGCACACAACCCATATAGATGGAGGTTAGTTTTCTATGTTCAAATATCTGCCTGCCATTGCCCCTAGTCACCTTAAATGTGGGAACACAAAACTGTCGATGAAGTGCTCCCATCAGAGCTTTGAAGGCTTTCCAAAAGGTGTGAGATAGTGATCAAAAGAGACGCATGTTTCCCCCATAAACACAGACCTCTGCTGATGCGGCAGAAGATCAAGCATTTCAAATTAGAGAGAGGAAAAAAAACAGCCTTTTCTCACATGAAAAATGTGTCCTGGGGTCAGAAGCATATAAAATACTGAATGCCTTTTAAAGGCATTTCAGTTAAGTGAGCGTTAAGGATAATATGAAACAGACATAGGCTGCCAGTGAGACTCTCAGCTTCTCACAATCTCCCGTCCATGATGCTGAAAAACACACTGTGATGATTTGATTGTTGTTGTACCAGACACTGACAGTTACAGCTGCTTCCTCGTGTATTACAGGACAGTTAGTTCTGTAAAACCTGATATTTGTGATAATGCTGTCATGGTAGACACCCTCTTACTTTAAATTGTTTCTATTATCCTTAAAATAAAGCTTTAAGAACTCTGTAAGTCCTGTGTGACTGGTCTCTGGAGAAATCTTCAAATTTGTGTCTTCTGCAAAGCATGGTAAAATGTTATATTTGTGCATTCTGTACAGACACAAAGAGTTTGAATGTTCTGTTCATGGAAACATTTCTAATCTGACATAGTTCCTAAGTGCTTGAGGCAACCTTCTCACCAGGAGGTGGAGGAGCTGGTGAGTAGCATAATAAGACGTCCACTAAGCTGGAGGCCACATTTCAAGATCAAACATCAGAAGATCAATTGTGGATTGTTTATGAGGACAAAACAGTGTGTTTTCATAGATAAACTGCAACATGGTTTTTGTAGAGAGGATGTTGTTGCTATGAGGAGGAAAAAACACGATATTTCACTTGATTTAACCAGGTGCTTTTTGCATCTAAACCAAACCACAACCATAGCCAGGGAATGATTATCATCAACCTCATTTCCTCAGTACCGCCAAAAGCACAACAAGCAGAATAAAAGAAACAATATCATGTTGATATGCACATCTGTAGACATGCAAATAAGTGACATCATTCTGGTTCTGAAACATGTGCTCACTTGTATCTGGGGTTTGAAGACACAGACAATGGCAATATTTAGAGTGTGTTGCTGTTCCAAATACAGTGAGTCTTTATCACTTTGTCGACTTATCGCTCTGTTTTAAAGTATTTCTTGTTTCAAGGAATGTTTCATTCCCACAGAGTATTTCAGTTGCATCTGTTGTCTTCAGGAGGGGATTGACACAGTCTTTATCAGGGCTCATGGCTTGTATTTCTAATGTCGTGCTTCCATAATGGAAGCACTTCCTGTGTGTGTGTGTGTGTGTGTGTGTGTGTGTGTTTTCTCTGGGTACTCCTGCTTCCTCCCACAGTCCACACATGCGGAATAGGGTAAGGGTAAGTGGAGACTCATTTATAGACAAGGACCCCACCATTCGACTGATGTAAGCTGGGATTAACTCCAGCTCACCCTGTGACCCATAAAAGGATAAGCAATAGGTAATTAAAAATGAATGAATGTAATCTTTGTTCTTCTCCCTCCACCAAAGACTGAAGTGCACCAAATTAATTATAGTTGTGTACATATTGCATTCTGTCTTGTTTTTCATTTAATTTATATATATAAAAAGTTTTCATTAAGATAATACTTTATTGTCCATTTGCACAGAATATTGTCTTGCACCACCATTCTTACAGTCATTAACAGACATAAGACAAAAGGATACAGGAAAATACAGCCATGAAAAAACAATTAAATATACATTAAAGTCCTTCCAAGGGGATTATTTTGGTAAAGAAGTGAGATGAGTAAGGAAGGAATGAATGTTTGTACTGTTCCTTCTACTGCTGAGCACCTAAAGTGCTTTGCTGAAGGTAGGAGCTGCTACTCTTCTTACAGGACAGGGGTCTGTGAAGATCTTTTTGGCCAGTGGAAGCAGGTCTCCAAAGGTTGTCCCACCACCTTAGAACAGATGTTGAGCAGTCTTAACATCCTGGTCTTCAGTTGGACAGAGAGGCCCCAGAACCAGATTGGACCTACATACTGCAGAATACAAAAGAATCTGCAAAGGACCTGCAATTACAGAATTTTAATTAAATGTAGGGCCACACGGTTGGTGTAGTGGTTAGCACTCTTGCCATTGCAGCAAGAGGTCCCGGGTTCGCGAACAAGGGCCCTTCTGCATGGAATTTGCATGTTCTCCCCGTGTGTACGTGGGTTCTCACCGGGTACTCCGGCTTCCTCCCACAGTCCAAAAGCATGCAGATTTGGGGACTAGGTTAATTGGACACTCTAAATTGCCCGTAGGTGTGAAGGTGCTCTATGTGGCCCTGTGATGGACTGGCGACCTGTCCAGGGTGTACCCTGCCTCTCGCCCTATGTCAGCTGGTATTAGGCACCAGCGCCCCCCGTGACCCTTAGTGGAGGATAAAGTGGTAGAAAATGAGTGAAAGTGAGTAATTAAATGTTTTTTTTGGCATTCAGTGCTGAAGAGTTTGTTGTTCTTTGAGTACAGTGATGATGAAGATGTGTGTATCTGGGAGGTTTGTGCGCCCTGCTGCTTTTGTCCTTCACATGAACTGAGCAGTGGTGGAGCCACAGGCAGCCAGGCGATGAGTAATACGGGAGTTCCAGAGAAAACCCTGTCGTCTCTCACCCCACACATTCACACACCACAAGCCTTTGTGGGGCCTCCTCACACTGACGTCAGTCGGCTCATGGTTAGAGTGAGTGGGAAAGATGTCACACTGCTAAAAATGGATGACGACTGCACATGTAAGTATTGCAAATACAAAGGCCACACAAACAAGATGGATAAAAAGACTGGCCACACTTTATTTGAGGTGCTGCTCCAAATGCAGCGTAGGTGGGTTATGTGGTCATAGTTGCTCTCTGTTAGGATAACATCTACAATGGCAGTTTGATATAATGATTACAGTGTGGAAAATGTGCAGGATGAACACGACAGGCAGCTGCCAAGACGATGATATTAAGATCAACAGACACCGTAAAGTCTTTATGTTCCTTAAAATAAATAGTCAGGAAAAACATCAGGATCACTTCTCAGTATAATATTATCATATATTATCATATATATATATATATATATATATATCATAATATTATCAGACACAAGTCTCTTTCTCTCACATGCACACTTTATAGCAACAAGAGAAAACAATTTTCTGGAGATGTCGTTCATATTTTCAACACAACTGGTCAACGTGCACATGGTTTGACCTCTGGTTTGTCTGAACTATGTCTTCCAGATCCACTTGTGTTGCTTTAGGTCTCAGCATCTGGTCTCAATGTCCTGTCCTCCCTGGTTTATGTCCTCATTTTAATCTGTGGAGGGACCGCTTCAATAAAGTTCAGTGGTGTTTGTTTAAAATAAACCCCTTCAATTTGATTTCTATTTTGACAAACCAGACAGCAGACTCCCACTCTGTGTCCTGTTGTGTCACTGTGGTAGGCTCAGTGTCTTTAGCAAAAAGAAGGGACTGAATTACACAATTGATGTTGATCTTACTCCACACACACCCTGCCGCCAATTTTGGGGTTAATTCAGTACTTCTTAAAACAAACATGGAAAAGCAAACAAGCTTCTGGTTTCTGACAACTGGGGTAATGAATGAGACAAAGAAAATGACAGGATGATTGGAACAGCCATGTTCCACTGTCTGTCTGGGCTGACTCCCTCTCTCTGTGGGTGACATGGACTCTCCCTTACCACAGTGCAGTCACTGGGCCCCACTGAGGCCAGACAGTGGGAAAAATGATGGTGTGACACACAGAGTAGCAGGATCATCACATACCACATCACGTACCACAAGCCAACGTGTCTGAGGCCTAGTCCCCATTCATCAACATTTAGAGAGGGATGTGTGACAACAGCAGTGGTTATTTCAGGTGTCTCCCACAGACACACAGGCTCTCGCTGATGACGGAGATGTGGTTTTACTACTTCATGTCAAACCACTGACAGTAAAATACAGATACTGTGCCAGTTCTCTTGTACAGACCTTCAGACATTTAGAAACTCTAAATCTGTAGTGTGCAACCTTCATAAACAAACATTTCTCACATTCAAACCTTTGTCAAATGAGCTCACACAATAACTCCACACAAATATGACTAAAAACACAAAAAAGGAGTCCATAAAAACTTTCAAAAGTGACTTTCACTGCTCATAAAACCAGCATGTGATGCTGCTGTATACACTCAAACGCTCCCTCAGTCAGGTCTGATAGTATTTCTTGACAGAGCCTATTTTCAAATGAATGACGTAGCTTGTTACATAATTTTCTGTTCACAAAGAACAAAAACAGAGGCAAAATAAAAACATCAACAAGATTATGTCACTTCTGCTGCTAGGGGTCGCTCAGTCAAAACAATAACAGAAGACCTAATTTGACGATTTAATGTGGAATTATGGCAACTCTTATCTTCACCAACACACAAGGATCTTATGTGTGCAGTTCAAAAATTTAGTGACTACACTGTGTGCAAATTCTTCAGGAATATTTTCAGTAAGAAAAAGTACAGACCAACGTTGCCACACTGACATGAACTCTCATTTGAGTGTATCTGCATGACAGCAACCGAGGAACACATGCTCAACCCTCTGCATACACGTAAAATAGGAGGTCTATACATATCTGGTCATAAAATGAGGTCCTCAATAAAAGACTTGAGTGTCATCTGACAAACAGAGCTGAGGTCTGAGTGTGTATGTGCGTTTAGAAGGTCAGTTCACCCACTCTCTGGAATGACCCACCAGACAAGACATGTCTACCTATTTATATATATAATTTATTTATATATATAAAATTCCAGATTGCTTTAAATATCAGTTGCCCAAGCCCCTTAAAGTGCTTTGTAACTGTGTTTTGGTAATAATGATATTATTATAACTATATTATTATTCAAAAAAGGGAAAAGAGGAAGAACGGGCTTTCTTAGCCTGGTCTCAGAAAAAAGTTTTGCTATCTTTTTCTTTTCAGCACACTATTTTGTACACTTTTTCAGTAGATGACAACATCTTCAGAGTTTATGAAGCAAACTGAATTGATGGATAGGTTTTAGGTTGCGCTCTCTCTCCAGAGAACAAGGGGACAACAATGCATGTAGTGATTGCCAACCACCAATAAAAATGAAGGTGACAGCAGCAAGTTCAGGGAAGGTGCCGGGGTTCATCAGGCTCATCATTCATCAGAGATGACAACCAATATCAGTTTGTTATAAATCACCATGAGCTTCACAAAAGGCCCTTTCACTCATTTTCAGGCTGACTTCAAAAGGGCAAGCCCTCAACCATCACATGAAAGGTTGATTTATTTTCAGCTGTCTTTTAACATGATATTGTTTACAGTGGTTTTCAGATCTTCGGAAGCATGAGAGTGAGGGGACAGCACCCTTCACATAATGTGTTGCATAAAGCTTTTACTGTGAGTGCTATAAATAAATCAAAAAATTGTTTATACTTGGTTCCTTTTAAACACTGTGAGTGGACTTGTTAACAACTCACCCACACACTATAGGCCTTTGTGCGGGTGGAACCAAAAAGCAAACAAACAATTAACTTGCAGTGTGACACATAATAGCATACTGGAATTTCCCAAAACAAAAATAGTCAAATGCTGACACTAAAACACTACAGAATATACTCTAAATACATGTTATAGCATGAAACTGAAAAAAAAGAATGCAACTGTATAGGAGTGCCATGTGACCACAACACGACTCATTAAAACAGTCTTATTATTTTAAATGACAAGAGGAGAGTGTGCAGAACAAAAGTCAGCCCACTGGTGTGAGGGCGGCAGCTCAGTATCACTCACTCATTGTCCTGAGGTGTAAATACACAGTATGTAATTTTCAATTAAAACAACAATAAAAGACTTAGTTTGTTGACTACACGTGTCTCCACGCTTCAACTCCGTTATTCTTGTATCATCCAGTTACCACTGAGGTTAGTTGACCATCTGGCAGTGTTTCTCAGGAAAGCAGGGGTATTTGCAGTGCAGCCAGGTGAAGGTGATTGAACAGATTGGAACCAGGTGTGGCTGATCAGGAGACGCTGGAGTCACAGCTGAGACATGACAGCGAGGAGTTTGAGTCCTTGTTCACATAGAAACAGAAATTTCCCTGTACAATATTTTCCTTTTTCATTCTGTAAATGTTTTCCATAAATATGACATTTTTTAAAGGGCTGCGGTACTGAGTGGTCTCACAAATTCAGGGTTTGAAAGCAGGATTCCCAGGACCAATTTTCTTAAATTCAAGGACTGACACAAGATGGGAGGGCCTGGCGTCTACTATTGATTTGCAGCATGCTCTGCATCTGGACAACAGGTTGTCTTTGGAATCTTGAATAAGTCAGCCTTTCTAATTGTTTTTGGGGAGACAGAGATCTCGGGATTTGCATTTTCCAGGTATCATGACATTTTCTCTCTCTTGATTAACTTTACTCGCTCATTCTTCTGCATGGAATCTCACATAAACAGTGGAGAGAGACAATGGGACAAACTTTCAAGGATTTCAATGACCCGTGGGAACCCTGTGAAAGTCAGAAATAACACAGGTACCATCAAATCTAATCTGTAATGAATCAAAATTGAATTCAATTTTACCAATGTGGCTGGTCATCTGAATGTACCACGTTACCTGTGTTGGAGGAATACAGGCTAAACAAATGTGTTACTGCTGTTGTTTCCTCTGAAGGTGTAAAAAGCATTGTGGCCTTTAGGGGCCACTATAGCATTACAGACTTCTGATCATGTCTTTTCTTTTGCCTCTGTAATGAATCCAATACCATGATGAGCAGAACTACAAAATAAATGTTGTTTGTAGATTTCTTTCCCCACACACGCTCATTTCAGGAGAGGCCAATAAGGTTGCCCTCAGAAGAAAACGTTTCTAAAGCACTCAGTACGAGTGACACATGGTCACTGTTTACAGCAGTAAGTCAGAAAGAGTCTGTTTCTTGCATATGATGTGCATCAACAGTGAAGCATAGGGTGGGCAGTCCATGGACAGAGGAGCCACTGTCTCATGGCAGTAAGAAAGTTAGAATAATATATATGTTGGACGAGGGCCACTCTTTAAGATGGAGTCTACTCAGCGGTCTGACGACTTACAGTATCTCTGTGATGTCAAAGGCCCTTGAAAAAAGTCTAAATTGAATCACTGTAATAGACGAGAGGGGAGATTGGGAACAATAAGCTACATGAAATTAGATTTCCTCCAGTGATCAGGTTCCACGCTTTTACATTCAAACAGCATCCATTTGTGACTTGGAAAAAACAGAGGAGGGGGAAAATGCTTGTGGTACTTAGTGATTTGATCATACTTTGAAATGTTAATAGGACAAAATCTGAATGTGATCCCTCTTCAAAATAAGCAGGGCTGGGGAGGGGTTATATTGTGATTGGAGGGGTTAGTGTTTATCCTGTTGCAGCTCTGCTCTCTGCTTTAGAGAGGTTTTCTCTGGCAACCATGATCCAAGCCAGCTCAAATAAAGGGCCACAAGGTTCAAGAAACAAAGTGAGTTTCTGTCACCCTGAGTACTACAGCAGCCAAGCCCCCAAAACAGTGAAGGAAAACATGGCAGCCCCCACAGGGCTCTGAGTCAACAGGCCTCCCTCCTCTACTGGAAGCCAGAAGCTGCTTTTCCAATCACAGGAAAAAACTATCAGCAATTGGTTGTGGACATGCTGCATCAAACTGCTATGTTCACTCTAACACAATATCACAAACATCACAATGACATTTAAGACAAAATAAGTTTTTGCTCATTGACATCAAACCAATTTTTACAGACTTTTTATTGTATTTTTTTAATTATATTATATTATTTTCTTAACCTTTGGTTGACTGCTTGTACTACTTTTATTTGTTTATTTTTTTCATTGGCTCTTGCATGGCATTGTCTCTCTCATTTTATTTCTTTCTTTGCTTTTATGGACAAAAGCATTTGCCACATCTGTTAAATGCTGAATTCAGGTGTTGCATTCAGACATTCAAAACATTTAGATAATGCTATGCTTCCGACATTGTGGCAGCAATTTGAGGAAGGCCCTTTTCTGTTCCAACATGACTGTGTCCCAGTGCACAAAAGAAGGACTCTAAAGAGATGGTTTGATGAGTTCTGTGTGGAAGAACTTGACTGGTCCGCACAGAACCCTGACCTCAACTCCATCAAGCACCTTTGAGATGAACTGGAACAGAGATTGTGAGCCAGGCCTTCTAGTCCAACATCAGTGCCCGACCTCATAAATGCTGGACAGAATGAATGGACACGAATTTCAATAGAAATACTTGAGGAAAGTCTTACAAGAAGTGTTGAAGCTTTTTGTAGCTGCAAAAGGGACCAACTCTATATATCAGATGTATTTGAATATGTCATTCAATGGTCAGGTGTAATGGTCAGGTGTAATGGTGTAATGGTCAGGTTTCCGTCCCCAAGTAGCCTGATTATTTTTATCTCCGCTTGTAATTTGTAAATGTGTGTTTTTTAAGGGGCTATATAAATAGAAGTAAAAATAATTATCAGTTGTTTGCCTGAGTAGAATTATTGTGAAATTCATTAAATACAGCCAGCAAGAAACTTGAGCTTCATGTTAAGAACTTTAAGAACTTCATGTTTTGTGCTTTGCATAAACACTTTTAAGTATAGCGCTGCGTTTATATTCACCAAATTCTGAAAAGTCCATAAAAGTATATTTTCCCTGTTGTTTTCTGTCTGTTTCCTCATCAAATGTCCAAGTCAGCCCATGTGAGAAATCAGCAAGAAATTGCAAGTGGACAAGTGTCCTGCCTCCTGCAGGCTAAAGCCAGGCTATAACTCCTCTCACCCTCGTCTGGTAGCTCTTGATATTCTTGTGCTGTTGCGAACATGTCTGAATTAGACAGGATGGAGGAAACAACAGTGGATAAAGCACCTGAGACATTGTGACCTTGAAACAAAACTCAACCCAACATAAGTAAAAACTTGAATCACCTTGAATGCATGGTGACTGGATACTTGTGGTGCTGAATTAGGTTTTCTCTTTAAACAGTTTTGAGCATATGGACAGTTTACTGATGTACATATATATACACTACACAGTCTTTTTTATGATTCCACACTGTCTTTAGAAATTGCCAGTATCAGTGAAAACATGTGTTTTAATACACTTACTGGAGCCCAATCAAACACACTTAAGAACATGTGCAATCGTGTATTGTCTGTCAAAAGCTATATCTGCATGTACAAGATGTAAATAAGAATGTAAAAAAAATAAGCAAATATCACCATTTAGCAGAAAAGATCCTATTCTCATCAGAAGAGTGTTGTTTCAGTGTTAAATTTTGGGATTTGCGGCCTTGATAACATTGTGTTAATGACCATAAAGTCATCTGGCAGCAGGAAAAGGCAAACAATTACATTTTGATGAGATAAGCAAAAACAGCTTCCATGATTTTAAGTTGGCAGGTTGCCATGGAGATGGCAAGAAGAAGGGGGTCGAGTGGGTGTAATTTTAGAAGAAGAAGGGGCGTAAGTCTGGAGCTGAGCCAGCGCAGAGACTCCTGATGGGGTTTGTGTGTCGCCCCTGGGCTTAAGCAACTTGAATGTTTTCATGTCTTCATATTAAAGTTGTGCATCTGATGCTTTTTGGAACGCAAAAGAACCCTGGAAAACAAGAAGAGCTCTCTTTGAACACCAGGGTGGTCCGGCAGTCTGATTATTCTCACTGCTGACTGGCTGCTTTCAGCTGCCATCTGTCACTGTAGCTTTTAGCCAGATAGGACAGAAAGGTGAGAGTTACATCAAACTTAAGAAGTGAAAACATTTTGAGAGGAACACTAACGCTGATAAACTACATTCAGTGTTTTGAGTGACCATGAATTGATTATTCTGCTCATTCCGCTCAAGGACTGTGTGAAATATCAAGAAGAGGTTGTCATGATACCAAAATACAAACAATACCACATGCTTGTTCTCACTAAATGTCTTGTCAAAGACATGTGAAAGGACATGTTTGGGTAAAAATACTTTCAAGGCTCCAAACAATAAGTTCACAAATCACAAATTGATTCCTCCTGAGGCGAGGTCTAAAGTCTGTTGTGTATTCCCTAAAATTTAAGCCTTTAGTGGCATAAAAAAAGAGCTGGTGTGATGTTATGTTTCCACTATGGTACAGCTCTGTTTGGTATGGTATGGCTTGGAACGGGAAAGCTTTGAGCCAGGCTTGTGTTTTCAACTGAGAACAGTATCTTCGCTTGGTAGGCGGGGTGTGGGCTGAGTCTGAAGGCTAGATATGTAGGGTGACGTAACCAAGGACAACATCGATACACTTTCGACAAGACAGCTTTCTTTCCTGCTGTTTGTTTAAATGGGTTATGGGGCCGGTTATTGTGGTTCTATTCCTAATGAAAACGCAAATATTGCATACAGTACGGTACCAAACCGAACCGTTCCACTTGGTGGAAAACGCAGAGTTATCACAGAACCTAACAAACTGTATATATCAGATCCTTATACAGTATTACCCCCATGTGCTTTTCACGAGTCTGGAAACACTTGGCGTGGACATCATTCCAGATCTTCAGCATTACATCTTCAACTTTCTGATAAAAATTCACTCATTCTACCACAGAGAACATTTGGAGAGAACATATGGAGAAACACATATGCAGTTTGAAAATAACATCTTTTTCAGAAAAAACAAACAACAAAATGCTTCTATAATATAAAATATTTAGTGTGATCTACATTTACACTTGAACAATAACACAACCGTGACTCTTTAAAACCTGGAATGGAACCCTAATGTTATTGGTTAAACCTGTGTTTCTCCTACTATTTCATGCCAACAAATAGCTGCTGTGAAAAAGGTCTATTATACCTGGTTTACTCAAGACATTGCATTACATTTTTCATAGCAGGGATTCACCTCTGTCGTCCTCAGGACCTTTGGTGATCCAGTAAAATGCTCTCCAATTAGCCTGTTACTGACTGCAAAGGCATCTGTGTGCACAACAACTATCCGCCATCATTTTTTACTTAAGCAGCCAGTGAACCAATGTCACCGACAAAGATAACTAACATTAGATACCATGCCGTGTAGCTAAGCCAACTAACTAAGCATAACCAAGCCTTGTTTGTTTGCATACACTTAACCATAACCCTAACTCTAACCCAGGCATTGAAGATATTTTCTGACATGTCTCCACTTTTCTGCAGATAAGTGCTTAATGATGTATATAGTCCATGTTGGCAATATAACAGCTGACTACAAGGTATTTTTTTTTCCTTTATTTTATTTTAATTTTCAAGACCAAAACAAAACAAAGCACCACACCAAGTAGAACAAAAGAGTTGGTGATTGAATTTCATGGCAAATACAGGGGTATATCAGGAATTTGACATATACACAATCCACTTTGAACTGCTGTCACAACATCCATCCATTTGGCTCTGGTGAGAGGCCTGGGCTGCATCCTCTTTGTCGTTACAGCTTTCTCACTGGTTGCTTATAATATTTGTCTTGTGCTGATAGATTAGCTGCGATCTTACCACGGTGTATTGTGGTGAAAGAATAATCCATGACATGAGCAAAAATAATCTACAATCCTTGTATCACCTCCAGCCAGTACGGCTGAATGACTGGGCAGCTCCAGAATATATGAAACTGATCTGCAACTGACGTTTTGCTTTTTGTTTATTTTTGATGATGACATGTGAATCCTCTGGAAAAAATAAGTCACCTCTGCCTACATGATGACTAAACATGTTCTTGAAGAGGTGTCCCATTTTGGATGGCTACATTTTAACCACTATCCCTTGCAACTCAGTTCCAGGGGGTGGGAGAGGGGGTAAAAATGCTAAATGGAAATGGGCCTCAGGCATTAAGTAGCACAGTGGGACACGGCTTGGGTTCAATCATAAAAACCAGAATGCCTGTCAGATTTAGGTCGTGTTCTGGTAGTTTTATTTTATTTTTGCAGTTTTCCTCACCCTTGTTGAGGATTGAGGACAGATGATGTCACACCATGTAAAACTATGACTCAAACTGATCAAATAATGATACAAATATAATTTGGTAGATTTTATTTGTGTATTCAAAACTGGACTTTTTCCAGCTTTCTAGTGTGAGGGACCAAGTACACTGTAGAGTAAGCTTCCTACTCTCCTGGCTTCCATAAAAACTGCATCAAAAAATTTCTGATCCTTTTTCTCTCTCATTCACTCTGACATCTCTGTTGAGGTCAACCAGCTAGAAAAAATTACAAGGGAAAGCTTGAAAAAGTTGGATGCTTTAAGGACCTCCACCTCAAGAGCCTCATGTTATCTCAGCCCTCAGCTTGTGGCCTCGCATGTTGTCTTGCTGTGTCAAGTTAAAGACTAATTAATAATCTAGTATTTGGAAATCAAGTGTAAAGGCCCTAAGTTGGAATGGATAGATTGTCTTCCTGAAAGTATGTCTCCACTGCTAACCTTAGATCTGGCTTGTCCTCCAAGGCCTCACTCAACATCTTATTGCTGTTCTTGTTGAGTTCTTTTAATTCCCTCAGTCTGATGTCCTTTTCTTCAAAAGTCTCAGCGCCGGTACTGTTTGCCGAACGGATCTGTTTGATTAGCCTAATGCACTGTCGTTTTGCTCTTTCAATTTTCTCTTGGAGGGAAGAGAGTTCTTTGTTCAGTTTCATGATAACCAATTCTTTCTGCTTTATCTTATCTTTCTCAAGCAGCTCTTCTTGGAGCAGATGCTCTAAAACATTGTTCATAGTCTGTATGTCTTGTTGAAGTTTGTTGACCTCTCTTTTCTTGGACTTAAGTGTTTCTTCAGTTCCCCTGAGCTGCTCCTCTAAATTCATTTTTTCTTGGTATTCTGGATACGATTCTTTTACTTTGTTGAGAGATTTGCGAAATACCGAGTTGCTGTCGCTGAACAACTGGATGGTGTTCCCCAGAGCTTTATTTTCCAGCTCTAACTTGCACACTGTAGCATCTAGATAGTCTCCCCTTTGCCTGAGCTCCTCTTTTTCTTGTGTGACCTTTACAAGACGGTGAGCATGCCACTTATCCTCCTCCCCCTCTGGAACATCCATTGAAAATGACAAAATTTCACAACGTTTCTTTGTCACATCAATCTTGGCCAGTTTCTCATTTAGTTCAGCCCTGAGTCTCTGTCTCTCCTGCTCAATAAGCTTGAGCCGTTGGCTTTGCATCTCTCTGTAGATTTTGAGCTCCTCCTCCCTCTCCTTTATGTCTTTCTGCAGCTCCAGCTTCCTCTTCTCCAAGGACAGCACAGTATCAGCCTTGTTGTACAGCTGATTTCTAACGCGCTTGATCTTTAACTTTATGATGTTATGCGCCACCATGTTTTCCTGCTTCTTGAGTTGGAGTTTCTTTACCTCCATGTCACTTTTATTGTCAATTAGCATGAGCTCTTCTACCTTCTCTGACAGATAAATCTTTTTAGGTTTGGACTTTTCCAGTTCTTTCTTTAAAAAGTGAATATCATCTTCAGACTGCTTGAGTGTGTTGGTTAGCATATTGGCTGTCTTAGTCTTCTCCTCAAGCATTCTGGTCAATTCATCAATCTTAATGATGGTCTCCTCTTTTTCTTCCAAGTGAACGTCACCCTGCAGCCGAGCTAGTTTTTTCCTCAGGTAGAGAATGCTAGACTCAAGCTCATTAACGGTCATCTGGTGTCTTAACTGCTCTCTCTGCAGTTTTCTCAGGTCGCTCTTCAGGCAGGAAATAGTGTATCTGGTCTTTGAAATATTGGCGAGAGAATCCTTCTCCATGTTCTTTAGGGACTGCAAAAACTCTTTAAAAATGGAGAGCTCTTCAGTGTAATTACACAGCTGGACATTCAGTTCCTTGATCTCCTGCTCCTCATCTCTAAGAAACTGTTCCATCTGGTCAGCCTTCTCCTCCTCACTCAGCGCTGACTGAGTTACAAGTTGAAGTTTTTCTTCAAGTGCAGAATTGTGAGCCCTGGCCTCTTCAATTTTATTTTTGTTATCTTGGATGTTTTCTTGCATTTTTGATATGTTGGACCTCGCAGTCTTCACATTGGACTTTGCCTTATTTAGTGTGCCCTTCCAACAATCCAGCTCATGCTTTAGTGCGCCGCAGTTATCCTCCACATTTTCCAATTCTTTTCGCACCTTTAAAACCAGCTGTTGGGCTAGGGCTTTCTTCCTCGCAGTTTCCTTGTTGGTCTTCCTCTGCGTTTCCAGGAAGTGCTTCCTTACAGAAATAGCGGTAATCATGTCCCTGATCTTCTGTTTGGCCTGTTGAAGTTGCCGTGCACACTGCTGCATTTCTGCATCACGTTTCTGCATCTGCATGACTGTGTTTTCCCATCGTTTGATAAGATGCTGAGTCTCCCGGTGGGCCTGCCGCAAAATCTCTGCAGCCTTATCCAAAGCAAGCTGTGCTGTTATAGTCTCAGCACACTCCTTGTCATATGTTTTACGCTTTTCATTGGCTTCCAAGTTTGTCTTTTCTATGGCCAGAGAGAGTGATTTAATTTTTTGCTCGTCTTGCTTGGCATACTTAATAATGGCCATTGTTTCCTCATCATTGAGTGCCGACTCCTTCAAAAAGGCATCCATCGCCTGCTGATCCCAGTTCATCTGCTCCTTAAACTCCTCTAGCTTCTGTTTGGTCTTGGAGATGCTGGTCTCTAACATATTTCTCCTGTCTGCAAAAAACTGAAGCTCTTTCTCCATCTTAACATTCTCCTGCGTCATGCGGCCTGTCTCGTTCTGTACGAGGGCTGTTAGGTGTTTGAGAAACTCGCCTTCTCTTTCCTTGAACTTACACAGAGCCTCAACGTTATCCAACTCTTGCTTGCCATTTTTGAGGAATTCACTAATGAACTCCTTTTGATCCTTGGTGTTCTCCAGTTTGTTTTTCAATTCCATGAGCTTTGCTTCTTTCATACGAATCTCCTCAAGCAAAGCCTTGTTTTCAGCGTTGGGCTCGGGTATAGCAAAACCCTCATCCCAGCCTATATGTGTTAAAACTGAGTCTAGAATGCTAGACATCTTGCTGCACAGCTTGACAAAGGCTCTTCAAAGCAACAAAACAATAACTCTTTACTGTAAACCCACTTCCTGTTCTCTCTCAAATTGTTGTTTTGTGCCCTTAAGTAGCTACAATACACTAGCTATTTGGATGATGTCATGCCTTTGATGGCTCTGATTCACCTAATTTAAAAGTTCTAATCTTTAAATATTTCACGATGGTTGTCACGGTCACTTCCTGATAACCACAACTTTGTAAATTTAGTGGATCAAGGATGGCGAGAATGAAAGGTGAGGTTAGACGAAGAACGGTTGCTATGGTTCTTCTAAGCGTTTTGAGTAAGTGTGGCAAAGGAGTTGACTGATTGCTAATAAGAACCAATCAAGAAGCAAACTATGAACTGCAATTAAGGAAGTTATGAGAGGAAAAGGGACTTTGAACTGTGGACAGAAACTTTACAAATAAAATATAAAGTGACAAATTATTCTTATCAGAACATTAAGTAGAACTGTGATCTCATTTCATGATTTTCAAAGGTCCCACCCAAAGAGAAATGCTGCCCTAGAGAGTTCAAATGAAAATAGCACCTGTAGCATTTTAAACCCATTTTTGGGGTTCAAAAAGGTTTTGTATGGATGGCTGTGGCTTAGTGGGTAGAGTGGATGATCATTCAACTGGAAGGTTAGGGGTTTGATCCTGGGCCTGGACAAGATACTTAAAGGTGCAGTGTGTTGTATTTTACTTAAAACTGGAAAAGAATCCCCACAGCAAATTAAGGGAGAGCACAGATTAAAGATGAAATTCCGTTGCCCTGGCAACTCGTATACCAACCACCAATCAGCAGGCACATTCAAAATTTCTCCCTAAATGTTCTAGTTATTTTCACATTCAATGTGCCAGCATGTGCTTCTTTTGGCCTAAAAAACACATCTTCTTATCCACTACTGACATCAAGGTTTGTATTTGGTCATCTTCATCTATCGAGATGAATTAATCCTTGATTCTGTGGTTCTCCCTTCAGCCTGTCATCTTAACTAAGGGGGTGTGGTCATATGAGCAATCTGCAATCTGTCAACACCTCTGCTCCTTCGGCCGGGAATTCCTCCTGTACCCTGGCTACTCTGGAACAGCTCCACGTGGAAAGTACTGTGCAGTGGAAATTGGCAGCCAAAAAAAAAAAAAAAAAAAAATCTTGAGTCTTTGCAGTATGCAACTTGTCCAGATTAGCATTCCTTCCCCCTGACACACAGAATCGTAGTTTGACCAACAGGGGATGCACTTCAGAGCACAGAAAAGGAAACACATGAGCTACTGCTGAAGAAGACGACCAGTTGTCAATCCCACTGGTCTCCACTCATATGTGGCATGCTTTATTGTCTATTTTCCTCTAAATGGGAACATATTTTACAAAAGTGACATCATGGGCTATTGAAGAAGACCTAAAACTAGCAATTGAGACCACTAACTCCATAATCCAATATTGACTGATGTTCTAAATCAAGTGGAAGGCTCATTTTCCCATGTATACAAGTCCCCCAGGTGAAGTGAGGGCTGACAGAAGGGGTGGAGGTTTCAGTTCATCATTGGGGTGTCAGGTGAGAGGGTCACTGTTGGCGACTCAACAGTAGCATTCTTTTACACGTAGCTGGAAGTAATCGTTGACAGAGCTGATAACCAAACAAACTGAGTTCCCATTTTCTTTGGCTCCACCTCCTTTTCTTCCTGCAGCCTCCATCCATGCTGCCTCCATCCGTGTCCATATCCTTATCCTACATCTGTAGGACCCCACCTCTTTCATCCGTCCACACCAATCCACCTCAAATGATTTCAGCATTGTTGCCTAATCAGAGTACAGCCGATCCTCACATTTCCACCCTCTCTGCAACAGAGTTGTAAGGTGTTTTCAGACATGAAATCCAGATAATGTCCAGAGAAATGTGTCCAGATATTCTCTGCAGTTTGACAGAGACACATTCACAACAGCGGTAGAATCTCTTGAGGATCCAGGTGAAGGGGTGGAACCTGGTTTGAACACAGAGGCAGGACATTCACCTTTTCACTTGCAGTGGATTATCTGGGGTTTCTCCTGCTGCTTTCTCACATGAGCTAACTCTTATATCACTCAGAGATTATACTTGGGAGCTGGCAGGAAAATCTGGACTATCTCCAGACTACAGTGCATTACTGAAAACAGAAAAAAAGAGAAAAAACAAGGTGGGAAATAAAGATGGTTACATTTTTTTTTTTTTTGGGTGGGGGGAACACAAAAGTGTTACAGATGATTTGCTAGCCTTTTTGGAAAAAAAAGCTCCCCCCAACTAACTGGATCTTCTGAACTTGTTGAGTCCAATGAATACTCATAATTTAGGAGTTACCCACAGGATGTTGCATAAGTCTCACATACCAATCGATTTCAAACGGCCTATTGGCAAAATAAAAGCAGCAACACAGTGGCCAGGTTTTTGTGGGCTTTGACTTTATATGCTGGATCAACATATAAAGCTGTGGATGTAGTAATAACTTACACTGTTTGTGTCCTGCCTTGGTTATGTTAAAGTGATAGGTTTTTGAAGTGTTGTGTGAAGCAGCTACACAAATGGCACTTTTCCATTATACAGTTCTAGCACTACTCGGCTTTACTTGACTCTACTTGGTTTGGGATATAAATCCAAAGTTCAACAGTTTGAAGTTCTTTATCACAGAACTTAGTTATTCTCTTGTCATTAATTATCCAAACTGCTACATTTCTTGTCTGGTGAGGTTAAGGGGGCAAATAGGTAAATCTGATTTCAAACATCAAATAACACTCAGCAGATCAACAACTCCTGTGCGTGATTTTCTCCTACCAACACAGTTACGGTTGGTGGCTGTAGCTGATGAGCTAAAGACAAATGTTTACATTTACAGTTTGATGTGGCACCATTTAATGCTAGAAATGGCCTCTTTTCAATTTCACCACAACTAGGCCAGCAGTAGTTAGTGCATTGGTGGAGATTGAACAAAAGCAATAACTTGAACTTATGAAAATTATGTCAGAAATGACCTGACAAAAGGACAGTTCCAGCCAGTTCTACCTGTAGCTTGCATCTCGGGCAGTACCAAGAGAAAATGATCATATTTGGTCAGTGTTTGTTAATATACTGTACTTTGTAAGTTAATGTAAGTAATGTAAAGTCATGACAGAATTTGATAGAATACCGTGACTTCAGCTGTTAAGGCAAGATAGAAAATATTTGTGTTATTAATGTTTACCTGAATTCACTTAAAAGCAGGAATGTACATACAGTATATCATCAGAGATATGACAGTTATATGCTCTGCATGCCGTATATACATAAGTAATATAAAACATACACACATCTACTCTCAGCACACGTTGACTGATGTAAATTGTCTTTTAGAGGTACCGTATTCCTAAAATTTTTTTAACCATATTTATTAACTGTGCGAGTCAGAGGAGACAGTGGAGGGAAGCTTTTTGAGTATCCAGCCTCTCAGGAGCTCCATTTCAGGCTGGGAGAGCTGGTGGTTCAGGCCCGGGAAGGAGTGGAAGGCAGTGTTCATGCCAAACTTTCTTAGCAGCACTGATGTGTCCTCTCCCCACTGATGAAGCACCAGCTCATCACTGGTGCCATGGCACTGGAACAACTCAGGAAGGGAGAGTCCTTCTTTGAGCCGTTTCTCCACAGCCTTTAACACACACACATACACACAGTCACAAGGTACGAATACATATAAATAATAAGGATATGACCATTTTCTCCTTCTGTGTGTCGCCAAAACAGCTCCCAAAAGAAGAAGCATGACCTTATAAGAACATCAAAAAAAGCTGAACTATCCCTTAAATGATGTACCATAATACTTTGACTTATGATGATTGTAAGGTAGTAATATTTAAGTAACATTAATTAATTAATTAATGTAATTAGGGTTTATAATACATTGAATTCATTAATGCATGTAAAATGGCTGCAATGGTGTAATGTCTATATTATTTTGTACACAAATAAAAACTTGAATCATGAAAAACCCATAATTAAAACAAATATTATGTTCAATTTGTGGCGGGCTTCATGTTCAGGGCTTTTCCACAATGATAGCAAATATACTAGAGATCTGCTTCTTCAGAACTAAATAATAGCATTATTAGCTTTTCTACTGCTTCTGTAAATAACACATGCAGAGACACAAAAAGGTCATCAAGAAACTGTGAATTGGCTACAACACGTAACATGATTAGGATGATTCTTCGAATGTACAGACAGACAATGTCACAATTAGAAGGAGGCTGATTAACCAGAATGATTTTTGATATAACTTTATTGTTTACTGGCCCCGATCACAATCTGTAAACTTTAACTTGAGGCTGCTAATTTACCTGAAAAGCAACAGAATCTTTGTTGAGAAAGCTGGACAGTGCAAAAACTCCTCCTACATCAGGGTGATACCGACATGCCAGATGGAGTGCCATGGCTCCGCCCATTGAGAATCCACCTTGGATTAGGCACAGAAAAAAATGATTTAACTGCAGAATCAGTGGAGGCATATTATGACTATACAATAAATATTATGACTATACAAGTTTCAAATATATATATATATATATATATATATATGCACCTCTGTTTGAGTAACAGCGGCTTTTCCTCGAGCATGTTAATGCAGTCAAAGATGGAAAATACCTCTCTTAAAAAGACATTAAGATGGATAAGACTCCACAGTTCCACATCATCAGCTTCTTTTTTTCACCTTGGAATATGCAGCCTTTCATGAATCTGTCCTTAATCTCACACATCTGGGTACATCTGGGCACACTGTGTACATCTGGGAAAGTGTGCAAATACCCATCATCCTGTCAGAGAGCTGAGGAACGGAGGCAAGTGAGAAAGAGAGGGTGAAGAAATGGAGAAGAGGTGGAATTCACATGCAGGGACCAGCGAGCTCCAAAGGAAACTGACATGCAGTGAGTGATGTAGAGCTGAGCTGTTTATGGACATTGCTTGTGTTTGTGTATTTGTCTCCTCTTTAGGACCTTATCTGTCATAAACACTGACCTAACCTGGTCCTAATGAGGAAGTTCCGCATTTCTAAGGAACTGGTTAAGTTTGGGGCCAAGATTTGAACTGTATTTAGGTTAAGGTTAGGGTTACACATTAAATGGTTATGGTCAGGGTTAGGGATAACATTTTGTTGAGGCTGTCCAAATGAATAGAAGTCAATACAGTGTCCTTGTGCAAATGTAATATGCAGGCTTGATGCTAGAAAAGTGAATAAATGGATTCTTTTATTTCACATTTATGTTAACACGACTAGAGAACAATTTTTTTCTAATGTAATTTGTATTCTATGTCTGTATTGATGGTCCTTTGCACCACACTTGCCTAAAATCAGGGAAAGCAAGCGGTGACCAAAATGTCAGGGTCAGGAAAGCTCAGCTTATATAATCTACATTCATCTCAATCTATGTTGAGTTTGGGCCCATCTTGTTTGTGTTTACAAATTCATAATAATTTGATAGCACCAGAAATATTCTAATTTCTAAATAAAGAAATAATATTGTGTGGTAAGAAAAAGTCAATAACCCTAATTTACCATCAGAAAAATCCTGTTTAGCAATAAATAAAGTGGCACAAATATTCGTAAGATAGCATAGACTTAGGTAGGGCTGCAACTAATGATTATTTTCATAATTAATTAATCTGTTGGTTATTTTTTTTGATAAATCGAATAATTGGTGCATAAAATGTCAGAAAATGTTCAAAAATGTTGATCAGTGTTTGGGAAACGATCTTTTGATTCTTTTTGGAATCCAATAATAATCGATTACTTGAATAGTCGTTGCAGCTTTAGACTTAAGTTGGTATAAAACCTGGTATATTAGGTACGCTTTTTGTTAAATGGCTGAAATCTGTTTTCCCTGGTGTCACTGTGAGCATGCCTGTCTGTCTTATGCTGGGTTCAGACTCAGAGGGTGCACACAACACAGTCAACTCTGAGTATGTAACAATTCCACAAATGTCAACTATGATTTTAATACCGGAACTGAATGTAGTCTGTATGTACAAAATGACCACTATGTGTTTTTATCCCCATACTTCCTGATGCATAACATTTCTAAAGAGAGTTTGAAGAGTTTGAATTCCTAATTATTTCCATGTTGTCAACATGAAGTACAGCGTTTGTCGTATCGACCTGAGTGACTGTATGAGATTCCCACACCTCTGCACACTGAAACGCACTGAAACACACTGCAGCCTGTGGCCAGCCCCTGCAAAAACCTTTTCCATGGAAACTTCTGGCGCTTGTCAGTCCGTCAGCTGGGGAAATGGACTCTGGGTACATGGTGCAGTTTCCAGCACTGAGTATTTATAGTTAATGACAAAATGTTATGATTTAGTAAGATAATATTTCAGCAGTTTCCCAGGAGCATGTGTTTTTTCACTCACTTTGTCTGGAGTCAAGCCCGCATGCGCGCGCACACACACACACACACACACATACACAGAGTACCTAAATAGTTATACATTTCAGAGCTCGGAGGTTAACCCTTTTCCCACTGCTCTCAGCGGTTTCGCCTTTCATGTGCAGCCATGACTCGCTCACATTAAAACACTCAGTATCCCTCTATGTGTTTCCTGTGGGAACTCTTACCTTGCTTCAGCCATAATGTTAATCGCACTTGATCCGAGTGGTTTCATTCCATTGTTATTTATATGTGAATTTGATAAGCAGAATATTTCGGACAAAAAAAAGCTTTTCGTGACCTGAGAATTCCTCCTGAAAAGCTCTTTTTTTATTCCCTCTTGGCAGCAGATGAAAGGACACAGTAACCTGATGAGATGCATTCTTCATTTTATATCATGACAGTGGGAGTAAGGAACAGCCAGCCTCAGATGGACTGAAGTGTGTGTATGTGTATGAGTGTACTGAGAGGACAGAGGAAAAAGGATCCAGTGAGAGAGGAAGGCATTGAGAAATAAAAGACAGAGAGTTGATGATAGAATCCTTCAGTGGAAATGTGGAAAAATCAGCGACGTCCACCAGTGGATATTTTTGTCTCTTTTACAGAATACAGAATGGAGGCGGCCTGGTTGCTAGACATATTTTGTAGTCAATAAAACAATAAGTTGTTCTGAATGCATTCATGAACATTAGAGTTGTTGGTTGGATGTTGAAAACATAGTCCTGAAAGTTTAACATGAAGCACACATGATGTCAAGCCAAATCCATACCAATGATAATCCTGTGTTTGGGGATCCCAGCCTTGACTTCATCCTCAATAATGGACCCTATGGAGCTGCACATGGTGTCTATGGACTCGAGGTGTTCTGGACAATCCCGTGAAATCTTGTAACGATCAAACCAGACAGTAGACAGAGCTCCTCGCATGGGTGTGTATGGCCTAATGGGATCAAGGTGAGTGTCGGAGATCAGTCTTATGGATGAAGCTCAATTTCACTACATCGCTATACTCTATCACCAGGGGCTTTTCAAGAGACTTTAGGGGCCCCAGACAAAAGGTGCCCGAGGATTCTACATCGAACCAAACCAAACTGAATCAAGCTAACAGCACTGAGCTTATTTAGGGTTTTTTTTCTTCAGGGTTGTCATTGCATTCTTTTGTACATCACTGATACTAAATTATGGGACTCTTATGGGATTTATTACAAATTGTGGTTCTCTCACTCATCACTGTGTTCTCTACAATTAAGTATATTGGTCACTGTTACTTTTTACTTATCTTCACTTTTAATTTGGAAGCATGGAGGTCACAATCTCCAGTCAATGGACATTTTACAATTGGCTGTTCTATAAGTAAGAACAGAACTAGGAAAGAAAGCATTTAGGTTTTCAACACCTGTTTGCTGGAACAATCTTCAATGTGAACTTCATCTACCCCTGACTTATTTTAGAGATCTGGTGAAAACTCTGAGTTCAGGGTTGTCTGTATGCAAGTGCTTTATATAGGTTTTTTTTTATCTGGCTAATTATTTGTCTGATTATTTTTTTAACTAATACTGTAACTGCATTGCTGCTATTTTGGCCATCTTATAAAAGAGATCTGTGATTGCATGGGGGACTCGAGGCCCCCATGCAATTGGCTGTTTGGCACCACCCATATTGATCACTATACAAACTTGTATTAGGGCCGTGCATTAAAGGAATATATAAAATGAGGACTTTCCTTTTTAATTAAGAGTGTTTAGAAGTCAAAGTTGTTATTCATTGTGAAGAATAAAGTTGATATGATTGAAGTGCACTGCAGCACAACTGGAAAGATGTTCAGTTTCAGACATCCCAGACCAAAACAGCTACATAAGCTACATATGCATATATCACACCAGCTACATATTTAAAATAGTCACAGTTTGAGATTGTGGCTCTCTGCCTTGAGCTCTTTTTATTACATAGCCATGGTCAGACTCACTCATTTCATATTCAACAGATGATGACAGGCAATCTATCTCTCTCTCCCTAAAACTTTGCCAATAATTTTTCCTCTCTCCTTATTTTCTTGGTTTCTTTGTAGTGTAAGAAATCTCTACTGGTGCTGGAATTGCAATATTTCCACCAAAGGGACCTGTATGCAGAGTGGGTGTAGTGGGACAGCCAATAGGAATACCTGTTTTCTCTCTCTTTTCAACGCAATAGGCCAGATTTGGCAAAGGCTAGAGGAGGTGGTTCTCTTCTCAGATCACTTAATTTACATTATACTGAATGGTTATTATGGACTTATTGATCAATAACATCAACAGGTTTGATTAATCTAAACACAATTACTGAAGGTGGTGTTTAACCTGCAGCTTCTGAGGCTGATAAATGTACCTGACTGGAGCTGTGGGGTAAATGACTCTGATGTGGCTGAAGGCCAGATCTGGCATCAGAACATCTCGGACCCAGGCTCTCAGGCCCTGCCCAGTGTCACCTAGAAAAGGACAGAAAACAATGTTAGACTAAAGCACAAATGGCAGCAGCATTAGAACTTATTCTCCAGGAGTCCAGGATACATGTAACTATAGTACAATCTCATGCACCTGAAAGCATGTTTGACACTGATGACTATACTGTCAAAGCGACCTAATCAGCATCTGCACTTATAAAACTGTGAAATATGATTAAAAATCAACTCTAGACAACACCTGAGTGTTTCCATTCCTATATATTTGTAACATCTAAAGAGAATTATGCCTCTTTTTATTTGGTTGTCTTAACTATGTGATGACTTTTATGTTGCTATTTCTGTCAATCACCGCAAACAAAATCCCCCTCTAGAGAGACAATAAAGAGTTTTAAATTAGAATTGGAATCTCAGTGGCAGCAGCTGTTAACCATCATTTGTGACAGCAAAATGAATGATAGCAGAATAATGGGTGGAATAATACATCAACAACATTAATGAAAAGCCTGTCAACATTAAGTACAACTGAACATGATGAAATGATTTGTATTCTAAATAATAGTGGAGAAAATTAATTCTTCTAACTACTTGCATCTGTGTCTTTCTTCCATAACAACTCGAAAGGCCTTTGCACATCATATGGGATCAGAATAAACAGCAGGGAACAGCGAATAATTCTCCGCAACTCTTCACCTCAAATGTGGAAACAAGTTCTAAAAAAATTATATTGATGTGCTAATTCTGGTGTGTGGTGACATTAACAGTTGTTCTCTTAATTTTTTTTATATCTTCAATCAGATTACTTAACAGTTCCATGTGTAGTTCATAGAAGGGCTGTGATAAAAACTGACAGCAGAAAATATTGTGCAGTACACCTTGCCAACATGTGCAGCAAATGCTGTGATGGTAGTCTTGGCAAAAATAAATAACACCTATGATGCAGTGTGGAATAAGGTCAGTGAGTGGCAGCAAAGGTCACCTGACATGATTCAGTCAATATGCCAAACTTAATAGGGCAGCTGTCGTGGTAAATTTTGTAAAGGACATGGCTATCATTCAAAATAACTGTCTCTCGCAATGTATCATCACATCGTGGCCCCTGTATTGTGATATATACCGTATTGTTGGAAATACCAAGCCCTAGTTCAAAGGTGAAAACTGTGTTTAAACTTAAAGGTCCTAGACAGAAATAGTGAGAATTAAGATATAAAAAACCAACAAGACTAATATTATATAGTTTGTTAAGTAGATAAGCAAAAACATTTAACTCTCTTTATGTTCTCATTGAAATCCATATTTATATTCAAGGTAACAAACCATTTCATTTTTATCACTTTCCCATGATTTATCCATTCTTTATCCATCACCACTATTATCAATTGGTCATTCAGGCTTTACACTAGGGCTGCAACTAACAACTACAATCATAATTGATTAGCCTGTTGATTATTTTCTTGAGGAATCCTTTTGTCCATAAAATGTTGAAAAATGTTGATGATGATCTCAAATGTCTTGCTTTGTCTTCCAAAACCAAACCAAAACGATTCAGTTTCAATGATTATTTTATGGATTTTCTTATATTGGAGCAAAGAAACCAGACAATATTCACATTTAAGAAGATGAAAAACAGAAAACCTGTTTTAATTCTTTAAAAGACACTCAAACATTTTCATTATCAAAACAGACCATTAATTTACAAGTGTTATAATTGTTTCAGCCCTATTAATATGTGAATAAACCCAATTGGACTTTTTGATGCTACAGTACACAAATTGAAAGATGCCTCCTTCCTTCTTGTTAATTCTATATTATATATGTGATTTTACATCTGATCACCAATAGGTATCTTAGGTATCTGAATATTTAATTCAAACTTGCACCACTGTTCACTGAACCCAGAGTATGAACAGAACAGTCAACATCAGCAGCCACGGCTGACTGAGCCTTCTCTCTCTCTCTCTCCCCTTCTCACACACACACTGACAAGTCAAAATGTCCTCACGAAGATATGTTTGGACGTGTGTTGGTCCCCACAAAGGACGGATATACGCATATACACACACACACACACACACACACCTGAGCCATGCAGGAAGATCACTGAGGCTGAATGTCTTCCAGTCGGAGACACCGCACATAACTGTAGCCTCCTTGCGGCAGCCATGACAGCTGGAAGGAAATCACGCGATGACGTATTGCACGGCGAGACCTCGCGGGATTTGCCGGTGGATGTCGTCTTTCTTTTCATTTGTACAACGTACCAGTACATGACATTTTGAGTGACGTGAGAGTGTAGAAAGAGCTTATAAAACATATAACAGGAAGTTAATAAAGTAAAGGACTAGCGCCAGGGGTTATTATCTTAAAATGTTCGTATTAAGTAAAAAAAAAAATACTGGATGCACAAAAGGGTTTTTGTTTTAATCAGTTACTCAATTAATCAAAGTTTTCCAATTTTTCTGCTTCTTAAACGTGATTATTTTCTGATTTCCTTGCTCCATATAACAAAGAAATCATAAAATTTAATATTTTTGTAGAATCATATATTTAATATAAAATGAACATGTAGGAACCACATTTAAATTTGTGTACTAAAGGTCCCGTGTGTAACATCATGTTGGGTTTATTGACAAAAAATGTCTTATACTACCCATAAGTATGTTATAAAAGTGAATAATTCCTTTAAAATTAAAAATATTTGTTTTTTCTTTAGCCTTAAGATCTTTGCTAATCATACATTTGTGTTAAAAGAAAGTGAGTGTTTCTTTTAAAGAATTAAAACCGGTTTCTGATTTTTCAGCTTCTTAAATGTGAATATTTTCAGTTTTCTTTGCTCCATATAACAAAGAATTGTTTTAAAACTGAATAATTTAGGTTTTGTACCAAACAAGACATTTGAGAACATCATAATTTATAGGTTTAGGAAACACTGATCAACCCTAACCACAAACATTTTCTGACCTTTTTTTATGGACCAAACAAGTACTCGATTAACCAAGTAAATGATTTACTTATTATTAAAATAAGACTTAGTTGCAGCCTTATTTTTGTTTTTCTTAAACAGTATAATGAGGTTGCACATAAAAAATCTTTTTTCATGTTCCTTCTTTGTAGTTTGTAAAGCCCCCCCCCCCAAAAAAAAAATAAATAATAATTTAACCAAAGTACAAAGTCATGAAAGATTAAGTCCAGAATAAATTGGCATATGCCTTGCCACATGGGACGAGTGTGTTCACAAGACCAAAAACCAAAAAAGATGGAACAGATTCTCAGCGGATAATATTGAAGATTTCTTTGACTTTATTGGTAAGTAGATACCTGTTTGGAAGAGTCCATGTTCTTTCCCAGGAGCAGAATAATTCCAAAATGATCGATGTTAATGAGCGTGTGTGTGTTTAGATAGTAGAATGAGAGAGAGAGAGAGATTTGATCAAACCATTATTTGTATAGCACTTTTCAAACAAATCAAATGGCATTCAAAGTGCTTTACTTTTGCTTTTTTGTATTGGTATTGTTTATTGTTTTTACAACACTGTGGTTGTGTTTAAATGTACTACTAAATGTACAGTGAAGTCCTGATATGACATCACTGATAACGAAAGAGATTGCGAATAAAGGTCACACCATCTGAAGAAAACACACATTTGCTGCACTTGTGCTTCATACAGGCAAGAGGCACCATGTATTATCTTGATAAATAAAGCCTGTTTTCCAGTTTTGTATAGTATGAAGTTATCTCATGGAATGTCTGGATCTGCATATCAGTTGAAACACATTTGTGGGTCTTATCTTGTATAAACCTCAGCCTTTTTCATTTGGTTTCTGGTCATTTTCCTCCACATTGCTCATAGAGGACCACACAAACAGTGTCCCTGCCCTGAACCAAACTAATGATGTTGAGAGTCAAGTGCGTGTCATATGTTGATTCATTCGAGGCCTGAATCCAATCCAGTTACTGTCTGTTGTCATATACTTTGATGATATTATAAAACAGATGTTTTATTAAGGAAAAGAATCATGATAATGGGAGAGAAATGCAGGAAACAAATGCACGGCAGACTTAATTAAATGTCGTTAATGAACACTTACTGGCAAGTGAGGAGGCAGGCTGAAAAAATAACACAGGGAATCCCAACTAAGATGGCAAGAGGAACTTTAGGAAAACATTAACATGTGCTTGATCCAGTGCTCCACAAATGGCGGCCCATGGGCCAAAACCAGCCCACATCTAATGTCTGGCCCTTACAGTTTGCTTCTTCATGGGAAGAACAATTTACTTACGAGTACTGAACTTAGTGAATTTGCAGCTTTTTCAACTGCTGATTAAAAGAACGACGACCCACACAGAGAATTCACTGACCTCACTCGGAGGTGGACAATTGTGTTTTTAGTCATTATAAATGTAGGATTGGTGTGTTGCTATTTTTGAAAACTTATCAAAGTTGACATGTCGAGAGAGAGAGAGAGAGTGAGAAAGAAAGCAAGAGAGCAGTTGGGGTTGAGAGATCTAGCTGATGAAAGCAAAAAGTGAGTGCTGACAGTGAACACAAATCAATGAATCTAAGACACTACATTTATTATGTGACTTCACTGTAAATGCAAACATGAACTGAGCCTAGTGCAGCTTCTACTGTGAGTGAGGGATGCATATCCATGTCAGCAGTCCTCTTCTCTTACACCAAAGCCAATAGAGAGAGAGTATATTGAAAATTCATGGATAACAACGGAGAAAATTGATGTTTTGTAGCTCATGGAGACACAAGATCTGCTGGTCTGCTGCTGCCTCGTATCATCAGTTTACGCCCTTTATGCAACTCTCAGTAAAATATTTAAAACACAGACGACACACAATAACACATTTGGATTTGCTGATGAAGGCAGCAGTGGATCAACAATTCCTTTGTGTTGTAAAATGTAAAATCACTGACTTTCACGAGGCACTTTGGTGAGGGAAAGAGTGGTTTATAAAGTGGCACAAACTTCAGTTTCTTATCAGAAAAGGCTAACGGTAAGAAAATGTGGCAAACTTATTTTAAAGACTTCAGCAGGTGTAGATTTTATTAGGTAAGTAGTTTGTTAAGTGGTAGTTTTTCCTTGTGTCTCAGCTGTTTTTAGTGAGAGTGTACATAAGAAATGAACATAGTACATAAGAAATAATCCCTCTGGCTGCAAAATGAAATCAGGTTTGACTGACACCATGGTTGTTTTTGCATGTTGAAGGACACCTTCAACCACACCCCAATTGGACTATATCAGATGTCAATCACAGTGGTGTCCCACTCATGTGTGCCATGCTTTACCAAAATTACATCAATATATATATAAAAAAATCACTGACTGAGACAACTGATTCCTCAGGAAAACATTTACCGACAATAGACAAGACAATAGAAAAGACCCATTTTCGCAAAGACTTTCATCCAGAGTTCTTTTGCAACTAGCAGTCGCCCCCTGGTGGCTAACTGCATCCTACTTCCTGGGCCTCACTTTTCTAACCAACTATGTCAATTTAATATTAACTGCCACAGTGTTTTCCCCCTTGATTCCCTTTTCTGCTTCACGTGGAACCAGGTTTACCTGTGTTTTCATCTTGGCTTGCAGTGTATCACTGTTGACCTCAGTATCCTGCCTCAGCATACACTTCCAGCCTTTACTGCTTCACATCAAAGCCCTCCCACAACCAACAGCCTTTCCAGGGAGAGACACATAATTCAACTGACATGAAAGTGCAGTGTACATTTTTATGGAGATAAAAACTATACACATGCCTAACCTTTAAAATTCCAGATAATAGGAAGGACAACACCAATGCTATTAGTCAACTTTGGCACTGTGCACTCTGGGCACTGACTGTAGCTTCCCTTTTAACCTCTCTCATAGTACTTGTCCTCTTTTCTGTAATAATCTGTGATTCCTTGTACCTACAGCATCGGAGCAGAAGTTTTGGATTTGCAGGAATGCTAACTGGACGCCAAGGAATTTTCTGGCAACACAGTTTTATTCACAGGCTTGACTTTGATGTGGATGGATGTATTCTCCATTCTTTCTTTACAAAAATTAAAAGCATACATGTCAGCACAAAGGTCAACAGGGACAGCATATGATACAGTCATGTTTCATGTTACAAAAACTGGACCAATAAAACCGCACATTCTGTCCCCAAGGCATGATTGAGAAACAAATTATCCTGTTTATGACCTTGTTTTAGTCTTGAGTAGTCTCTTGCCCACTCTGAGAACTTCTCATTTGCAGTAATCCCCATGCCCCTGTTCACTCCACACACCTTCATCCATGAACACTGCTGCTACTGTGGAGGGCATCCTGCTGCTGCCACATGAAGGCAAGACTGGTGGTTTTCACCTCACAAAACTGATCCAGAGAAGTTTTGGCCCACTGGCTCATAGCTGAGGTCAGATTTGGGGTAGAGGAAACTGATCCCAGACCAGTACTTTGGGTAAATCCTGTGGCGGTTCTAGCTGAGCCCCCTAACCAAAAACAAATACCATTCTGTATGAACTGTACTTTTTTAACTAAGACATGGAATGGCATGGAATTACAAAAAATACAATTTAAAAACTGGAGAAAAGCTCAACAATCATAAATCCCCAAAATTATGTCTATAACATCAGCATAATAGATGTTTTTTAAGGTTAGCCAACAGTTGTGAAGATAGACAGACAGACTGACCGAAAAATAGACTTCTTCTTTGTCATTTCCATTATACACAAGCAGTGCACAATAAAAAACAAAATTTTGTTACATCAGCTCTGCTGTTTGACAACCTAATTGCTATATGACAATCTAATATAAAGTCACATGAATTAAATCAAGAGAAATAAAATGAAAAGTTAAACAAAACTAAAAAAATTACAAAAAACAACAGCAAAAATATTTTGCATTAATACTATGAAACTTATAGACATTAATTAAATATAGAACATTATATATACTCTTAAAGAGATGATATGACTACATTTTCACTCTCTTCCTTCCTCTTTCTTTTGGGTACCTGAAAACTTAGATTATGCAGGTGGTGTTAAAAAGCCATTAAAAAATGACCAGAACCAAACCGAAACACATTTTTCCTAACTGCTGTAAAACTACTAGCAGGTTATTATTGAGGAATAAATGAAGTGACACTTCACCATAATGATAAAAACACATTTTATGCAGATGGCCCATGCCACACCTGGCAATATACTGCCTATGTCACCCACTTCTAAATTCACCAATGGGTAAATGTGTCTCCACTGGGTATTAAGGAAGCACCTGTTGTCCCCAGGCATCTGTTTTAACCATAACACAGTGCTTCTGTAGTGGGCCCAACTTTCAATATTATTTCCCATTACACAGGAAAGAAAGGGAATGCAGTGTTTTATATGTGCAGCTCCTGCCAACTTCCAAGAGTATTTTTGGAAAATAATGGAAAAGGGAGCCAACTGTCCCATCACTTTGCATGGCACAGGCCCTGCTTGGGTTGATTTTGGAAGGGTGGACACACTCTGGAATGGATCGTTGCCCTTTGAATAGATCTGTCACAGACAGTAACCGGAGAGCAAAGACTTCAAAAAGGAGAGACCTAAAGAGGCAGGAATGGCTTTTTTGCTTTTGATTTGGAGAGAATGAAGTTCATGACTCTGTTTCAATACAGCAATCAGTGACTGAAAACAACAGGTTTACACAATATATCCATTAGAAGCAGAGTTCCCTGCTAATCTTGGATACCATCAGGTAAAATGACTCTGCAGTAGATGCAAGATGATTTTCAGCTACAGCTTGAGATTTGTGTCACTCATTCTTCTTGTTCTCTTCCATTTTTTTCACAAAGTAATCCATACATTCAGTCAGGAACATTTTGGTCACAATTAAACTATTTACTGCAACAAATGGAAATGCATTTAGACTTGGCACTGATGGCCGGCTCTTTAGCTGTTCCCTGGATTTGCTGAGCTGTGTGCTTAGCCAAACAGGAAGCACAATGCAGCAAACCTTACAAGAGAGCGCCTGAGCAAGACATTGAATCACACTTTATAAATCTGAGCCTGTCAAACTTCTAAAGAAAGTTGGAGGCTGAGGTAGAGGGAGCAAAACTGCCTGCAGCATTGGGGTAGCAAGAAATGAGTGAGGGAGGAGTGTTATTTAAATGGACTGCTTTGTTGAGAGAGTGGCTGTGAATGGAGTGTGAGCCGATATAACCACTGTGTCCTGCATAAACTAACGTAAGACTTTATTTACAGGAGAATAACCTGAACCTCGGTAGTGCTACGTACTGTAAAACCTTTTTGATGCTCACTAAATCTTTTCAAGTGTCGCTTTAATTTATGTGGCTTTTTCCACTAATTACCCTCATCTTTTGAAATTTTCCTTTTTTTTCTGCACCAAAACACAAAATCATGTTAAAAAAGCCCCAATCAGTGTGCTGTGACACTGCTTGTCATTTGCTTTGACAAGCCAGGTTTTCCTCTATCAGACTCAAAATGTAAAATGGTGTGATTATCTGTATACCAATAAATTCATTAGCGCTCAACATGATACATACATTCACTCATAGTCTATTGGTTCGCTGGTGCCAATCCCAGCTGACAATATAAAATTATTTTTCTGAACACCATTGTAATTGTTATTTTGTGTTTGTATTTGTATTAGTGTCAGAAATCTCCTAATGCACTGGTGAAATTTGTTAGTATAGTATTGACGAACACACAGAGGAAGTTTACCACTGGCATGGTGCAACTAACGCCACTTCATAGAATCTATGGACCGCACTTTACTTGTAAATAAATCTCGAATTCTGAAACTTTTTTGGTATGTGGGCCAGATAAGCATCATCTATAGTCAAAATAGACAAATACACTGTCCAGTATCCTGTTCTCACAGGACATCAGATAGTGGAGGTACTGCAGCAGTTTCTGCGTTCAACGTTGATGCTCCTTTCATGAGTGATGTCACCAGTCTGAGGAAGTCGTGATCATCTGTACAGATAAAAGGCATAAATGAAACTAGCAGTTACCTCAAACAGTATTTACTGAAGAGGAACTTTCAACTGTGGGCAAAAACTTTTTTTCCGCGAAGGGCAGCGTTGCACCTCTTGGTGTACAGGGTGCCGTAAATTATTGGAAAAAAGTCTTACCTTTAAAGTGCAACTGAACCCAGGAGGCGTTATAATTCTTGTGAATCATTGCAGATGCTAGTTGCCATTTAAACACCTTAACTAACCAGCTAGCTTATTGCTATAGCTTTGTTCTAACATAAAAATTTGCATCTAAGTGACTCAGCAGGTGAAATGGATTCACCTCTGTCAAATGATGACTTTGTTCCACTCTTGGAATCAAATGGGTATGAAGTGAAGGCATTTCTGGGGTCAGGCAGTTTTGGACGTGTGTACTTTTGCAAAAGATCCGACACTGGTGAAGCTGTGGCTGTAAAGGCTATACCAGAAAAAATAGCTCAGTATGGTGAAGAAGAACTGCACAACCTCGAACAACTCAGGGAGCTTGACCCAGAAAAAAACAATTTAATCAAGTTCAATAGGCACTTTGAGCTCCAAGGAAATATTTTCCTGGAATTTGAAAAGCTGGACATGACTCTCTTGGAATTCACTATATGCTACAGCAGGCCATTGCATCTGTCTGAGATTCAAGTAATCACACATCAGCTGCTGGTGGCACTGGATGCTCTTAAGAGCATAAAAATGATACATGGTGACATCAAGATTGACAACATAATGCTGGATTATCATGGCCTACAGGCCTGTAAGGTGAAGCTGATTGACTTTGGAGGGGCCCAAAGTGTCTCCAAACTGGGTCTTGGGGACATCTTACAAGTACTTCCGTATAGAGCCCCTGAAGTCATACTGGGGCTTCCTCTGAGTGAGGCTGTAGACATGTGGTCCCTCGGTGCTGTAATCAGCACAGGGTACCTCCAAGATGAATTGTGTTCAGGAGACTGCGAATTGGCAAACATTAACGATATTGTGCAGTTGTTTGGTCAGCCTGATGATCACTTGTTGAATTCTGGAGTTCATACCGAAAAGTATTTTTTCAAAGATGAAGACTTATCCTGGAAACTGAAAACAGAGTGCAAATGTTCAACACGGTACATCTCCGGGAGCTCAGAGAGCCTTGAGTCAAGTGAGGAGTTTGCTGTTCACCCGTTGGTAACTGACATCACATCTCACAGGTTTACCAGTCTTTATGACATTGTGGAGACTCGCCCAGGTACCGCTATATATGAGGACACAGGAGCCTTTATAAGCCTTCTTGAAGAGATTATGCAAGTAGATCCTGAGAAAAGAATCACACCCGCCAAAGCTCTGGCGCATCCCTTTTTCACCATGAAACACTTTCCTAGTGATTCTGCTGCTTTGAACAATCAAAAACCACCACCCACAGCTAACTTGGCCAAAAGAACAGTTTCTAAAATTGATGACAAGCGATCACAGAGAGTTAGCTTAGATAACACCAATGTTGTTGATAATTCACCTGCCTATGCTACCCATTGTATCGATGAAGACAAGATTGACATTGGGGAGAGAATCACCTGTTCAAAAATAAAACATTTCAAAGGTGACATTTTCTTACAGCCTTTTAAGAAATCCATAAAATGAAAAAACAACCCACAACAAGCTTAGCTGAAAAACAATGGAAAACTAGCTCAGATGACAACGATGAGGCTAATTATTTACTTGCCTCTCTCTGTCATGTTTCTGAAGGAGCCAAGGACTGTTTTTTCAACCAACATACTTGTTGAGAAAACTGCTGTCTCTGCTAACAGAGCAACATCCGACAGTTCCAAAAAAACCACCACGGAAACATAGCTCAGAAGACACCAATGTGGCTGGGACTTCACCTAACTCTGTTAGCCATGTTTCTGAAGAGGACAAGAATAACACCAGTGACGGAAACACAGGTTCAGAAGTCAATATCAAAACATTTTTCAAGGGGATTTGTGAATTTGTCTCACAGCTGTTCAAGAGAGTAGCATCCACTGTTGGCTTAGAAAACTGCTGCTACCAGCCACGAGAAACCAAAAAAACCAGAGCCATCTCACCTGATAGAACAGTTTCCGACAATTCTAACAAACCACCACAGAAACCTAGCTCAGATGACACCAATTTGGCTGAAACTGTAACTACTCCGTTAGCAGGTTTGGCTGATAGAACCACAGGTTCAAATGCCAAATTCAAAAAGGTTTTAAAGAAGATATTGGAGTCATATCATGGCTGAAAGAAGCATCTTCAAATACGCTGTATGATGAATGAGGAACGTTGCTTTCAGCAATGAGAAACCACCACTCAGCTATAGCCCAGTAAATAAACACTTCTCACATTTATAAATTTCCACCACAACCCATCATCACAAAAATGATGACCCATCTGATGTGGGTTGTTAGTTATCTACGAGGTCGTGCTATCTCAAGCAGAAGTGCTTGAGAGACTGTTGAGTGCACAAGTGAATAGTGGCTTGGACTACCAAGATGCCTCAACAGTGTAGGGCACCATTTGGCCCTTTCAGAGCTGTTCACATACTGTGTCTTTTATGTGCACAAATGCAGTACATTATTTTCAGTTGAAACAAATGAGAGTGGCATAATTGCGACTTGGACCTGTTGCAACATGCCTGTTTTTCTGGGTGTCTCCGCACGACACCAAGATGAAAATATCTCATCTTTTTGTAAAGCAGCAGATGCTTTCAGTGTGTCTTTTTATACTGGGACCAAAGATATAGGTCAAACTGGTATTTGTTAACTCTGAAAAAACTCAACTATTATTATCCAGATGAAGCTTGTGAGCCAGTTGTTAAAGCATAACATTGACTAGGACACAGGACTGAGGAAATAGCTGCATTGCTAAGCTACTGTCTGTTTAGATTTATTTACGTAGTTAATTAATTAATTTAGTGAGGCTGTTGCAACTTCAGGCATCTCTGCAACTCCCAGGTTTTGGTTGCGTAGCGACAGGCATGACAGAAGCAAAACCCCAGTTATGCCTTGGTTAAAAACACCTCTGAATTCTTCCATGTGTTTTTCCAAATCTTTTTAGATACAGTATGGCATGTGAACTGCAGTTCTTTTAACTGTAATGATCCACATGAGAACAAAGACAGCTAATAAACTATGATGCTGACAGACTCCTTTTTTTCTCATCTCTCTATACTGTGACAATTTGTGTCTTTTCCTCAGGTCATCTCAGCCTCTTTATTATCATCTGTTGGTCTCTTAAATCCCCCTCCCACTCTTATGTGCTCTGCCCAGTGAGGAAAACAAGGGCTGCTACTGCCAGAACTGTCATTTTGACTGAATACCACTTGTGGAAAGTATAACAGTGTGATTCTGGGAACAGTGCAGGGTCCAATAAATACCATTTACCTTGATAGAGCTAACTAGTTTCAGCAGAAGTGCATGGATCGCAGTAGGGAGTAAGGTTTCTCAGGCAGAATAAACCATAGAGCAGTGACGAGCTCTAATACAGCTGTATAAAACAAATGCAGCAAGCATTTCATACAGTAAGGAGCAGTGTTAATGTTGGGAACTGAGTTATTCTGAGTAACAGTCTTTGTCATTTTTAACTGACAATAAAATCCTCCAGCTGGAGTTAGGCACCAGCGACCCCCGCGACCCTCAGTGGATAAAGCGGTAGAAAATGAGTGAGTGAATAAAATCCTCCACTGTGTTTTTAGCTAATTGGAACATAGGAGTTGCTGGTGTAATGCTGCCTTGTTTGGTAAGTGTGTGTAAATTACACATATAAAATTAATAAAATTACAGTACACATTTTAATTTACTGGTGGAAGCAGTAGTGGATTAAACACCGGCATGTGGTAATGTTAAATCATTGAGTTTCTATTTTGACTTCTAGGAGTGAGCAGATTACAAACTAACATAGTGTCAGTTTTACTGCTCAAAAAGTTTGTCATGGCATGATAGGGTATGATGGCATCATCATACACTAAAGCTGGCATGGATTTTATTAGATGAGTTATTAATTAAATGGCCAGAATCAGTTTTTCCTTGTGTTCCCATGACAGCCATACCGACAGTGTGTCTGACAGTACAACGTAGGTTCTTGGCACAGGGTGCGCACACAGTGCAGTTAACTGTACTGGTTTAGATGTTGCATGAAATATTTAGAGAGATTTAACTTTAACAGGTCAAGCACTGCTGGATTTGATAGTCCTGGCAGCATGTTACTGAGTTCTAATTCAGTTTGTTGAATGAGCCATCACTTTATGATTACAACAGTTAAAGGTCCTTTTACCAACAATTTAGGCATATTCAAAGAACAGGTTGCATTTTCTATTTTTCTAGGTAATATTTAGTTTCAGAGGAAGCAAAGCTTTGCTCAGCAACTGTTTTTGTTTGTGTGTAGACTACAGCATCTACATAAAACCCTGATTCACTGAGACTACACAAATTGATTTTTGCTTATTTTGTGATCTTTCACCTTATATTTTCACTTTTATAAACTGAAAACACTGGTTGAATCGACACAGGTTGATTTGTTTTATGGTAAATATTGCTATATATTATGTAATGTATGTACTGTATACTATAAACATGATTTTGTTTTGTGTGTATAGTATATCAAACTCATTGAAAATACGCCTTGGCTGAGTCGACCCCTCCTCTCCTGAACCCCAGCAGACATCTTGGAAGTCCCAGCTTCACTCTTGTTCTACATTACACTATGGGCACCTAGTTCACCAGAGCTGAGGTCAATGTAATGAGAGAATGGAAAAAGTGACTTCTTTCTTTCTTTCTTTCTTTCTTTCTTTCTTTCTTTCTTTCTTTCTTTCTTTCTTTCTTTCTTTCTTTCTTTCATTTTAAACTGTGATGAATTTAACATGTTGAAGATCATGAAACCCAATAGAACATGAAAAGCCTTCCCACAACAGCCATACTTTCCAGATTTGTCAACTCGGTTGTGTAATTTTCCCAGTTTGTGTGATAAGTGCAGCTTCACTTACCCTCCACAATCCGATGACCAAGGCCATTCTGCCATGCTTCTGCAGTTTCCTTTTCCTGTCAAAGTCAACCTACATTCCTGCCAATAATTTAAATTGGCACTAACAGACTGCAAACTGTGAAGCACTTCCCATATACAGAGATGATTCTAACCCTTTATTGTCAAGACACCACTTTCAACATATACTGTAAGTGTAACGACACTCTAGATCTTGGTTCAGTCAAACATCACTATGTTCCACTCAAGAGCTATTCTTTCTCACAAAATGTAAGGAAACAAGTATTAACTGTGTAAATATAGTTGGTTTCTTGAGCAGCAAGATACATCTCACTCTGTTTTGTTCTTGAGCTTCTTGTTTTGGGAGCCGGTCAGTCAGAAATACTACATCCTGTATATAAATATGCTATGTTCATGAGACAAACACAGTTGAACCTGTTATATTATTCTGTTATATTCATAACCTGTTTGAAAGTTGTGAGTTTGTGATGTTGTGATTACAAGTTAAAAAGTTTTGATTGAATACATAAGTAAACACAGGTAGTAACAAACTGAGGATGGTGAAAAGTTAAAGAATGATAGTTAAAGCAAAAAGACATAAAGTACTTTTAAGCATCCAGGGGAAGGTGACACTGTGGATTCAGAAAAGAAGGATTCCAAAGTGACTCAGAGCTTGCCCTTTTCCTTTTGGAATCTTACAATTATGTTACATGTCTCTCCGCATTAGTGAAGAGCTACTTCACAAGCTCATTTACAAGCTGTGGCCAGGAAACATTTATCAGTTTGAAAGCAGTACACCATATAACTTCTGTGTTAAATATTTTATTGGTTTTTAAAATAATTTAAATGTTTCACTCTTGGGTGAAGCTACAAAGATACTTCAATAAAGATAAGACACTGTGCTCACTGTACTCACTAAAGTAGGGAGCATAAACAGCAAATAAATGAACCAACATATCAAACAACAAATGCTACCAGAGTTTATAAATTGCGCATAAAACGCATGTTAATGTGGCACAGTTTTGAACACAGTTTTGAGCCTGCTCAGCCACACTGTGGCTCCTCACTGACTGCGTCTCTGGTTCTCAGGACATGGTTCAGTTTAGGATTACCAGCTTACATTCTTTTCTGACTCAAAAGTCATTCTGCTCCAGCAAAGCTTCCCTCAGCTCACATTTGTCTCTGCTCACAAGTCAGTCCAACTGCCTCGGGATGTTCAATTCGACACCTGCCAGCAGTCACCCATCTGGAGTCCTTGTCTCCGCTCATAAAGACTTTACTGTCATCTTCATACCTGATGTTGGAGCAACTGTGAGTTGACTGGACAGGAGTGACCTGCAGGGCCTGATGTCTGTGTCTGCTCACGTCCTTTCACCTCCATTACACAGAAAGAGATGAATGTGTCAGACGATGAGGTGAGATGAGGAGGTGTGTCAGACCTTGAAGGCTCTGTTTTATTGAAATGCATGATGTGATGTGACACATGAAAGTATGCCAAGAGGTATTCAGCTGTGGGTGTGGCAGATAAAGAGGAGGAGGTCGATCACTAGAAAAAGTGTTGATTGTTGAAATTCATCTGCAGGTTAAATACTAATTTTTTGAGATTGCAACTCTTTGCCCTGAGCTCCTCCCTTTAGATGAGGACAGCAGAGTGACAGTTGATAATATGTCAGTTAGGGCTGCATGATGAATCCATTATTAATCAATATTTGTTGATAATCAGTTTGAACCTTTTTTTTAATAATTATAACAAGTTTTTCAGCTTTCAGCTTCTTTCTTGCATATTCTTGTGAATATTTTCTTCTTTGCTCCATTTAACAAAGAAATCATTCAAACTCAATAATTTTGCTTTGTGGACAAAACAAGACATTTGAGAACATCATTATTTCCAGGTTTGGGAAACACGGATCAACATTTTTCAACATTTTCTAACATTTTATTGGCCAAACGATTACGATACTTAATAGATTAATCGATTATGAAAAAAAACTGTTAGTTTCGACCCTGGCCACATTTAAAAACAACGAAACTACCCCTTTAATTAAGGAGGTCATCCTTTTTAGTTAGTTGAGTAGAAAAATAGTGGTAACTAAATGGTGCAATCACTCCCATTTTCAGACTCCATTTTTACACAATGTGGGCTGTGTGTGCAGAATCCATGCCTTACATGTTCCAAACGTGCACAGAGATGACATCACTGATCCACACAAAATACCTCTGTTCCCCTGTACACTGAGGCATGCACTCCCGCAGTGGTGGGACACAGCAGGGGCTCAGTGAGGTGGTGAGGGTGGGGGGTGGGCCGGTGTCTCCTCCAGAGTGTCTCCACTGACTGACTCGACCAGGAGGCCTCAGGACTTCCAACGTGTTTGCCACTGTACCCCAGTTTGCACACACCTAGTCTTAGTCCCGCAGAATCACACTGGAGTTCTGTTCATTCAGACTGCAGAGAGAGGGTGAATGTGTCACCTGTGCACACACACGCACATACACATGCATACACATTCACTCAGAAACACATGCAGACACACGCATACCAGCCACGGTGTGGCTCTAACTGCAGACGGTGGGACACTGTAAGTAAAAAAAAGAGAATGGAGAAATCATTACAGTCCTGGGACAGCCTAGTTGGCACCGTCCTTTCCACTCTCACAGAAATCATTAACACAACCATTAGAGTGAAAGGAACTTTTTAATAACCACTAATTACGCTGATTGGAAAATAACATGTTTGTTATTACTGGTCTTGGTTCTGAGCGCTCAGAAGGTTTGGAATTTAAAGTCTTGCACTTTCTGAACAGGCAGCAAGGAGACACTGACGTCAGTGTTCCCGAACACATCAAGATTACCAGAGTGAATGTTGCCATACATTAATTTTTTTCTTGAAAGCTTTTAACAAGACTGAGGTTATGCAGTTGTGCATAATTTATTGTGGTGCGCCCACTTTAACACTTACAACAAATGTGTAAAAAATTGGGTTAATTATTGCACTTTATTGCACATGAACAATGAGGAATGAGAACAGCAGAGTGACAAAACAAAACTAAAAACAAAGTTAGCTATTGTCAGGCAACTTTGGAGAGACCACAAAAAACAAAACCCCTTACTATCAAAAGTAACCTTCAATGGCCCTGTAATAAATGTTCCACTAAAGTTTTTCAGGACAGTGGTACAAAGATGTTGTCCAATATAATATAATAATTTTATTTGATTTCATTTAATTTTTTGGCCAACAGCATGTGATTTGATTTGATTTTGATGTACAGGTTTGATAATCACCTTTCAAAGGTTTCCTTTTTGTTTGTTTATCTCATTGTTTCCTGCATCTGTCCTGAGAGAAAACAAATGTTTGCAGTGAGGGACTGTTCCTGGGCGACACAAGATCTAAATACCACTAGTGAATAGCATGCAGAGAGTTGTGTGGAGCTTAGGTTTAATTGGGATTGTGTGAACTCAATGAAATGAATGTAACATACCTGTGTTTATATTTAAAAGTCACACACTATAGTTTTAAGACATACAAATACATACAGTAAGTTATCATACAAAAATAAAGAAACTCCTTTTATGTGGAACCAAGGGAAAGAAGTTGGAAAGAAATTAAGGAAAAGAACAAAAGAAATGTTAATGTATTCAAATATGCAATCTAATAACAGTTATGTTTCCAAAAGTGTAGCAAAAAAGGGCAACTGGACTTAGTTGAAATTCTTGAAGACGTTTTGCCTCTCATCCAAGAGGCTTCTTCAGTTCTGAACTGAATTTCAACTAAGTCCAGTTACCTTTTTGATACCATGACCTGGATGACTGAGAATCTTCACCAACAGTTGTGTTTATTTCCAGGTAGAAACAAAATTGTGTGTCCTTGTACAACAGTGACCAATTTGTTAAAGCATTGCTTCATGTTACAACTGCGTCAGAAACTCCACAGGAGTCTTGAACATTCCCTAACATTCTTGTATTCATTTACCTCCACTGGTTTAACTTGTACTTTGCTGCAGTGATGCACAGGTGGACACTTTGTTGCTGTTGGACTATATTATGAGGCATCCATGCTGCTTGAGTGAAATGCTCAATACTCACCAGCCCTCCTGGTTATCTCCCCCATGCATGAAGCCATGCAGAACAGTTTGTCTGCCTTTAGGCAGAGTTGGACTGTTTTGAGCGTGTGTTTTGATTATTCCTGAAATACTTTGGAGAGTTTTTCACAACCCCAACAGAAGCAAACCAACATTCCTGGTGTTGTTGGCAGGAGTTGGTTCTCTGTGGAGCAACAGTGGAGATCACTGGATGACATCATGACATGAGGAAACAGTTGAGGACAGTGGGGGTTGTTTTACTGTTTGACACGCAGGTCTAATGTTCTTCTGCACATATTCTTTCACATAGTAAATGTAATAAAGAAGAGACATGAATGAAAGGATAGAAGATGCCCTGCACCTTCTGAACAGCGACATTCCTCCTATCTGTCACTCCCTAGTTACAGCACACTTTTCTGCAAACTATAGAAAATGTTGCATTTGCATAAGAAAATGGTTTCAAATTTATAATATCAACATTTCTACAATGACGCAATTGGTGTTTTCCAATATACAGTTATAGCACTACTCGGCTTGACTCACCTGTAGTATTTTTTTTGCTTTTCCATTAGGGGTAGAACCTGGGACCTTGTACTTTTTTAGTAGAGGTTCCAAGCGAGCTGAGCTGATACTAAAATGTGGCAGCAACAGATTGCCAGCCACTGATTGGTCAGAGAGCGTCATCACTGTAACAGCCATGAGCGTGACATCTAACACAAGAATCAAACCAAACAATCCCAAATTGTAAATCAGTTAAACAGGCTTAAAAATCCCAAAACATGCATTCATCTCCAACATTTAGCAAGGAAATTTCTAAAATGTCAATATTTAACAGAGTCTGGTGTAGTTAGTGACAGCACTGCCAAAAGCCAACCATATTGAGCCGAATCATGACCCATTCAGGCATTGTGTGTTTGTGTCGCATATAAAAAATGACGTCACAGTAGTTTCGCGCAGCCATGCTATGACGACCCTGCCCATGTTGAGGAGGAACTAAAAAAAGTAATGAAAAACAACATGCCTGATACAAAATCGAGTAGAGTCAAGTCAAGTAGAGTAGTGCTAGAACTGTATCTTGTTAAATTTAAAGGCTCAACTGTGTTTTTAGACTAATTTACATAAAAGTTAGCACTGCAATCACTTACAGTAAACTGCCCATTGCATATGGTGACATATGCATACGTAACAGGTTAGATGACACTTATCCTTCCTATGATGACAACGTTACCTTTAGCTGGTAGACTCCAACATTGAATATTTGTCACAAAGCCCGATTTCATCTACTTGCATCCCTCCAGGCTCATGTAGGCTTTCAGGGACTCAGGGAATCATTTGCGGTTATTAAGTTTATCGGAAAGTTGAAGCTAATGGGACACTGCAGGTCTGGAATAATGTCCGCTGCACCACTGTTGCATTGCAAGAATCAGTTGCAGTCATTCTGTTAAGCTTTGTTAATTGTGCTGTGAACTCTGATAGCGTGAAACTGGCTCTGCTGCCATTCATTTTTACTGACGCTTTTCCTGCCAACATAGCAGTGTTAAAAAAAAAAAAAAAGAGTAATTCGATGCTCAGTCTCTGTGTTGAAGGAATAATATTGACCAGTTTAAGCTACATGAAAACTGGTCCAAACAGTGTAGGCCTACCTACCAACTGTCTACCGGCTGTAAAATGGACGTACATAGACCCCACACCTACTTTTGGTTCCCCCCTCCTCAGACCTGTCTTGGAGCATATGACTGTGGAATTGAATAAATAAATATTTTCCATTGAATGTCTTCTACAATGTTTTCCAATGGAAATAAGAAAAGTGCCGTAGAAATTCAACTTGCAGCCTTTCACACCGTAGTATTCATTACTTCCATGGTGTTTTTCTTTTAGTGCCAAAGCATGTCTCAGTCCTGTGAAAGGTATGAGCGTGGGTTGTTTGTCTACCAGCCCTAATACACATTAATCACCAGGTCCACCTACAGCACTGCTTTCATTCCACTGTTTTCCCTTGATAAGATGGTGAACTCCCATACATTCCCTTTAGTTACATCCTGTCTCTGCAATAATCACCTAAACCTGGGAAATTAACAGTAGAATTGTTCATTAACCATGTAGCTGCACTGCAAAATGTCAACTAAGCAGAATTCAAGTAAAACACGTTCAAATGACTTGAAAATCCAAAATGTATGGGTATTAAGTGGCATTAACTAATTGCTTCAGATTTTGACTTCTTCTTTGAGTATTAACAAGTCCAGACCTGTTGTAGTGTCATGTGAAATGAAATGAGGATACAGTAACTCTGACTATTCTTATCCAGAAGATCTGTGTTGAGACCAGTCCATTTATTAGCTTAGGTAACCAACCAGGTAATTATACTCCCTGAACAGAATTTTCATTAAGTACAATCATGAAGATATCATATTTCCATCATAATTGTATCTTTTAAGTAGCCTTTAAATATTTTGCACTGCAGTTGGATCTCAAATGGATTTTGCCGGATTTTTGGAGCAGTAATGTTATTGTAGCTCAAGAATGGAGTTAGAATGCATAAGAAATGAACCCAACTAAGTCAAACTAAAATATTTATTTGTTGCAGTGTCTCTCAAAACAAGTCAGGGACAATTAAATCACATCTATAACCATTTATATTATATAAACAATCATTTTACACACACACGCACACACACAGTATTGTAATAAAGAAGAAACGCAGCTCAATCAAACTATCATGCCTAGAAAACTATAAACACAATGTAACTATTAACATAACTATTAATTTCTTTCCAAAAATGCAAACAGTAACATTTTACATTGTACAAGAAAAAATTATTAAGGATGAACCTTTGGGTCCTTTACTTTGGCTAACTTCATAAATCTTAAATCTTAAATCTACTGTGTAAAATTGTTTATTTCTAGCAGTTAGGTGATTTGATCAAAGCTGAGTTTTTCAGTCACAGTCTCAGTCTTGTCAGCTGAAGTCCTCAAGTGCCAGCTGCTGGCATTCAATTCCACCATCAAATCTCACTAAACTGAAATGAAAGTGGGTCAAAGTCTGGAATGAACATTGGGTGGTTGAAGTGTTCACACTACAAAATTTTAAACTCAAGTCAGAGCTGTTGATTTATTGTGGCACAAAAAAGACTTCGAAACCAATTCAGTTCAGAGAGCTGCTGAATGGGAAAAGTGTTTTCATCTAAAAGGATTTTGGACCAGTATGATGTTGGTGATTCCTAAGAGATGATTCAGAGCCCCAGAAAATGTTTTCCTCTGTGGCAATGAATCTAATCTCAAATTCCATTGTTCTAAGTTACCTGAACATCTGTGATTTTTGTATGTGGGAAATTTATCAATTATATGGTATGTATAAATAGACCTACTATTATGCATGATAATATGCTGTGTATATAGGAGGATTTTCAACTGTCAATGAACCACTTCCTGTTCATCACTTTGAGTAAATTGTACAACATCTGTTTATTACTCTTTCTATTTAAAATGGGGTTGTATCAAATATATGGTATTGCAGCTTTGGATACTATGGATCACCACACTCTTGAGAGGCTAAAACAGTGGGTTGGTATTATTGGATCTGCATCAAAATGGTGCATTCCATGGAAATCAATTGTGGAGTTCCCCAAGGTTCTGTACTTGGCCCAATTCTATTTTTTGTATCTGCTGCCAATTGCATTGTAGTTAATTAAATTCAATAGAATATCCTATAACTGTGAAGCAGATTATTACACATGACAATTTTTCCAGACTGTCCTGTTAAACTGTATGGCTGACAAATGCATTCGACTTAATACAGATAACTTGAAATTTTGATTTCTGCTCCTGATGGCGTCATTCTGTAGGTGATGGAAAGTCTTGGCCTGTGGTTAAAACCTCCCTCCTTGGTTCCTGCTGTCTGCATGAGCCAAGCTGTCAGTTTCAAACAATATATTATTTCACTGTTTGTTCCTGCATTTTTCCACCTTAAAGAAAATCACCAAAATCAGACACATTCCATGGCTGAGTTGAAACCATTTGCATCTGCTGCTGCCAAACTTCTGACTGAATCATCTAAAAATGTCCAATTTCACCCTGATCATCAGATCTTCACACTGGATGCTTGTCACATTTGAAATAGAATTCAAGATCGATGTGATGACATATAAAGCTTTACATGACCTTGTTCCCATTAAACATATTACTTAAATTGACAAACTGTTGCATCCCTTTCAGACCAGCAAATCTCTGCGCTCCTTGGATGAGAGACTGGTGGCTTAAGGCTGAAAGAGATTGTGCAGTTGCCCAGAGTATTTGGAATTAAATTTTTGTTTTGTGGATCATGCACTTGATGAAATTTGTTCTTGACATGTACTACATAAATCAGCTGTATGTCAATTCATGGGCTGCCTCCTTCAGAGGGTTAATTTGAAAAGGCTGACTGCATGACAGCATCATGACTCTGCTGTTCCATTTCAAAAACAGCCGACAAACGTGGTCTTTCAATCCTGAGCATTAAGGATCGAACAGGTGGGTACTTCCTCGTCCAAACTTACTAATGATCCGAAAAGAGATAATAAACAATGCTCATTTGAATATCTGATAGTATTTCTAGTTGCATGTTACAGCCCCCCTATAAACCAGTTGTGCTTCAGCGTCCAATCCAGACATAACTATGTTTTCAGTGTAGTTGGCATGTGACACCCATATTTGGAATATTTCCTATTTTATCTCTTAAATTCCTTCTTTCATTAATATAAAGGAAAAAGCACTGGCAGCAAAAAAAGAAACCTGAAATCTGAAATAGGCTTGTAAAAAGCGTAATCCATTTATTTTATTCTTCCCAGATGAAATGACTGCATGACCTATCTGCTGGTCAACAAATAATTTTTTGGCTGCCTTTGTGCACTCATTGCAAATGATAAATTTTTTACAGTGCTAGTCAAGAAGACAGCTTATAGTTAGAAACCAGCCAGTCAGTTGCACAATTTGTCTTTGTCATTATGATGTCTGTAACCTTCTTATCTGTCAATGAACCATGAGAATAAAGTTTGTCTGTGACAGATGTTTTTAGGATGTGGCTCTGAAAGGAACTTCTGACGTAAAGGGCTTAGATTTAGTGCAGTTGTATTCTTTCAAAAACTGTCTACTTTTGGACAATACCAGCTGTCAGTCACACTGGTGTTCACTCATATGTGCCATGCTTTATCGTCTATTATCATTTTCTCCTAATGAGAGCCTAATTTACAAAATGTACATTATTTATTGCTAAAAATACCTAAAACCAGCGATGGAGACCATTAACTTAAAATGTTTGACGACATTATAAATCATGTGAGGAATAAGTTAATTTTTCCATAGACTTCCATTCAAACATTTGTTTTTGCAAACAGCAGAGTCACTCCCTGGTGTCTAACTGCTACTTCTACTCTACTTCTTGGGCTTCACTTTTAAAACCAAATAAATACACCCCCTTGTAAAGGCTTAGGGCTGCTCAAATCCGATAACATGGTTTCTGATAAGAAAACCATTACGCATCCATTGTATACAGTTTGTTGTATTTCTTAAATGTTTACAGGTGTGAAGACCAAAGAGGAAATCATATCTTAATCTTCCATTCTTACTATGCATCATTTATGTTCAGACCTTTTTTTTCCCGAGTTACTTTCAAAAGTTGGGAAAAAAACTGTATAGTTCGTCTTTTGTGCTCTCTCTTTATTCTTCTCTTTAAATCTTCTTCTTCCTTTATCTAATAATGCATTCAAAAAGGTTTATTTTAATAAATGCATTTTATATTGTTTGCTCTAGTACCCCATTCTTCACTCCTCCCACTGCTTGCCCCGATTGTAAATCAGGGCCCCTTTGTCCATTCCCCACCTATCCAAGCCCTAAGCCCACACTTGTGTATACCTCCTCAGTCAGGTCACTGGGTTTATCCATGGCTCTGTTCGTCATGCTGATGGACAGGGACAGTTGGGTTTCCTGGCACCAAATCAAGGCCAACGCTTGGCCTGAGAGACAACGCTCCATTCAATAAGGGGGTCCATTCCACAGGGGAGATTGAGTAGTTATTCAATCCACCGCTGCCTCTTTCACAGGGCCTTACACGAACAACACACACACAAAGGAAGGCAGAGCGTCACAGAGGCTTTCATGCAGAGGCTTATAGCACAGATGCATGCACATTACACGCACACATCAAATCAAGTACAGTAGACGCTGGCTGGGTTACAAAGATATCAAATGTGCACTTGGTCTTGTTTAGCTGAGTATCAGGTCACTGAAAAAAATAAACAGCAGCTATGTCAGCTTCACTGAGAAAAGTAGCCTCAATCCCACAAATATTCTATCAACTTTGGCAGCAGGCATGTATCTGCATGATGATGCAATCATCTGCTTTAAGGCAAATTTCACGTAGAGACACTCTGCATCACTGCCTTTTGACTTGTGCCAGACCAAAGCAATAATCAAAAGGCATTTTGCAAATGATTAACAGTGAATCACATGTTAAGATCAAAGTCAAAACTAAAGCTTTTGTTCTTCATCCATTTTAAGGTTTAGTAATCTTGTTGAGTAGTCCAGTAAAGCTGCATTCATCATACAGGACAATGAGTTTCATCTCTGGAAGAAGCCATCTTCATTCTTCTTAAGGTTCTTCACACAGAAAATCACAGTATGTATCTCAGTTGTGTGTATGCACTCCTGACAAAATCTGTCCATGCTTTTCACGGGCAGATGGTGTCCCGGTGGATCTGCTACCAGAACTGGATCAAGTCATAAGTGAGCTCCTGCTTTCATCTATGAAAAGAACAGGCCACAAGTGGTAGATCTGCCAGTTCTGCTGTTTTTTTGTCAGTTAGGTCAGAAACATGAACACCAGTAACCAGTAGTGGATCATTTGGTAGACCTCTGGCAGGGCTCCTGTTCTTCCTCACACAAAAGAAACAGATACCAGTCGTGCTGCTGCTGTGATGATACCCTTCTATGGCCCTGTCCAGCTGTCCAGGTTCCAGGTACCAACTGACACTATCAGTAGTGAGGGGTACACTAGCAAAATGCCAAACTGGAGAGTAATCAGTCAGGAAGTAGAAGGAGAAAGCAATTGTCTGTGGTCATCACGTGTAAAACCATTTAAATATTCACGTTTTTTGGGTTTGACTAGTTTTTGCCTCTTTATTTCACCTGTTTTCAGTTTTTTTTGTACAAATACAGGTTCTGAGTGGAAAGATTGATATCTCTGAAGTGTACTGGCTTGGTGTTAGACTGTGATGGTTAATTGTTTTGAACAAATGCATCAGAACCAGTTGAGACAGAAAATATGTTTATTTGTGCACACCAAAGGAATTCAGTTTTGGGTTGGGACACCCAATTCTTCAGGATTCTTTGTACTCATTTGTATTTTTTCAAACCAGTTCTCTGTTAACCTGTTCCGCCTGCTGGTTGGCATGACACACTTGGCTACTCTTTAATCTCCTGTGCTAGAAAATCTAAACACCCGGCTGCTTCAATCAGTTATGCAATTATCCATTTCCACTGCCTGTATCCCTGTCATGCTGTCATACATCCTCATGAAAGAATTTGAATTCTACTTTTTTGGGTCCTAAATTACTTCAGTGAGCAAACTATCTCTAGAGACTGAAAGTTTTTAATAGAATGTTTTGTTTTGGGAGAAACACATTAGAGATTCTGTTATTTCTCAGGAAGGACCAGCGACAGACATTACAGACATTAGAACAACATTACAACACTTAGAAACCATTAGACAATATTAATCTCACAGGCTGGTGTAAGTCACTGTGGTCATTTATCTCTGCGTGTTGCGTGAGTCATTAGGTATTATTAGATAGCTGAAGGGGACGTGGAGGGGGCACAGGTTTGTACTTTTCTCTAAGACCCCTTACTAAGCTGCTCTGTAGGTCACACAACTAAACCAGAGAGCATTCATCAGCAGCTGTGGCTGCTGGGTAAATGTTTCTTTCCCGGTTTAATGTAGATATCAAAGGGGTTCATCATAAAACCAGCGTTGGTCAGATCTAAGTGCTGTTAAAAAAATGCTACAGTAACATGACATTTGTGCCAGAATTTTTATAGATTCAAGATGAGAGATTGTGTTACGTTAAATAAATTAGTTATGCCAATACCAAATAGAAAACATTGGTCGGTTGTCAATAGACAAATGTTTGGTTTTGATGTTATGTTTTTCCTGGTGATTGGGTCTCATTCAATTATGCCCCCCCCCCCCCCCCCCCCGGAGTCCCTTTTGCCTGGGGCCCTCAAAGTTTCTTGAAATATCTCTGCTTATATACTGTAATTGTCAGATAACACCAACTCTTGAATGGCCAGATTTTCCAGCATACAAATAATTTTGTCTTTCTAAAGCAGCCTTTTAAAAAAGTATGATAGTCTGTAGTAGTAGTATGGTACTACTGATGATTTGCTCAGTCATATTAAACTAGTCACTGTATTAAGGCTGCGCAGTGTATTGTTTGGAAGCTGTAGTGTGTCACTTTTAAATATAAACAAATGTCTGTCACATTCACTATGCTTATTAAGTCTCTCAGCTCCACGACTCCCTCTCTCGTTCTCAGTTTAGCAGTGTTTTGAACTTGTGTAACCCAGTGATGTCCCCACACTGCTCACAGAAAGTGATTCATTTAAGCTTGAGACAGATGGCGGCAACATTGTACCAGTAAAGTGAGATGAGTTAAAACGCAAAAAAGCCCAGCAAAAAAAAGTTTCAAAATTGAATTCTACTGTTTAAAAAACCCAGTCATTCAACAGTTTGATGATATAAATGCTTCTTACTCCCACCTGGCTCTGCACTGCCATTTTGCAGGCAGCTCCCTTCCTTATTTGTTTTCTCCCTCAGGCAGCATACAAATAAATGTGACATTGTTTCAGTTCACGGGAACCAAACAGGGGTTGAATAAGAACAACAATATCAAGTTATTGCTGCATGTGCATCTGCAATAGTTAATGGTTGAACATGAAATATTCAGAAAGGTAGATGTGATCAAACATTACATTTGTGTCAGTCAAACAAAACTCACCATGTTTTACTTCCAGGATCAATCAAGAAAATAAGTGTCTAATATAAGCATCATCCATTATGCAGATCGCGGAATAGAGTAAAGAGGGCCACGGCTGTGCTGCTGAACATTACCTGTACCATGTAAAAGTTGCAGAGCAACTCACTTCACATGTGTCTCGCTGTCAACCACCCCACACATGCAAAAAATATCCATAAAATCCATAAAAATACTCTGGGAAATTCCCGGCCCTGTAATGTGACTGAGTAAAACATAATACTATTGTATGTACAGGACTGTGGCTGCGTCCTGAGTCCTGGGTTACTACAGCCCCAGATGTTTGTGCAGGCATCCAGGATTCCTGGCAAAGTCATTTGCTTGGAAAAGTGAGGGAAGAATGTATGTGTATGCATATGTGTGTGTGTAGAAAGTAGGCCCAGCCAGGCAGCATTTGCTGGTGAAGTAGTAGCACGTGAGCAGGAGACACGACAGCTTTGTGGACTTTCCATTCAGCCATGTCGTAGTCCCCCACTCCCTCTGTCTTTTCCACAGCTCTGGTCTCACTGATGCTGCTCGGCACATAATCTGTGTAAACAGATTCTTCATGTGAATACGCACAATCTGTTGACAAGAGGAACAATTTTGGGGCCGTACAAGCCATCTGGTTTGTTTTTCTAATTTGACTAATCACATTTGAGCGTGGCTTTGTTTGTGCGGAAAGCGAAAGAAGTGAAGCACATCAACAGAAATACAATCAGTTTATCTGCATTCATACTCAGACAGATGTTTTCTGGTTGTGAAAAAAATAAATAAATCGGGTGGTAGATAAGATCGAACTGTAGCTCCATTCTCATGTCTCCCGGTGTTTGTGAGACTGAAAAAGTGTACATTGAAAGGAAAATGAAAGTGTTGGTCTAGATATCCACTGTTTACACAGCAAGCCCCAAAATATAGACTTACCCCCAAAAGCTAATTCGTAGCAAGACAATATAGATGATTTGTTCTGAAACTACTTGATGCATTTTCTTTGGCTGAACGTCAATAAGTTCAACTCTGTTATTTTGCGACTGGTTTACCTCTTTACCAACTTACCAAGAGAGCAGTAAACCAACAACTCCTTTGTCCCTATGAGTGAAAAACATTGATTTTTTCCTCTGGGAAATTTGAGGACAAAGGCTTGTGTCACTCAAGTCAGAAAAAGGTCTAACGGCAAGAAAAATACACAAACATCTTCAGAGTAAGACTCAGATATTTACCTTCTCATGGCTATCACTATATTTTAAGGGGTTTTATGGGTATTTGTGTCCAGTGCAAATGCACTGTTAAAGGATACTAGTGTGTGTATGTACTTTCCTGGCATAAACACTGACCTTGTCAGGACCTGTAGTCCTCATGAGAACCTGACCTGGATCTAATGAGTCAGAACCTCATAAGTTTGGTGGCTAAGATTTTAAATTGTGGTTAAGGATAAATCTTTGTCTTTACTGGCTAAATGAATGGAAGTCAGTGCAGTGTCCAAAGAAGGAATAGTTGCGCAAATCTGTGTGTGTGTTCAGCTCATCTGAACCTGTGTACTGATGTGATCCGACCACAGAATGAAAATGTGTTCCTCATTTGTTCAGAGCTGAGTTTTGTTCCCTGCAGCTTGTGCTAACTAAGAGTTAAAAGCATGCAGTGGTTTGCTGTGGATGTGTTGGCCGCCTCCCCATAATGACAATACCAGATCACTATTATCAGGGTGCTGAGGGTTGAGTATAACACCCCCTCCTCACATTATTTTTCTGTCTCCTCAATGTTGGGAATCTCCAGCTCCATTCCAGCCCAGATTTCCTCTTAATTATTACACGTTGTTATCCTAAGTGGGATTTAACACGCACAGCTCCGATGTTGCACAGGGTCATTGAACCAACAAGGAATAGTGTTACTCAATCTAATGTTCTCATCCCTGACCTCACTCACTCACTCACTCACTCACCGCACAAACACTCTACAGATTATATTCAGCCTGGAACTAAACCTCTCTCCCATGGCCCACCCACACCACATCCACATGGGTCTCCCTGTTACACACCAGCTCATCATGAGAGACAGAAATCTAAGCTTTGTAGCAGACCCAAACAGACACCTTTCATCTCTTCTTGGTGGATCCTCCATCTGTATCCCTGAATCGCATCAACACTTAATAAAACAACTGAATATTGTGCAACTATTGCTGTTTTTTTTTAATATACGCAACATGTGATGCTAGTTTAAAAGTTACCTTATCTTGAACCAAGATGAGGCAAAATAAGGCAGCTGCAGCAACTGAAACTAATTACAATCATCCAGAGCCACAGTTGCCCTTTTTTGTGGGTAACTGTGGCTTTGGAGGTAGAGTGGGTCATCCACTGACCCTCTGGTTAGTGGATGGTCCTCTAGTTTTCTGACTGAAGTGTCCCAGAGTTGGGCAGTCAGTTAAAAAAGGACCCATATATCATTCATTTTGTTTGTATTCTACTCTTATTTCATGTATTTAAGTCTCATTTTACATTGTATTGATTCCTGCCACTTTTCTTTGCTGAACTCAGTCTGCTTGCCTCTTTGTTTATATTTTCTTGTTACTGTGTTTGCTCTGCACCAAAACACCAAAAGCCAGTCCCTCGTTTGTTCAAACCACGTGGCAATAAACAGATTCTGGTGACTGTGTCAGCAATGGTGTGGTAAGTGTGTACGAGGTGTGTGATAGAGAAAGAACTGCATAGATGTGCGGAATGAATGTGTGGAAAAACTAAATTACTCTATATGTGTATTTGTGAATATAACAAGTATATGGGTATTGCTACCTACATTTTTTGTTTTCACTTTATTTATGGTCTTAATATTCATGCTATAATTTATTCATTTTATTATGTTTCTATTTCTTTTCTTTTCTATTTACAGGGAGCTGAGCAGCACACACTTTTATGTAACAATAAATAAGTCATTGTCAGACTTGAAAACTTATCAAAAAGTCACCTCACATCTACCATTGTTCTCATATACTGCCATTGTGGTTAAGTGTATTGCCCACTGATTTGTTTATGTTCACTAGAGTCACTTTAAGCAGAACACTGCTCCTCCCCCACAAACTCTGACAAAGTTTGTCCATGTATGAATCTGCAGCACAGAAACCTTCCTATGTGTGGAATATGCATGTTATCTGTCACATAGTTTAATAAATATACTGTAAATTTGAGTAATGCTTAAAAAAAGAAAATGGTTGAGAAAAATATTTGTTAGTAGCATTTAAATGCACAACTCCCACTCTCATTTTCCATGTATTTGAGTAAAAGACATAAGATTTTGTATGTGCAAAACAAAGGCATATTTCTCTCAAATTGTTCAAATCTGTATTTACACCTTTACTACAGTAATAAAAAAAGATCACTTTAAAATGTGCAGTTTGTCAACAAAAAATGCACTGAAACACACAGCATGTCAGTATCTTTTCTAACTTCTTTCTCCACAAAATGGAACCAAAAACAGAAGTGTTTTCACTGAGTGTAAATAGAATTGTCTTCATATGACAAATGAACTGTCAACTGTCAGTCTCTATTTGTGAACTTTTATTTATTTGAGTGCCCACTCCCTCTGAACTCCCCTGTGATTGGTCATAGTCACCTGTCAGGGGGTCAAACATTTCTAAAGCTAAAAAAAAAAAAAAAAGAAAAGTGCTAGTGTCCCTCGCAGATCATTCATTTTACATAGCTAAAGGATATAATAGATTAATGCCAAACAAATCTGTTTATTGTACTTTTATCTGGTGACTGAAGAGCTTTTTTTCTGTGGTTTCTTCTTCTGGCTCCATCCTCTCAAAGATAAGCAGGTGTAGATAAAGGGTGGAAGGACTTTTTAAAACCCGAGAGAGTGACCATGTCCTCTTTTGTTTCTTTTTCTGTCAACCAAAACCATTTTCAATATGCTTTCCTGTTTTTTTTTTTTCTTTTAAACTTTCAGGGCACTTTGGTCAAAGTGTTTTGTATTCAGGCACAAAACAATAAAGTGAACTTGACTTAAACGACAGACAGACAGACGAGCAGGCAGGCAGTCTGGCGCTGCAGGGATTGAATGTCCGGGGCTCCGGGGCTGCCTTCCTGCCTTTTTCTCTTTAGTGATATCTCCAAGATGCCTGTCAAACTTTAGAGGAGGGCAGCAGAAAAGAAAGAAGGAAGGAGGGAGAAAAAAAAAAATCTTTATTCTGAGCTTGTAAGCAATACTTCTTTGTGTCGCTCTTTCTGTGAGAAACACAAAGAGAGTCGCTAATCCAGAGCTCAAAGAAAGTGGGCCTTCCTTTGTAATTACAGATGCAATGCAACAATCTGTCTCATGGACTATTACTGCCGCCACACGAGACGCGGGATGAGGGGAGTGAGAGGTGGCGTGGGCAGGCACGCCGAACCAGACCAAGATGGTATCAAGTTCGGTCAAATTACAGTCAGAGGAATGCCTTGGCTGCGAGCATCCAAATACAAACACACTGCCTAACACACACATTGTGCGGTTAGATCTGTGCTTTCTGCCGGTAGCCCAGCCCCTGAGATTTTTCTCTCTGCTGATGGGAGCCAGTGCATTGCTGACCGCTGATGTCATGGTTTGAGTACCTCTCTCTGATTTTGTGTTATTTTGTGCCGGCAGCTGCAGCTGAGTAACCAAAATCTCCAAATCACTTTTCTCTCCAGAGACAGGGAGCCCTTTCTCTGTGAAATTCTGTGCTCCCCCTGCTGCACACTCACAAAGCGGCTGTGGAGTAAATAAGCCTGTGTGTGAATGATGTATGAAGATGTAGGAGAGAAGCACAATAATACATTGTAAGAATCATATATTGTAACATTTCTATGTTTCAGAGAACCCAGGTTCATTTAACCTAAAGTTACAACGCCTTAGAGCAAATGAAGGAGCTGCATAATGGGAACAAACAGGAGCTCACAGCTCAATACATAATGTATGTGCCAGTCTTGTCTGTGGAGATAATTCATATTGTACATTCCTAGAAATAACATAATACAGGAATAAAGCAATATGGGAAAAATGTAGTTCCTTTGTTTTGTAAATTGAGATGTTGATTTACTGTCCTGGTGGCAAGACTTATAAACAATCAATACCAATGCAAATGGTGTTGTTTTTCAATCACCATTACGCTGTTCAATCATTTTTAACATCGTAATGGCAAGTTTAGGATACATATGTAAATGTTTAAGCCAAAGACAACCATTTAATACAAAAGCTTATTAGTCACTAGAGAAGAACTTAGTTTAAGAAGATCATTTCTCAAGAAGAAATTGTCGTGTAGGAGGAAATGAAAGCTTGAAGTTGTATTTTCAATACTGCCTGTCTTCACATGTACTATCCTTGTGTTTTATTTTCCGGTTACATGTCAGATTTAATATTCATTTAACTTATAGTACTTTGGAGCAACACATTTAACCCTTCATACAGTAAGTGTCAACAGCTGTGTGAGCCCCTGTTGTTCTCAGATGAAAGACTTCCTTTAAATGGTTCCATTTAAGATACCATCTTGTTTCCTGCACATAATTGGAGCAGGATCCAGAGGAGGAGAACTGCTCACATACTTCATTGATTCTCATGTTGTGATGAGCTACTGCAAGACTCATTTCTCAAACTGTGGACTGTGCATCAGTGTTCGCAAGTCAGTTGGAATATAATGTCTCTGCTTGATTTAACGGCATTTGATTTGATCAGAGCATGTGTGAATAAATGAAACCCATTCTCCGGGATCATATGTTGCTGTTGTACATTTCTACAAACCACAGCTACACGTGAGCTCACTTTTCTTGGCAAGCTAGGGAGTGACAGAGGTGAGATTCGAAAAATAGCAGAACAGGACATGTGCCAAAATAAAATGTGTTTAATGTTGGGAAAATTATAAACTTTAACAAAGATTCTTCCCATTTGGATTAATGAGCTTTCAGCCTGTGCTCAAGGGGCTCATTCCTGTGGGCAGAGCAGAGAGAACAGTGAGTTCACCTTTGCTTTCCTCAGTAGGGATCAGTTTCACCCAGTTTCACCCCAGGGATTAAGGAAGTATTTCTGATTCTGTTTCACAGATATGGTGAGCCTTTTCCTAGTCTGTGAGTGGCAGCCCAGTGTTCATTAAAAATAGAAAGAAACTCTCCCACTCCCTTGCTCCATATGCACACATGTGTACTAAAAAGATGACCGTTCAGCCATCAGACCCCGTTCAAGATCAGAAACAATGTGACATTAGCTCTGATTTATAACGTAAGTCACTCCTACTTCACACATGTGCTGACAATCACAGCAATCAACCTCCACCAGTTGGGAGGGAGCAAACTATCAGTGGGTGATTTGACACTTGAACACATATAAAAACAGAATATTACCTATTACTTACATTTTTCAACATCAGCATACAATTCATAAATACTGTATGGCAAGATTTTTTTTTTTTTAAACACTGGATGGTTGAATTTAACAAAGTATGCTGCTATTGGATGGTTCAGATCTGGCCCTTCTGTTGGATCAGCCTGGTTGTTCCCCCTGGTTTATCACAGTCATAAAGTCATTTTAACCACAGAAATTGAGAAATGAAGGTGGTGACACCAGATTACAAATATGGTTAAGTTAACACTACTAAGACACACGTGGAAAGGACAAGGAAAAAATAATAGTTTTTCCTCATAGTGTCAACATCCTGTCCTTTATAAAAACAACCTTTCCATAAAAACACGCTGGAATGTCCACACACCAAATTAAATCAAAAACCAAAATAAGAATAATCAAAAACTTCTGACATTTGGTTCAAACTGTGCTCTACCGCCTTCCCAAAAATGTCCTGCTTGACATGTCATTTACCACCATTAACACTTCCTCTTTGTGAGATTTTTTGCCCTAAAATACTTAAGAACCATGTCACTTGAAAAATGTTTATTTGACACAAATGAAACCATTTTTTCCCCTGTGGTTTGCAGAAAAGTAAAACTAGGCTGATAAATGAAGACACGCTGTCTATATGACCTGTTTTTTGTTAGTTACAAAATACTGAAGTGCTCTCACTGTACATGTAAACATATGGTCACGTTGACTGAAACAACTGATTAATGGATGGTGACATACAGTATCAACCCAGGTTGGCTCTGCTCTGAGCAACATGATCAGCACCAAGCTGATGATGACACATTTCAATAGACCCCAGTGTGGAGATGATGAGGTACAATTCGTGGTGGTCCAGTTGATGATTGGAGCCAGTGCCAGGCTCTCCCCCGGTCTTCTCCCCTGGACAGGAACCACACAGAGCTGGGACCACACGGTCTTTATTTATCACTGGTCCACCATGCAGATGTAATCCCTCATACAAAGTCTCATTCCAGAGCTGACAAAGAAACTCCCCCGCAATGTTAATGCTGCTCTGACTCCCACACCAACCATCCCACCGCTTTCATCCTGTCAGCATGATTTACCTGAGATTTGAAAAGTTTCTAAATATAAGTGGTGTCACTTTTAACAGAGGTATTACTAGTATTACGATTCTTCAAATTATATGTATATATTTTTGAAAGCATCATCTCTGGCTTCAGCCAATTTTGATGGGAGCCTGAGTCTGACCATATATGTGATATTTTAGACTGAAAAAAAGATAAGCAACTGAGTAAATGATTGTTTGTCTCTATGTTGGCTCTGGGATGCACTGGCAACCAGTCCAGGGTATACCCCACTTTTTGCCCTACGTCAGCTGGGACTGGCACCAGCAGCCCCGCGACCCTCATGTGGAGGATAAAGTGGTAGACAATGAATGAATGGCTGAAAAAAGAGAGAGCACTCAGAAAGAGCAAATCCCCAGTGAGGCTGCAACTGTTTCACACAACGTCAACACACTCCCTTATTAGACAAAAATCCTGAAAGTGGAACCTTGTCTGAATTACCACCAAAAATCAAATCATTTTTGACATCCCCAGAAAATTTCACCCAAATATGTGAAATTTACTTATGAAATTTAGTTATTTGAGTTATGCTGCTCAAAAACAAAGAAATAAATGTGGCTGAAAACATAACCTCCCAGGTAGATTCAATAAGTCAACAAGTGCATGCAAATACAGCTCAAAAGCGAAACACAAAATTTTACTTTGGAGGACACCAATGACTTGAAGACTTGAGGATGAGGGTTTCACTTCAACAATGGAGATTGTGAGGTGGAGAGCTTTGTCAAGAAAAGTAGACAATAATTCATAAAATATGTAGGTAGCACAGCCCCATTCAGCTGTCAGAACAAAATAATCACATCACACTTTAGCTCTTTTATTGGGTCACATCATATCACCAACAGAAACACAGCACACATTCTCATCAGAGCTTTTGCAATAAAGAGTCAAACTGGTTCATATAAGCAAGGGCAGCAATTGTACACAAATGAGAGGTGGGTCCAGTTAACCAGAAGCCAATCACGTTCTTTTGTCAAGTGCAAAAGTAATAATAACATAATATCCACAGAGATTATAGTAAGAAACACTTTACAAAAATGTTGTACTTGATTTTGCCATAGGAGGATTGTGGAGTTTGTTTCACATTTGGAGTGATACATATACTGTATCTTGTACTATTTAATGATATAGAATTTTTATGTCCAGGTTTTAAATATTACTTTCGATGAAGTCATAGCGACTATTTACATGTAAAGGTGTGGGAATGGTATATAAAGTTTGGAAGAGCACACACATCCAAATGAAATAAAACTGAGGTGATAAAATGTCCACTTACCAGATGTTACTTCAACAAAAACCTCCTTAGGTTTTAGGTCTCAGTCCTTCTTTAGACGTTTGAAGGACTTGCCTGAAACATCATCTGGTCAGCAATAGAAAGAACATTTTTCCCCTTTTTCTTTTCCTTTAACAGCAACAAAAGGAAATGAAATGATCATGACTATGACCAGTAAACCCCAGCTAGTGCACAGTTAGAGTAAGGCATCTGGAAACACTTGGTTAAGGTTAGGACAATATTCTGATTACAGGTAATAGGTAACAGAAAGGTTTATTTAATTTGCAGATCTGTAATTGGACATGAAACCATCTGCTGCATGAAAGCCATATGTGCTTCACCTCCACACCCTCACTTTCCATATGGCTAAAAAAAATGAGCTCTTTACTTCCTGCATTAGTTCACTAAATACTAGCAAATGCATATTTCTTAAGGGAACAGCATAGATACAGGAATATACAGGAAGACATATTTACTTGTGTTTATGTTGAGTGTTGTTTGCATTACTGGCGCCTGCTGGAGACAATAACAGTTTGGCACAGGCATCAGCAAGCCCTCGTTTGTCCTATGTGTGTTACAGAATGGCTTTAATCATACATTGTTACCTGGTATGAGTGCATTAATGGAAACCTGAGCCTCTACTCTTTGTGGCTTTCCACAGTTAGAACACATCATGTGTGTGCTGCCTGCTGTATATCCAGGATAATTACCTGTCACACACGAGGTACTTACACAACATGTTACCTAGATGTAATAGCATTCATCTAAGAGGATTATGGGTAATTGTTTTTCTGAAAATAATCACTTAAAGACCAACTGATTATTGTTCAGGACCGTGTCTGTAACGTAGACCTCAGAGAAAACACACAAAGGAGTCCTACGGGAACTTAAATAATTTATTTACCACTGGAGCACCACAACAATACTGTGTTACAATACAGCATAGTGGATCACAATAACAACATCATCATAATCAAAACAACAACAACTACACAAAATAACAGCTCTATCGTGACAGAGTTGGTGCCGAGCTCTCATTTCCTGCTATTCAGTAAGTCCACTGGCACTAAATGCCCACAGGGGCCGGGGTCAGGTCGCCTACATCAACACTTTAAAAAAAAGGGGAGGGCACTTCAGACTAACTAAGAAGATATTTTAAAAGAGAAAATGAAAACAGCATCAGTGCATTTTTTTAGTTAAAGAAATCAAAGGTTGTTACTGTTGCAGGTTGGTGGTTGTAGTGAAAGTTTTGTGTTGGCAGCAAGATGACACTGATTAAACTACTATTAAACATTATTACAGAGTGACAGACGTAGCTGCTGATGGATGGAGACACTGTGATCCATCTATAGCTCCATGATCATTTCATGAAGCTCCCATCTCCTCTTTATTTACACTTTAACCTCCTGTCATCTTTCATCATACTCATCTTAGATTCTCCAAGCATAGCTCCACCATCACTTACCATAAACACCACCTCCTTTATTCCGAAGCCAAAATATTTGAGTGGTGGAAATCTGCAGCTGAGCTTAGTGTATGACACGACGTGACATCACTGCCTTTCCTCACCTGATTGTGGCCCAAATCAATTTCTCATTTTTGCCCCTGCCCTTTGCCAGTTGGAAGTGGTTAAAATCTACCCCTATGGAATGGGACGCCCCTGTTGGTGTTGAACTATGGGAATTATTAGGAACTTGTCTAAAACAAGGAGGAAGTGGACCAGTTTATGGTACATATACCATACTTTGGGTACAACATTAATTTCCTTGGATTTGGTTAATCTGGGGGCAAAAAAAAAAAAATCCCATAACCCTACATTTGAAGTGTGCCCTTAAAACACTTTGTTTTGGCCCTTACACTTCACACTACCTCTACCTCAACAGATTAGGACACACATGAACACATGAATGTGCTAAATGGAAGGGTAGGGCAAAGTGGCAGGGGCAAGGGATGAATGGGACTGAGCTGACATGTTATCAGTGTTTTCAGCAAGTGTTTTCTGTGTGGAAAAGCCTCTTACCAAGCACAGCACAGTAAATGGGACATGATGGATGTCTCTCTTCACAACAACACCATGTGCGTTCATATAAAATAGATTCTTCTGCCTTATTAGAAAATGGGATTGTTGGTTACAACATTTAATCAAATGTTACTTTCCTATTATTTTGACCAGGCCTTTGCGCGTTAGTCTTTTTTGCATACAATTTGTACAGAACGAAATTTGACTGAGCGATACTGTGGCTGTTATATTTTTGGACCAAGAATGCTTTTCTTCTAAGGGGTACACATGTAACCAATTAGAATGCATGTTGTTAAAGACATGCCTTTCTAAATAATCAAATAAATGAAGAAAATATGCATACTTATGACTGTTTACAAATAAACAGGACCTTCCTAAAAATCTGACATCACCTGACTAAACCACCACAGTAGTGGAGTTTACTCTCTTTTCTTCAGTGTTGGCTTTGTCTTTCCTATTTTTCAATAGGCAGCATTCAACATTCATGACCAAAGCAGTTCCTGTTTAATCACTGTTGTAATGATGTCCTAAAACAGCTAAGTGATTTTAATTTGGCAAACTGAGGTAATGTATATCCATTTTTAGCTTATTTTAAAAGACCTTCATCCAAAACATTAATGATGTGGCTTAAACTTACATCATACTGTAGGATTACGTGTTATATGACAATTTAACCGATTCAGCTTTTACTTCTAACATTAGAGTAAGGGATGACATCATAGACTATTGTTTTAATAAACCACATGATAATTTTAAGAGACTTTGGTTTGTTTCTCCTATGATGGATGATGCAACTACAGTATACTGTTTCTGTATAATGTATAAGCTGTTACAGTATATCATCAGTGTGAACTTGTTGCTTTCCCATCTCTTCAACTGAATCCAAATTTACAGGGGGCAAAACCGAAAGCACAGACATCTTAAGTGGAATGGAACGAAAACAAACACAGAAATGAGGATGTGGTTCGACAGTAAAGACGGGTGAGTCAAAGGGGGAGGGGAGTGGACTGGTTGATAAATGATGGGGTGGGGGGGTGATGTTTTTTTTTCCTTCAGGACTTATTTCACATATAGACACTTATCACTTATACTTCCAGTGTTTGCCTTACTCTCGTGTCTTGGTGTGACAAGTGTGTGAGGTGGTGCATGTTGCCATGGCCTTCAAAATACCAAAAGACACACCTGTGCAAAAGCTGTTTCTGTGTCACCGTCACATATACTGTATGGATCTGCTGTCTGTGTGTGTGTATGTATGCATGTCACCTGCGGTTCATGCCTTGGATACCACTGCTAAAGCCTGCTGAAATATAATTTCAGTGCACTGGAACATGCAGGAAATGCAAACTATAACCAGGACAGTCATCAAAGTAAGAAATCTAAAATACCTAAAAACTTTAATTAAATTTGTTCATTAAAGAGGTGACAACAGCTGACAGCTGTGCTGTTAATGATATATTTGTGAATATCAACTTTAAAATAATTGCCAGTACATTAAACTCTTAACTCTTAAACTCTTAAATTTAGTATCTAATGACCAAAGGAGTACTGCACCTTAAGGCACTATGGTGGCAGTAAGATATGCCTGGCGTCAGTTTTATCAGCTTTAGAAATAGTTTCCAAATGATATCAATGAACATCTAAACCTTTGCTATAAAACAAGCTTCTGGAGTCATATGTGGACATAGTTCTTCCTTTATAGTTCTTATTCTTTGGCCACAGAGAGACATGACCAGAATAGACCAGCCTGAACCTGCTGTTATCAATATGAGGCACTGTGAACCAAATAGTTCAGCACAATACTGTAGATCTGCCACTTTGCAGTGGTATCAAAGTCAAGTTTCAGGTATCGTGATAGTCCTGGTCCAGTATGTTGTGTTCGCACTGGACTAGCGCTGACGTGTTTCTGTACTTCAGTTCTCCAGCACACAACTCCAGAGACTCTAGGTGCGAAAACACTGCTGCCAGTATTGTGGCGCACAAACAAGTACAAGTTCTGGTTTGACTGTGTTTGCTTGTGTGTGTATGTGAGTGAGTGTGTGTGTGTGTATGTGTGCACAGAGAGATGTGTGTTTGCGCTGACTTGTAAGGACTTCTAGCTGCACTTGCAGGACTTGACCTTCATATTGGAGAGCTGCTCTATTTTGGGGGTCTTGCCAATGTAGTAGAGGATGGTGAGGGGCTCCAGGTCCTGGGAAACACAACAGGGCGATGCGGATGCTTCAGGGTTAATGGTGTTATAAAGGCCTAACACCTGGAAAAGACAGATTACAGCCATGTCGTGAAAAAAATATGACATAAGTGCAAATATAGAACTAACATGAATCACCGCCCAGCTGTTATTTTTATTTGCCTCAAGTGACCAACAGTCAATCAGCCTACACTTTTTTCCTAGCCTCATATAACTGTATAACGAGTATATTGGCTCGTCCCCAGATACTCAATATTGTCCAGTACAGGATCAGTTCAAAGATAGATAGATAGATAGATAGATAGATAGATAGATAGATAGATAGATAGATAGATAGATAGATAGATAGATAGATAGATGCCTTTCTTGAACAAATAAGAGTATTAAAATTAGATTTAAAGACTGTTAAACAGTTTTACATTTTTAAAAAGTGTGATGCAAGCATGTAGCCACGGCAGCTAGTGGCAACAAGAAGCATACTGCAATTAAACCAAAGAAAAAAAAAGAATTGTGGTGTTAATCCTAGCCCAAATTAAGCACTAACTGCAGGAGAAGGTGATGAGCAAAGACAAACAAAAACACTTACAAACATTTAGTCCCCTACAGAATGTCCTACAACAGGCAGCAGCTAGTTAAGTCGAGGTGGTAAATTCAACCACACAAATGTGTTGTTAACAGCTTGGCAGAGTAAAAGATCTATAAATGACTTGATATCGGTACTGATAGATACTCAAGGTAATGTCACTGGTAAAGGCAAGCCAAATTTGACAGCACTCCTTAATGCCTTATTGAGAAATCACATTCACAATGCAGAAATATGTGATTTCTGAGGTCACAGTGACCTTGACCACCCAAATTAGAAGTTCATCCTTGAGTCCAAGTGAACATTTTTGGCAAACAAAATGAGTGCTTGAAGAGGTTCTTGGAATACATCTGTTCACATCAATGGGAGGTACCGACAACTTTACCGACTTTACTGCATCTAATCCCACAGGCTTTTTAATCTGAGACCCCATCCCTCATATGCTACCTTTGAATGCTGGGTGTCAGCGCTCCACAGATATGGACATGCTCCGGCACAGAAGTTGGCGTCGTATCCCTTTGGCTCATGGATCCACCTCCAGCCCAGGTCCTTTTTAAAATCGATGTAGAGTGAACGTAAGCAGCAGTTGTCCTGCACATTTCTATATGGGGAGGGAGGAGAGCATGAATAAAGAGTTTCAGTTGTTTTATTTTCATCAATAAATCCAACTAATGTTGGACACTGCCGCTGATGATGCAATGGGGTAAATGTGGGGTAAATGGGGTAAATGTGGGCTAAGAGTGTGAATCACTATTTAGTACTTGGAGCAGTAGGCGGCGTCCAGAGCTCTCTTGGATCGATGGTTCTTGTGTTGGGACTGAGATTCCAGCCTGTATGAAGGCAGAAGCATGAGGAGGAGGTGTGGAGCTCGAGCACTCTGCCGCCGCCTCCTAAACACCTTTAGGTCACCACTATGAATGAAGCTGTCATCAATACCTGGAAACATAACAAAACCATCAGTACACTGCGTCTGACTGTACAAAAGTACCAGATAATAATATTTGAAATTCATGTAATCACTGAAGAGCCTGGGGTTTCTCCTATGTACTGTATGCACAATAGACAGTATGTTTATACTGGATGTTGTTTTGAATAGAAAAGCTGTCAGTTATACAAGTGAGAGCTGTGTGGATATGTACTATGGATGTCGCTCTTTGGCTGGATAGAGTTAAAACCCTGGAAAACCAATGAATGATGTGAAGAAACTCAATGAGCTGTCTGAGCCATTAAAGTTTTCTGATTTATTTAGCTGTGAAGCCTAAACCACACACAAACCCAACCCCATTTCCAATCAGTCCAATTAATTAAAGCTAGAGCAGGGGTTTTGAACTGTGACTTTGGGCCTTTGGGAGTAATGGATTGTATACGTGCTCCTTAAAAAATTCACACCACACAATTTTCAGAATTTTGCTAGTCGAGGGTCAATCCCCCCCTTGACATGCATGTGATTGGCAGCTGCTACATGTTCATTATTCACCACTGCAACTAAACAAGTCCAACCACATCTGAAACCACAAATAGAATACAACCAATCCATCAGAGAGAAGGTGATGAAGAAGAAGATAAAAGAGACACTGAATAAAATGACTGTGTCTGGGACACATTTCACATGTTTTTGTGTCAGAAAAGATTTTAGTCTAATGTAATGTAGGGAATTTTTTAAATTATTAAACTCCCTCGTCAACAGTCTCTTATGTAGGCCGTAAGACTCCCAGATCAAAAAAGAACAAGTTATGTAGTGTAAACTTGTCTTAAGTCACAACAAGAGCTGCGAGGATAGGGAAGTTAAAAAGTAGCGAGAGAAAGATACAACTGTTGTGTTTGGTCTACAGACAGGATTTCTTGGCACTAATACAGCATAGAATTTACATCACATGACTGTAACAATAATCTGAATCCAATAACCTGCAAAACGTGCCTCCAGCTCCTCACTCTTGTTGGGAATAATGTAGTTATTGGATGGTACAAATGTGCAGCAGGGGCAGTGAAGGCTGATCTTGAATCCACTGTTTCTGTCTGCAGAGAGACAAAAGATATGACAATGTGACTAACGAGTGAGTGATCAGGAGATACAGCAGTGAGGGGATGAGGAGGGGGGAGGAATATACGCTCACCTCTGTGGTTCAGCCATTCACTCACTGCCTCTGTGACGTCAAACGACAGCCACTCTCCCTCTGTTTGGGTTCGTACCACCTTGCTGTCAATATATCGCTGTGTTGGGGATGTCAGATCTTTGTATCCTAATATCTGTGGACAAACCACAAGCATGAAAGGTCAAAGCTGTGAAACAGAAATCATATTTTAGGACTATTTAAAAAGCTTCCAATAGTTTTAGGATTCTGCCGACAAAAAGTTTTAGTCTTTTTGTTTTCCTATTTCTAAATTTTATTTTATTTTTTTGGCTTAAAATAAATTGAATGTTCAATAGGCCAAAAGCATAATCAAGGCCGCAATAATTAAGCAGTGAATCAGTGAGTCCCAGTGTTCATCTGTACCAAATTTTCCACAATAATTGACAGTGTCATGTTTGAACCCAGGCAGCCTTTTTCCACTTCTCATCAAAAAATAATAAGAGCTTGATGTCAAACAAACTAAAGCCAACAGAAAAATGTATATGTTATGTTATAATATGAAATACATGTATTTTATTTTACGATTTTAAGATATAATTATTAGAAAAGTTACAGCATCACCTTGCCAGTGAGAAGCTCATCAGCAACTATTGCAAAATGCAACATACTGTTTAAACAGTAATATACATTTATCTCAGATAAGAAACTTGTAAAAGCAACAATTTACGAATGTGGTGATAGTATTTCTTTAAATAGTTTGTGGTATCACAAACTTTTAAACTTTAACATTTTATAGATGCCAATTCTGTATCAGACCAATACAGTCATTTCACACCTTTTAAACTACTAAACAAAAAACAAAAACAAAATAAAAATAAGTGCTCCCAAGGAGTAAAAAAATATTCTGCTAAAGAAGAAATGAACAGCTCACAACATGACTTGGTTAAAATGCTTTTTATTTGCATTTCTACGACCTGCGCTTGGTAAAGCATTTATTGTTATTGGGTTTTAGGGTTTTCACCAGTATCTGACTGATACAACATAATATTGGCTCATATAGTCAGAAAAGTAGAATTGCATTAACCATTGGTGAGGAGAGAATAGAAAATAATCTTGTGCAGTTCCCTTTTATGTCTGAGTCTGATCTATGGGAACATCTGCAGGATTCCTCTCTGTCAAGTCCAAAATCCACATCAGGCTGATATATTTCCAAACATTACTAGATTAAGTGTTAAGTTTTCATGGTGAAAAGACCAGATATAAATGTGTGTGCGTGAGAGAGATGAATGTGAATGAGGCGAACGTTATCTCCCTCTTTGTACCGTCCTATCCCTTCCTCCCTAACACATTTGCAGATTCTGTGTTTGTGTGAGAGAGTCTCTGTTTGGAGCTGGGTTCAGTCCTGCTGTCATCTCTTTGTCCTAATATAAACACAGCGTGGGAACCGACTGGTGCTGACTGACACAGACACAGGCTGACAGAAAGACAGACAGACAGACAGACAGGGGTGACTTCATGCTCCGGGAAAGAAATCACTCACTGTGTTTAAACTACTGTGGCCATTGAACCCTTGTGAAGAGCTGAGGCATCATTACAGAGAAGAGACAGACCACCTACATCAGTTTGAATAGTAAAATCTCTAATAGCACTGATCGTGGAGTATGATTCATATCCCACCTCTTCCTCCCAGAAGCCAACCATGTGGTTTATAACAAGAACCGGGAAATATTTCTACCCATCGTCCTTGTTTCTGCAGTTGAGGCTAATGGAAGGACTCCTTTGACAAAGCAAGGAGGAGAAGGGATATCAAACTTCTAGACAGGTTCTGTAAATCTTTTTGTTTAAGTGCTGTGGTGGGAGAAGCGAAAGCCAAAGTTGGGGGCGTCGAGTCTCTGGATTGAGCCGTAGAAGAGGTTGCTGTGGTGAAACATCGTGTGAGCGCAACAGAAGAAAATGCAGCAGAAACCTTATTTTGGGACAAAGTCACTTATCTTTTACAGCGTTTTTATAAGATGTGACTGATGATTCCATATATGCAGCGTTTAAGTTCCAGTGGTCATGAAAAGTTATGGCTCTCCACCCATTCATTTAGACAGGAGCGTGCAGCTGCGTGGAGATGAGGTTTCAGCTCAGGCTCCCTTCGGTCACTCTTTACACAACCATATGTGTCATGTTATTTGACAGCGCAGCCTTAGAAGCTTAGAAATAAAGAGTGTATATTACATGTTTCAAACTCATCACACATAGACACGTCACCTATTTTTTCTAATGTGTGCATTCTCTCTTTTCATGTGCCCCAAAACACATGTTTAATTTGGTTTTCCATTAAAATTAAGATTTTTTTGTGCAACTAAGTTGCAGCATTCATCAGTAAACCAGCCACTCAAATCAAGCAAAAAGTGGGTTCGAGCAGAAAGCCCCAGACTCCCCTTTCCCTGGCCACATTGTCCAACTCTGACTGGGGGATCCCCAGGTGCTCGGTAGTCCTGGGTCTGCCCCGAGGTCTCCTCCCAGTTGGACATGCCGGGAACCCCTCCCTGGGGCGATGCCACAATGGCATCCTTACTAGGTGCCCGAACCACCTGAACTGGCTCCTTTCCAGGCAAAGGAGCAGCAGCTCCACTCTGAGTTCCTCCAACCCCAGATGTCAGAGCTTCTCACTGTATCTGTAAGCAAAACCCTAGCCACCCTTCGGAGAAAACCCCTTTTGGCCCACAAATTTCATCATTAAATTAACATTATCATTAAAGCTCTCACAGGCTCAGATTCACATGGGGAAAAACCATGTTGTCACTGGTTAAGCTAGAAACGAGGAGGCTTGTTTTGATGCAGAATCATCAATATTAAGATAAGTTGACTAATTTTTTTTTTTTAATGAGTCTTAAAGCAACAACTTTTATGCTTTAAATAAATCCACATAAATTCCGACTCCAGATGTCGTATCAGAGGAAAGTGTCATTCTACCTGGTAGAGCTCAATGCGTTGCTCAGACACTCGTGCTGCAGGGTTCTGAAGACGGAATATCCTGAGCTCAGCTTTCACCAGGTTTGACGCATTCTTCTCCATGGAGGAGACATCAAATGTCAGCCGCCTGAAGTATGGGTTGAAGTGTGTAGGAGAGATGACGTCTATAAAAAAGAAACAGTGGATAAATGAGAGTTTCATACATGACAAACACACAGGGGTGTGAGGAGGATGAGGGTAAAGGTTGAAGTTTGACAGTAAAGCATTACGTTGGTGTGGTCAGTCACTGAGCTGAATTCTTTCACTGAATGTTTTTGTACTTTTCTGTCACATCATTCACACTGTGACACTTGTTGACATTTGAAGCACCCAGATTATTTACACTTTCAATACATAAGATAGAAACAAAATGCAATATAAAATTCTGAGATTTTTTCACTGAGCATATACCTACTTGTCTCTTGCAGGTTGTATAGGCACAGGTTGTATGTGTCAGGGCTGACACAGAGTTAGTGTCCTATCTGTCTTTTAATGTTGTGTTACTTGACCCCAGACTGCATTCAGGAAACTCAGCTGTGACACGTGTGCGCACATATTTAGGAAGTTATTTATAGAGGAGCTTGATCTGGTTTGTGTTCTGCTAGAAAAGCATGTATTTTCAATATCGGATGAGCATGTTCATTTAGTTAAAAAGTCAAAAATTGTGTATCGTTTTAAAACTTCTCGTTTTAGAACTTCCAAAACTTTTCACAGGTGATTCTTGAGGTTCTCAGCCATAATTGTCCAAATGTATGCAGCTGTCTCATTTTACTAGCTCTGTGTTATGCTGAGTGGTAATGTCACCAGCAACACCGGCATTGTGTGAACTCACTGGACAAAGTTTGACATTTATTTATACTGAAAATTTATGCCCTACAGCTTTAAAGATCTTGCTGCAGATAGATGAGTGACAGACTTTGTGGTTAGTTATGGAGATTATTGATGTCAGGACATTAGAGGACCTGCACCGTACAGTGTGTGTGAGAGAGAAAACGTGGAAATTGGTGAAAGCAGTAAATCATTTTTCCCCCCAACATAAAAATTTAAAGTGCTAAACTGTGTTTAAAGTTACAGACTAGTCTGCAGTGATTAATAAAATACAGTAATAATGGCTAGTTTTACCTTCCCCAAAGCAAGGTCTCGCCCTCCTTACAAAACCCAATGTAACCCCTGGGTGTAATGATGGCTACTTACATTGCAGTTTCATTACATTATGGGACTCACAAGTGACAGAATAAACACTGTCAGTACTTTAAGCACTACAGGACGTTTGGTTTCTTATGACTTTGTCGTAGTTTTCATTCATTTGCCCCTGTATGGCTAAGTGTTTCACACCCCCCCCATTTTCTACTAAAACCTATATCTTCAAACCCACTGACATCACTGTGACATCATCAGGGCAACCTATTAAGAGCCCCAAGAGACATTTCACAGCTGTTTTCACAGGACTCTATGAGGCTAATAAACACAGCTTGGTTTGTAAAAACTGCAGAGTGCTTCTTTAAAAAATGTAACGCTTTTGCTTTCATTCAAAAAAAAAAGCAAAAAACAGATGAGTGTCAGACAGTAGCAACAGGCCCCCTCATTGAGTACTTTGAAGCATGTGTGTGGATATGTTTGACAGACGCTTATACAGGAGCAGGGTGACACGCGCACCACTGCCACATGTGTTGCAATGTCCAAGACAGATGCTGAAAAACACACACACATGCACACACACACACACGCACACACACATGCACACGCACACACACATGCATGGCATATTGCTGGAAACCATGTGTGCAGTAGAGGAGTGTTTGACAGTGTCGCCCAGCACTTAGGAGAAAGAGAGAGCCTGCAGGTCTGAGACTGGTGAAGGTAATGTAAGGCAAAGGCTGAGGATTAGCAACAAAGTGAGATTTGTTTAGATAGAGTATACAACCAGAGCAGCAGACAAAGACTGGGACCAGCTGACAGACACTGACACACACACACAAACACACACTGCACTGACTTCTATTTATTTGGACCACCTAAACAAAGCTGTGTCCCTAACCTTAAGCATTAATGCCTAACCTCAACAGTAGTATAACCTCAGTCTTAGCAATACAATTAATTAACTAGTTCTTAAGGACCAGGTTTGACAGACACACAGACATGCAACCTTTTTATACCTTAGCGTGGACACTCAGAGACATAATGCATTCCCTATTCCCTTACCCTAACCCTAACCCTAACCCTAACCACAACTACTATAAGTGCCTCACCTTAACCCTTACCTTAACCCTAACCTAAAGCAAATTCAAACCCTAAAACCAGATCTAAACCCGGAAAACGCCCTTTAAGGTTTTTGGGACCAGACAAATGTCCCCACAAAGGTAGGTTTATATGTTTTTTGGAAGTACACACATGCACTTCTTTAGGAACATCTGTTCAACTACTCTTTGATATGATCAGTTAACCACACAACAGCAACTCAGTGTATTTAGACATGTAGACATGATCAAGATGACCTGTTGAAGTTGCTGGTGTGAATATTTCAGAAACTGTTGATCTGCATGGATTTCCCTTCATTAGCATCTCTAGTGTTTACTGAGTGACCTCAAAAAGAGAAACATATCCAATATCCTGCACAAGGCGACTGGTCTGAGATGACAGAGAAGCAACAGTAACTCAAATAATCTCTCATGACAACAAGTTAGGCCAAAAGGCCATCACTGAACACTCAACAAGCAGAACCTTGAAGCTGATGCTGCAGCAGCAGACGATCATACCAGACACTGTATTATGATAAAGAAACAAAAGAAAATTAAAGAAGTGCTTTACTCTTCAGTCGCTTTGTTAACCTCTTCACACCACACTTTCATTTGTGCATATCTGTTCACAGTTCAGTCTGGCAAAAATACATGAGTCAGCCACAGCAGTTAAACCATTTACAAGTCTTCATTTTCTGGCTGGTTGCTGAATGAATGCAGTGCTATTTACTTTTAATCCTCCTTCACACACACACACTACCAGCACGGCCATCAGGAGCCCAGGAACCCTGCATCAGTGACTGCAGTTTAATTCGCTGTAATGCACTCAGACACAATGACTCACAAAGCAGAACTGGACATGGAAGAAAAGAGTTTGCATATTTGACACCCAGTTCAACTAGTAAAGTGCAGGAGTAAACATGAGAGACTGCTGGAGAGTTCTCACATGGATTAAGAGAATAGGGACACACTTGAGCAGAGACAAGGACACACAGATGTAGGACATTAGGGAGGGAAACAGCATGTCTTACTATCTCTTGTTCACAACTTTGTTTATATTTAAGTTACTTGGTTTCAATTCTCCTTTTCTGCACTTTGTAGCATTATTAACAAAAGTGTTATTCAAAAAATATGTATTATTATTTATCATTAATAACATCAATTATGGGACATTTTGTTGTGTCTTTTATCTTGTTTTAGTAAGTTTCTGATGCTGTGTTTATACCTGTAGAAGGATGAGAATGTCGTCTGTAACATAAAGGCTGGAAAAGAGCCCAGGAAACCACAGTCATTTTCCAATCCGCTCCATGGAAATAAAAGTTACTCTTTTCACTGTATCATTGATGAGGAGACGGGAATCAGCTCATTTACCAAGTGGGTCAAATGTAGGTAGCATGTGTACTGAATAGACGTCATTGTCATCCTGAGCTGAGATCTGGTGACAGTGGAGGCCATCGCGTTTGATAAATTACGTTCACATTCCCTGTCTATAATCTCTGCGATGTACTTGTTTTAGTGAGCTCTGACCACGTCAGTGGGAAATCTTACATTTGCTTGATGAGAAATCGTTACATCCTACGTGGACGCGGAGTATGTGTGCAAGCGAGCAGAAGGCGGAAACGCACCGCAGCAGCAGCAGGTTCTGGTCGACAGAAGAATTCAGTGTGTGATTCAGCTTCTGGCTGAAGCTTGCAGCCAACGCTCAGGATTCTCACAGTGACCTGTGAAATACCTCTGCTGCTGTGGTGCCTCCTCATCGTCTCTCTTACCATCAGCCAAAAGGGTTTGGACAAATACAGTGGCTTTGAGCAAAAAAAAAAAAGAAATAATAATAATAATAAAAAAAATTAAAACAAAATAAAAACTGTAACTGTAAAATCATGTTTGCTGACAAGGCCATTATCATCATCATATCCAAATATAATCACCTGTTCTGTACTTGTAGATGTGGAGATAGGAGGATTGGCCTGAGCTTTGAGAGAAAGGAAGAATCCAGAAGGATTAAGCTAAGATAAAGCAGTTGGAGAACTTTGAGCTGCGCTGAATTACCTTGAAATGTAATGAAGAAGGCTGAGAAGAGACTGAGGAGATGAGAGAATGAGAAGGACTGTGACCTCTCCGTGCACAGCCTGCAGAAAATTATAAAACGAACAAGTTCTTCAACTTCAAGTGCTGCTCATTCAGTGACCGTTGGAAAACAAAGATCCTCAGTGAAAAAGAATCTGCACAAACACATGTTCTGTGAAAAATCAGGAACTTTACAAGGACAACAGGGTTTATCTCGCGACACTGCACAAGTTGGTTAGAAAACCACATCCTCCTAAAACCACCACCGACTGTTCAAAGGCTGATTTCACCAATATGGGTTACACTCTGAACATGTCACCAATCAGATCACACTAGACCATGTTCACATTTTAAGTCTTTAAATTGTGATATTCTAATTTGATTTTTTTTTTCCTTTCTCAAAAGTATTTTACAGATTTTATACACATTCACATACATGTTGTAAATCCTGACACATGGTAAATGGTCTGGATTTAGAGGCATGTATTTCTCTGCTGAATATACTGTGAAGTGGTTCACCTCTGTGTGTAAAAAAACACTTTATAATTATAAAGCACTTTATCATGTGTAGTTGTTGGAGTTTGGAGCAGGTGCTCTTGATGGGTGGGGTAGATGTTAAAGGTTTGTACGATTATTGAACATTTGCGAAATATTGAAGGATAAATAAATAAAATATAAATATTAAATTATAGACTTTTGGGTTAGTTGTGTTCTTTGGACAATGACAAATGTAATGCTTTCATATAACACAATTCATTCTGCATGATTTTGAATTTCTACACAGACAGCCTTTCTTGACAACTGACCTATATTCTCCTCTAAAAACAGAGAAGCTCTTTTGTGGCATTTTTATACAAGTCAAGCTCTAATTTCTGAGTTCTGACACACCTGTGATCACACCCTTTTTATATTTGAATGTTGTATCTTATAAAGAAAATTTCGCGCAAAATCTGTATAACAAAAAATCTGAGTGTAACGTAAACAAGGTGCTTCATTGTCACAGGCTTGTATTTGTTTCAGGGATTTGCTTCAACATAAAAGTACCATACGTCATCATGCTTCACTAAATCCATATGTTCTTATGTATGTTCTTGCACAAAACATGAGGAGCAGCTGAGGCTTAATGTGAATTTTGTTCACTTAGCTGTTATTTTTATATTCATAAACAAAGTATTGGACAGTAAAATGTCAATAGTTGAGGGGTCAGGGATCAAACCTGTTATAATTCATCCGCGGGGGGAACATAAATGTCTGATGAGAGATGGAATGAGTGGGAGAATAGTTAACCAACCCTTCATAGTTGAAATCCACTTAAAAGTACTGTGGGGTTGAGTGAAAACAGCAGAAACCTGATCAAAAACTACAGACTTTCTTTCTTTTCTGTGTGCATTCGTTTGATCTGACAAGCTCACATCAACCTCCGCATGGTTGATGCTCATGCTCCTGATCTGTGGCCAGCATAAAACAGCATGCAGTTTGAGCAGCTGAGGCAGATGAGCCAAGACTAACGATGCTCTTTCTCATTTCCTTCCCATTCGTCAGCAGAGAAATTCACACTTCCAGCTCCTGGAGAAACGGGAGTGTTTACACAAACTGCTGCTGGGCCTCATGAATGAGCCCACTGTGCTTCAACAAAACACTGGATGCATTGAGCAGAGGTTCAGAGGAGGGATACAGCCCTGCTGACACATGCTGTGCGTGGCAGACACTCACATCCATGATCTACTGCTCCTGATGGACATTCACAAAGAGAGCACAGTACTTGGTTTGGACTCATATCTGCTTTCTTCCGAAGTGATAATTCTTTTTTATATTGTTTTAAAATCATGATGAGAAGCCCAGAAAACATTATAAATATAGAGATGGCTTAATACCACTGTTACCTACCTACCTACAAAGATTTCAGTCCAATAAAGTTGTTTCACATCTTTTTTTTTAAAACATATTTGTGCTAGCCACTTTAAAAATATAATGCTCCAACTCTGTAACAAATATTCTACTCCCATAAAAAGAAATAAACAGCCCATAATGTTTAACAATTAAAATAAAATAGCTGTTTAATTATTGAAGCATGTTATATTTAGGATTTCTGGGTTGTATCGTATTCCATATTTTTCTTTTTCTGAAATCCAATCCTGTGTTTTGACTCATATCAGACCAATATCGATACAGAATATTGTGTCAGCTCATCCCTAAACATAATTTACAAAAATAATCGTTGTGGTGGGTTTTTAGCACCAGAGACTTAAAAAAACACACATTTCAGTTCATTCATGGCATAATATATATACTGACAGTGACAAAGGTTGTTTCAAACATAAGCTGCTTTCATTTTCCTGTAATTATCCAGTGGGGCTGTATATAAGAATGCAAATGTATGCAAAAGTCACTGTGGACCTTTTCCGGAACTTCTCCTGCCAGCTCCGTTATCAGATTTCCGGACTCCTGACAGCCTAATAGCTATCAGCAGGACCTTGCAAACTCAGTAGGTTTCAAGCAAACATTATGCCCAAACATGACTAACAGGAAAGAGTTTAAACCTGTTGACTCAAAGCAGTGCCTGTTTCCAAGATTTGCCTATATAGTGTCAACATAATGAGCCATACACATGTGCTGAACAGAGCACAATTCGAGACAGTGTTTCCATGAAATGCATTCAGCTGTGGCTGAAGCTTTAAGCCTAATTCATACACAATTCTCACTCTGATTTGCCACCAATATGTTTTGTCAAAATCCCCTCAAATCAACACTTGATTGGCAAATGATTTAAGACCTGAGTTGAGGAAACCTGAACAGGAATAATGGGGATCCACCAGAGAGAACCATGGTCACGATCTGTTACATCTATTTACTTTATACAGTATACAGTATTTAAAACATGATATTTTGCACAGGCACAAAAAGGCAGACCGGGGACACACACCAAGACCAAAAACTTTATTCATTTTATTAACTAATAAAATAATAAAACATAAAATTAGTTAATAAAATAAATTAAATATAATTTACTAGCTACACTAAAAGTTATCTGATGGAGGAGGAAAAAAGAAAAGTGGCCAAAGAAACATGCAGCCCTGAACTGATTTCTAAAGGTTGTTATTATTATCATTTATTTAAAAGAAACACAGTTAAACAGCCTACAACTTTGACATTCAACATAAACTCTGCTCTAAACTCTTGTTGGTCTTCAATTTAATTCATTTAATTTATTTGTATAGCGTTTATTCATAACATACATTTTCTCAAGGCACTTTACATGGTGAGGTCAAGACCTGGAAATTATTGTAGAGAAACCAAACAAGAACACAATGAGCAAGCACTTGGCAACAGTGGAGCGAAAAAACTGGTTCTGTCAAACCAGATTCAGAGAGTGCGGCCTTCTGCCTTGACCAGAGGCTTTTTCTTTTTCTTCTATTTTCGCTTCTCCACCGTATAAATGATTGAATCTATCCAGAAATATTGCTGAGTGAACCACTAACTCCTCACACACAGTACACGTGAATGGGCTGCCTCTTGAAATCCACTTGGGCATTAGATCTGCAGGGAAATTCCAAGCATTGGCCGAGGGTGTGGAGCGTCAGCAAATCAGCGCTGTGAGCGTCTGCATGCAGCGGAGTCATCCCACATTACTGCTGATATACTCAAACCTGACATGGAGATGATCCACGACAACTGGCACCAAACTGGTGTGTTTATGTGTGTATCGTTTTATCACGTCAGTGGGACTAAGACAGTAGTGAGACCAGTGATGTCATACGTGTAGCACACACACACACACACATGAAAATGCATGCACAGTGACATTGATGCTGTTCTTTCATGCAGTCCCTCCCTCTGAGAGAAAAGCTGATGTCAAATGAGAGCTGTCAAACAAAGCCAACACTAGGCCCGGGTCCTGTAATCAGTCACTTCATTACTCATCACTCCCATTACCTCACATACTATTGGCAAAGCACTAAAGCATGCACTATGTGGATTATACACAAGTTAAAGTAGTTGAGGGTTTATGAGTGAATGTCAGGGAGATTAGCTGTAAATGAAAAACATTTAGCAGTGGCTGCCAGCTGTGACATTTCATCTTTTCACTCACTCATCTTCTATTGCTTTATCCTCCATGTGAGGGTTGCTGGTGCCTGATCCCAGCTGACATAGAGCGAAAGGTGGGGTACACCCTCAATCGGTTGCCAATTCATCGCAGAGCATTGGCTTAATCCCAATTAAAATGCAAAATCCATGCAGAAAGGCAGTTGTTCCAACCGGATCGTGAACCCGGGTCTTCTTGCTCCTAAGGCAGAAGAGTACTAATGACTACACCCGCTTCATCTTTTCATTAGAAATAATTAGATATGTCGTATATCTGCTTGGCTTGGCAACATTTGTGTGTCTTCCTAATCCAAGCTAACAAAGTTACAGTAGTTCAGACAGAGGCCGATCTTTGCACATTGTTTAATAATCAACACTGGCTGATTTTTATTGGCCAATTATTACATTTTTGTTCACACTAAACCTTTATTTTGCCATTTGATTGCTTTATGTTACTGATGAACTTTTTCATGTATTTAATATTTAGTTTATACATAATTTTTATTGAAAATACTGTATATAATTGCACTGCAGACTTGGCCACTAGTGTTTTCCCTTAACTAGTTACTGTTTCTATTAAATAATAGAAACCATTGCTTAATGTTAAGCAATGGTTTGTATTATTTGTAATCATTAAACAGTTATATTTCATCAGATCTACATGTCTATCTATCTATTACTTGTGAAGTACGTCACTCTAGAAATGTTGGTATGACACTTATGTGACATTTTGCCAAATGTAATGTAACATTCAAACATTTTCTTCAATACATCATGGACAAATGTAACATTTCCTAGGGCAGAAAAGCAAATAAACACTCGCAGTTTGAATTTGTCTGTGGCTTGACTGGAAATCTTGTCTTAGAAATGCAGCAAATGCTACATTGAGAAATTAGACTTTTGCTCTCTTTATATCAGGATTCAAATGGAGGAAAATACACTGGCTGTAAGTTGACATCATGACAGAACAATCTGTCTGAAAGCTCCACTACAACAGGGAGTAACCTTCATTATGTATTACTTCTAACATTTTCTAACTTGAAAAAGGCTTAACTCTCCAATGTGCTTAATCACATGACAGTGGCACAGAATGATAATAAACAGAAACCCTGTAAGTAGTTTAAATAGTGAGCAGAGCCATCTGTCAGTGGCCAATTTGTTTGAAATATTGGAGCTCTGAAGGTTCTCCAGACTGAAGGACCTTGGAGGTCAAAGGAGACCTGTGTGAGGGTTTGTCAAACACTGACTTCCTTCCTGAGGGGAGAAAGCTGAGTGCTGGCCTGAAAACTCTCTGACTGGTGGCTTTGTCAGCAGAAACCACTGGCTCCTCACATCGCTTCCACTCTGAGTGCCGCACCTCTGGCTAATCTAAGATCACTGTTTCCCAACCTTTTTTATATAAAACAAACAAACAAAAAAACCCCACTACTTTTAAGTAGATTGTGCTTTCATTCAATTATTATAGAAATGCAAAGCTCAACTTCACATGCAGCAGAGCAAGAACAAGCCAATCAAATCATGCAAATACACCAGAACAGGAGCAAGCCAAATCAAATGGTACAATGGCTATTAGTATTAACAGCTATTGGACAAGGCCACACCACCGATTTCTAGCATTTTTGTCCATCACAGTGCACCCAATGCACACCATGTCACCATGGCTTTAATAAAACACAGACAATAGCAATGTGATAGAAACTGCTCTGGCAACATCCATAGACTGAATATGAAAATTTATGTCATTTTCTGCAGTGAGCCACAAGGGGTGACTCCACTGGTTTGACTGGAGGTCTAAATTGATTGTATCAGGTGTTCTTCATTAGCATGTTGTATCAATTTTGTGAAACATGTTCCTATTTAGAGGAAAATGAACAACAAAGCATGGTATATATGAGTGGACACCAGTGTGACTGACATTGGTTATCATCCAATAGGTTGAATGTCACAAAAACTTTCATGGCACCGGTCAAAATTGCAAATATCGAGGCCTCAAACTGGGAGATCATTATGCAGCCGGAATAGTGTGTCCACTTTCTATATACAACCTATAGAACTAGGTGCAAAAGCAACATGTACTAGTGCTCTGTTGAGGAAACAGCAAGGACAATTAGCTCTTATCCTTATTTGAAGGTTGATATCCTACAGTCTATCTTTCCCCATAATTTCTTCCCACATGCATCATTTCAGCTATTTCTGCAATACTGTATAACCTTTTTGTTTTCTGAGCTCAAGTCATGACCTAATGATAGCCACTGTCACACAATGTACAGTTTGACCTTTCCCAGCAGCCTTTGAGCTCAGCTGACCACAGAAGCACTTGCACTTGTGCATGTGCTGAATACGGGTGCAGCTGACCAAACTCTGCTCTATCCACACTGAGTCGGACTACACAGGTTCTAAGGAAGAGATGTCTTGATTCAGCAGGGGTTGGCCTCAGTGCTACTGGGCTACTTTACACAGTGTCAGGGAGGTAGAGGTTGTAACATGAAAGTGTCTTTATAGTCTTGGCTGGACCCAAGCAGGACACCTGCAGTGGGTAAACATCTGACCTCGAAGACAGGAAGAAACAATCTGGACTAAAAGTGTTTCCTTTGGAGGAGGTTCATGAGGATTTAGGCACCTACGCTCTTACTGCATAACTAATTCTAGATCATGAAAGTTTTTTTTTACCATTTCCATTTTACCATTTTATTTTCCAAACCTCAGTTCTCTTTCATGGCCTGAACGGGTGGCAGCCACATTATTTTGCTGCGGCCATGAGCTGAACAATAACAGATTCAAAGTGTGGGAATACATAAATGAAAACATTTGCTGTGAAATAATTATGCTGTGATCCCGAGCTGTTAAGAATTCAGCTGTGACTGCTTTTGCAGATGTGTTGGCATGAAGAAATCCACATGTGCACATATGTCTCCTGAGCACTGGTAGTGGGTTCTGGCATGGACATTATCATCATTATTATTGTCCCTTTCAGCTCTTTCTCTCTCTCTTTCTCTCTCTTTCTGTGTGTGTGTGAAATATTATGGGTTCTGTATGATAACATTTTAAACTTTTCCCTTCCCACAGAAGGCATTACTGCAAAGCAAAGCGTGGAGTTGAGATTCCACCAAATTGAGATTTATGACCGGATGCAACTGTTTACTACCTCAGAATCACTTTTACCATTTGAGAATGGAAACAGAGACTAAATATTGGTCTGCAGGGTTGAGATGCTGGGACTGACTTGAGGGAAAATATCTGACCTACTTTTACAGTATATCCGACATTTTTAACACATGCACGGGGGAAGGATCAAGGAAAGTAAGATTATTCAAAGAAAAACAGAAAGAAAACATACAATTTAAAATTGGTAACACTGAATTTTTAATTTTCTTTCTGCTGTATTTTCATAACTTCCTGTCTGCTGCCCCCTCCACTTTTTGTCACCCCATTATCATTATTATTTGTTGATGGAGGGCATTTACTCAACAACAGTTTGTAGCAGATAAATTTTGTCATGTGTTTTACAGAATTACATTTTTAAAAAGTTAAGTTCCAGTGTTTCACACTCATACAAAAAACTAAATATATAATCAAGTGTTTTAGCTGCACCAGTTTGGTGACATTTTCATTTCTAAGGGTTTTTTTTTAAGGTAATATTTTTTACAGCAACTTTTGCCAAAGTGCTAAGCATTTGAGGGGGTTCTCACACAGCGAATATTAAAATATAGTTAATCCAAGTTTAGAACTCAACTCAGGGTTTCCACATAAATCTGGATATCATCAGTTTAAATGTGGAAATTGACTTTCAGTGCATAAAGGGCATTGCTAAGTGGGAGCATGTACAATAAAAACAGCAATGGTCCTGAAACAGACCCCTGGGTGCCCACTAGGAGACAACATGACATTCAGATCCAAATTATTTTTTGGAAAAGTAAAAGCATGTGTCTGTGTTTTAACTGTGGGAGTTTATTAATCCAACTTCACAAATGCATTCAGCTTTCACACATGAATTTTGTTACTGCAACTTCTGTATTTTCATGAAGAGACGCTTCACTGTTTACTGTGTACAGTGTGAACTCTTAATGACAACAACATCTTTGACCACAAGACAACAAGTGAACAAAAAATAACTGCGCAAAAAAGGTCTACAGGTTCCAAAGTCATGTAATGTGACTTGGCTTTAACAATATTACATAAAAGACATTGGAACAGGATACCATAGTCGGTGCTGTGGTGTTGAATGTATAGTGCTCATTTAAACTCAAAGCATTTTACTGAATATGGCATTTGTGAAGACCTGAACTAAATTATCAATTGCTGTTTATTTGTATGGACAGTGATCAGAGAAAGAAAATACCAAGAATCAAGACAAGGTGTTGGGAAATGTGCAGGAACAAGTCTGATCTAGCTGTCTCCATGTCCATGTAACTTGGACATGGACTTCAAGGATGGGCTGCTACTGTGTTGGTGCCAGATAACACAGGGACCTTCAGATCTCACCCACCTCAACAGGAAACACATGACAGCATATGCAGGACCACCAGCACATTAGGCAATGGTGGTCATAATGATCTGACACATAAAAATGATGATGGTTTCCATTATCACGGTATGACAAATAAAATGATGGTGACAAAGCACAGAAAGAAGAATGTAAAAATGAAAAAAGCTGAAGATGAAAGCAGTGTGCTACAGACATGCAGCCAGGAGGAAATGAAGGAAACAGCCAGAGGACAGGGGGAGGGAGGCGTCAGCAAAAGGCAGAATAAAAAGAACAGCCTGTGAGTTTGACGTGAGACAGAAAGAAAAGAGGAAAAGGATCTACAGAGAGAGAGAATGTGAGCTCTCGCCTGTCTGGTTCCCTGCACATGTCTCCACCCAGTCCCTCACCTGCCAATAACAAATTGAAAACAAAAAACCCCACACATAATCTCTGGGAACTAAAAATACCCAGAACTTCGAAGGTCCTTTCAGCATGGCTGGTCCATGGCCCAGCAACAGATAAACAAACACACACACGCATGTACACTCAATTAAAACAGTCAGAGAGAAGCACATATACACAGTGATAAGACCACATACAGTTATAGCTGGAAAAACATGTTCTCCAGGGTAAAAATGACCAGTCAAGCTGATCAATTTTTTAAGACTGAAAACACAATAACACACAGACACACACATCTCTGTTTCAAACCGTAAATGTAAAGGACCAGTATGTAATATTTAAGAGGGTTTAAAAGTGGAAGAAGACGAATGAGTGAGTTAGTGAGTGAATGAATATACTACCAATAAGTATGTTTGTATCAGGGCTGGGAAAAATACACATAAAACCTTGTCAGTGTTAGAAAATTATCTCTTTAATATATGCACAGAGCAACCAAAAAATAGTTTAGGTTAGGAATGATAATAGCAACTGTAATAGTAAGACAAAGGCTAATTGTTTGTTCAAAAAAAAAAAAAAGTTTCTGCAAAGAGTTATCAACTCAGCACAAAACATTAGCAACTCAGAACTAAAATCACTTGAAAATGCACTTAAGTGACTGCAGTTGTGTGTTGGTGGTGTTTTATGCTGAGTTGCAATTTCATAACATGATGCATATGCATAGATGAAATCATCATACCAGACTCATTGCACTCTGGCAACCACCTCTTCACTCTGTTACCCTCCTGAAGGAGATCCATGAGGACAAGCACCTCCAGGTTCAAGAGCAGTTTCTGTCTCCATGCCATCAAAAAAAAACAACAACACAATTCTGTGCTATATTTACCTCATATGACGGACAATGCATGCAGTACACACGGTGCAGACTCACCTACTAACAGGCCCTTACTGATTATTTATATATAAATATTACTTTTGAAGTGTGTGAGTGGACACAAACTCTGGTCCTGTATGTGGAAGTCTGTTGTGCTACGTCTCTATTGACCCACCTGACGCCCCCATCCTTACATTAAAACTTACTGTATGTGCTCCTGTAGCCCTTTTGAATATGACTTGGACTGTCTCATAATAGCACACTGTAAAAATTTGGTTCTAATTTGGGCTGCTGTTAAACTTGGCAGAGCCTGCGTGGTGGAGGCTGTCAAAGGCTGCTGGGATGGCTCACTTCCACTGTTGCTGGACAGCAACAAGGCAATTAGAAGTCACACAGCAGAGACGAACGCGCACACGCTGTGGAAGGTGCACATGTGGAGACGCAGCCAGGCAGAAAAACGTTGCCTCATCACTCAGTGAGTGACACGCACAGTCATGGCCACAGCTCCGGCACAATTTGCTCCTGCGGCGTGTTGCATAACCTGAGGTTGAGCACCGGCAAAGCCACAAATACTGTCCAGTCTCCCTGCCACAGCCCAGCCTCAGCCCCATGAACCAAATCCCTCCCTCCAGCTGTCACACTCCTGTTAACACAATTACACTGGACTAGTTCTGTTGCTGTAAACAATACAGAAAGGTACTGGAGGACGTGTTATGCTTTTAACTCTCGCTCAACCACTCTCTTTCTCTCCCTTCTGTTATGTAATTCTGTTTGGCTGCAGTGACTGAGCAGTTCAAATGGCAGCAGAGTCCAGGTCTTGCGTAAGTGCACAGAAAGAGGGCTCTCAACAACAACACTGTGGTGAGGTCCGTCACTCAGGTTAATACCCGGAGATCTTAAAGGTTTTTCCCTCTCTGCAGCTGCCTTCACTCTCTCTGCCCACAGCACCACAGGAGAGAAGGACTTCAGCTCCATGTGAAGGTTTCTGATGAAGAATCACAAGCATGGACTGCAGACTTCACTGCTTAATGCTGCCACAACATAGAAACAAACAGTTACGGTCCCACAGCAGTAACAGAGTGACTAAGAGTGCTTTTACCAGCACTCACAGTTACCAGTTCTTCTGGTAGTCAGAGATGTAAGACTCACAAACGGGGAACTATGGTGATCTTTGCATACCAGAAAGGATGTTGTTTGTCTTTATGTGTAGGAGCTTTCCTACAATAAAGTGCTAAGAAACATAAATTATAATTGTTTTCAAGCAATAAAAACATACCTATAGGAAGTATATTCAATTACAGCAAATCCAAAATGTTACACATTGGACCTTTAAAGGTGACAGGATCCATCATAGTGGCAAAAGGGACATTATGATTGCATTAATTAGGCATCAGTATGGCAACAATAAACATATACATACATGTAGTCTGACCAGTGGACTTCAGTATGGCTATGTTCAGATAACAAGGCTGAAATGACTCATGTCAGATATTTCACATTTAATTGATGTAATATAGATTTTTCCAGGGCTGTGAGGACACACACATAGATAGATAGATGGCAGGAGCAAAGCCAAACAACACTGGAGGAGACTTTGGCCTAGTGGTCTTAAAAAAAGTTTTCTGTCGTTGATGACGACACATGCAAAAAAGAGGACAGTCGCGATCACATTAAGGTCAGTTGTAAGACCCTCGTAGTTATGAAAGTGAACAATCATTTCTGATCTATAACGAATCAGATGTGGCTGATAACGTGGTAATTATTCATTCACATGGCCATGGATGATGTGATTGGTCAGCTGAGTGGTGATTTTAGGATGGATGTGAACTTCTCCCAACTGTCTTTATTCAGTCTCAGTGTCATGCTATGAATGTCCTTCAGGAAAGACTGTTACCTCCATTAGTGTGACTGTGGTGGATGGTGGGCATATAAAGAACAGAGACACGACCTCTATCCCCCATGTTCCAGGTTTATCCAACTTAAGGCAGAGACAATGGTGATGTGTGATCGGCATGGGACACCCGGTCCACAACAGTAAAATTAGTGGTGGAATTTTTGAAGAAACTTGTGAAACATTGTGTTCTTTCATTTATTTGGGTCCTCTGCATTTGAGCTTGATCTCTGTGTGTGTTTGTGTTTTTGGTTGTTTTTACAAGACTCCCTCCACAAACCAACAGCTGCCACACGACAGGGTTTATTTAGAGAAGCACAGGGGAGATTATCCAGAGGTTTCACTCTGTGACTAACACTATCTATCACACGCAGGCTCAACAACAAAGCCTACTGAGGCCCACACACCACAACACACACACACACACAAAAACAAGTGTTAACAAGGCAAACTAAAAATACAGCCATGTGCCCAGACTTTCAATTCAAAACATGGACACATCCATTTTCTTAAATATCAAAAACACACAACAGCTGAAGAGGCAGTGAAGGAGCCTCTTCTGTCTCATGTCAACTTTCATCTTAGAATTGTCTCACTTCTATAGCTATGTGAGACAATGTCTAGAACCAAACTATAGGCTTAAAACTGAGCTGACAGTGATCAGATCAGGAAAGTGAAATGACTGTGAAGCCCACTATCGTGTTGCACAGGTTTTATAAGAATGCAATAAACTACTGTCCTTACAGTACTGCAGATTGGACAGCTAAACAAACATTGGTCATTATCAAAATGTAACTGATACACAATTATTTCCAGTATCCTCCAGTTTTTTTTGCTTTTTTTTTAAAAACATTTTTAACATGTAGCCACACCTGTGCCTACAAACTGAATGTGATAACAACACACAGTCATTTTGTTAAATGATATTGCGTTCATGTATACAAAAACCAATTAGAATAGAAAGTTGAGTAAGTTGTAATTGCAGAATATGTTATTTGTTATTGAGCTTCAGGGTGTGTGGCAATATCGCAGAGCCTGACAGACTGAATAAATCCCTGAGTGCCCTTTATTAACAGTGGAAATTGTTCAAAACTATTGGTAACCCTTAATCCTGAACTTTCTGATAAACTTTTTCCTATCATACTACAGGGAACAGTTAGACATCATAATAAAAGCACATCAAATAAACAAGATTTTAAATCTAATTAGTGTTGCATTATGAAGTAATCACTACCTCTACTGTCTCTAGGGATTGATGGAGATCCAGTAAAATGTTCTCCCCAACTGTTTAGACATCTAGGGAGCTATCCGTCATCGTCACTTTTTATGCATAGAGCTGGCGAAAAAGACGCGTTGCCTCATATAGTGCCTGGTTTAGATGCTGCCTGTGGATTTGAACAGTGTGGCTATGTGTCAAAATGGCATTGTTTTGATTCAAATCATCAAAACAACAACAATCCAAAACAACAACGTTGCATGAGAATGGTGCAGTGATAGTTTAAATGAGTAGTGCCAGAAAAGTGAAGATATCATAAGTCAGAACACATGGGGAAACATTAAGATTCTGGCAGCCCTACTTTTTCTCTGTTTGTCCTGAAATGTGTCTGTGCTCTGGGTGGAGACAGGACAGAAGGCGATGCTCCGGCAACAAAAGTCTGCCACTACATTACACACACTGCTTACTAAGCTATTTACTAGGCATTTACTAGGCATTACTAGGCTACGTAAAAAAGGGACACATCCTTCCTGCAAACTTTTTAAAGGTCTGATTAGAGACTGGTCTGAAAACTGTGGCAAACAACACTTTCTGTCCTGCAGCCTCCTCACCACAACAAAGTCTATTTATGCTGTTAATACCAAACCGAACAAGCCTTCCATCTCAATGTCTATTCAATGTTCAAGTAGCTCTAATGTTTCATTTCCCTTTGTTTGCTTCTGTGCATTTTCACACTAGTTATTTGAACTGGTAGAAAGCTCTTGTTTTTAATGCGACACAAACGCTGTCAGTATGTGGTTCAAAGTGTGTAATGTGCTGAATTGTTACCTGATGTGGAAGTAATTAGTGCCTTTGAATCCAGCTCAATAAATAAAAGTGGAGGGCAGCATGTGCTCCACATTTGCTTTGCAAATAAGTAGTAAATCTTTGGCACACCATGTTCACTCCCTGTAACAAACAGCCCTTCTTTAAATGCTGTTTGAAAGATTTGCCAAGCTTAGAAGTGTTCTGACAGGAGATTTACAGCAGCGGACATCGTGTCCCTGTCAGATGCGTGTGTGAGTGTATTTGTCTTTCCATAGTTGTAAGTACAAAATATGGTTCAAAACAAAACAAATATTATTAAAAGAGTAGTTTTCCCTAGTATTTCTGTTAGATTTTAAACGTTGCTATGTCCTTAAAATTGCTGGAAGACTTTTGATGACTCATCTTGCATAAAGAGTAGAGTATACTTGCATCCCATCAAGGACTGTATGATTATGTCGATATCCTGCCCCAATCTGACGTAGCATTCAACTATGCTGTGGGTATGAGCCCACGCTTCTCTCCCTCTTTAGCAGCTCCCTAACATTATAAATCAGTTAAAACATACAGTATATGGCCTCAATACAGAAATGTTCTCATCATCTACTGCCTCAGAATCATCACTATCAGCTTCCTCTTTGGTTAACACCATGACAGAGGTGGTGAGAAAAAGGTATCGTTCAGCAATTAGTATTGAAGTTTAGGTACCGATTCTGGTTTCGGTATCATAAAAGGTTGTAAATGACAACCAGCCCTGGGGACTGAATTTCATGTGGACCTCTATAAGGACCTCCACATATTATTGTTTAATTAAGCAAGTTCAAGTTGTGTTTTGTCACCTTTTAAAGTGCTGTGTCTTTGAAGATATGCAAGAAGGTCTTGGTATGTTCTTGATTATTGATATCCCAATGAACTGTTCATTTTGATAAGATCTAATATGTCGCTGAAACTAAAATTGTAACTCTATTATAGAGCATTTTCTCATGTTTTCATCACTGAAGAGGGTACTTTACCGAACGTTTTGTGACTCAAGAGGGCACTTTAGCAAGCGGAGCTTTTGTCCATTAGGGCACCGTGGAGGGACGATGCAAGCTGCACGTGTCTTACAGGAAAAATAGACTGTGAAAAATATTTTTCTTTGCAGTTTCAATATGCAGATGTGTTGCACATGTCACAAACACAGAACACCCTGTTAAAGTGGAAGGTGAGCAGGAAGCATACACCTGGAGTGACTAACAGACGTGGGCAAGACGCATACTGCGCATGCTTCCGGTGTGAACTGACCTTATAACCATAGCAGGTGTACATTTAGTTTGTGATTTCAGAACATCCATGGCTACTCTGAGCACCTGCAGATAATGTGGATGGACTGACAGAGGGGTGTGAAGGAACAGGATTAGGGTGAAGGGTGGAGGGAGGTGGTGGATGTCTGGAGGGGTTTTCCTTCCACCCGCCTTTAGCCCAGCAACAGAGCATCTCGCCTGCTGGAATTTTCCATGGAGCGAGTGGCAGGCAGGGTATACACACAATGCCTTCCAGCTATCTTGGTTTAAATAGATGACTGTGAGGCCTGGAACGGTGTCTCCAAATCTTCCATGTACACCCCCACACCCCTCAATCACTCTTCTTGCCCTGATGCCCAACATTTTTAAAAGGTCTCCAGGCCGACCCATTGTGCCACACATCATTGTCCCCAAGGTCTTCCTAGAGCCCGACCAAATAAGGCTGATGGTGCGAATGTGTGTGTGTGTTAGTGTGCAACTTCCACTCATGTGTCAAGTGAAACAGACTAAATAAATCTGGCTTATCAGTTGGAGGGTTAACTGCTTGATCTCTCTCCTGTCAGCAACTGTCTCCAGATGTGAGGACCTGGCCAGTGTCACCAGTTCATATGAATGGGTATCAGTTTTGGCCTCTCTCCTCTCTGCATGTTGACTCAATAATATTTATACCCTGTGAATGCTTTCCTGACTGCACTTGGCACCAGACCAAATCTATTCATATTTAAAAGGTATTTACACAAGAGGCAGGCCAAGGAAAACATTTAATTCAAAGTAAACCTCAGGGCAAACAAAACGTCGAGCTAATTTATTTTTAGTTCACTTCATGTGTTCACATTTCTCATGTGGAGGGAGAAACCAAAGAGTTAATATCTGTCCAGTCACATTTGGTGTGATTACTTAGTTTCTTAGCTCTTTTTTCTGATGCTTCTTTAATATATTCAAAGAAAAGATGTGTCTTTTCCCCATGAAAGGTCAAGGTCAGCTACAGCAGAGTCTCCCATAGTTTTTAAATGGGAACCTACTTTTCACTTTTAAAAGATTGGGAAACTATCATAACTCAATCTACAGAATAAATTGTGGGAAAGAGCAAATTCTGAATGTTCTGATTCCTTTTTTTTGACATTTATGTAAGAGTATTATTTTAAATAGGTGAAACCAGCCATTTCCTACAGATACATGTTTGTAGATGTAATCAGTTGGAACGTTTTAACTCAGACATATGAAATATTTTGGCTTTTAATATTTTCTTTTCTTTCTTTAAAACCAAACTTTACTGGTTTCTTTAATGCTTTAGTCAGTTCACTCTTAACATAAATTATGATAATTATCAATACCCACTGACTTAGAAATATTTGATCTTGAAGACAACGAGGGACTTTATTTTCCATTTGCACAGGAACAACTACAAGGGGATGAAATTCTTGTGCAAGTCTCTCAGTCAGTAGAGGAATTTATGCACAACCCAAAACAAGAATCACAATAAAAACAAGATTAAAACTCAAAACTGACCAAATGTATGACCAAATTAAATGATGACCTCTTGGCTGTATTGTCCAGCCTAATTTGGTGAACCTCAAAAAAATCTCCCCTGGCCCAGTCTCTGGGAAAGACTGAGCTGCAGAACAGCACAACTGAATGTGTTGGATTCGGTACAGAGACTGTCAGGAGAGAAATAACCCCAGCCTTTTTATCACTGAAACAGGACTGCTTAATATAGGAATCACTGAGTGATCAGTACATAAACACTAATGGCTCGGTCATTCTTTCCACATCCACGTGTCCGCAGAGGTATGCTACAGTCCAAGTGATGTGAATTTCGTCATCCATCCATTTCCGCTGTGGACTGTGCACACACTTGTTTTGGTCAAAAGAGACAAGGAAGAAGACAGTAACCATGAAAATTATGCACAGAGGTCTACACAAACTTATGCGTGTACAACTCAGCACTCAAGAAACACAAGGACAAACAAATGAGGGCAAACTCCAGGTGAAGAATCAGTATCACTGGAAATGGAATGTGTGATCAAGTATGCACGAGGATAATGCTAGAGTGATGCAGACACTCAGTTTGGTATGAATGGAAGTGTGGCTATGAACTACATGTGGAAATGTGATGCATCTCTCTATGATGATAAAACACAGCAAGTATGACCCGGGTCTAAGTATTTAGTGAGGTCAGAGTTGATAAAATGTCAGAAAACCTCATACAACCTTACTCCAAAAAAACCCCTGAACTATTCCTTTAACATAGGTTTGAACTCAAGGGTTTTACTGACAGCAGCTTTAAAGCAGTGGGGGTCTTATACTCTGTTCCTCTCTTACAGGTAGAGATGTCTAACTGTTCAGCAGCGCATGACGGAAATGCTTTTCCAAAATAAATAAAATAATCACAAGCACACGTGACCACACAAATATTATTTGGGACTTCACACTCAAGTGATGGGTAAAGAGTAGAGACCACATAAAGTTTGCACGTGTGCGCGCAAACATTTTACACACGGACGAACACTTACTTTCTGACGGGTAGAAAGGTTGCATGTCGATTTTGTACACCTCCTTGGCGTAATACTCCTCCTCGCTGCGCTGCCGCTCACACGTCGCCGCCCGTTCGTTCGCTTTCTCCTGCAGCAGGTCTCGGGTGCTGTTGTAGATGGCGACAATGTCCCGGGATACCTCCTCGGGCTCGGGGAAGTCTTCCGGCGGGCTGGTGAGCTTCAGCTTGCTCAGGATCTGCCCTCGGATGGCCTCGATGCGCTTCTTCCTGAACTGGTCCATGTCCAGCGTGCTGCATGTGGACAGACTGAGCGCCACGGTGGCTAAATCCAAAGTAAGAAGAAGACTGACGACACACAGATTCATTTTCTCCACCACTGTCTTTAAATCTCAACCCAAAAATAACAAAAATATATAAAACAGACAGGAAAAGATTTGATTTAAATGTCGCCAGGTAGACGCATTCCTTGCGCAAAGATCAACGTGGAGAGCATTTACGCACACGAGCCGAGTGGCCCCGAACACTTATCTGAAAACCGTAAGGTTCTAACTCCCTAGTTTCAATAAAGTATCCATGAAAATCCATCCAACTGCCTCCGCGGGGAAAAGGAGCCGTTACTCGGACGATAAGGTTCCCCAGTCACGGTGGTCGCACCGCGTGTGTGCGCAGCGCTGAGGTGCCGCTGGATGTTCACGAGCTGAACGTGCGAGTCTTAAATATGTGGATGAAAACGGGAGAGTTGTAAACATCTGAGGGTTAACAGACACGCACCTCCACCGCACTTCAACGCAGGTTCATATGTTCAGCTTCACACATTCATCATCACTTTATCGGGAAAAAGCAAAAAACACCTTTCTGGGATCAACAGAGACGCAGCATTTACAGAAATCCACACAGAGTAACAACAAGTCTGACAAAGAGAAAAAACAACAGTAAGTCTCAGCTGGGAGTTTGTGTTTGGTGCGAGTGCAGAGCGCTTTGACGCGTCTTCTGTCTCACCCCATCTAGTTGGAGATCGGTTGAACTTTTACGCGTGCCAAGTGGACAGGAGCGGCCGCCTTTAGGTTTACCACGTGCTCCTTCCTCAGTCCCGCTTCCCAACGAGACTGCGTCACTGTCGCAGCAGAGGAGACCCGTTCAATTCGGACTCATCACTGTTTATTTGAATAGAGTGTCAATGGGAGTGCTCTCTCTCTCTCTCTCTCTCTCTGGGACTGCGCTACAGCGGCTACTGGCCCAATGGCCTCTGATGCGTCATGACGCAGGGTCCTAAAGCCGTTTCTTTCTTTCTTTCTTTCTTTCTTTCTTTCTTTCTTTCTTTCTTTCTTTCAATCATACATACTGGTTCAGACAACAGAACACTAACAAAACACAGTGATAATACATGAAATAAACTATTTTTAAAAAACTGCAGCTGGCATGTCTTTTGGTTAGTTAAAAATTAAAGACAGTGATAGTAACTTTCCATTCAAATCAGAAAAGCTTAGGGAGGTAAAGGAAATCAGCTTTAGAGTATGACATAACATAATTAGGTTGGTTAAAGTGCACAATTAATGATGTTGACTTTATGTTTAAAAAGCAGTTAAAATGTTGGCCACTCAGTGTCGTTTACCAGTAAGTGACTGGAAGGTAACACACAGTTACTTTTGCCATGTACAAACTTTCTTTACCATTCTGTAGTAAAATGTGTATAATATATGTACAAGTATAATATGTACATGTTGTTGCCACTGCTCTTTTCTTCCTTTTAGTGCATAAAGTGTTGTCAGTGGTGTCAAACTCATTTTAGTTCAGGGGCCACAAACATCGCAATTTGATCTCAAGTGGGCCGAACCAGTAAAATAATAGCATAATAACCTATAAACAACAAGAAATCCAAATGTTTCCCTTTGTTTTACATTTAATAAAGTATCTTTTTACAAAACATTATGAACAACCTGAAATTTCTTGAGAAAAATAAGTGTAATTTTATACACTATATATAAGTTTACTATTTACACAAAACTTACAGATCACAGTGGATCTACAAAGGCACTAAACAATTTGTCACATGTATCTGGAACAGAAAAATCTAGTAGTTCCCATAATGATTAGATTCTAATCATTATGTGGGCCGGATTGGACCCTCTGGCGGGCCGGTTCTGGCCTATGGGTCACATGTTTGACACCCCTGTGTTATGTCATACATTTTCATTAATCAACCACAACTTCATCAACTGGACCAGGGTGTGGGATTTAGCAACATCCAGGGTTGAAGTTGCATATTGCAACCAACTGATTGCCTTCCCCTTCCATGTGAACTATCCACTAAAGATGCAGAGGACAAGTTCCAGTGGAACCAAAAATAGAATTCCTCTTTCACTTTACTCCACACTCAGTTGACTAAACGAGGTTGTGAAGTGTTGCACAGTGAGCTCCATCTGAGCCTCATGTCATTATTATTATGATGTGATGAAGTTAATCACCAATGTAATAATGTGGACTTTTGAGATCCTCAGGGACGCTTTAAGGGATTAAGTAGGCAAAGGAAATGGCGACCAGTGTGGCCACTGCATCAAATGAAATTGATGTTTACCAACAACCTGAATTGACATCAAACCCATTTTTCTGCTGCAACAAATTAAACCTTTGGCATGTGCTTAGCAATTTATTCAGCAAAACCACTTTCACTTTTTGTTTCCACCTCCTTTGGTCTTGGATTTCCCTTTTGACTCCCTGAAGTGTTAGTGCACTTCATGGTTCATAAGCTGGGCATTCGATTTTTTGGCAGCAAGCTTGTGGCCTGGGACCTCTTTGTGGGTCCCTAAAAGAACTGTTGCGAAAATCTCCTTTTCATTGTCAACCATATAATTTTGGGGGAACTTACAAAACTGTTGTTGCTATGAACAATCCAGGGGGCTCCCCCTCTCAGCTAAAAACACCAGGCAATTCTCTGGTGTAACACCCCTACATTCAGGCCCAACTTGTAGGCCTTAATTGGGCCTATAGCAGAATATATACCAGTTCTGGTAATAAAAACCCACAGAGAGCAGATCAGAGTGCCTTACAGAGTTTAGTTGAAAGTTAAAAAAAAAAAAATAGAAAAGGAAAGAAAAAAAATGGAAGGAAGAGGCAGTAATGCAACATCACAAATACCAACTGCTACAAAGCAAAGGAGAGTTTGGCTGGATGACATTATTTGTATGGGTTAGGGCCAGGTAGTGCTGTTCAGGTGACATAATGGTAAGACCCACGGATCAGGTCTCCTGCTGATTAGATGGTCTCACATGTTGCAACGTTCAACTGTGTGCTTCTCCAGCTGTGTCTCCATTGTGCACTCCCTCCCTCACACTCTGGACCTGCTCTGTATCAGCTGGGTTTATGTTCACATCCCTCACAAAATCCCACCGTTCTTAAAATTATTTAACAGGACCTGTTGTCGGCCATGCGTGCTCCATCCCGACCAGAGGCAGCCATCCGTCAGGCCAGACAGCTGCTCCTTGTCCGCACCTACAGGCTGCGGCAAACCATATGCTGTGTCGTTAAATCAGTAACATCACCGACACGTGAGAAAAGTTGAGTTGCGTATGTTTTTAGCAAAGCTCCATCCAACAGCTGGATGTACTTTAAAAGCTTTAAAAATGGTACAGAGTGTAAAATTTATCAACATTTAGTGAAGTTTAATGCAGTTTAATGCTGAATACCCCTCTCCCTTCTCTTCCAAGTGGGTTAGAGCAACTATTTAGCATCAAAACTCAAAAGGTGTTGTAGTTTTGTCAACTGTGGACGATCGTGAACACATGGTGGTTCAAAATAGTGACCTCTGTAAAGCGTACCTGGCTTCCGATATAAATATGAAAGGCTCATTGTGAATAATGAAAAACCACAGTTCGTACAATCAGATGTTTCTATACAAAACCAAGAAATTTGGTGCTCAATTTCTGCCAAATGAAAATAATTTCATCTAAATTGTACACAGTGGACCATTTAAACCATTTTTAATTCACTGCTCACCCTCTAGGGTTGAATAATTTAGAGACAATGCAAGTAACAAATGTGATTGCGATTTGATTTAGTTTTTAAATTTAAATTCAGTTGAATGTCATTCTTTATACCACTAAATTTGAGAAGCTACCTGCAAAATGATTGTACTTATACAATTACATTTACGTTTACCAAACTGATGTCCCAAATAAGCACCACAGCACCAAATGTGGATTCATCTGCCAGTGTGCACCATAACACTGTGTTTGTGTTTGATGACAACTGTAGTGCACAGCTGTTTTTATGATGTGACTGTGGATTTGACTGTGGATCCTGGAGTTTCAATGAACAGCCCAGTTTTTAGAAAGAGCTCACAGAACTGCAGATGATATATGACTTGGCTGTTTACTCAACCAGCACTGTACAAAGCATTTCTATTTACACAACAGTAAAGAGTGAAACCAACGCGTACTCTGTGATGAAAGCAGAAGCTCCACATTGAGGAGCTCCTTTCATTTCATCCACTCTCATCTGTTACGTCCCGTTTCCACACGAGAACAGAAACAGGAATGTGACATGCAATAAAATTTTTTTTTCCTGTGAGTACAATCAGTAAAGGACCTTTTTTGTATTTCATCAATCCAGCTCAGGGTTCCTTTTTCCCCCCACACTGCCCATGAAGGCACCACAGCCTTCTCATCACAGTCTGCTCAGTGAACAGAGGGTCTGATCATTCTGAATCACTTTCCTCTGCCCCCTCTCCTGTGTGTGGTTCCGTTTCTCCATCACTGTTTTTGTCCCAGTCTTTCATGGTGGCTCCCATCATGAAGTCGTCTCTGAGGACACTCCAGGCAGGTTTCTCCTCCTCCACAGCCTGCTCTCACACACACACCCACATGTTACACTACAGTTCACACGTTTCCTCACTCATGCTATGTGGCAACAGTGACACCTTGTGATCTTTCAGTGAAATTACACTTTGACTTAAGTATTTTTCAACTGTTTGCCATAAGAAACCAATAGAACAATATGTTTTCTCAGTCTGTATGTTTTACTGATATCATTTTTTTTCTTTTATGGGCAATATCTACCAGTACCAGTGTTTTTACCAGTAGGTATAATTTGTTCAAGTGGCCAGAATGCTATGGGATACAACAAAAAAAATATTCAAAATGAAATCTCACAATTTAGTCTAGGAATTGTTTGAATTATCAGTACTGTTAAGTTAATATGAGCTGCACTCAGTTTCTGTTTACCTGTCCCTGACACATTTGCACTGTCAGGTTATTATGGCATTGCAAACTACCGCGCTGGAAAACACCTGGCATCTCAATGTCTGATCATATCTAAATTAAATTATACACCACTGGTGGTGGTGTGGTGTTTGCTGCTATATTACATCAATTTATGTAACAGACCAGCACACACAGACAGAATAAGACATGACTCAACTCACAGTGTTCTTTTCAGTCTTCCTGCTGCCTCCCTCTGTCCTCCTGAGCACATCGATGAAATCTTTCTTGGAGACAGAAGAAAGAATCTTGGCTTTCTTCCTCTCTGAGCCTCCTACTTCCTTCAGCTTGTCATCTACAGTCTTCTGATGTTTCTTCACAGCGTTGAATAGCTGCACAACCCCTCTGATCAGAGAAATATACCATTACAACGAGAATGATAAGTTCTGACAATGTTGAACACAGCATTAACAGAAATGAGTACACACCTGGTAGCAATCCTTTGTAGAGCTTTCTCAGTCTCTCTGTCCTTTACTATGTCAGGTTTCACTCTGCACATCATCTCCCATGTACGCCTCTTATCAACCTGGTGGACACAAGTGCAAAAACAGCTTATACATACTGCTGGACAAAACTAGGAATTTTGAAAACCTTCATGTATACTAATCATGTTGTAACATGAACTTTGAACATTCAATTAAAGTCTTGAGCATTCAAGTAAAAACTTGCACTTGGGTCAACCAAACAGGAGGCAGGACACTCACTAACTGAATGATCCATCCACTAAGACAAACAACTACTGCTGCTGCCACCTTGTGGTAGTAGATGTTCAACTAAGTAAAAGCAGAGGTGAGCAAGATATATCATCAAAGATAATATCATGGTTGTTGTTTTGAATATAGGCAAATTAACATGCATTGAAACCCCATCCATTCCTGGAATGCGTGGTAGCAGAAGCCCTCCTTGCTGCAGCAGTGAGCAGAATTCAGTGTCACATGACCACCAGAGGGCCTGCGTGATCAAATGACCTCTCGCTAGCATTATTCCCTGCCACACAGGTTAGCTGTGTGTGGTTATGCTAAAAGTGAGAAAACATGGAGACACCAACCCCAGAAACCACGTCTTTGAAATTGTTTTATTATTTGCTTTTGCTTGTTTTCCTTGTAAATGTTTGCCCAGAGTTACATTTTTCGACACTGTATACGTTTCTGAATTGTTATTTGAATGTAGTGACAGGACAACGTGCAATATTATCGCTCATCATGATAATAGGCAGTTACAATAAGTTAATTGCGGTGAATTATTGTGATGACCTTGAATGGTGAAAAATAATATAGCATTATGATCTTATTAAATTAATATTTTCCCCCTAACAATTGGAATCAAATCTGGCATTTTTCTGACCACCCTAAGTGCAGACAGAAGTCTACACCTGTTTGAAGTTATCTTTAAACATATTTTCCAGTCATTGTAATAATAGTGTGAATAACAATTATTTTGGTCAGGATCATTTTTATATCTTTCCATGCCTACTTAAAAAAGAATATAAGAGTCGTTTTCCTGAAACATTGCATCCATGGTAAGTAACAATTAATGACTAAACCAAAATTATAAAGGACATCGACTAATTACCGACAAATTCACAAGAAATATCAAGATGTTAGTTTTTGCCCCAAGTAGGTAAGACACTGAATAAGTGACATAAGTATATAATGTTACATTCAGGTCAATAGATTGCTTTTCGGGCTTAAGACTGTCATGTCATGCTTTAAGTATATTCTTCTGAGTGCAGTATCTTTGGTTATTCTGGAGAACATTCTTGAAAACATTTGTCATTATTTGGAAATGTAAAAATAATGATAGAACACATTTCCATAAAGCATGCATATTTCCCACCGCTCATGTTAAAATAAGAGTATTACAATTTGAAAACTATTCCTGAGGTACACTTAGAGCAGATATTATTTTGTTACAGAGAAATCAGTTTGTATATGGTCTTATTACCAGTTTCTTTCTCTCTAGCTGCTCCTGTCGCTCTCGCTCCTTTACTTTGTCCAGCTCTTTGTTCTTAATGAGGATGCTGCTTTTGGTCTCTGCAGTTTTCTTGCCCAGGATCTTGGCCATGGCCTCTGCCCATCCGGCATTGGCATTGGCTTCATCATCCTCCACATCTTCTCCTCCATCTTCATCCTCAGCCACCTCACCATCATCTGATCTTTCATCCATGCTTCCCTCTTCAGAGCCATTCTGGTCATCGATGTCCTCTGACTGAGGCTCCTCCTCGTCTATGGTGACACACACAAACACACACACATTAGGCCACTGCAGATTGGTGATTAAATGAATACTTTGATACCTTTGAATTTGAAGTACTGGGTTCCTTGCTCATTGATCATCAATGCTAAATGCATTACCCCAACCTCTCGCAAAAATACGCAGGTGTAAAAAGCGTCTCTTTCTAGGACACTGTCTGACTGTTTCACTGTTTCACACAACCATTTCATGTCGAACATTTCACACCTAACCGCAAATCGCATCTTAGTCAGAAGTTTAGAAGAGGTAACCAACGGTAAGGCTAAGTTAAGCTAAGCTAAATTAGCCGCACAGTAAGTCGGCAGAGGAAGCATCTCGCTCACCACCATTTCCGTTTGTCTGACATAATGTATGAACTTATGCCAGGTTTTTAACAGCAGACAACGACAAAACAAAAACTAAGTCTCAAAAACGCACCCGGCATCTGCACATGTTTCCTCTTCACAGCTGCCATAGTTGAGTTACATTGAAATAATTCCGTCGTGTACAACTACCACAATGTGATGTTCTGCCACATCCGGTCCGTCCTTTTCCGTTCCGACCACTTCACAAAAAGATAAGCTTAAGTAAGACATTCAGAAAAATGTAGGCCTATAAATAAATACACAGTTTTGTAACTTTCCAAGTTACTATGATATTACCTTTCTCACAAATGTTACATTTTGATGATTATACATCTGGACATTTATATGCAGTTTGGCCATCACATTTTAGTACTCCTTTTGGAAAGGAAAGTATTCCTTTCCAAAAGTGAGTTTAATATCACAATTTAAAGTCTATCATTATTTCTTTCCAAAAGTGAGTTTATAAATATAAACACGAATCATCCTTCCTTTTTACTGTTGAATCTCTTGTCAATGAGTGTCCATGAGATACATGTGATGAGATAAAGTTTAGATAAAAGTATGTTTGTGCAGCATTCATAGTGAGGACTCTCATAGACTCTAGCCCCTAAGCCTAACCTACACCCAATTCTAACCCTAATCCTAAAACCTGGTCTTAACCCTCTAAAAGCCCTTTTAAGAGAGACGTAATGTGAGAACCAGCCAAATTGTCGTCACTCCATATGGTTTATTAGTTTGTTGGTCCTCACAAATATACCAATACAGGAACACACACACACATACAGTACATATTTGTCATTTTTTTCTTCATGACAGAAGGTAGATAACGCTCTTAAGCAGGACTGTTTCTTTTATAAAACACCAAGAGGAAAGTGTGTGAGAGTAACAGACTGATTTGACCTCATCCATTCATGGCTGCTTTATGCCCCACCCTGATGAGTTTCACCTGCTGGGCCCTTGGCATTTTGTGAGGTCACAGTAGGAAAATTATAGCTGAAGATCATCAAATTAATAATGGCTAAGTTCCTTTTAGCTTCTTCGGTTTCAGAGTTTGTTCATTGTCACACTGTCCTAAATTCCATGAACTGAACAGAATCATTCTTAATGTGCCCGTTAATGGCTGTGGCTCACTCACATACCGATATTAGTGTGCAGTCTTCACTCATCATTCACCCCCCAGCAGTTTATCTTATCAGCTATCTATGAGTGTCAGAGTAAATTCTCTTGTGCAACTTCCTTTTGTTTGACTACTCATGTAATATTCTTTGTGACTCTACCTAGAGTCTTGCAATTTTGAATCCCACTGCCTCTAATCTGACTCCCTGCCTGTGTGTTGAAGCCTATTTTTGTCTCATAAACTAAGATTTTGCTTCCTTTCTTGAAACAATTGCTACGTTTCCAAAATGTAAAGAGACATATTGCCTCCTTTATAAGTCTGCTTCAAGTCAACCACTGCTTGTTGTGCATGTTTATTCTACGATGTTTATTCTACGATGCCTGCATAAGGCAATGTGAAAAATATTCTTTATCACAAAGGTGTTGTGCAAATAAAAATAACAGTGAATATTTTAATTATTGTCATTCTGATGGAAAACGTGGGCTAAAGGTGAAAGAGAACAAGTTGTTATGACAACACCTCAACAGCACATACATACAAATATCAAAACAATGAAATTTCAACTTATTTAGTGATGTGTGCAGGATTATGAGGAGAAACCTGACAGACCCTTAAGAGGCATGCTGACCCACATGTGACACTGAACACCAGAGTGCTGTAGGGAACCTGCAAACAGGATCATTCAGAGGACAGACACTGCAAGACAAACCGGTAGTAGTGGGTGTGTCTGGGCTGCTGTCAGATAAATATAAGGGGGGAAAAAAAAATCACTTTTCACCATGAATTGAGACTCACTGAGTGCAGCCGCTCACCTGAGAGACAAGTGCAGAGAACGACTGAGGTTAACCTTTGCAGGAGAGGAGGACAAACAACATGGCATATACAGAAAAGGGTAATGACTTGTCCTCTTTCTGTTTCTGCATTTTCATTCATCTCTTTGATAAGACTGGAAGCTACAGTGTCTTATTGCTTACATCGCTCAAACAAAACAATAACAGTGTTATCTCATCTTCTGCATTGTTGTTGTTGGTGATGGTGGATTATGTTATTCAAACTTACATTTAATATCATCTGCATTTTCTGCTTTGACTTAATAGTTTTTTGTCATGAGGTATTGGAGTCACATGCTGATTATGTAGCAAGAGATATCGTGGCAGCATTGAGGCTCTGCTGGTGGAACAAGATTAGCCAGTCTAGAGAGTCTTTGACTGGAGGCTCATCATGCTTAACACACACGCACATGCACACACACACGCACACACAGCAACAGTCACAGTGTCAACAAAGTCACTGTTACATGGAAATGAAGATCTTGTCTTTCAATGCTGATAATCCAAGTTTCAGTCACAGTGAATATATTTGTGTGAGTATAAAATAAAATGTCTTCCACCTTTTTGAACAAGATGAAATCAAAGAAACCTGGAATGTAAATAAAAATGTATTTGTTCCATCCAGCTGCTAACATTGCGATAAAATGTTGCCTTGTCCAAGGCTACATCCGCAGCTGAAAATGTGTATCACATTACCCCTTCACATGGGCATAATGCTGGTGTATACAGGATGCAAAATTATCCCTGCAGTTGTGTGCTTTGTTTCACAGAGTAATGCTAATCACGATGGTGAAATTCAGAACAGGGATTTCTTTTATCAGAATGACAACATGAAACTTAAAGTAAGGCTACTGTATATTCACACTACCATTTTTTTAATATATCACATTTGTTGGGTTACACCTGCCAGCCACAGTACAGTGGTGTTTTTGAGCTAAAATTAGGAAGTTTGGAAATACACATGGCTCTATTTTAGTTTGAAATTTGTTGATCCACATCTAATATGGCCAAACAGAAAGTCTATATATGTACCTGCTCCAGTATTTTGTAATGTCTCAGTTTGTGACTGTCCAAACTAAAATTAAGCCTCAGATTTTCAGTGTAAAAACAGATCTACAGTTGGATCTACTGAATTACGTGACTACGTGCCAGTGAAGTAAAAACACAATCCAACAAGAGCGTCTCCATGACATCTGGTGGTCTTCACCACCATTACTGAAAAAAAAAACATTTAATCAAAAGGTCCTGAAAAAGAAAACTAGACTGGAGAGGTATGACCAAGGAAACCAAGTAGACAATCTAGAGTTGTAGTAGACACAATCACAACATTCCCTTAAGGAAATTTTTCCTTTTGACTTTTCTCAGGTGCCAGGAGCCCTCTTAAAGAGGCAGCTGTGGGCTTTATACTGGGAACAGTGGGAGGCTGTATACTGGGAGCCACAGAGGACCCAGTGGATAAAAGCCTGTCTATGATGACTGCAGTAGGACCACTGACACCAGTGATAAAGGAAGTGGAGACAGTTGGTCCTTTAGGGTTTGGGACCCTTATTGGAGCCACAGCACTGACCACAGCGATGACTTCAGCAGTCGCTGGTGTGATTCTGGCAGCAGTGGCAGCTTCAATGTTTGTGGCCACCAGGAGCTGTGGTGCCTCCCACAGGAACTATGGCGGCTTGTGGGCATCAGCAGGATTGGCTGGAGCCTTTGGGACTACTCTCAGTGGGGCCACACTTGGGGTTGCTATTGAATGGATTGTGGTCAATAATGGCATGGTGGCCCTTCTATGGGTTCTAAGCATATTTACTCTATCCAAACCTCCCCTGCACTTGGTACTGAAGCTCCTCTGGAAACAGAGTGAGGCCTGTTGCATCCCACAGTCTACCGCTTGGGTTAGGGAAAGGGAACAGATTGAGATAACAGAGTCTCAGCAGAGACAACGAGTGACTGTGCAGATAGAGCAGAGGATCTTGACACTGGAGAATGGAAGTGACACTGCTTTAAACACTGACAGGACAACATGGGACACTGAGAGAAGGCAGAGAGAGGAGATAGAAAGGAAGAAGATGAAAGCTGCAGAGGCAGAAAGGGAGCAAAGAACCCTCCAAGAATGGATCAACACTGTGGTCGTCAAACATGTGGACTTCCTGGCCTTCTCAGGAATACCGATGACAGTTGTTGCCGTAGTAACATCAGGATTTGGGATCTTTGGTTATGGAGGGCATCAGTCTGTATTCTTAGTGCTTCTGGCCTTGGTCGCAATCATAGCCTTTTTGCTTATAAAATCACCTGACTTTAAGTTCTGGATGTTAGTAGGATGCATGGGAATGCTGGCAACATTTGTCATTGCCATGCTTACCCTACATGCTGGGCAGGTGGTTGTCACAACTGCCATGAAGATGCATGCAGCAGGGGAGAAACCATCCAGAGAAGATGTTAGGAATAGTATGAATGAGCGGTCCACTTTGGAGGCACTGAAAGCAGCTTTCTTTGTAGCAAAACTTTGTCAGCTAGGATTGGGGGCTGCAGTGGGCGGGCCGCTAGTGAGGCGAGCAGCTGGAGAGGTGAAAGTCATAGTAGGGGCAGCTCTAGTGACAGTAGCTTTATTGTTTGGGGTGGAGAGTTTAGCTCCAGCTCTAGGAAAAGGGGGTGAAGCTGGGGCTCTTCTGGGAGTGGTGGGTGCAGCAGGGGTGTCGGTGGGTGCAGCATCAGCCATGGCTGGAAGGTGGTCATCATGGCCAGGAACATTGGGAACAGTAGCAGGACTAGTTATCGGGGCATTAGCAATTGGAGAATGGCATGTTGTTAACATTGGACTGCAGGTGCCTGTTGTCTATGTCTTTGCCATGACCAATTCATTTTAACACAACATGTGCCAAGATCCATTGGGCCTACAGTGAAAAATGTTATTAGCACCCAATGAGCTGCAAATTTGCATTACTTAAAGTTTATCTGTTTTTTACTACCTACTGTATCTTATGGCCTTTTCCTTTTTTAATTTCTTTGGCTGTGTTAATGCAAAAGGCACAGAATTTTCTAAAAAAGTTTCAACCTCTGTTCTTATAATTTGTCTATTACATGCTGTCTACACACAAAACCTCCCATTCAGCCTGTTTAAGGACAGAACATCCAACTATAACTAGTTTTAATTAAATTTTTTAAATCCCACTGCCATTTGAATATCAAATCATGCATTGACTGTAATAATTGTCCAGATTTTTACCAAACCACTTGCTATGGCTTAGTAAACTCCCCTCTGGAAGGGTTATCAGAACAAGTACGGCAGAGAAAACTCAAGTCCTTTTCCCACGTTTATTGCACATATACACACACGTTTAGTTGGACTTTCACTTAGGTTGTAAACCTGTAATACAAACACAAAACAAAACCTAGGATTAACGAATGATATTATTCATGTGACATTGAATTTCCAGCGGTACTAGCTTTTGCTCACTCACCAACGAGGCCTTCCAGTCCTGATGGTTGTTCTAGCAAATGTGTCTATAGGATCAGTCACAGGTGCTTTTTTGAAGAACTGTGCATTCCCCTTATACATATTCTGGGGATCAGGAAGCTATACTTAATAAACTTCAAAGTAAGATAAAAGTTATGAAAGATATGAAAGCCGACACAGTGATCAACTGCCGGAAAGTTCTACAATAATGCTTTCATGTTTAGGTCCTGGTTTCAAGTAAATATATTTGATCTAACCGTTTAACACCATACCTGCCAGTTTTCCTGTTTGTTATGCAAGTTGTTTGTCTGGTTTTTTTCGTTAATGGGACAGTTTTTCTATTATGAAAAATTGGAAGCCTCAAGGACAATGTATGCACTCAACGTGTTGATAAGGATGAAGTGTGTAAAAGAATGTGTGTGCATACAGTATATACTGTATGAATACACAACGTATATGCAGTATATACACAGTATAAACTGTATGTACATAGAGTATGTAAATATATATATATATATAATATTATATATATATATATATATATATATATATATAGTTACCTCATAAGGACCTTGTCAGAACCAGTCATCCTCATGGAGACCAAAGCCTGTTCTTAATGAGGCAGAACCTCATTATGAGGCTGTGATTAAAGTTGGGATTGAGATATGTATTGAGATTTTAGCTGGTTGTGAATATGTTTGGGGAATAGGTTCTCTTCAGATTATACAAATGAACTGAAGACTGATGTGACCTGTCCTGGACTGTACGGAAATCTGGAGCCTACCTTCTAAATATCTTGTTATAAATAAAGTTAGGAAATTGGAAACTATCCGAAAGACTGATTGATTTAATTGCACTAAGGTTTTACTTTGCACAAAGACACAGTGGCATTCATCAAGCCATCATCAAGCCTGTCATCAATCTCCAGAGAATTTTTTTTAATGGCACATGCCCTTTCCGATGCAACCCTCCCAATTATCAAGGCTTAGAACAGACACTCGGAGTACACTGCATGTATCCCCACCAAGCTGGGGTACAGTATATTATTCAGAGGTACCCCAGCCCTTGACCTGGCAGGGACTCAAACTGGCAGCACTCCAGTTGTTGATGGGCTAACGCATTAACTATGTTTTGTTATTTATTTATTTATTTTTAAGACTTAACTTTATTCATAGATTTCAGTTTGCTTGCAACTGAGAGAGATTGAACTTTTAACAAATACTTAATAAAAACAGAAATATCCAACTAAACAAAACCATTTAAATACATAACATTAGAGTAACCACTGACAAAACTAGATGTTTCTGAAAATGCTTATAAAGAAAATTCTGTCCAGTTTGGAGTTTATGTTTAACTGCAGCACAGACAGCAAAAAACAACAACCAAAAAAATAAACAAACAAACAAACAAACAAATCAAGCCAATTCAAGTCAAGTGAACTTTATTTCTATAGCCCAGCATCACAAACACAATTTGCCTTGAAGGGCTTTACAGTCTGTACAGCAAGTACAAAAACCCTTGTACAGAAGAGCCGCAGAGGAGGGATCACTCTTCCAGGACGGACAGACGTGCAGTAGGTGTCAGATGTACAGAAACAAGTCCAGCAGATTACAAACAAAACATCAAAGACTACAGAGAGAAAGATAAGAGGACAAAGACCAGGATATTTCAAGAATCAGTAATATTAATAACAATTGTCATCATCATCATCTCATTTAGGGTGTTACATGTGCTGACACCATCTGGGGTTGGTTCCAGCTTCTCATGTGACCCGCAGAAGAGGACAAACCATTGGTGAAGGGTGGATGAGGATAAATAACCTTAGCAGTAGTGAGTAGCTAGAGTATATGGTAATGTTATAGTTATAATATTTGAGCTGTGTTGTTGAAGCTCTGGAATCAGGAATAGCTGTGAAATAAGAACAAAGAGAGAGAGAGAAAGAGAGAGGCAGAGCACAAACTGGGGGAGGGAGAGAAAACAGTGTTATTGTCATGATAAATGTATGAGTGCTGATGAGAGGAGGGAGGGAGAGAGAATCCAGTATTTCATAATTCCTGTGTAAGCGGTGCTCATGCTGAAGCTGTAAACAACCCAGCCGCGACTCCAAGAACACGTGGGTCTAAAGTCCACATGGTGCAAAGTACTAACTACTTCCTGTTTCGTCATGTGACACAGAGCAGTGCAGTCACATGACACACAGTTTAACATATCAGGAAGAGAGAAATTTGCTGCACGGGGGGAAAATCCAGGAAGAAGAGAAGACTGCTGTAAACAGGTAATACACACCACCATGCTCTTTCTCTTCTTTACATTTAATTTAACTACAGGACACACGTTTCTCCTGCATGTTAAAACTCCTCCTGGAGCAATGTTTATACTTGTATTTTGTCTATTAAAATCAGTTCAGAAATAAGTGTTCAAATTATTTATTATATCATTTACCTTTTTATAAATCCCATCATATAGTGGTTAGCACTCTTGCTTTTGCAGCAAGAGGTCCCGGGTTCACAACCCGGTTGGAACAAGGGGCCTTCTGCAAGGAGTTTGCATGTTCTCCCCGTGGTGCGTGGGTTCTCACCGGGTTCTCCGGCTTCCTCCCACAGTCCAAAAACATGCAGATTTGGGGACTAATTGGACACTCTAAATTGCCCGTAGGTATGAATGTGAGAGTGAATGTTGTCTGTCTCTATGTGGCCCTGTGGTGGACTGGCGACCTGTCCAGGGTGTACCCTGCCTCCCGCCCTATGTTATCTGGAGATAGGCACCAGCGCCCCCCGCAACCCCTAGTGGATAAAGTGGTAGAAAATGAGTGAGAGTAAGTGAGTGAGTAAATCCCATCATTTATTGTGAAGTAAAACCATCAAACAAGATTGCTGTGGAACTGACTTATCTTTGTTGTTGACTGAATTAAAACATATAATTCAGTTATGACTTGAGTTTTTCTTTTTCTTTGAATTTGAAACGATGAGCAGAATGGACTCAAGTATGTAAAAAAAACAAACCCTTTAAATGGGAAATGGCCGTTGCTGAAACAGTGAGTGAGTTATGGTTGTATGTTCTGATGGTAAAAACTGAAGGCTAGCAATATATTCAGTGTTACAAAGTTAACACTTTATCCTACAGTTCAGTAACAATATGTAAAATATATGGCCATGACTGTAGTAGCCTGGGTAGCAATGCATTTCGTATATGGTAAATATCAATTTTGATTCACAAAGTATCATTCTGATAGACTGTAGTTGCGCTCTTTACCATACTAAATTCAGAAATAAATACTTCAGAAATAACGTCATATTTTCATTATCACACTATTAGCATTGGTATTGCTAAACTGGGAACTGCATTTATAAATAAGATCACATTCCCCTCCCCATTATAAAATTATTACCATATTATATTACCATGTTGTTACTGTACTGCAATGTAAAGTGTTACCATTACAACGTGGCTGTATGTGGTGTCATATGAATATGTGCTTCTGGTTGTCTAGCTCATTATTTAGTACATTATTTACATTAGCTCAAGCTGACACTCTCTGTCATCACTATATTAAATCATTTTAACAACAGCCAAAACAAAGTGACCAGTATCATACATCCAAATGAGTGTTAAGGAACATTCTTAGTGTGTGTGTGCTTCTGTGTGCCAGTAATTGATGTATATTTTCTTGTAGAAATGGGGCCCTCATCAATAACTCTGCTCCTTGCCACGATCTCCCTGACTGTAGCGCTGGACAATGGGATGCTCAGGACTCCACCTATGGGATGGATGGCTTGGGAACGCTTTCGCTGTAACGTTGACTGTAAAAATGACCCACAGAACTGCATCAGGTATCATTAACTGCTAAAAGTTTGATTTTGTTTTCACTGGACATTCTGAACTAAAATGTTACACATTAACCAATGCATGTTTCATGTGGGTGGATCCTTTCTTCTTCATTTGAATAATAGGCTGCTAATACAAAAAACAAAAAAATGTCTTCAAGAAATTCAACTAAGTCCAGTTGCCTTTTTTTTGTTGCTACACTTTTGAATATACAGAATTGACTTCATGACTTCTTCCTATTGAAAAAGACCAGATAAACTGTTACAACAAACATACTTAAGCTGATATATTTATTTCTGCCATTAAAAATGTGTAAATGTCACACTGTGGACCTTTATGCACCATTTTGAGTTTGATAAATCTAACTGACATGAAATCTGGATGGCAGAAGTCAGTGCTGTAATGCATTGATAGAAAGTTCAATGTTCCTTGTTCCATGATAATTTCTGTTCAATTAAAACTATTAGATGTAGCTATAGAATACAATAACCGTATAGAAGCTGACAGAAGAATTCATAACATTTGAATCAAACCTAAACACAAATACCATAGAAAAACCTACAGTATAAATCAGTCTCCTACATAACTGATGAGCTCTGGTTTTTCTCCTATGGCTCTCATGCCTGTAGTGAGAAGATGTTCAGAGATATGGCTGACCGGCTGGTTGAAGATGGTTGGAAAGAACTGGGCTATGAGTATGTAATCATAGATGATTGCTGGATGTCTAAGCAGAGAGATGGACAAGGGAGGCTGCAGGCTGATCCCTCCAGGTTGGTGTTTACTTCACTGTGCAGAATCTGTGTATCTGTGATCCATCAACACTCACGACCAAACAGTAATTATCTTGGATAGAAATTATATAAAAACAATTTGTAAACCTTCTCTAGTAGGCCTGCACTTTTTTCATGAATATGTTATTATGCAGATTTTGTTTACACAGTGATTAATTTTCAAAAGCTTGTATTTATCCTTTGGCAGGTCTGAACACTTAGATGCACTAAAGCTGTATGATGGATTGCTTTTTGTGAGACTCTGGCTACAGGTTCAAAGTCAATTCAAAATACCTATGGTGTTTATATTAGTTAACACTGATGTTGTTAACATGATTATGACGCTGAAATAATCTGAGTTGTTACCTGTATTTGTTTAGTCAGTGTTTCTAAGCCTTGTGACCCAATTAAATCTTATTTACATGTGACTTGTTGCTGCCATATATTGGGAATACTGAATACTTTTTCCACATGCTCTGTGGAAAAAGGATAGGATATGAATGTTATTGTGCCTATAGGGAAACTATTACATCTTGGGTAGCGTGACAGATAAGACATAATTCAATATTCAATATACAGTACATGCCCCTGTCACAGTAGTGTTAGTATTACTCTTATCCTAAAAATGTAGTCCAGCAATGAAAATATTCACAAAATGTTGTGTCATCATGAACTTACCAAAATCAAAATAGACAAGAGGTCACCACAGAGCCATGACCTCAGCCTGTGAAACACAGACAGAGTCCTTCTCTGGTATTGTATCAGTTGATGCAATGGATGAACCCCCCCAACTGCCTTATCCCTAAAGCCAACTACTTCCACAATAGAATCTAATTTAGGATGTTCCTGTGTTTGCTTTCTCAAGGTTCCCAGGTGGCATCGCCAGACTGGCAAGATACATCCATGACCGTGGATTGAAGCTAGGCATCTATGGAGACATGGGTTCTCACACATGTATGGGATACCCTGGCACCCCACTGGACAAAATTGAGGTTGATGCCCAGACCTTTGCTAGCTGGGGAGTAGACTATCTGAAGTTTGACGGTTGTTACTCTAATCCAATAGAACACATGCTGGGTAAGACAACTGATCTATTATGATGTAGGTCTAAGGTCTGAGGTGATCAAGGACCGATTATAGGTTGTTTTTATCTTGTGTCATACAGGTTACCCCCTGATGTCCAAGGCTTTGAATGCTACAGGCAGACCAATAGCATACTCCTGCAGTTGGCCCGCCTATGAGGGGGGACTTCCACCTAATGTGAGTGTCATCACTACATCACTATCACATCCAAAAGCTGGGTCTTTGGGATTTAAGACAGAACCAGGCATTCATGCTTTATTAGATTTAGTGTAATGACTGGTGTCCCACTTGTAATTAGCATTCACTCCATGGACAAGTTGTCAATATAAAATCTAATTTAAATTTTTACTTAAGTACTGGTAACATTGTAATGATGTTTTGCCTGCACAGGTGAACTACTCTCTGCTGGGGGAAATTTGTCATCTGTGGAGGAATTATGACGACATCCAGGATTCATGGGACAGTGTTCATAGCATCATTGAGTGGTTTGCCAACAACCAGGATGATCTGCAGCCAGCCGCAGGGCCTGGACGATGGAATGACCCTGACATGGTACAGTATAATGGATTTGTCTCTATACGCAGGTCACCATAGGACAACGGCTCAGGAGATTCAGCAGGTCCCCTGACCAGATGGTTGAGGTTCAATTCCTGGCTCCTCCAAACTGCTTACCTAATACCCTTTTCCCACTGGTTAAAAATGCAGTTTAATCTTGGGTTAATACAGTATTTTAACCCTGAGTTTGAACAAGAGACTGAAGTGAAAGATAATGACTGTAACAGTCTCGCTGGGCTCCATTGTGTTGTTGTTGTTTATGACATCACACTTCACAAATGGGAATGGTTTTCAATGCCCTTTTTTAAGCTGGTTCATCCAGGTTCCAGAATCATGGGTATACCCGCTAATCTTAGTGTGAATAAGGCTTAAGTGTCCTTGGGCAACATGCTAAAACTCGATTGTCAGTCAATGATTTGACTGCACATTGCATGAATGGGTATAGTAAGATTGGGCAGATGAGACATATGAGACACATTTTACAAAATCAAGATGGTAGTGTGGATGTAGCATCAGTGTATTCACTGTAGACCAGTTTGTTTGATTTCATACAGTTTGTTTTTATCTCCCCAGCTAATCATTGGCAACTTTGGTCTCAGTGTGAACCAGGCTCGCTCTCAGATGGCTTTGTGGGCGATAATGGCGGCCCCTCTCATCATGTCTAATGACCTTCACAACCTGGACAACAGCGCAAGGGCAATCCTTCAAAACAAAGTGGCCATTGCCATCAACCAGGACCCCCTGGGTATACAGGGCAGACGCCTGCTGCAGGTCATCATTATCACTGACACACCAGCTCCATACAGAGCTATGAAAAAGTAGACACAGAAAAGAGAAGCACCATTATGTGGGATGGTGATCACCGACTATAAATATATTTTTAGAGCTTGGCACTACAAAAACATCAAGGTGTGCATTTTAAGAACAAATTCACATTTTTCTTTTTAAATCTCTCCCTCTGTGTGTGTGTGTGTGTGTGTGTATGTGTTGCTGAACAGGAGAAGAGTCACATCGATGTGTTCTGGAGGCCTCTGTCTAACTCAGCCAGCTGCCTCGTGTTTCTGAGCCATCGGACAGACATGCCCTACCTCTACCACACCTCTCTGGCAAAACTCAACTATGAACCTGGCATCTATGAGGTTTGTCTTTGTCTCATCTTTACCTTTGTGCAGATATCACTAGTAGGATTAGCCAGTCCAAAAATAATTTCTTTTTTTATCTTTTATTTGAGTGAGAAATTATGACAAATAAGGGTTAGGGTTAAGATTTGTTGCTGAATATCTTGGTGTGCTTAGGACATTAGGGAAAAAAATGATGCCAAACAGTGAAATTTACCTGCTCTCTGTGAGGTACTTTATTAGTACAAAGCACTTAATGATCAAGCCCCATCATATCTTAAAGATTTAATTTCACCTTACCAGCCTAATAGATCACTTCGGTCCCAAAACGCAGGTTTACTTGTAGTTCCCAGAGTGTACAGTGCCTTGAGATAATGTATGTTGTGATTTGGCGCTATACAAATAAAATTGAATTGAATTGAATTGAATTATTAAAAAGGTCCAGTGTGTAGAAATTAGTGACATCTAATGCTCATGACTCTCTTTAACGTGGGCATCAAGGATACAGTAGCTTTAGTAATGTAGAAAGCATTTTCCCACATTATTTGATGTTTCCTCTTTGTCCTTTGTTGGTTTAAGCATTTGGTTTGTGTGGACAGAGCTGGACTTTTTTGTTTTTAGCTTTCACTTCAAAATTTGAAAATTGGAAATGTGTATTTGATTCTCTGTCTGTTCAAGCTGTTGTAGAAACAATGCATCACAAAATGAAGCAAGGTCCAGAAGATCAGCTATCATGAGAGATTTAATCCTTTTGTCAAGCAGATATTTGTTTAAACTCAAATATACTCTTTTCCTGCTTTTAGGCATATGATGTCTTTACGTCCTCAAGTGTGACAGGGTTAAATGCCACCACTGACTTTACAGTCTCTATAAACCCCACTGGCGTGGTCATGTGGTACATCTACCCAGGAAAACAGTCCCGACAACAGGTGAAAAGACTCCACCACCAGCAGCACAAGAAAACAGACTCACGTCTCACATTCCGCAAATTTAAATCTGGGCATCGCGTTGTGTTATGAAGGACAAAAAAAGATGCCGATTCATCATACATGATACATGATAAAATGCTGACAGATTCAATCAGAATCAATGCCAACCAGATAAGTGATGTGTGTGTTTACTAAACTGAAACTTAAATTCAACCTGGTCTCGTTTAAGCTTACACTTGGGTTAGTGTTGGAGACCATTCACAGTTTTGTACCTTCTCAAACTATCAGGCGCAACTTTAAACAGGCTTCACTAGATGGCGCTGTGAACGTGTGTAAAGAAAAGCAGAGGTATAACAGTCCTCCACATGCTGATTTGTACACACACAAACTGGTATTATCAGGAAGAATGTGTGCACATCATACACTTCACACTCAAAACTTTTCATATTAGCTTATTACATAAGAAATTACATTAGATTGTACATGTGACATGTTTACCAAACAGTAATATGTAAAAGGCAATGAAAAGTAAAATGTGACATAATTTATGATATGTAAACTGTAACTGTGAAATTAAAATCAGGATTGCCTTCATTATCAATGTATATTCATACAACAAAGTTGCCACTTGCAAACATAAAAACACACATAGGAAAAAGCACATGACATTAATTAAAATGAAATACATAAACTGAGATTAATTATAAAATAAGTACTGATGTCAAACAATGCTATAAATATTCTGTAAATGGTTATGAATAAACAAACTGATTTTATTAAAGGTACAGTGACTCAATTAAATGATTGTATTAAATGTTTTTTTTTTTTTGTTTATTACCAATTACCCTCAGGATGTGGAGGAGGTGATTTTGATGTGTAAGTGCATTGTGGTCTTTTTCTGCCCCCTTGAGGCAAAAAATTTTACACACACACACAGATATGTTTGCGCTTCTATCAAAGTGAGGACCCCCATAAACATAATGCATTCCCTAGCCCCTGACCCTAACCCTAAAACCAAATCTTAACCATTTAAAAGTCATTTTAAGGGGTGAAAAAAGTGAGGACCAGCCAAAATGTCCTCACTTTGTCAAAATGTCCTTACTCCGTAGGGTTTATATGATTTTTGGTCCTCACTCTGCAACAAGTTCAAGAACGCACACACACGGGCAATTATTGCATCAGATTTCATTCATGTTATTTTAGTGAAGTGAAGAGTTTTCATGTAGCATTTCTGTGCCAGGTTGAGCCCGTTCTGCACCCCTGGCTCTTCCTTGGCTCTTCCTGTGGCCCCAAGATCTGCTGAGCCTGAGGAAGAGGTCCATGTCCACCCACGTGTTTCCCACTGCAGAGCCCCTTTAGGTCTTCCTGAGCAGTGTGGGTCAGCACCCCCCTCCGCCAACTGCCATCACTCATGGGTGAATCCTCAAAAGGAAGACATCAAACGCCCTAACAGTCACACAAGTGTGTTTGGATGTACAGTATATGAACTGACACACACTAAAATATTTACAGAAGCAAAGAGCCACTCTGCTGTTTTCAACGTGCTTTAACAAAAACTTAGTCTGCAACAGGAAACTTACATGCCAAGTTTAAAACACTGAAGTGCTGACAGTTGGCACTTCTATCCCTGATGGAACATTGTTACAGGAACTATCAACATTACGAGCACTTACATTTAGTTTTGACTTTTAAAATCAGTCCAAAAATAAACTGAACATGTGCAGATACACTGTTGAGCTTATTACATAGTCAGCATTTCTACCTCTTTGTCTAATGATGACAAAGAACAAATAATGGGCATGTGACAGATTTAAAAAGTTACATTGATCGTCATATAGGCAATTAGAGCTAACAGGAAATGACCCTTTTGAGACTATTTGGATTTTCAAGAATGGTTGACAGCAAAATTAAATGTTTTCTCTGGGGCTAACACACACACACACACACACACACATGTTTCTGCTTCATAAAGAGAAAGGATCCTCATAGACATAGACTTAACCAGCACAACTAAATGCCTAACCCTTACCCTAACCTAAACCCAATTCTAACCCTAAAACCAGGACTTAACCCTGGTAATTAATTATTATTATTACTATTATTTTTACATCATTCTGGGTAAATATATCTTCTTTTCTGGCCAGAATCACCGGTACCCTCTGATGTTTTTTAGGTTTGGTGAATCTCTTTTTGCATGTCAACCTGATGATTAATATGAACAACCTCACCAATTAAGCATTTGACCCATTACACACGTAATTAGGCTGAACAACCCAGTTACACGGTAACTAGACATAACACAAACACAGCCAACCCAGACTAAATGGCTAACAGTGTCATTCTGTGTCCCCATATAAGCAAATGTCATGCTGACTGCCATGGATGAAACTGAGGAACCTATACAGTAGCAGTAGTAGAAGTTTCATCTGTCTAGGGGGACTTCTGATGTATTGTATTTGTATGCAACATTTTTTTTCCAACATTGCACTGCATTAAAATGTTCTTAACCACAGCAGGTTTGATGATAACATTTAGATTAACAAGTTCAGTTTTGCCCTTTATTTCCACAGTTAAAGACACATGAATGAAGGAGACATTTCAGTCCCTTGATCCAACCTTTTGACCCATAGAAGCATTTCCTGATGTACCGCCCCAGCAGTACATACCAGTATTTTTCAACTCAATTAGGCACAATTGTTAATAAGGTTAGGGTTGGGCTTGTAACAGATAATGACAATAATCCATAACAAAATGGATTTAGATTAGCTACGGCATTTGATCAAATGAGCGTGTTGTGTGATATCAAAGCCTCGCCGCAGCTATTTGATGACAACACAACCAAGGTATCAGATTGCTGTTATTTATGCCACCACTTGTGGCGCCAATTAAAAAAACATAACTAGGGGTTGTAATCTGCAGCTGCCACTGCAAATGTCCAGTAGGCTCATTTAAGTTGGACAGTTGTACAGTGTTAAATGTTTGATTGTGGGAAGGCCTGACAATTGGTAGTGGTGGCAGAGGTGAGCAGAACAGTGTCTATCATGACATTTGTTTATTTTGCTTCGGCCAGAAACAACCCTTTCAAAGAGCTCTGTTTGGGTCGTCTAGTGTTTCGATCATAATTTGCCTGCCTAGCACCTGTGTTGGAATATTTGCATAACCTATTCAGATTGGCTGAAAGTTGAACATTTCTTAATTTCTGCTGCAAAATGCATGAGCAAAGCAAAGCAAAAGATAAATTTTGAGTCAATAAAAAGCATTTCAGTTGATGCCTCCACCATATATATGAGTTGGACATTACAGGAGAATTCAACTGGTGTATAGGCTTTAAGCACCTTTGGAAGTGGATGATAAACCTTTGTACCTACAGGTTAAGCTCATGTAGGTACAAAGTACTGAGGTATCTTGAGTTACCTTGTTATCTTTGTTAACTGCAAACCAATGTCAGTGTCAATGTCAGTAATTTATTTGGATTAAAATAAATTTGAAAATATAATGCTTTCTTGTATTTGAATTACACTCGGGGGATGTGAAGAGCAGGTAAGGCTGGAAAAAAAAACATGTAACCTAAATCAGTGGAGGGTAAGTGAGCAGTAGTGGGTTGGGTTTCTTCAGTCAATCCTTCTGGGAGGAAGCCTTGGCCTGTTTGACCACAGATCAAACACTTCTGAGGAAATGTGTCACGATTATTATTGAAATCTCCCTAGTGTGATAGATCTTAAAACATGGTCGATAATTCATCACTTGACCTGCTATAAAAAAAACATCAGCCTTATGTAATTCATGTTAGAACTCAGTGGGAGAAGGTACTCCCTTTTTCCTTTCTAAAGGGTCTCTAACCTTTTCCCCAACATCTGGCTTCCATTTACAAAGACTCATGTTTCAAATAATGTACTGCAGTTGACTTGAGTCCTGAGGACAATTAAAAGATAACTACATGCAATATGCCCAGTATCCTTACTCTGAGTATCCACTTCAGCATCAAACAGGTCAGAGATTTGTTATTTATTAAATTTTACATCAATATGCCTTTGCAGCAAGAAGACCCAGGTTCACAACAAGGGCTTTTCTGCATGGAGTTTGCATGTTCTCCCCGTGTGCATGGGTTTTCTCTGGGTTCTCCGGCTTCCTCCCACAGCCCAAAAACATGCAGATTTGGGAATTAGGCAAATTGGACGCTCTAAATTGCCCATAGGCGTGAATGTGAGAGTGAATGGTTGTTGGTATCTATGCGACCCACAAGGTGTACCCCTCCTTTTGCCTTATGTCAGCTGGGATTATGCACCAGCGCCCCTCATGTGGAGAAAGTGGTAGAAGATGGGTGAGTGAGTGGAAAATAAATGTAAATGGTCAGATTTGTTTGTTGAACATGTTATTGTTATTATAATTTAACCAAATAAATGCCCAACTGAAATAAAATATTTCTGGTGTATCTTTTGTAACTAGTTAATGTTAATATGGCAAATGGATGATTGTAATTCCATGTGTCTTTCTGTCTATTTGCAGGATTGTGCAAAACACTGGATTGACTTTCACAGAATTTTGTAGCAGAAGAGGAATTCAGTCAAGGAGGTGGATGTTATGAAGTAATAATATTATGGACCAAATGCAGGACAAAGAAAAATTTCCTTAATAAGTAAACAGAAGATGGTTGGTTGTCATGCAAAAATATACAACAATGAAAGGCAAAAAGGCGTGGGCAGGTTCAAGACAAAAATCACACAGAAAAGGAGGCTGAAACACTGACAGAAAAACAGACTTGACAAACTGCCACAGACGATGGGGAAACACAGAGGGAGGGGAGCTAACAAGAAACAAGTGAAAACTATTAGGAACAGGTGTGGTTCATCAGGGAAACACAAGGGCAGCAAGTAAAACAAGACATGATGACACGCAAGGAAAACTACACAATAAAACCGAAATCCCGTTATAGACCATAAGAAAAAAGGTAATCCACGAGCATATAATGGAAAACACAAATGAACAGTATGTAACCATAAAAACCCGTACGTTTGCCTAAAACTTCCTCCTGTGCTGGACACTTAACTGCCTAACATGTGTTGCATTACAATGATGAAAGATCAAACTTGTTTGAAGGAGCTGGTACAGATTGGTATGTGTGTTTGAAGCTGAGGAGATTCTCAGATTTGCGACAGGTGACTCCGTTTGCGTGTGTGGTCAGGCATGCTTTCCATTAAACCAGTAGAAGTGAACGGAATAGAGCTGCTCCAGTCTGAGTGCCTTCATTGGCAAGGCAGCCAGAGGGAGAATACAATTCTCCGGGCTTATGCCTCTTGTCACTGAGTTCATTAGATCCATTAGATCCCCTCACTCACTCCTGCTGAGCACTAGGAGGAGCTCTACGCATGACTGAGTACACAGCACAGGGGCTGATGCAGAGCTGCAGCCTCGGCTTGGTCTCACTGGTCATGATGGTGGATAGTGAACAATAAAGCATGTGTTCTGCAAGATTCACATTTTATGTTTCATATATATTGACTTTTTTTTAGGAAGAATCCTAAGATAGAAATCTCTTTTTTCTGGAAGTTGTGGCCAAAACAGCTCACCATTTACAATGCAGTTGAAATAATAAGGAACACATATACTACTACTGAATACAAAAAAACAGTTGAATATAAAATGCAAGATCTGTTCAAGTATGTTCAGTTACTCTGCAAATTAATTCATGAACAGCAGATAGGGTGTTTAATAGTTCTTTATTCTAACAGTAACAACTATCACTGATCTGATGTATTTGCACAGTGACATGGGTCTTCCAGCCTCAGAGGTCTGACAGTAAATCTAAGAGTAACATTTCTAGTATCCCACACATTCTCCAATCAGGATACAATCAACGACTGACATGGACAACTGCTCAGAGTGTGTGTGAATGTGTGTGTGTACCTGGTATTCCTAATGTTGTGGGGACCTAAATCTGTTTACACAGTCACATTATGGGGGCTTGTCTTATGGGGACAAAAATCTCGCAGTAACAGAATTTAAACTTAGGCTGAGGTTAAGGTTAAGGTCAGGGTTAGGTAAGTAGAAATTATGGTTAAGGTTAGATTAAGTCTCCAGGAAATTAATGTGTTAATACAATGTCCTCTGAAGTCATGGAAACAGTGTGTGTGTGTGTGTGTGTGTGTGTGTGTCTAAATGAGGTCATTGGGTCACATGAGGACATGGAAAAAGGGGGTGTGTCTCAGTTTGGAAGAGTGTCAGGCTGACCATACACTCACAAGGCCTCCACCCGCACTGTGGTGACTTGTACACGGTATGAAATCTGGAACCAAAATAAACCAGAGCATTTCAGCGCAGTCATGAGAACGGTGTGACAGACATTATCCCACCTCAGTGAATGCTGGAGAAACGAAACGTGGCTTCACACAGAGCCAAGAGGACAATCCTGCAAAGACAGATTGACCGTGCAGACAGTGTCTGCACTGTACATAATGAGACTGAAACCTTTACAATATTATAGAGAGAAGAGAAAGCCAACACAGTTCACACAACACGCAATCATTAAGCATCAGAAGAGAGAATAAAAGCTCTCTTTTAACAGGAAAAAATGTCTGGACCGAACCAAACTCACAGATGTGCAGCGTCTGCCTCGACAGGTTGAAGTGAAAGGAAACATGAGTGACAGAGGAGAGGTGGGGGACAGAAGAAGGGAGAGAAAATTAAAGAGGGAGGTGAGGTAGAGGCAGAAGAGAGCGATAAGGAGCAGATATATAACGGCTGCATTAAGTTTTAGGATCAGTCTGGACAGTACTGAATCAGGTGTGATATGTTTATAGTACTACAATGTCATTGAGACAAGCGGTAGCATAACATAATAATAGCATAACATAATAATTATGACAACAATATGACTGCATCTAATAATAATATTAACCAAATTAGCACCAAACATTTGTATCATGGTTTAAAAAAAAAAATCCGACATTGTCTTTCATCAATATGAAGACAAGATGTTTACATGAAAGCTGCTCTCAATTGAATAATTTCATTAAAATCTGTTTAAAATTGCTCTATTTTCTAACGGCTGTGTTTGTCATTCTCAGGGATTAGACAGTAAATCTGGAACCAAAAGAAGAAACCTTCCCAGCACTGATAGCAGCTTTTTCTTTTGAAAACAGTCAGCAACTATTTTAGGAATCAATGTGACTTTTAAAAAACTCCCTGTGTCCGGAATAAAAACCAAAACTAATGGAGTAATGAATCCATTGCTGCCACAAAGACCTGGGACAATCCAATTTTAAGTCCAATTTCTTTAATGTTACTTTAAATCTTGTCATTCTGTTGCATGCTACTTGTACTTTGTCCTGCTTTGCCTAGTTTTGCCTGATTTTGCTTTGTCTAAACATTATTTTGGGGCCCCATGGTTGGTGTACAGGTTAGCACTCTTCCCTTTGCAGCAAGAAGACCTGGGTTTTACATAATGGCCTTTGCATGTTCTCCCCATGTACATGCGGGTTTTCTGCAGGCACCACAGTTTCCTACGACAGTCCAAAAATGTGCAGATTGGGGGATTAGACCAATTGGACACTCTAAATTGCCAATAGGCGTGAATGTGAGAGTGGATAGTTGTTTGTCTCTATGTGACCTTGCGATGGACTGGCAACCTGTCCAGGGTGTACCCCGCTTCTCGCTCTATGTTAGCTGGAGTTAGGCACCAGTGCCCTCATGTGGAGGATAAAGTGGTAGAAAATGTGAATGAGTGACAGAACTTTGAGAAGAACTTGGTCTCATCCCTTGTTGTTTTAAATGTGTTACATAAATAAATAATTTCAATTAAAATCTAATGCGAACAAAGCTGTAATTTTTGAGCAATGCACTCTAAGAGCCAATGGGCTTGGAGCTCAGACCCACAGACTGAATTCAGGTAGAAGGTATTTAGAAATGGGAACTATTTGTTGGTTTGTTGACTATGACTGTATGTTTGTCCAATAAACAGATTTGCGAGGTGCAATAAGTGGTGTTGAAACTGTCCTTTCTTAAGGCTATTATCTCACAAAGTTGTTATTTCAAGATTTGCCCACTGTTTACATAGTTAGACTGCAGTAGCAGGCAGTGAGTCACTGTGACTCACCCCTGCACCCAACGGTGGCGCCTCTAGATATCAGTACTCAACCATCCATCACTAAATTCATCTGTATTTCTCAGACTTTCTTACAAACATTTTATGTACAAATCAAAGAAAAGAAAAAAAAAATCAAACAAACATAATTTTACTGGCGTTGAAACAACAAAGAAAATTGCACGCCCTTCAAGAATTAATATGTGACATATTTACTACTATAGCATATTATGGGCCATGTCAGCATATGCACATATGTTTTTTCCCCACTGCCTCTCTCCTGTTGGAGTTCGATCATTTGTCACGTTCTGTGTGGAAAAAGGTTGTTTCCAACCTAAAAATAGTCTGTGTGGACACAGTCAGTGAACTGAGAGTTAAAAGACCCTGAAAATACTCCCTTAATGCTGAGCAAACTCATTCTGCATGCCCGTAACTGCATGTGAAAAAGCTTGTTACTGCAAAGTTATGTGACATGACCTGACCAAGCATGATTGGCAAGCTCGCTATTCCTCTGAGGTTGTCGTGCAACGTAGATGACAGTGTTCACGTCTTCCAGTCTGTGGCCCTGTCATTACGGTTCCCTTCAGCACAAACGGGAATTTTTTTTTTCCCTAATCCTTGCTTTCACTTTCCTTGTGATAAAAAATGCCGCCCACGCAAATACAGCAATCCACCAATCCACCAATTTAGACTTAACTACATGCTTACCATTATAGCACAGGTCTCATTTTAGAACGAGGCACTGGGAGCCTGGTGAGCTGTGCCTGTAAAACAACGCAGACACCTGCAAGAACAGCTGTGTATTATGTTTCTGCTAATCTGTTACACTCAATTTCTGTTTATCCTGCAATTTATTACCTGCTACCTAAATCAATCGCCACCTTGTCTCTTCAAAGCTGTAGAGCTTTCAATTAAAAATGAATGTCCCTTATATTCAAGTCATTGCCAAATGAGTTCACACCACCCAGAATGCGAAGAAGCCTCTTGGATGAAAGGTGAAACATCTTCAAACTTTAGTCATACAAGTCCAGTTGTCGGCAACAGCAAACAGCTGGAAGAAGGACCTAGAGTCATCCTTACAGAAAGCTCTGCAGGCTCACTTGAGGAGTGGGGAAGGTCACATGACACTGCTCAACTCCTTGGCTGAAAGTTCCACAAAGAACGCGGGAAAAGTTTCCTCTTAATCCTCATATCCTGGCATATGCAGACAGCCTCTGCCTCTGCAGCAGGAGACAACATGTCTACCTTATAGCTGTGTCTCTGTCGCTCACTGCAGAAGCTCAGTTCATGTCTGGTTTTACTTCCAGCAGATTGTAAACACTGAAAAAATCTAAAATTACCTTTCAAGAAACCTTAAAAGGAGAGAATTTCAAAATGAACCAGACAATAAGGACAAAGAATCTCCTAAAGTTGACAATTTGATGAATGAATTGTTGAAATTGGCTGAAAAATGTAGAAAGAGGAAAAATAAATAATAAAATAATAAAAATGGAATTGTTAGAAATGCTGACTCAGCACTAATAAACTAATAAAACATGTAAATATGAGGGAAGTGTTTAAATCATGACACGAGGTTGACTCAGGTTATCTGTCACATGTGAAACTGTCTGTCCATGCTCATGACAGAGCTGTGCTCAAACTAGTATTTTAATGAGGATGAAACTCAAAAATCAAAAACAATTTTATAGTGTTCCTGCCCATTGCACCTAAAGCTGCATTCAGATTTGTACATTTACATAAATTGGGTGCGGACATTCTCTGGGTCTGACACATTTATAACTGTAGCAGAATGTGTGAACGTCTGGGTGAAAGGTGCCACCTGGGTTGAACTGTAGGAGGCTGAACACTCGCTCACTAGCTTGCTGTAAATTATCTGGAGTCTTTCCTTTTGTATTATGTCAGCTCACTTGGATGTTACCTGGAGATTTGACCTGGGAGCTGGGTGGAGAAGTTCCAGAAAATATTCAGAGCAACCTTTGGGGTCATGTGCATTCACTGGACAATTTCAAGAACACGTCTGGGCTTCAGTGAAGGTCTGAAAGCAGCTTTGTTCAATTGATATTCACCTCCTGGTAGAATGTGCTGGTCTTTTAGCTTCCCAATGACTCAGCCAAAGATATAATCAGTTAGGTGACTGTGTGTCTGACAAACATCACACTACACAAAAGCCTCTGGCTCACCACCAGTTCATGTTACAAATGAATTCACCTCACACAGCAACATGTCCACTGAGACACCAACTCTGTGTAATTGGCACTTCTATTTTGAGAACATTGTATTCCACAGGCAAGAGTAGCTGATGCTGAATCCTATTTAAAACTGTTGGCCAAGGAAAAGTTAAATTAAACTTTTCTCAGCCCCTCTCTAATCTGACCAGTGCTGATAATATGGCTTCTGGAGTACTGGCTGTTTGTCTGAGCTGTAGATGACTGATTAACTTTCTTGAAGAGAACCTGCTCTGATTAGTGGAAACAACATTCATTTACTGTGGATGAAGCAACTCTCATCCCAGGAAATCTGATTGAGTTCATTAGATGTTACATGGAAATTCAGGACTGAGACCAGAAAGCAGAGACACAGTCTAAAATGCTTTTGTGTCTTTCTTTTGCTCACTGACACCAACACACTATTGAGACAACTGTTGGTCAGTAAGTAGGGCTGGTCGTTTTCGAACTGGAAGGTTGGCGGTTCAATCCCTAGGCTCCTCTAGTCTGCATGCCGATGTGTCCCTGGACTGTACACTAAACCAAATTCTGGCCACTGTACTAGCGGTGCTTGAATGGGTGTGTCTGATTGAAAGTAATGTAGCTGTAGAGGATTAAGTTGGGCAGCGTCAATGGCAGCGAGGCTGCAGGGCATTAAATGGGTGTGTGTACGATTGTTGTCCGACTTCTCCGGCAGAACTGGGGCTTCACTTTGAATGAAGCTTGCCATTTTGAAGTTTGGACTTCAGTCACACAGAAAATGGCCAATTCAGTATTTGGAAACATTACTCTCCCCACAATATTCACCTAAACATGGTACATCTGTAGCTGCTCTACCTGTGGCATACAGCAGCTCTATATGACATGTTTTGCAGAGGATGGGGTTGATCTTAATCGTGATCATCCAAATCTTCAGCATTTCATTCTTTTTCCCTCTGGATGGAGATAGAGGTTTCCTAAAGTCAAACCAAAGAGATTCCATGTGCAATCTCAGCTCTTAATTCCTTTGTTGATGGTGACAACTGATTAAAAATTGACATGGGTTACAAATTGTTAGCCTAATAGCATATTTGCCCAAGTCATATTTTGGCCAAACAATGACTTAATTATGCTATGAGGCTAACGAAATGCATTGTCTACTTCACCCACTGATAAGAATTGAAAACACATTCAGACCACCACTCATGAGACTCAGACAATAACATAACTACACAAAGTGCTTGAGAATAAAATATGAGAATAATGCCTAAACCTAGTTCAGCTCCCTTAAATTTTGATTCAGTGCGTCAACATTTTACTTATTACACACAAGTTAACATTTTACAGACAGGCACACAGATGGATCAGATTAAATCACAGTCTGACTGTTCTCACTGATGGGACTCTTTACCCTCCACAAGCTTTGTCCCTTATTTTCATTTAACTCAAAATCTGCTCTCCCAACATTTGCATGTGGGACCTTCTTCTGTGTTAGTTTTGCACAGGTTGTAATAAATGTCGCAGAACAGAGAACACAATATTCTGAGCACAGTGTCATAATAAGATATGGTATCTTCTGTGAGGAACATACACGCTTTATTGAATCTGACCAACTACAAATAAATTTTTTTATAAAAGTACCATCCATTGTATATAAGTTTCAGTGAAAATCTCATGCTGTTCAATTCATCATTTAGGCCTTATACACATGGAAACACAACTTTACCTTTATAATCTTTTTCCTTTTTCCTTTTTGCGCTGGAATTTTCCATAAACAAAACCCCCCCCCCCCCCAAAAAAAAAAAACAACAACTCTAAACTCTGTAGTATAAAGGGCAGTATGTTACTATACTGCTGTAACAAAGAAATACACCAAAAATGTATTAAAACACGTGAAAACAGAAGGGTGGCATTTTTTCTCTCTGGAACCCATTTTCCAAAAATAGCTTTTTAGCATTTTAGGTGGATAAAATACTATACAAAAGTTTTGTGGATTATCCTAAAATTCATCATGTGTATGAAGACATTTAAAAAGACACAGTCTCTGGTTGTGTCGACCTTCAGACAGCCACAAAGGTGAGCTCCACTTTTTCATTCCGTGCCATGTTACATAACCTCGATGGAACATGGGCTGAGAGGGCGTTGATGTGGATGCCATTTGGTTTATAAACCATGTTATCACTTCTCCCATGTCACTCTGGTCATGACTTAGCACCTAAATCCCTACAGGTTTGTGCCAATGAAGTCTTGTGTCTCACAAGCACATGTGGGAAAAAATGGTGTCACAACTGAAGATGACACTACAAGACTTTCAAAGTCATAGGATAATTATACAGTCGACACTCCACAACTTGTCTTGTGATATGGAATCTTGTCATTGTGAGTTCACGTCACATGAATGACTGTTTGCAGGTTCCAATTTTTTTTCTACCAGCAAAACTCAATAATGTATTCTGTGCTTATTAGCAAATATTAGCACAGATAATTACCTGATATATGATTAGTAATATCATAAATTGCCCTGCTTCCAGAATATGATATATTCAGGGGTTGTCGACCTGGGTACTGCTGAGATGACTGCAGTTGCTGCAGTCTTACAGAAAAAAAGTCTTTGAAAAATAATCCACACAAAATCAGCAATCAACTGATTCAGGAGCTTCATGTGGGTGATGATGGAGGTTCAAAGCTTATTTAGGAGTTGATAAAGGAAGTTGACCTTCTTCTTTGGCCTGAGTATCAAGAGGAAGAGCATGCATTCCAAATAGTTAAATAGAGATTTTTTAACAGGTTCGCCTCAGTGGGGATGGTTTAATTCTTGTTTGAGTGTGCTTCTGACATGTTTTTTCATTAAAAAAATATTTTTGTGCATGAAAGAATGCATGTACAGTATATGGTTGCTTACAGAGCAATTAATTTCCTATCAGGATTTGTGTTACATCCAGTCTGGAATTTGAACTGATATATATTTCTGTAATGACATTATCTTTGTTGTCTTACTTTGAAGTTTCCTCCTTTCTGCTGCTTATCTTGTTTTACCTTGTAGATTCCCACCTCGTGTGTCTGCACCTTACGTCCAACTAACCTGCCCTGATTACTCACACCTGTTCCGTGTCAGTTTCTCATATGTGTCTCAGCTGTGCCTTGTTATCTCCTCTCCCTTTGAGCCGTGTGTTTCCCTTTATCTGTTGCCAGTTTGTCTTGTCAAGTCCAAAAAGGAATGAAAATGTTTTTGGTCACGTTTGTCTGTCTGTTTCTGTGTCTTACTGTGAGCAGCATAACTCAAAAAGTAATGGATGGGTTTAGATGCAATTTTCTGGGGATGTAGGTTATGGGCAAAGGACGAATTTGTGAGATTTTGGTGGTGCTCCAGATATTGATCTGGATTCATTATTTTTATTAATGCAGTTGTTTACCTTGTGAGGAAGGGGACTGTATTGTGGGAAACTGGACAGCCTTGGCAGAGGCTTGTGCTCTGACCATTGTTCTCTCATCTGTGTCTGAATTCCTACACAGTCACATATACTCTATATTATGAGTTTATTTTGGTTCTGTTGCCTGTCAGCTTGCTGTAAGTGCATATAAAAGACTTACCCTCACCCCATCACCCTATCTGCACTTTGGGTCTTGTTTTTGTCAAACTGCAAAACACTTCCAGGAAACAGCTGTTTCTGTAAAAACCAACATGAAAAAGGTCTCGGATTTAGTTGTCCAAAGCACTTTTATGTAAAAGGAGTCCAGTTGTCCAGTTTCCTCTGCTGAATGAGATAAGATGGGAAGCACTGAAGTTTTTCCTTATTGTTTAACATATTCAACGGTCTTATCATTGCTGCCAGTGAAATACTTGAGGGTCATTCTACTTAGTAAGGAATCCTCCAAAGCACAATTGACAACTGGGCTGCAGCCTGCTTTTTTCTTCAGACAGTACTAACAGGCACAAAATGATCATTCAAATAAATCAACACCTCATAAAATGTCTTCTCACAAACGGAACGTTCCAACCTTCATGGATTATTTACTCGGGAGGTGTTTCATTACACTGACCTAGTCTCAGCTTGTTGGACTTAATAAAGTGATACTGTGTAATGATGAGCCATGATTCCAGTCTTCAGAATCACATTGTCATTTTATGTTTCTGCAAATCACCAATACATGTGAATTCAGTGTTACTTTTTTATATGTGTACCAACTTACATTTTGATGAGATAATGTTTTTTTGAACATTATACAAAAGAACACAATGTCTTATAAATGAGTTTATAGTAGAGACAATTGGATAACACAACATAGTGAAGGAGCACAGTGACCTTTTTGGATAATGGGGGCTGTTTGTTGTCTAAATCCTGGAAGAGTTTTATTCCAAAATGTATCTGTGAAGAGGATGTTGAAACAATGCTCTTGCATCATATGCTCTCAATTCCCATCATTTAATCAGCTTCTTTTTCCATTTTAGTGAAGCTTTCTGCTCCACTTGTTGCTACATGTCTGTGTACTTTGGCAGTTCTCTTCTTTCGAACAAACTGGTCTCGATGTTAATGGGAGACATTAGCTCCACTGGATCAACATGAGATGCACATTTATCTTCCAGCTGCCCCTGGCAACAAATATGGCATCTATTAGCTTGGGCCACTAATAGCCTCTAATAACACGGAAATGAAGCATGTTTGATTTGTGAGACAAGATGTCCGTAAACTAATCCCAAGCCACAAGCACTCCAGTCACTGGATACATGATGAAGAAGGGAACAAATAGAGCTGGACGGTTGTGCGCCTGTACTGTATGTCTGAAGACAAAGGTGCTAAAGATCTGTCATAAGTCTTTTGACAAGAAAAAAGAATTCCATACCTGGGGGAAAAAAAATGGATTCTTATTTGAGTGACACAGTGTGGTCACGGTGACAGCTCAAGTTCAAATGTGAATGCAGTCTGCTCATATCATTTTCACATTTGTGTTTGTGGCATGACTTGTTTTTGTTTTCTGCTGTGATGGCGGATTGATGATAAACTGTCAGATTACCTGCACCTGCACGTTTTGCTCACAAAGACAGTAAGAGGACAGCCAGGACACAATGAGGACAGGGACAAGAAGGATGCCGCTGTACCTCAGAGGGGAATGTGAATGTGTCTGTCTGTCTGTCTGTCTGTCTGTCTGTCTGTCTGTCTGTCTGTCTGTCTGTCTGTCTGTCTGTCTGTCTGTCTGTGTTTGCAGATGGGAAGGTGCGGTGACGATGACTCCAGGCATGAAGAGGAAAACCAAAGCAGCCTGTGACAGGGTGTTGACAGGGTACATGTGGTCTGGACTGTAGATTCCCCCTTTTTAATGACTTTCATTGATTCATTGTCTGCAGCTTTATTGTCCACATGAGGGTCGCAGGGGAGCTGGAGCCAATCCGAGCTGACACAACCTACAGGTCACAGTCTAACACAGAGAGATGAAGAACATTAACTAATAAGGCCAGGGCTGTGGGAGACAACTCTAGAACCCTAAGAAAGTCCACTTGTACATGGGGAGAACATGAAAACTCCATGCAGAAGGTCACACAGATTTACGGGGTCACGAACCCAGGTCTTTTTGCTGTAAGGCAACATTGCTAGCCACTACTCACCATGTGACTTCCTCCTCGTTTGTCTTGTTTTAGTTGTTTTCTTTCAGCCCACTTTTTTAAAAGTGACTTGGAGCGACAGTTTTTGATATTAAAAACTTTTTCTTTATGGCAAATGTCAACTGAATTCCATTGTGCTAAGTGAACTCTTGAAATTAAAAGTAGCTATGCAGTTTAAGTGCGGAGATGACTAGTGTTTAGCCGGGAGATTTTCACCCACTCATTTTATGTAGTGTTGTGTTACACACCTCTATGGCGGTTACTGGCCTGCGGCAGCCATCAGATGTTCTCAGCCTGTGGCACGTTCTGCCTTTAGCCCCACAGAGGTTGAGTTGCTGATATGTCTGGCATGCATGCAGGCCAAAGCAGGACAGGAAAATTCAGCATATACTGTAGCAGATGTGATGTGCAATTTTCACATGTCCACAATAAGAAATTGCCGACACACACTTGCACAGTCATGACAAGTCATGGAAAAGGTCTACAATGAATTCAAATTGATAAAATTATATGCTGAGGCGTGTAACGCCCATCGTGCAGGTTCACCATGTTTCCATCAGGATGACATAACAAAGTGTGTTATTGCAGGACAATGCTGTAAGCTCAGTGAGACCAAAAAAAAACTCCAAACCACAACAACGTCCCCTGCCCCCCACTAGAGTTTATTTGCAGACGTCAGAGATGTTTTCCATGGTGAACTGGCCAACAACCTCTCGGAGCGTGTGATTCCCACACAGCACTGAGAACACGACCTGAGCCCCGGTCCATAAACATCCCCCGGAGGTCAACCCAAGGTTGTAGCACAGGGACACTGCTCTTATCCTGGGATGGTGTGTGTGCGAGAGATTACAACAGATTCTTCTGCTGCGATATAAAATCGTTTTAAATGGTATATTGTTTTGCTGACGGTGTCATTGGTTCTCCATACAGACTTAGCTGTTAGATGCTAACATTAGCTCTTGGCTGCTGCTGCTGTTTGAAGCATCCGCTGACATCGACTTCATTGGTTTTTGGTGATGTTTACGACATTGGAAGTTTTGGACACAACATGCTTGCCGATCAAATGATAAAGCAAATGGTTTTGCTAGCCAATGACAATGACGATAAAAGTAGTCCATTTAGAAACTTTTTCAGTCAAATAATATAATTTAAGACTGTAAAGTCCTAAATATCCACTGAAAAATTTATTTCATGGGCTCCACCAAAAAACATCAATAAATACATCACTATTTTCATTAACTTTCCCCACAACATTGTGGATATATAATAAGTGGGGTGTTCAAATGGATTTCATAAGGTTTTTCAGGTCAACTGCAATGCGCTGTCAAACCAGGACCTTCAGTTGATGTACAGTATCAGTTCTGGAAGTCATTTTATTCCCAGACTGTAGCCTTTGGCAGTCTCACCTACCAATACCACTCGCCCATCAGAGAGCATCAACCTAGACTTTGGGACCAGCCTGTGCTCTCTTGTCCCATCTGATTTGGGTGGAGTATGAATACAGTACTCCTTCATGCTCCTCTTCTTGTGTCTCCCCTTGTCTGCACATTAATTCCCATGTGTGTCCATGTTACTTTATGACACAGGGGAAAAAGCAGAAGATAAAAATATATATCATTTCACTGTCTACTGCAGCCTCATATTTCTGTTCTTGGCTGGCAGGCATGGAACCTGACATGGTCTCTGCTGATGTAGATCATCCACCTCAAGGTTATGTTTTCTGTGTTGTCTGTTTTTACAAGAATTATGCAAAAACCCACTGAACTCATTTATATGAATGGTGGTTGTGGGATGAAGCCTGAGCCTAGAAGGAACCCAGATGTGTTCAGATTAAGGGGTGGATTCAGGAATTATGTTTGGTTTTTGACATATCTGGGATTTTTCTCAAGAGATAATTATGAGAAAACCCAGTCATTCAGAAAGAAATCCTTAGCCCTGACATAAAAGAATTTGGTTTTTGTTTCCGCAAATGTTTAGAGTTACATTTGGCCAGATATATTTGGTACTGTTAATCAAACATTTCTGAATAACCTATCAGCATAATGTAAATCAAGTGACCTGAGAAAGAGAATTTTTGTCCACCTGTGCCCACTGTCAAGCATGCCATGCCAACCTGCAGCACTTACTGTATTCAGTGACAGTAGCTCATGGCAAATCTTAAGACTGTGACTATCACACTGATGATCATGTTAAATTCTTCTTCCCACAGACACACAATGTGACTTGTTGATATGTGATTATCCATTAAAGGTCAGTCAGCACTGTCAACAACAAAGCTGTCCCGTGCTATCATAATGCTTTCTACTTTTAGTCAACACGTGACACCTCACACATCTGTTTCCACAGGACAACTGTGACCTGACTGGTTTAATTATGTGGACATGTAAATATTTATCTTCTAGCACCAACAAAGTAAATGTTAAGTTTCTTTATCATGATTTATCAATAAATGCTATGACCTACATTTTCATTTACAGCAGCATTTTCAGGTATAAATTACGTGAGCATTTAGCTCTGTTTCAGAAGTAATGTGCATCCATACTACTGGTCAGCTAAAAACGTACTCTATATCATGTGACCATTGCCAGTACACTGGGCATGTACATGCCAGTATAAACCAGGAGTTGATTTTCTCCTCTGCAGTTTGCTTAATTTCAGAGAGCGCTACTAATGAGAAACAACAAAGGTCATTGGTTTCAATTATGAAACCAATGACTAGGTTAATGGAGTTTTTTCTTCACAGTCCAAAGGGCTCTGTTTTTGAAAACAAAGCCCTGGATATTTTAGATGAAAACTGAGCCAGCAGCAATTTTAAACTTCTGGGGTCCACTGAAAGTGGATTGCTTTAAATATACCAACACATTGGTCGCAGCACAGATAAGCAAACCTTTTTCTCAAATTTTCATCAAATTACCTCTGGTGATGCAGAATGTCCAAATAGAATAAGCTTATAGCACATTTGGCCACAGGCTACAAGTTTGGAGGCACACAGATTAAGACACGGCACCTGTTTTGGCACAACAGTTGAAGTTAGGCTTGAGTCACCTCACCAGGGCAGAGGGACGCTGTTGTCAGTTCAACTGGTGTCAGTTCTCATGATTGCTTCTCCCTGGCTGCTCCAGGCAGAGACATACTCACAGCTATATAAAGACATGGGGGTAAATATAGACACCCCTCCTTATTGGAGATCACCTTTTCCAACATGACATTGTGATTTCCAAAGTTCAAGCAGCAAATAATATCCTTGAGAGGTCTGAATCCCAGCCAGGTCAAAAAAAAGACTGGGGTACCCCTGAGCAAGGCACTCAACATCCACTGCCCACCACCCCTAATTCTAGGAAGGTTCCTAGTACAGGCTCGGTTAAATGCATTATTTTCCTTATGAGGATTTATAAAGTACCAAATATGTGTAAAAAAAAATAAGTGACCTAAGTGACACAAAAGTAAAACCACTGTTGTTAATGTTTCCTCTACTGGCAGCTAGAGACAAGTCAGTTGCATTTTAAGTGGGTTACCTCTATTTAAAAAAACGGAATATACCTGCTAATTATCATGTGAAAATGGTCTGCACTTTTCTAGTTTTGATGACAGTCTGACTATATGCATTTATAGAGTCTGTACAGCACCACTGCTCTCATTGCTGTGCTACCAAGACCATGGTGTGTCCACTGGGGTCATCACTGATCCAGAGTGATGATTATACAATTTAAATATTTCACTTAAACACACACACTGGGTTAATGAGCCTGAGTCAGAGTTGTGCTTGCCGTAGGTCAGACTGTCAGACTGGGAGTTCTGGGAGGTCGTCTCTCTTCCATCTGGCCCTGACGTCACCAGCACAAGATCCTCTTGCAACCAACAGCCCACACACACAAACTGACTGCAGATCCTTTTCACTGTGGATGTCAGATTCCCGGAGCCATATGATCAACATGTGCATGCTAGTATGTACAGGTCCATATGTAAATAGATTCGCAGCACTTCACGGGAGGGGAAAAGATTATTGCCACCTGGTCTCATGCTTACATTTACAATCTCACCAACCTTCAAACTAGCTGCTTGTAAAAGTAAACAAGCCCAAATATTTATCTGAGAGTAAAAACCCAGCACATCCAGTGTCAGACTGCAGGGCAGAAAAATGTCTTAAATCTGCGATTGAGGCAAACATCTTTGGTGGGAACCAGAACAAATACCACAGTACAGACAATTGCTGGGGGCAAAGCTGCTTAAAGATGCAGTATGTAAAAGGTCTTAAAGAGATTGCATGTTGCAGCCCTCACCTCACCCTTCCCTTTCAAGTATATTGCAAATCCTATGCAGCCTTCAGTTAGCATTAAAACTCAAAAGACATTTAGTCTGTCCATTGTGGTAATTGGACACTTGTTAAATGGAATATGGTGATACCAATTAATGAATTGTTTGAAATATAAAATCTAAAAGCATAATTGTTTCCAAAAGACTTGGCTCCACCGATCCAGACAGCTCTGGAAGCTGAAATGAAGAAAATAAGAATGTACTCATTTTACTCATGAACATGGAGGTCAGTGTTGGTTCTGTGGGTGTAAATCAGTCAATGGGAAACAGTGAGTGTGGGAGTGCAAATATATTTTGGGCTCATGATGAAACTGCACTGTGTCAGAGGATGTCAGATGAGTGGGCCGTAATTAACTGTGGCACAGGAAACATTTGCATTCACACTGCTAAAAATATGAGACCACATGCACCTGAGATTTCCATTTGTGATTGGATCCCCTGGGATGGATGTTAGTGCAGGTCTGAACAGGGGCTCAGCAACATTCGGTGCCTGAAACTGCTTATTAACATGTGTAATAAGAAGTGACTGGCAGAATTATTGAGTCACAGTGTCTACAAGTTTCGTCCCCAACACACATAATGTTGGAACATGTGGATGATCGACCCAGATGGCATTAGCTGACTCCTTATGTGGAATGATTTTTTTTTTTTCATTGTTGGTTAGTTGAAACCGAGCAAATCTCTGCCCACTTAAGGCCCAGTTATACTCCACACAAAAGACGGAGATGGACAGAGTCTCTCATTTTGTGTTAATTTAATCTGTCATTTTGTACGTCGCCGGACACCTTTATGATGAGCAATACCACTGGAGATTGTGGGGGCAGTATATAGTCAATAGTCAATAGATGAGATGGAATCTATATGAGCATTTAAAAAGGTCTCTACAGTGTCTCTGCAAGATGGTGCATCTATGGCCCACTTCACACCTGGCATTGAATTGCATTTTCTATGATCGGATTGCAATTGGATAGCATTTGACCACTGACCATCCCATCTGCCAAAACCATTTTGAGAGGTGGTCAGAGACACATGGTGGCCACATTGAACAGAAGCATAAAGGCAATGAGTCTCTGATGCGTCTCTGCTATACCCACAACAACGATGTGAGTGAAAATACATTGGTGGCTCCGAGCACAGCTAACATGAACACAGTGACAAAACTGTGCAGTCTGCTTTGTTTTCGTCACTTTTCCTGCTTGTCGAAGACAACTTTTTTGGGAGGGACGGACATAGAATTGAGTATAAAGGAGTCTTTTTCATGTGAAGCCAGCTGTTCTTCAGAGTATAAATGATTCAGTGATGAGCAGACAACAGACCGACGAAGCCAAACTGCCACTCTTTAATCATTGACCACAAATAGAACATCTTGTGAGGGAAAGTGAAATAATAAATTATTCTTACATCTGGAACACCTGGTTAATTAATTAGCCCCACCTACTATGAGCCAAATAAAATAACCAACATGACAGCAAAAGAGCCAACTGTTTAGAATTTATGAATAATGACGTCGGCAACCATCCACAGCAAATTCTTTCTCTCTCTTTCTCTGTTCTGTTCTTCAGTGTCAAAAAGATTTATTGGCATGAACATCAAGTAAACAGTAATTACATGCACAAAGAATATAACATCAACAACAACAATAATAAAAATGATAGAAATTATAACATTAATGTATGTTTTTAAATGAAAAAACAATGTTACATTAAAATATTCTTTGATGGCGAGACTACAATCTTTAAACTCTCTTAGGTTTCTGACATTTCCTACGAAAACAGCAGAACTTTAAATAGTGCAGTTGCTGTGATTTGTTTTATGAACCTTTTTACAAATACTTTGGTTTTGTTACATACTGCTTTTTGTTTGTTTTGTGTTTTACTTGAGTAATTTTTTTTTTAATAAATAGTATTATTTATTGCTATATTGCATTAATCCAAATAGTTATTTATAGATTGGGTTATGTACAGTATATCACCGCATTTTGTCACACACTTCACATCAAATCAATTTGAAATTACAATAGTCAGGCATGGTTGTTAGAATCTTTTATTTCCAAGTCTGTGTAGAATACTGTACCATACAGTGTGTACAGCAAGTCCACTGATTCACATTTACAGTCAGTCAGTGGGCTATATAAATAAAATTGACTTGACTTGAACGTTTTAGTGTTAACACCCTTGTCTTTTCCTGAGCTTCTTCATTACCTGCTTGTCTCACATAATCCTCTTCTGTCTTCATAATGAATTTCTTTGACCTTTAAGCTCTTATGTAACAGGTGGCCTTCACCACACTGCCTCTCTTACGCAGGTTCACTCCAACTTGTTTGCACACTTTGGTGCTCAGAGTCTAAGGGTGTGTGTGTGTGTGTGTTATAGTCTAAGGGTGTGTGCGTGTGTGTGTGTGTGTTATAGTCTAAGGGTGTGTGTGTGTGTGTGTGTTATAAAGTTTTCTTTGTTGTTTTTTCCGTTACCTGATTCTGTCATGGTGTATATATAAATGAAAACATGCTGGTCACTGTTTGTTGGTTAAATATGGACAACGTTTGTGCACAGTTAAAACCATCCAACACTCTCTACTAAAGAAAGCTGTTCAGTTTCATTTTATCACTGTAACCTAATTACTGAAATCAAGTTAAATTAAAGTTGAATTTCAACCCCGAACACCTGCAACACAAGGCTTTATCTGCACATGACCAGAGAGAAGCCTTTTACAGAAGCCATTTGTAGCTTCACCCCATTTTTAAAAGGATGTATAGACATCACAGTAAAAAAAATGAAATAAAATAAAAATGAGAAAGGATAGTTCAGAAATAAAAATTAACTGTTAGAGTGCAGGTGTTAACAGGTGTGGTGTCCTCTAGTTCCTACAGTTTAGAAACTGGGAATACATTAACTACTAGGGAAATAGGTTCTCATTTTATAATTATTTGATAGAGACAAGTTGTATTAAAGACTTGACTTGTCTTTTTTTTCAGATTTGTTTTCAGACAAACAGCCAAACCTCATGAGCAGAGAGGACCACCTCTTTGTGGAGCTGTGGCTCCTGGTATGATTATTGGAGTCTTGAAATGTTTCTCCTTGATTTATTGTCTGACCTCTGATAGCTGTAAAAAATATTTAACACGGTTTTAACGAACTGCTTATAATTGTGCCAACCCAGGCCCATTAATACAGCACTGAGTCACATTTGTGAAATTTTATTTTAAGGAAAATAGTAAATGACATTTTCATCACATGTTTGAAATTCTGGTATTTTGTGATTCACCTCGGTTTTTAACTCACTCACTCACTCACTCACTCACTCACTCACTCACTCACTCACTCACTCACTCACTCACTCACTCACTCATTTCTACCCCTTTATCTTCCACGTGAGGGTTGCAGGGGGCGCTGGTGCTTAACTCCAGCTGACATAGGGCGAGAGGCGGGGTACACTCTGGACGGGTCGCCAGCAGGGCCAAATAGAGACAAACAACCAATCCTCATTAACAATTTAAAGCAACTTTTACTACCGTCTCTTGACTGGGAATCAAATGTAATGCGACTAAAGTTACATTATGAGCTATGTATGTACAGTATTAGGGTTGGGCAGATTAACAAACCAGGAGCTTCAATGTATGTAAATAGTGACTCTGTGACACAGACAGGCAGCAGAATTATTTCACTGTCTCTCTGCAGAGCTACACCTCTTTATTTATTTATTTATTTATTTATTTTACTTCTTCACTTAATGAAGAAGTTCTGCAGTCTTCTCTCTAACGTTGCAGTGTCCAGTTTTTAGTAGTTTCACAACGCTCTTTATTGATCTTAGTTAATGATTTTCATATTTTATGTTTAAATATAGAATGCTTCACAGTTTTCTGCCTCATCTCTTAACGTTAAACCTCCAATCACAAAGAATGAGATCCAAACATGGAAAAAAAGAGAGAAAGAGGTAATTTGAGTGAAGTGAAGCAGATACAGAGAATAAGCACATTTTATTGTTGGAAGTGGACTCTGTGTCAGCAGTGGGATAAATGACAATTCTGCTATGACTCAGCAAAACCCCCCCAACAGCAAAAAGCAAAGCACAAGCTGTAGTGTTCTTTGGGAGGTTTGACTGCAGCTCCTCACAGAAGCGCAGTCTGCACATTCAGAAGGAAGGTTCATGTGGCATGTGCCAAAGTATCAGGAGAAGTTGGGACCAAGTCATTGTTATGCAAGTCACAAGTAAGTCTCAAGTCTTTGCATCCATCACAGACTAACGAGTCTTTCACAAAAGCACATTGCAACACAAAGTTTGCACAGACTCCTGACCCTTAACTTGCTCCACATCTGCTGCTTTTACACTGTATTTAGTGTTTTCAATTGTATGTGTTCACTTACATTTTTACTTTACCACAGTATTTGTACATACCCTTTAACGCTGAGCACCACTTTACATTTTTACTCTATTTTATTTTAGTTAATTTCCTACACTTTGACTCCTGCATTAATACACATTACATGTTTAACCAAATACAAATCCCAGCTGACGTTTATTTACTTTTATTTTATTCTTATTCATTATTTATTCTATACTTATTATTTTATTTTACTTTATTGCAATGTTTTAGTTGTGCGCAGAACATTGCACAACAGGGTTTGTTTGTAAATGTGCTATGTAAATAAACAATGACTTTGGCCTGATGTCCTCCTGTAATTCTTGCAATTACCCTTCTGACATTTAAAGTAATTATAAACATCACATCGTAGGTAGGAGACTAAAACATCATTCAGTTCATACAAAGTCTGCTCTTATAGAGATTATTTATATTTATTACTGAATCAATTGGTCAATTAATTGCACATTTAGTAGAATTAATCTTTTTGGGTTCACAAGGAAAAAAAGCACATTTTTTTCAAGATGATTCCAAAATGATCACTGCAGTCTTCCATTTTTCAGGGTGTTTGATTCAATCAAATTATTATACTTTTTATTCACTCGTTTCTCCTGATTGAAATAAAGATGAAAGTGAATTCCAGCCACGAAGGGGACAGATCATACACACTGAAGAGTGATTAGTAACCATCATTTGTCCTGACGGCAGCCAGGCGCTGCTGAGGTGGCAGCTGGTGGGTGGAGTGTCATTTCTTTCTGTTTTCTCTTTCAAAACCACAGCCACCCTGCTTCAACATGCCAGGCTGTGATGTGGCAACACTGATGACTGGTTTATAGGAAGCACTGCACCCACAGCACTGTGTGCAGATCTGAGACCGGAGCAAATGGGTCTTACAAATTGTGTTGAGTTATTATTGGCAACAATTCTTGAGCAAATGAGGCTTGTTTCAGTTTCATTCTTACACACACACTGCGGGAGCAATGCCCACTTCTTAATTTCAGGGAAATGGGAATGTGACCCCTCTGTCAGTATACATACTAGACACACTAAGAGGATGGAGAGACATGGAGAGATCATGTAAAAAAGTCAGCAGTTGTCTACAGTAAAATGAGTCTATTTCTACTTGATTTACAACATCAGTAAATATTTTCTTGAGTAAAAGGCCTGAATCATAGTTCTGTTTCTTCTTCAACAACACATGATGCACATTTTTTGAACTGGTTTCCCATTTAGAGGTAAATAGATGGTAAATTACGTGAATGGACACTACCGTGTTTGATCTCTGGTATCATCTAATCCGGTGCTTGCTTGCAGGTGACGTCTGTGAACTTCCATTTGCAAACATAGCTCTGGCCAAACTGTCAATCTAGTAGCTTCAACAAGGAAGTTCAGATCCCTATGCGTGATGTCTCTGCTGGGTGGTACATGGTTTGGACAAATATTTTGAAATTGTAATCGGTTTTGGTCAGGTTGTGTGCATATGAAGGTCAGCATGGTTCTGCTGCAGTAGATAGATGGTGTTAGGTCGGTTCAGCAGCACCAATACGGTAATGAACGTGACCAATGATTTTATTCAGACCAAACTTATATGGATGCAGTATGCAGTACCTGTCGCCACCTGCTTACCTGTGCGCCTCATTATGATAATACTTATAGCTTTCTTAAGGAATGATTTAGACATAATGTAGTCATGTATCAATGCCACTGTTCTCACAGCACTCCCTCTTCCACGATTGGTCAGGCAGTGTGTGTTCTGTGTGTTTTGAAGGCAGAGCTTTGATCAGAGAGCAAACGGAAAGCATGTATTGGTTGGGTGGTTTGTGGTGATTGCAAGCTTTCCCAGACTTCTACTACACAAAGAGGATTTTGACAAATAACATAAAAGTATTTTTAAAACAGACCTGTTACAGACACAACAGATGTTCACAATGTTGCAGTTGTGGCTGTCTGCCCCATCCTCAGCTGTGTTCTATTATCTTTGCCTCTCTAGTCAACTTAGTCTCTGTGCTCCACAGCCTCTTTGTCAGTTGGTAAGATCTGTTTGGTTTCCTGTCCCTGCTCCAGTTGTGTTCCCCTGGGATTTTATTTTTTACTTTTTTTGTATCTTTAACCCTCTACTCCTGCATTGTATTGATTTTAAGACCTTTCAGACTCTTCTTTAAACTTCAGATATACAGAATATATTTACTGCAGAAAAAGGCTTCAATAAATGCCAAATGGTCCTCCATCAGCAATACTGTCTGATACTGTTTAGTGTTTCTATGGAGGAAGAGACGGATATCCTAAACGGATGGACAGCTGCAGTATCACAGGAAGGACAGGTCCCTCAACTTTTATCCCCCCGTGTTGAGTCCTCCTCTAAATCCCAACTACCTCCATATATCACCTCTCCCTTTACTGTGGGATGAAGCCACTTTACTGTTCTTGCAACCTTCATTTTCACTGGTACTGCAATTCACAGTTAGTCAAAGAGGCCTAGGGGCAAACTGGGTCAAGAGATGAAGTGGCTAAGCCACTCATTATTCTCCGGCTTCTAAACTCAGTATGGGGTGAACTTATGCAAGCCAAGCAATTTGGAAAGACAGAGCAAGGAAGAGGTTTTAAAGGGTATGCATGCATTCCATCAATTTGTTCATAATGTCAGTGTTTTTGTGTACACGCCTATGGGCATACAGACACAGGAGACATGCACAGCACACGTGTGTATATGCATGCTTGTGGAACCAGTGTAGCTTATCTAACACAATGCAGGCACTTTTGCCTCCAGATCTCTTTAGTTTAACTGCCAGCTTCCACCCGTCAAATGACACACACACGCACACACACACACACACACAAAATAGTAAGACCGTATAGATGTATGAAACATAGCTTTGTACTTGACGTATAATATGTCGTTGTGCACACTTGTGATTGTGATGTTGTTGTCGAAACCCTGAATATGCTACAGGTTTTTATGGGTTTATTTTGAGCTCACTTCCTCCAGCTCCCCCTCAACTTTATCTTTAAATAACACAACACATGTCAAACTGTTTCAAACTGTCACACAAAGAAAGCCTTCATATGCATGAACCCGAATGCACACTCTGGCAGTGCTTATTCTGCCTGTACTGCTTCAATTACACATTTATTTATTTATCTTCATTAATTTAAGGGAAAATAAACTGACCAAGTAAAATTTGCAGAATAAAGGCTTCTGCCCCGCCTTAATGTGTCAGTGAAAAGAGATGATCAGTGGTTTGATCCCCAGGTTTTCTACTCAGAAAAGATACTTAATCACAACAATAAACTATCTTGCACAATGCTTTTGCAGCACAAGCACCCAGCAGCACAAATTATTTAGTAAAACATTTTGGTAACTCTGGCCCTTTGTGATGACTCCTTTCACAGTGATGGTCTTGAAGATCTGATGTGAAAGAATCAGAGGCATCTAATGGTGAGACTATGGTGGCCTCCACATAGACAGAAATGTTGTTGTCGTCGTCAACAATCCCATCATATACACACTTTGACTCTCTTCATTCTTCATTCTTCGTTCCATAGTAAGTGTCTGCTTCAAAATCCAAAACACGCGCTCTGTCTGGTTCGCCTGTTCCTGGCTGCTGTGGAAAAATGGCAGCACAACAAGGCAGACATTGTTGAAGCATGACCCTTGTTTGAGATACACAGTATGTAAAAGATATATTAATATTACACATTGTAGCCTTTTATATCGATAATGCTTCACCAGTTCTGAGTGACACATATAGATCCACTGTATGAGTAATTGTATGTGAAAAAAGTACTAGAAAAGAGCAAAATAAAGCCTAAAAAGAGCAAAATAAATGCAGGCCATTCCATGAGAAGTGAATGGGCATCCGCAGAGGTTGCACTGAAGTTAGAAGACAGAGTGAAAGTCTGTTTCTGTTTCCTGCCAGTTACATCAGTCTGACTGAGTCTCACTGGGAATTAATACCTTCAAGCATGAGTGAACCTTTCAGCAGCAGGATGTGTGTGTGTGTGTGTGTGTGTGTGTGTGTGTGTGTGTGCATGCGTGTGTGTGTGTGTGTGTGTGTGTGTTTAACACTGTTACACTGAGGAGAGCATAAGTGAAGGAGATTACAAACAACATTTTCCACTCCCTCCTGTTTGTGTGGTGTAACCTGCCACTGATTTTCCTGCGTTTCTATTTAAGTGGAATGTCACTGGTTGGGAAATTGTCCGGCTGCTGCTCAGAATTGCAGAGTTGTCCTTTTTTTTAGTCCTAAAAAAAGTCCTGTCCATTCTTGAAATGAGGTCAGAAGAAAATGGAACATGTTTTAATGACTTTTTAACTTGTAGGTTTCAAATTACCTTGTTCTTAACCATATCCAAAAAAGTGTTTTACAAAACACAACTAAATCAATAAAAACTAATAGATTTCACATACTGTCATATCTGCATCTCTGTCACATATCTGGACATTTTTGCTTTTTGGATTTTGTAGATTTTCTCTTTGACCTTTTCAATTTAATTTTTTGGATTTTTAGTTTTTTCTTTAGATTTGGTTCAAACTGTGTGTCCAGTGTTCCTTGTGTGTCTTTTTAAATGTGTGTGTCTGGTTTCCCTCCTCTGCGATTGTCTGTGTTTCATCTGTGCTCTATTATCTTTAATGCATGCCATATTTCAGTGTCCTTTGTCAGTTCGATCACTCATTTGCATGTTGGCAGGTCTTGCTCCAGTTATTCTCTTCATCGTGTTCCATATTCTTTCAAGTGTTTTCTTATTTTGGATTTTCACCTGCCATCTACACTTGGACAGTCATTAATATTTTCTACCCCTTTACTCTGTTTATATTTAAGTCCTGCATTAAAGATCCTAACAGAATCCAGGGCTATGTTCAGATTACCAGGCTGAGGTGAATTTTTGCTCTGTTGATGTGATTCAGGTCAATTATTTTAGTTTTTTCAGCCCTGTGTGGACACAGAAATCTGATCATGACAGTAAGTTACCTGCCAATTCTGACAAGCAACATTTTGTACAATTATGCAATTAAGAGACAGACATATCTTCTTTGCATTTATATATATCACTACATGTAGTATGTGTGGTTTATTTTCTACAGTGCTTTATATGGAATTATACAAGACGGTCATTTGCAACTATTAATACAGCCTTAACCAGACTACATGGTGGTTTTCATGACCCGGTACAAACTTTTGCCTGGAGTTCCCATGTTCTTCCTCTGTGTGCATAGGTTTTCTCCTGATACTCCACTTTGTTCCCACAGCCCAAAAACATGCAGAGGTTAATTGAACTGTGTTCTTTATGTTGGCCCTGTGATGGACTGGTGACCTATCCAGGGTGTGACCCCGCCTTTTGCCCTCTGTCAGCTGGGATTGGCTCCAGCTCCCCGAGACCCTCATGTGGAGGATTAAATGGTAGACAATGAATGAGTGAATACGGCCTAAACCACTTTCCTCCAACTGGTGTAAATGTCCTATGTGCAAATAATGGAAGTTAATGAGTTACTAACTTAAAACAGAGAGACTCAAACAGTCATGGCAGACAACTACCATCCTGGTACTTCCTGTCCACTGTCACCACATGCTTGCTCATGGAGGATGTTGAGTATCTGCATTGAAATGTAACTTTGAATTATGCAATCTTGAGCTCTACATTACAGATGTCCTGAGATAAATATATTATTTGGTCAGCTGCCATTAGCCTGGTATATGCCATTCTATGATTTTAACACTGAAATGATGAATTCCCAAACATGTTGTCTTTTAACAAAAAAAACCCATTGTATTTTCAAAATAAATATGTTTTAATAGTTACATTAAAAACAACCAAAAAGACTATTATTGTAACAGTTTACAGCAACAATAAATATATTAATGTGAAAATATACTAAAAAATTGTGGCTGTACAAGTTCAAGAAAAAATATCATTCAGATACAAGCAGAATGTTGTCATGATGAGAGGAGTGGAAAGGCATGGGCTTGAAGCCAGCAGCAAGTCTCTCAGGCCTTCAGTTTGAGGGTGGTTCGTAGGAACAGCTGTGGTGCAGATGGTGCAAACACAAACACAGGTACAACTCATAAGAAGAAGAAGATATGTGTCGTGAAGGGTTTTCTATGCAGCAGCTTTGCCTACGAGGATCTGACTTTGAGGATTTGGCTCAATATGAACAGTTGTTGGTACAAACTCTATCTAAGGCTGTTCTATTTGAAATAGGATGGAAAAGAACTAAAACTTGAGTCAGAATTGAACAGTCTATGACTGAAAATGTGCTGGATAGGACTTTCAGTACATGCAATACAAGTACCTCATACACATGAATAGGTGCTATAGTCAAGAGCACACTAACATGACCAGGACTTGACCGAGACAGACCAAGACCAAGGCAGACAAAGGCAGGTCGAGACCAAGACAAGTCCAAGACAAGTCCATGTTTTGCTTTGCCCTTGATTGACTCTCAGTTCCTGAAGGTACACTTTTCTCTTGTTAGTGGTCAGATCTTGAATTAATCATTTGTGCACACTAGTCATCTATTCCTTCAGATAAGAGTTAAGGTCACTGTAGCAGTGAGAGCTGAGGTTGTTTTAGCAATGAAGGATTTTTGAGTTTAAATAAATTGTCAAAATGTTTCTTGGCCAGATTTGCAGAAAAATGCATACAAGTTGTGAGTAAAATGCCACTTTCAGTTAAATATATAGTGTATTTTAGCTTTTAGCTATTATTATTTATTTACTCTTCTATGATATTTCTCAAGATTTTTTGAGTTTTCACATATGACTGAGTAGTGTCTATCTGAATGCAAAATACTATGCACAAATAAGACTGTTACAAATGTCTGTACCCTGAACCTATAGCAGAGTCCAATCCAGCTACATCACAGCACAGCTCTAGGACATAAAATCTGAGCCAGATATTTTCAATAGTATATTAAATAATAATAAATATTTTTTTCCTTCATCTTAGTATAGTATGATAACAGATAAACAATAAAGAAAGTGAAGCAGCCTAATACTTGGGGAAAGCACTACCAACCCCCAGACAAGAGGCCTCAATCAAACTGAAAATCTTCACTAAATAAGGTCTGAGCTGAGCAATGACCATGAGACTCCTTCACTTCTCAGTAAGATGAGGGTTGGGGTACAAAGAGTGCAAAACCACAAGTCCATTGCCCCTGTCCAAAATGAAAAACACCTGTGTTGGCACATCATTCCCACGCATGTTGGTGGCTGGGGTTTCTATCGGTCAGTGAGCCCACCACGATACCTCTCCGGCTGGTGTGAAACGCAGCTTTAGTTTCAATCAGGAATGTCAAAGCATTGTCTTTCCAACTCCCACCCCAAATCAAAAAAAGTCACAGTCATGTGTTTTCTCCATTCAATCTCCAGACACACTGAAAACAGTCAAGGGATACAAGCAAAAAAATAATAATAATAAAATACATTAACACTGCATATAAATATCATAATACAGAATACTCCAAATGATCTATAAATTAGATGTAGCGTACTGGACAGAGAGGTATCTAATAATCCAGATCGTTAAGGATGAACTACTCTGTATCTTTGGGACACTGACAAAGCCATTAAATAAGGAAACTGGAAGGTTGTGGATTTGTACAGTGAGGTGCTGATCTGCTCTCAGATCCATTTGTCACATTACATTGTCTCTGTACACACCTACAGTAAAGTCCCTTTAGATAGGCTGCTCTCTCACATCTTGTGACAGAAATGCAATACTCAAAATGCAAGTCATAAACTCTAGAGAACAAAAAAAAAAAGGACAGATCTCTTTTCCCACCAGGGAAGGGTTACACAAAGGGTGACAGAAACTAACCCTGGTAGGCCTAAACCCAGGTAAAACATGGACCAAGAGCTTTTTACTTTCTGAAATGTGACCATTGAAAAATGATCAAGCAATCTTGAAACCCATTGGTTTATTACAAATCAGCCATTGGGGGCAATGGCCAATATTTTGGGGCTTGACTTCATTATTCCATTTACTATTAAATGGAGTTGCAGTAAAGAGATGATTTCTACCACCACGTTCTTTCGCAACTAGTGAACAGCTATCTGTGTTTAAATGTAGATATATTAAAAAGTTGATAGTTCAATCAGTATGTTTCCATGAAAAGGTAGGTCAAGCTAGAGTTGTAGGATTAGTTTCCTTGTCCCAGTATACATGCACTAGAGGGGAAATTGATTTATCAAATGAAGTGTGTCCACCTCCACTTCACTAGGCAGTGATATGCTCTATTTCAGGGTGGTTGGTTCTCTTTTTTTAATCCAACATAACAGCCTGGATCTTGCAGCGTCTTTAAACATGTATTTAAACTTGGAGGTGGGAACTGTAACACGTGAAGATCCACCAAGCCAGCTTGAGTCCAACTCTGGTCCAGCTAAACATTTACATGCAGTAGTTTTTCAACTCCCAATCACATTATCTAGGCGCTGTAGTCCTACTTTAAGAAATTCAATTCAGTTGGACTAACATGTTTGCATGTATTTTAAAAGTCCTGCTCAAACGTGATGGTTAAACTATAAATGGAAACTTGAAAAGTTCTGGCCCCAAAATATTTTCTCTTGCCTACACATTCTGCATATTCACACAAGGAATCTGTCTGTTGAGACTAATAACCGTGTAACCCCCATCCATGTGAAGAAGAAAGTCATCTTCACATTATCCTGTGTCTAAAGTCACTTCAGGAAACATGGAGAGAGCGCTTTCTGTATGCTCTCACACCAGACGTCCATACAGTAGACACAAAACATAAACATCCCATCAAGTCACAGAGTTTAACAGTTTTCTCAACATGCCGTTTAGTTTAAGTACGACATTCCTTCCCTCTGTCCCCGTCAGTCTCTTCTTTGAGAGTTCAGAGGCAGATTTGGCATCTGCTCCATGAAGGTTGCAATCACGAGTTTTACTTAGAAATATTTAAGAGTCCTATCCACAGCAGACCAGCATCCAGTGAAGTGTTACATAAAATAAAAAGATTTCTTCTCCCAGTTCGACCCAAGGGCAGAACACAACCAAGACATTTCCCATTCACACGCCCAGTGGCGTATTCGTTTTGTTTTAAATAGTATCTTCATGTAGCAGCATTACACATTGTCAAGGTACTTATAGTTTATGTACACACATATATTATATATATATAAATATCCTTATGCAGGAAATAGACAGTGGCAAATCTGACGTCCAGAATGTCCTGTCTTGCGTTGTCGTTTTTATGTCCTTGCAGGGAATGCATCCTCAGGTTTCAAAGTGCTGTGCTAAGAAAAGAATTCCTTCATAACAGTGTCGCTGGTCTCACCTCCTCGGTTTCTCACATCTGTGGAGAGAAAGATGAACATCTAGTTTAGCAACAATCATTAAACTGGTTTTGTCAAACCTCATTACAGAATTATGACTGTGCGAAAAAACATGTCCATGCCAAAAAAAAAAAAGACGAGCAGCTGAGGAAATACAAGTGAATAGAGTGTGTGTGTGTGTGTGTGTGTGTGTGTGCGCGTGTGTGTGAAGGGTGGAGAGGGTAGGTTATCTGGGTCAGTTTCCACCACCTGGTACGCTAAATATTCTTTGATGTTGTGCCATGTTGAGCAAGTTACCAAGTTACTGTAATATTTTATGTATTGTTACTCTTTCAAGAGGTAAAACTATTACTTTATTAATTACTTGGAATCAAAAGTAAAAAGTTGCATTACTCCTTAGATTACTTTCATAAAGTAAGGAGTGAAGTTTTTTTCTGGAACTGAATTCACTCTGGGTAAAGTAATAATATCACAGTCATATATTACTGGGCAATGCAGAACTGCCCAACTCTGTTCTTAAATCACAGGATTCATGGGGCTCAAGTACAGCTGAAACTGTGGAGTAGATTAGTCTGGGTGAAAACACTCCAAACTACCCCCCCTCTCAGCCTTAGGTCTCCTCCATCCTCCACCCTCTTTCCTGAAACAGCCAGACTGAATTGTGCCATTCACTCCTGCTTAGAAGTGTGTGGCTCTACAAATCCACAGCAGCAGTGTGGGGGGGCCCTGAAGGGTCAGAGGCCATGGAAGGTGACGGGTCAGTGGAGGTCATGAAATGCAGCCTTGTTAACTAAGAACGGCAGTCTCTGCACCTATCTATGGGCTCGGTGATGCACACAGGTTTCTGCTAAACACCAAGTAAATAACTATGACAGTATCAAGTGTCATCAGCATACACGAGGCTGCATGAGCATAATTCACTTTACTCACAAGTAGATAATCAACTCTTGTGTGTGTTAACCTTAAAGTATCTGTTTTTATGACACTGAAAAAACATTTTATACTCGTGTAAATCTGTATATCTCCTGTGACATCTGACCATGTTAAAAAAAAAATAATTTGTTGTCTAACAGTTCTCCTCAATCCTTTTCAGTCTTTATCAAATGATCTCAAATGATGATGACTATGAACGCTCTGGGGTAAAAGGCTGGTGACTTCACAGTGACGTCTGTGAATTGTTAAAAGGCAAATGAGAAACTTGCTCTGCATTAAATAGTGGGCACCACCTCCCATACAAATTTAAAGGCAGTCTAAACAGAAAGAGGTGCCAGAAAGTCTTCAGTGTTTTGGTCACTGCAAATAAAATAGCATTGACCTCATTTGTGTTAAAATGGCAAACAGAGGGTGTTTAAAAAATACCTGGACAGACTTAACCAGAACACTGTGAAAAGCCAGACATTAGCAGAAGTGAGAGAACATGGATGAACCCAACAATTTCAACAATTTGCTGAGTGACAGGCATGTCTACAAATCTGATGGGTAATGTTTCATTCCGTACTGTGAAGGCTACTTTGGATTTCTGTTTTCTTTCTTTTCTAGACAACTTTAATGATTTCTGTCAGGACAGGAAGAGGATTCCAACAAATAAGAAAATTATTGTAGGAACCAATTAAGGACAAAAGACTGAAGAGTGAATTGAACAACAACAATTCCACAACAGTTTATCTTTTAAAATCCACATCTGACAAGAGACAATGCGAACTCAGAGAAACACAGAGCTGCTACATTTCTATCGACAAACACAACACAACACAACATCACACAGCAGGGAGAAGCATGCAGGGAATCAATCCGTGCAGGAGCCACAGAGATGGGTCGACAGGAGGAAAAACGTGGGATTCATGGCACAGTTTTTTTTGTGATCGGTATGGTAAACAAACCTGCAAGTTCTTTCGTTTAGTTCAAGTTGTCTGGACTTGCAGTCTAATTGTGTGAATTTGCAGGAACATTTACAGGTGAGAGGGTCCTGCACAAACAAGCGCTTTCTTCTCTCTGAGCAAGGCACACAGTGGCTGCAAGGGAAGAAAAAAGAGGGGGAGGGAGGGAGGGGGGGGAGGGAGAGAGAGAGAGGTCTAAGCTATAAAGCGAATTCTGCAGAAAGGGCAGAGACAGACATCCATGCAACATACCTACCACCCTCTACACACATTCACTCTTTCTGCACAGCCAGAAAACTTGTACCAACATTTTCAGGAAATCAGTTATTCTTCATAAATGGCGACATCATTCTACCTACACAGACATGTCAACGAAAATCAAGTGAATAAAGCCAAAATGATGTATTTCCTGATTCTGCTCTTCCACCACTCATAAATATCCAGCCCAGACATTCAGCAAAAAACATAAGTTACATCATATTAAAAAAGGAAAACAGCCTTTAATCATCACCAAACAACCACAAGCAAACAGCTGGAGGAAAAGCCGAGTCCTGGGAGGAAATTTAATTTCACAGTAAATCCCTGATGGGCAAAGCCACAGTGTAGATGGCTGGGGCAGAAAAAAATGAAGAATGAACATTAAAAGCCCAGTTCAGACTTGAACGAGCAAATTAGTTCACCTGTTCACACCTGAGTCATATCCTGGAAGAATTTTAATCCCAGATGTGATGAGTTATATCTCAAATTACCTATTCTGTTTGCAAATTTGCATTTCTGTTTGCTAAGACCAAATCATGATTTTTAACCAGTCTGACAGCATAATTATGTCAGCTGTCAGTTTGTTTTGTGTGACTCTGCAAAAACAACAGGGAAATAGGCAACAAATAAATCAACGTATGGATGTTGACATGTGTAATTTCTTCCAGTTCACCGTGAAACTGTAGCGAAACTGTGAGAAGACGCCAGTGGAGGAGGACTTTAATGCATCCTGAAGACAGATTCATTCTTACATGGATAAAAGAATGTGGTCTGAGTGATCAGATCTAAAAATGCATACAGGACACACGGGGGAGTTCAGACGTGAACACTTGTGATCAGATCAGTCAAAAAGGTCAAAGCTGAGAAAGACAGAATATCTGTTTTAGTACTCAGCTAATGATACACAAGGCCACATCAAAGACACAACAAGGATATAAGAAGATATAAAAGCTGAGAAGTAACAAGGAAGTATGCTTTGAACTGATTTGCAAAACACACATCCCAGAAACAGGATAAATTTTATATCACTTTCTAGACCTGTAATGAAAACAGGAGTAAAGCAGCCCAAAGCAGAAGCTATCAGTCATTGTCTCAAGGCTTCCATGATAAAGCCACACACACATGCACCACCTGCACATTTGCACTTCATTTATAGACTGTACCTGATATTTAACATTAAAAAAATAAAAGGAAGCAAAGCAACTGATTAGAAGGCCATAACCCGGAGGGGGAGCAGCAGTAAGTGCAGCAAACAGCCTGAAGGAGAACTGTTTCCTGTCCAGAATACAGGACAAACACCACAGCAACTTCTTTTTCCTCATATAAAACAGCTGTTGCAGACATGAAAAACAACTTGGAATCAGGTTAACAACTGAAAACCTCAATAACCCAACAGGATAATTCAGACTTATTTTGTTTCTTTCTTGGTGACTTATTTTTATCTCTCGATTTTGACTCTTCATTCTCATAATTTAAGCTTTTTATCTCATAATTATGACTGAAGCTGATCTTTTTTCCGCTGGGTTTTCATCTTTTTTTTTTTCCCCTTTCACTGAGACAAATGGCCTTCCATCAGAAAGATATCATGCTGACACTAATACAAATCATTGTTTACGATTCACTCTGGCTCTGATTCTCCACTTACATAGGTTCAGATGTGAACACATGCACACACAGTGAGTTTTCACATTTCTCTGGTATAATGTCACTCTTTACTGTTGATTCGAGGGATGACATTTAATGAAATATCAATGTAGAGAGAGGAAAAATGATTAGATAGATGTGTGATGACACTGCTTTGGCTGACATAAAGACAGACTTAGAGGCCTTTGTTTATTTCATATAGAGGATGTTTTTTTCTTTCTTTCCACTATGCTTCCAATTTCTTTTCCTTTCATTTGCCGCCATATGTGCTCCTTGTGGAAAATAGTTAAACTAGTTAGGTGATATAAAGTACAGAGCATTGGTGGGGCTGAATCAATATCTGTTCAAAATCGCAAGAGGTAATAAATCAACAGAGGACCTGCACATATCTGTCTCCTCATTAGTATGATCCTCAGGATTAGCACTGGGTCAGGTGTATCGGGATCAATATTTCCTGTAATGGAGTATAAAAAACGAGCACAGCTCTGCTCCACCCCGCTGCAGGGGAGAGCAGCTGCCTACGTGCACAGGAACAGGCAGGCATCGAGCGAGGCTGGAGGGAGCTCAGCCCCATGACTTAACTGACATGATCTCATCTCTCCTCCACCAGTACATCAGGATTTAAGGCACCAAACCTCGATTCAACACACGCACAGTCTCCTTATCCAATTAAACAAGCTGGCCTCCTGCTGGGAAGCCACACACACACGCACACACACACACAAACCCCTAGAAACACACACATCCACACATCAGCTGTGACACTGAGTGAATTCTCTCCACCAATGATGACACCTCAGGGCTCATCCACTATTTACATCTCTAAAAATAAAAATAGGCTGACTGAATGACACCTGTTGCTATGATTAGACATGCGGAAGTAGCCATGGGTCAGGTTTGTGCAAATGGAGTCAGAGTGCAGACAACGATGGGTGGTCTGAAAGTCGGTTGGCCATGTCTCAGTGAGTCACACTGTTATGGCCGTACCATAAAGCGCTTCATTGGCCGCCATAAAAAGAGCGTGCTCAATGTGGAAGTGTCCAATAAAGATACTGTAAGTAGGAGAAAAACCTGATGGGACTATTCTATCGTGTGCAGGAAGGGTCTACGAAAAATAGAGAGATGATAAAAATAGTATTTTCTCGTCAATTTTAATAAAAAGCAAATACAAAATCTTGGTGAATTTCCATGATAGGGTTAACTGGAATTATTAATATGAATTAGTAAATAATTAATTAATATTTCACGTAAATCTTTTAACAATGCTATGTAACTTCCCAACATACAGTCCTCGACTACCACAAGGCGGGGCCTAAATCTTTCCAGTCATTCAAAGAGTGTCAGTGGAAAACAGACTGTATATATTGTCACGAATCACTGTCATTTGGTCAGGACTCATGGCGAATAATGAAGGCTCCAGTTAATTGTGCTATTTTTCTTATTTGTTCTATGTTCTACATCAATAAAATTATTATGTATACACAAAATCTACTGTATATTGAACTCAAGGCTGAAATACCAATCAATCAAATTGCAATATGTATCACAAGAATCACAATTACACTTTGCACCCAAAGGGACAAAACATTTGAGAATGTCACTGCCATTTTCTGGCATCTTCTGAATGAAAAAGAATTGATGAATCAATAATTGGTTGCTTTATAGCTGATGAAAATAATCATAAGTAGACATTCAAGTATAATCATGTGCAGGCCAACACGAGGATCATCACAGTGAAACTCTAGCAGGCGTCTGATAATGCCTATAATGCCTGCCAAGTCAACAACCAACGTCAAGGACAATTTCTCTTAGAAATTTATCCAAAAACATCCTCTCACAGCCCTTCAGGGTAGATGACAAACAACAACAAACAAAATCAGTGAAGATGTAAACCACTTACTATTCTTTCTTTACTTGAACATCTGGCTTTAGTCTGAAATTTAAAAAACGGGAAACGAGTTAGATGTTTGCTTTCACTGCATTGCTGTTACTGTGTGTGTGTGTGTGAGACTGTGGCATTTGCCCTCTCTTACCTGCATTCACACTTTTGATGCTCAGTGAAATTTAAGTGAATGGTGTGTTGTACCATTGGTCTAATCCGCATTACCTTGATGGGAGACAGAGGACACAACAACAAGGCAAGGTTTAGATTCAAACATCAGCGTGACTTTTGGTAACACGCAGTCTAAACACCGCAGCCCTGAACACTCAAAGACACGAGCTGTCTGTGTCACTGCCTACGCCACTTCACCATCAGACCACATCTGAAGGCCAGGAGAAACACTGCCCTCACGCATGGAGCTGTGAACACTGAGCCGTGAAGTAAACAACATATCTGAGATGCCATGCCTCGCTTCTTCACTCTTTCTGCTCAGCTTTCAATTTGAAAAACTGTATGTCTGAAATGCACTGAATGTAAAAAACTAGACCCTGTCCTTGGATTTTTGATCTCCTTTATTACAATTTACAAAACAAATAAATAATGTAATAACACAAATCTAATAATATATGCTCCTAAATACTGGATCTGCAGTTTAATAAAATAATAAAAACAAGGTCTGGAGCTCCCATTCACATTTCATGTTTTTCATTGGTGTTTAATTTTTAATGTAGATAACTGTTTCCACTTTGTGAAGTAGGTTTCGAAATTCTGTTGCATAATAAGGTTTCTGTCAGGAAAACAAAACCATCTGTTTCCACTGATAAAGACAATGAGGTGAAGTTGGTGAAGATAGAAGAAGCTCGATAAATTGACCCAGATTAGAATTGATGTGTTTTGTTTGAGGTAGTGACACAAAGACAGTATCTTTCACAGAGGAGACTGTGCTGTACACATTACCCCCAAGTCTCTAATCTGCACAAAAGAGGCAGGAAGACACTCAGTGAAATGTAAAAATAATACAATTCTTGGCTAATAAAATCATTAAGTGCATGCTATCTAAGAAACGTTTATCGATTATAAGCTGCTCAAAATCACAGAACACAAGAAAACAACCGACTGTTGTGTCTTTTGAAACTATGGCTCTAAGAACTTTGGTGAAGAGGAATGAGCGGTTTACAACATGACACAAACTTCAGACTCTAATCAGAAAACGCACTGTATGTAAGACACTGACTATGTGGCAATACCTCCTACAACCATACTTCACTTCAAGGTATTAATATCTTAGGTTGGGTCTCTCCTCACCTGCAATGTGACATTGCGGGTTTCCGTGGGCACACACTCCAACGCTTCGTCGTTGCAGTAGCCTCCACAGCGGTGAAGGACCACGCATGAAGGGATGTAGGTGTGCTCCGTGTCCTCTGGGTATTCCTTGTAGATGTCCACCAACACCTCCCTGGCTGCACAGAAACTCTTGGCGTAGACTTCGGTGAAAGGGATGACTGAAGCAAAGCCAAAACAAAACAGTGATCATCACGCTTTTGTCCACATTCTAAAGACCACCACTCCATCTTGACCAAAGCCAGCAAATAATGACGTGTTCCATCGACTATGATCCCCCACCAATTAGAGGAGGACATGTTCCACTGCAAATGTGAGGGGTCAACAAATTCGGTGACAGCTGTTCTAACAGATCCACAGACTGTTTATGAAAAGGTCAGATAAGGGAAGAATAACATGCAATTTAAATCCTGTGGCTTCATCCTATTTGCTCGATTTTATTACTTTATGTCAGAATTTTCCAATAATTCGATCCCATTTTATATCCATATACAAATGCTATATCAGTGAGGGTTAGGGGCTTTCTCTCTCTCCAGCTGGAGTAATCAGGACACAGTCTTATCTTAGAGCACATGACAGTGTCTGACAGGTGCTGTAGTCTCCTGACTGTGGGTGTGTGAAGGTCAGTAGCTTGCAGATGGCGGACTTTTTGCACCTATTCCCACACTAGCAACCTGCATCCACTGGAACTGTTTGGTGTGACTCATCTGTGTCTCCATCCATCACTGTCCGACAGGACCAACCTTGACCTTAACACAACAGCATCGCTGCCAGCAAACATGCATCAAGGGCAAGGCTGACTGTCTGCTCATGTAGAGTGTATTGTAGCTTCATCAAGCACATTTAAAAGTAACTTAACAGACAATTTAAATGTGGGCTTTCTCTTTCTCTTGCATTACTCTCCTTTTTAAAACCACCAAAACTTTTATAACAGCTCCAAAGTCTAAAGTGAGACCTTTTGCTTCCTGGTTGTTTAGTGCAGCAAAAATATCCTAGCTAATACAAAAGGGAAAAAAGCACCTTGACCTGTCAAGGTTTTCATGTTTTTTTTTTCCTCACATGGCCACAAGGTGGCCCTACAGAAAACTAAAGTGTGTAAACTTACCCTCATTTTTACTCTTCTCCACTCCCTTGTTAATGCTGGCAGTCTGGAAGAGATAGACATTCATCCAAATGTTAAATCACAACCTTTATAAACATAATGTAATCACCATCACCACGGAGCTATTTAATGTATGTGAATTCATCATCATCATTAAGGGATATTCTGTATATAAAACAGGTTTCCCAACAGAAAAATGATCCATGTAACAGGCTTTATAAAAATAAACAGTTTTATAAGGCTTCACTTTCATCAGGGATAAAATAATTACATTTAAACAGCAATAACACAAGCAATGCAAAGACTGATTATTGTTATATTATTAAAAATTGTTCAATATAATATTGAAAGGTTTTGATCACTGCTTCCAAAGCTTAAAATATCTTGATTTAAATATGTATGAAGATTTATGTATGTAATACTGCTACTCTTTCTATTGTAACATGATGTCGCTTTAGTATTGTGGAGATTTGATGTAATTTCACGGTTAATGTCAATTTGGAAGTTGAGCTTGTTTTTTTTTTTTTTTTGATTATTATTTGATTATTTCAATAAAATAACCACACTCTGATATATCATAAAAAATATTCAGTGATGAATTTCGAAGTTAGTTAGTAATTGGTTTAACATTGCAGCACAAATTCCAGGTTTTAAAGCTTTGGGGATAAGGGGAGATAAAAAATACAAATCCTCTGGATAATTGTCTAATGTGTAGCCCCTAAACCAATGAAAATATATAAATTAACACATGCTATATGAGCCAAGAAATATTTAAAGGAAAACAAATTGAAAAGACATTTTAAGGTTTAGGAATAACTGATGGATACTTTTACACCATTTTGGAGATTAAACAACTAATACATTAGTTAAGGCAGATAACTGACTGATTATCAAAATAAAATAGTTACAACACTATTGCAGTGGATATTGAACTGACAGTAAGAACCAAAGGTTCAGCTCCAAAACGATGGTGTGACATTATTTACATGCCACATCCAGTCACGACAAAGGGAAACACGCACTCATACCAAACTGAATCGTTAATACGGCTTCCTTTTATATTGAAAGGTCTGACAGGAACCGGTCCCTGTCTGATGAAACAGAGTGGCGTGACGGTTTGGCAACAAGCCCTCCAGGCAGAGAGATCCACGCGCACCTTCTGTGGCTGCTGTAACCCGCGGAGATGTTGCGTGAGAAAACGGATCTGCCTGTGTGGAAACGAGGTGGACAACGTGGAGGGCGGTGGGACAGGAGAAACCGGGTCTGAGTCTGAGATCAGCGGCGTGAGAACAAAACTGACTGTTCACTGTTCAAACTCCATTCAGCTGTGAAGAGGAGGAGGAGGAGGAGGAGGAGGAGGAGGAGGAAGGCGCGCCTCCAGAAACCCCATTCACTCAAATCTCACTTAATGCGCTCCCTTCCGGGTGTATTCACATCAATGGCATTGATACTGACTGAGACACTTTTTGGAGTAAAATATAAATGCTGCTTACTATACATATTAAGCTGCATTTATTTTGTCTGTGGGTTGTGAGCAAACCTAGGTGTAAATGTGACAGAATTATTCAACGTAAACATAATCAATGCCGAAAATGTAAATATTGTCTGATAACATCAAGAACACATTCGTGATACACACTTCATCACCGACTCTGTATGCACTGACAGAACCAAGTTTAAACATACAGATTTTCAATACAGCCTCGTTTTGCTTAAATGAGCGAGAGACAAGTGTGTGCATGCGCGCGCGCTCGCGCGTGTGTGTGGTGGGGGTATTGGAGATGAAGGCGCTGACAGACAAGTGTAACATTAACTTGTTAAATTTGTTTTGCATACACCGAGGACGTAACATTTGCGTACTGTTCAATACGCGTCCTCAAAGTCCAAATCAAACAACGACAAGCTGTTCAGTTTTATACGCACGTGTGTGTGTGGTTGTTATTCTAAACATATAGATGCATATAAAGTGACACACTCACCTTTACAGTGGACAGGTAAAAAAGCGCTGCCAACAGGATTTGTACCAAAGTGACAACAATGTTCATGGTTGTAATGCCACACGAGGAGTTCTGAAACCTCTGCGGGCTTTGAGTCAAAAATATATTGAGGGAAAAAAAGGATCCACAAATATTATAAATAAATACTTAAAATCGCAGTAAATCTTCGTTATAGCGAGAGCAAATCCATTTCTTGTCCACGCGTGTAGCTCGTTCACAAGGAGACTTCCAGTGCGCTGCTCTAGAAAGCTTAAACCATCCAACCAGACTGGCTCATCCACAGACAAAGACACTGGGATCGGCGTGAAAGCTCCGCTGAGGCCGGGACTTCAGCAGCGCAAACCTCAGGAATAATGGAAGCGAGAGAAAGGATCAGCTCACCAACTTTACGCACCGGCGTGACTCTGCGCTCATTGAATCCACAGCCTGAGGGTGTGTGTGTGTGCGAAAGAACACGCGCTGTTGGCCGGTATAAAGTGATCCTTCTTCTTTTCCCCTCCTTGTGTGTGTGTGTGTGTGTGCGTGACTCAGCGTCCGCTCTGTGCTAGGCGTCTCTAAAAAACTCTGTGGCGCATCGAAGGTGCCTGTCCTTATCTCTGGAGTGGCACCAGCCTATAGTCGTCGTCGTCGTCTTCTTCTTCTGCGTCCTGCTGTGGCGACTGCAACTCAAGTGCATGCGTTAAGAGCGGGAGGCGGGGCTGGGTGGAACCAATGGTGAGTGGGAGTTCGTTTTGAACAGGCCACCTTTTTCTATCCGTACCGAAGGGAATATTAAACCAGACACACACTGGAATATAATGAAATTTCAGACTTAACATTAAGACAATCGGCTGTTCTTTATTAACTCTTGTTGAACTGTAACCGGCGATAACTATTTACAAAATCAAATCATTGTAGTTTATGTTTTTTAATTGTTACCACAAAAATGATAGCATCACATCTGGAGGGCTTCAATAGCCTGTGTGTTGCTTCAATGTACTGTCATAAATAGTAAACCCCAGTTCTAAACAAAAACTCAAGCGCTTATCGGGTTAACTGTTATACATTTATTCATTGCTTACACTATATTTTCAACTCAAAGTCATCCTTTTTTACTTTATGTTTCACTTGAAGATCTTACATTACCATGTCAAGTGAATTAGTTGAGCCTGATCAAGTCCTGTTAAGCCGGGTTTCCATAATGCTATGGTTTGGTTCAGTACAGTACAGTACAGTTGGAATAGTAAATCCCTGGTTCAGGCTTGTGTTTTGACTGAGAACAGTACCTTTACTTAGTAGGTGGGATGTGGGCTGCGCCCAATGGCGAGATGCATAGCGTAATGTTGTAGTGCAGCACAAAAACAACAGCATGGCGGACAACAACGTAGGACATCCAGCAGCTCATTTTGTGGTCGTTTAATCTCAACAAGATATCAAGCTTTGTCTGTGAATAGACTGCTGGTATTGAAGAAACACCGGTCGCAATGGAGTTACTTATTCTGTCACCCAATCAGCTGACTCATGGGTGTACCATTAACTCTGGATCCTCAAGAGAAGGGTGTCAAAAATTGAATGGTTGGGGCCTGTTATTTTGGTGCTATTTCTAATGGAAACACAAAAAAATACATACCATACCATACTAAACCGATCCGAACCACTCAGTGGTTACCCCACGGGCTACATTTGGCCTGGGGTCCTTTGTGGTTTAGCCCGTCTATGCCACCCACTGGGAATTTCTGTCCCAAGGGTTAGATGCAGTTTACTTTTCTACCAGAGTTTTATATGGGGGAACGAGGCAGGCACTGTTGAGTTCCTGGCTCTACCTGTCAGCAGGCTCATGACCCAAGTGAGTAACACAGGTTAGGATGGAGTGCTGTGGTGTCAGGCAAATATTACCTATTACCAAATACATTATTTATCTCAGTTCTCATTGTCCAATTCCCTACTCATTACTCAATCTAATTTCATATTCAGTCTCAAGTAAATTCCCTCTGGTTTCACAAGTTGGACCATCCAACTGTTTTCAAATTGCTTAAAAGGCACAGTGTTACAGAGGCATGTGTTATTGCTTAATTCACATATATGATACATTTCAATAAACTGTATAGTGACATAACATGAACATTTGTTTTTGGCTCGTGGCCCACAGAATTAATTTTTGGTCCGTTATAGGGAAGATTTTTGGGCAATTTTTAGAGACTTGGTGGGTAAACATGACAGCAGAGCAAGAAACAGCTGATGAACAGCTGATAGTGGCATTGAATCATAAATCAACACAATGATCCAGAACGTGTTGACACTGGGTAATGAGCTCCTCTGTAGCTGAGCACCTCTTATTTTTTATTGTTAAACCTGGAAGCAAGTGACCCAGCGCTGTTCCAGGATGAAGGAAAAATGAATTACAGCTAAATGTGCACACTTCCTTCTGATCAACCTTGCACCGCCTTTTTCTTCAAAAAAATCCATTCCTGCCTGAAGTTTAACTTACTAAACATTCATGATGTAACACTTTCCAATGATTCATTTCAAGACCTTCCTTGTGTTATGTAATTTTGACCTGTTTTTGCAGGAATTGCATCTCATCAGGGAAGTAAAATGCTCTGATTTGAATTTCAGAAACCCATGCGAATTAAACCATTGTCTCTGCTTACCTTCAGGAAACTGTCCACCTTTAATTCTCAAATGAATCAAAGACACAGACACATGGATGCAAAGAGTAAAAGACAAGTGAAACAATAAGTTTCTGTACACTGACCTTACAGTAGAGGTGTTTAAGAACACCACTGTGACAGAAAGTTCTTTGGAGAAAGTGACAAGAACAGTCAGCTGTGTCTCTGTTGGGTCACACTCAATTACTGCCATGTCTGTGTAGTAATCAAGTGGACCCAACTCGCAACATAGTGAATTAGCAACGGTAGCAGCCAGGGCAACGGATGTGTAATTACAAAAGGGCAAGTAGTCCAACTTTTCAAAACAAGTCACGTTTGTCATCCATCACTGTGTTAAACAATTCAACATTTTAATTTGAATTCATGGGTGGACAAAATCAGAAATGCTGCCACTGTCCGCCAGGGAGGTGGAACAGACAAGAGGGATGAGTTTTACATACTGTCCTGGAGGACCACTGTGTGTGCATGTGCATGCAAATGGTGTGAATTCTGAGGCCAAAGGGGGAGAAGCCCCACTGTAAAAGTGACCCAAGACAGTTTGTCCTAAACCATCGCTTTAAGTCTTGGAGCAAGAGCTTATTCCAAAAATTAATATTGTTTATATGCACAAATGTTTGTGTTTATATGCACAAATGTTTTTGGACCCCCCCCCCATTAGACAATGCAATACACATAGTGGTTTTCCCTAATTGTATGTGGTTTTTTTTTATTATTCATTTATTTTTTTTACATTTTGGTAAGAATCTACCGACTGATGATGTCACAAAAATCTATAACATTTTCAAGAAACCCTATCTCTTAAAATAGGTAAAGTGTAAAAATTCATATCTCAAAATTCATCAAATTTGAACTAAAGTTGATGTGGTTATGTAGAATCAGACACTCCATCAAGAGATTAAGTTTCACCCTACAATTCACTGCCATCTTCATAACCCTAACCCTTATCCCGTACAACTGGCCCTCTGTTAGCAACGCTCTGTCTACAGTACTTTCTGTCTACATTTTCCTAGTATATACAGTATGTTACATACTGTATATACTAGGAAACAGTATGTTACATAGTTCCTACTTCTTCCAGCCTCCTCCTCCCTTTTCTACTCTTTTTTTTCCTCTCTACTGCTTGCATGATGTGATATTCAGAGCAGAACCAGAGGATGACTCTGCACATTACTGTATTCACCAGCTGTTTTCACCTTTGTCAGATATAATAAGAGACTGTATACCTGGACTTGTCTGAAATAAGGAAAAAAAAAACACAGTGAGACAAAATAGTAGATAAGCCGTCATATTATGTTTTCCTCCATTTTGACCTTTCATCCACGCTAAGCCTAAATCTTCAGGAAAAATGGAACTGTTGGTTTCACTTGCTTGGCTGTGTAAAGTATCATTCCCAGTCATGTCTTGCTTCTGTAAAGTGGGTGTGATTCTTTTGAAGGTGGAGGAAAGGAAAAGCTGGTCATGCTCAAGCTGTTTCTTCCATCTACTCCTCACACAAACATGCATAACATTGTGCTATGTTATGCATGTAACATACATGCATAAAGCCCGTATGCATGTACCATCTCCATAACCCTAATCCTCTACAGTTGTTAGCAACTTCCTGTCTACAGTTTTTGGATGGGTAGACAATCACCCAAATATGTTGTCATTACATTGTGATAAGAATCTACCAACTGATGATGTCATAAAAAATTATAAATTTTTCAATAAATCCCTATCTCTTATAATTAGCAAAGGTTTATGAAATATTATATTTCTGTCAGAATTCATCAGATTTGAATGGAAGTTGGTTTGGGTATAGAGAATCAGTCTCTCAAAAGACTAACTTTCACCCTGCCATCCATTACCGTCTTCATAACCCAAATCTATTTGTTCACCCACTATGATTTTCTCCCCAACCCAACTATGTTGTCATTACATTTTGTTATCTACCAACTGATGATGTCAATAAAAAAATAAAAAAATAACATTTTTAAGAAACCCTATCTATTTAAATGGTGGACAATCACCCAACTATGTTGTCAATAAAATTTAATAAAAATTCAAATTTTCAAGAGATCCCTCTCTCTCTCTTATAGGTATCTCTGACAAAATTCATCAGGTTTGAACAGAAGTTGGTGTGGGTATAGCGAATCAGACACTCCACCATGAGAGTGTCAACCTGCCATCCCCTACCATTTACCACACAATAATCCTGTTTTTGACAGATCAAGTTTGAATTTTTCATGATGAGTAGGTAATCACCCAAAGATGTTTTAATAAAATTCCAAAAAGAATCACTCAACTGAAGAAATCCGTATCTCTTATAATGGGCTAAAGTGTGAAAGAAATCATATCTCTGTCAGAATTGATCAGCAGTTGGTATGGGTATAGAGAATCAGACACTCTACCAACACACTAAGTTTCACTTTCTTATGCCCTACCATCTCTGTAACCCTAATCCTGCACACGTGGCCCTCTGTTAGCAACTTTCTCTCTACAGTACTGTCTGTACACATTTTCCTAGTATATTTTAGTAAGAATCTACCAACTGATAATGTTGCAACAAATAATCAAATTGTAGTTAAATGTAATAAAATTAAGAGTTTCTCACTTTCTGCCTTCATGCAAAAAGTTCTTCTCAGTCAAAAGTCAAGAGTCTAATCACCACATCAAACCCCCACATACAGCACATTTAAAGATTTTTATTCATGTGGAAAACTTGCACACCCACACACAGACATACACCGCTTAATTCACCTGTAGACTGGAAGAGTAATGGAGCTTGACAGCAGCATGTGACTTACTGCATTTCTGAACCCAGTGATGAGCGGATGTGCAGTCATGAGGAGACTGTGGACTGCATATACTGTATTTCCTATATGTGTTGCTCATCTGTAAGCCACTTCCTGCCCCATTTGAGAGAGATTGCTCTCCTTCCTTCCCTCTCTCTTTCTCTCTTTTGTGGGTCTAAAGTCTTTATCATGATCCTCCACCAGAACTTATCTCTAAAAGTCAACTATTGACTTTGTTGTGTCTCATCAGTGCCCGATACTGTGCCAAGTTGTACAAAAGGCACCGGTGAAATTGACTGTGTCCCCAGACTGTCTGATATACTGTACAGAGTGTGTTCATGAACTTGTGATAAGTCACTGTAGACCATAGGTTGATATCACTGTTTGCCAAGAGAGAATCAGGACCAGCTGCTTTTAATCCAAATTCCCCTTCACCCAAAATTAACCATCATGAAGGTCAGGTGTGTGTGTTTGTACTGTGGGTTTGTGAGGACCAGAAATCGTATAAACTAGGGTTAAGAGCTGGTTTTAGGGTTAGGGTTAGGCATCTAGTTGTAGACGTTTAAGGGCTTGGGAAAGCACTATGTCTATGAGGATCCTAACTTTGAATGCTGGGCAAATATATATAAAATTTTGTCCGGTCCTCACAACTTTAAAGAGGTTGTTTGGGGATTAAGACTTGGTTTTAAGGTTACGGATTAGGCTTTTTATGGCTGTCCAGGTGATTTTAAGTCAATACAGTGTCCTCAGATGAAGCTACATGTGTGTGTGTGTGTGTGTGTACTTGTGTGTATGACTTTGTGAGGATTAAGAAATATAAACCATAGGAATCAAGGACATTTTGATCTTGTGGGAACAGTTTGGCTGGTCCTTTAAAGGGGTTTATGAGGGTTAATATGTTTAATGATTTAAGGGTTAAGGTGTGAAATAGGTTTATATTACAGTTGGGTGAACTCTTAAGGTTAGGCATTTAGTTATGATGATCATGGTTAGGGTAAGGGTTTGACTGTGTGTGTGTGTGTGTGTGTGTGAGAGACCTTCTCTGTTATAAACACTGAGCAGTAGACTGAAAATTACTCCTTCACTCTCCCCACCTCCTTGCTGTTATTCATACTACCCACACAACATTTACACAGAAAATATTAGAATCATGCCATTTCTGTTGTTGTTACCGTCTATACTGCATACACTAGCCTTATTGCCTTATTGTCTTGATATTTAATATTTTTCTACATTGCAAATTCATGGACGATAAGGATAAAAGCATCTCTTCCTCTAAAGACAATGTATCACACACAAAAAGTATATGCTGGCAATTAGAAGTTTCTAAACTTTAATAGAGATGATAAAAGATACTGTAACATTTGGTCCTTTTCCACCATAGGAGTTTTTCTCATTTACCCAAGTAATTAAAAAACCTTGGCGGGTTTCCACCAAAATTACCTGGGTAAATCGTTTAGTAAATTTAGTTCCTACTCGCGACTTTGGAGGGGTGGGACTGTGTGGAACACATCTTGCAGCTAATAAGAATCTTCTTTTAATTAATCAACTTAACATGTGCCTTGTTAATTTTAGCTTTAATTCTAAATTAAGATTTATTATTTGGAGGAACTGACATTTGTTGTCCATTTTGCAGTATTTTTTTGTGAACTCGGTAAATGTAACTACTAATGCAATGAATCAAACATCCCTATAATTTATTTATACAGGTCAAATACCAGTAGTTTAAATAGAGAGCATGTGTATTTTGTACTTCAATTGTAAATATGATTACATACAAACAAATAGATCATTGATGGATTCATTCACTTACGACAGTCAGACTACACTTACACAAATTGCTTTGACGTTGGCATATTAAATTGTGTAATTGCTTTCTGCTGAAACAAATCTTTAAACGCCTTTATACCTCCGGCTGCAGCACACTCTCTGTCTGCCAAATGAATGCAGACTATTTTTAGTTGTTGTTGTTTTTTTTTTTTTATAGTTTTCTTGTGACAGATCATACGTATCATACAGATAAATCAAAGCATTACTGAGATACATAATCAGATATAAACACTTATGTACACAAATATGAGATGTCTCGGTGAAGCTGTTCTTAAGCCCATGTCTTGGTAAGGCCTGTTAAGTTTGTGACGTTAGAGAATGCTCACGTTGACTCACAGCTGTGTTTTACATCACACTCTCCATTTTAGGCCCTTTAAACATCACATTAAAGACAAGCTGCCACAGTGGAAACAGGATCACGCGTCTTTTGTGCTGTACTTTTATGAACAGCCACACAAACACAAACATCAAAGTGCGTGGACCTGCATATGTGTGAAATTCTGATGACACAAATTTGACACCAGGCTGAGTACAAATCAAAAGATCAGCAGATGGGTTACATTAAAGGACATTTTTTGAATATTTGAAAAGACCATAAAATCAAATATACTAAAACAATTTCATCACGACACCCTAAAAAGTATGGATATCTACGTTTAGCAGCGAGGACAATTTACTTACATGTCTCTAGGTCTGTAATGGCTCCCATCAAACAGAAAGATCTTCATAGCATGGAACAGTCTGAAGAAGGATTTGTGCTAAAATGCTTAGGCATATTTGCCTTGTTTAGACTCCAGCCCAATTTGGATTTTTAAGCATAACCAGATTGTATCTAGCCTGATTTTTTTGAAGATCTGAACGGCTAAAAAATACACGTGGTCTGATTTTTCCAAAGCTGATTAAAACCACACACGGAGGTTTTTTGGAAAGCGATTCACATCAGATTTTTACAGATCCATTTCAATCTGAACATCTCTGTTGCTCACATAGGATTTCAAAGCGTCTTCAACAACAATGACGTTGACAATGACGACAATGTTTGGACTACTTGTTTTTCTGGGACGTGGCCTGTAACTATAGAAATCCATGTGGAAGTTTAGACTAGACGGATCTGATCACTTGCAATTTATAATGAGAACAGTTGATTAGGAAGATCAGATTCTGATCAATTATGCTTACAAATCCGGTTTGAGCTGCAGTCTAAACGAGATAATTTATGTTGGTTATATAGTAAACCTGTATGGGAAAGGCTGTGCCACCCCTTTGTCAAATAAAATACTTTGTCCAGAAAAATGTAACTGTTAATCAGTTCTGTTTTTCCAATGACAGTAAGAAATCACCCAGATGGCACTTGAAATTCTATTTGAGGACTTCAACATTTATTCCTAAAAAAAAAAAAAAAAAAAAAAATACTCTATGATTTTTTTTGCTTGATCTTGTTGAGGACACCAGCAGTGTCCTCAATGAATTTTCATTGCACAGGAATGTCACTTATTTTTCAGATATCCAGCCCTTATGTTTGCTTTATTTGAGCAACTCTCCTTGTACAATTTTGAAAGACTTAGTTGGATTATATGGAAAAGGTTTGTTAAATTCTGTGTAATTTAGTTGAAGGCCAGACTCTTTGACATAGATATCATTACTCAACCACAATGGCACTCCCTTTGTCTGCTAATTTCATAATCTTGTGTTTCCAAGACAGCTATTTCCTCAAGGCAAAATGTATGTTTAGATGCCTTTTTGTTCGCAGTATCAACATTAACATCAACATTGGCAAATGCATTTAATGCAATCTTTTGAATCATAGCTCAAAAGATGAATTTAAGTTTAAACTGTGGCTTAAGGTTTTCCCTGAGTCCACAGAGTTTGTGGATGATGTGGGATTTTGCTTGAACCAGGCCTTGGGGTCAATGGGTTGCCCTGCTTACTGCTGGCAGCTCTGGAAATTGTCTAGGAAAGTACTGGGTAAACAGACCAAATGACCTGGTCGTTGTACATGAGGTGTGTAGTTGTGTGTAGTCCCCAGCCCTAACCCTAACCCTCCAGAGGAACACACTTCACTGCAGCTTCATGTGAAGTTGACCAGATGAAATTCTTTTATCTGTATGGACATTCGTATAAGTACTGATATGCCATGTCTTTGCAGACAGAATGTACCAAAGAGGAGGACTGCTCACTGGATGAAGTTTATTGTTTTGTGGCATTAAATAATTTGTTAAATCATAAATAGGTTGTGTTTTGAATTATTTTAACAACACATCCTAAGGAGAAGCTGCATACAGCAAGGACCAGGCTAGTCTAGGAAAGGCTATGACCATGTAGTTTATTACCAGCAGGCCTCGTGCATTGTACAAGCTCTTCAAACGGTTCCAGGCTGACTTTGAACTCTTTCTGAATTGCACTACAAATAAAGAAACTGTCTGAGTGAATGATGAATCAAACAATGTTTTCCTTTTTTCATCTTGCCTACTGTCTCTTTTGACAGAACTGGAATTACATAACCTGCATTTGTTAAAAAAATATATACACACACGCACCACCTCTTCACTGACCTATGCTGGGTTTGAGCTGATACAGCAGTGGTCTTCACATTCCCTGGAAGACAGAAAAGTCCTTCACTATCCATAAAAAAACAAAAAAAACAAAATCAAACAATCTAAAAGACATTAAGCTAAATATAAAACATTTCCCATGCATTTGTTTCCCATCATTCACTCAATTGCTCTGTTAATTTATTCTGAGCTAATCAGATCTGTGGGATTCAGCTGGGTGGTCTCCTGTCCCAGTGAGTCTCAGACAGACAGATAGACACATGGCCTCCTGGTGTCTGGCTCCATGGATGTGCCCATGGGAATAAAGGGACTGTCCATGGGCAGCAACCACCACCCGCACCTCTTCCTCTCTCTCTCACACACACACAAACGCACACAGGCTCTGAAATGTTTGTTCCTTCTGTGTCTCCCACAACTTCAAAGTCTGCCTTCAGTACTTACACAATTTACACAACGCTTGAATGAACAGCGTGTAAAAAAAAAAAAAAAACAGCAACATTTATTGGTGAAGTTGCACATTATGTCTAAAAAACCCTTACCTCATCCACCATAATGAAATAATGAAAAGTAGCTATTTATCCAATCAGGCACACTATAATATAAAAATTACCATAATTATTTCATCTTCAATGTCTGCCAAATTTCTGACTGGTAGTGTACGTGCACATAATAATCTATGAAAGTCATTTTATGGTGAGTTTCCATGGCTGTATTATGACTGTGTTACTCAGTAAACAGTTAATTATCCTTTATCACCAACAGCAGTGAATGATGGTTTGCAATTACCAGTTGCTGCTCCACACCTACGCTGCATTCCCTCACCAGTGCCTGTAGTTAAGGCCTGTGTTTTCCTCTGCTCATCACCTGATTGTTAGTCAGTCTGGGCGTCAGACGTCTGACAGCTGTTCAGCATCTCCGAGCCAGCCAGGACACACACTACCAGTCACACCAGTGATCTGATCACATGCAGACATCACTAAACACAAACGAGTCTAAACACACCCAAACGTCCTCATACCGGTCATGAAAACCACATTTGGGGAGGCCTTTTTTTTTATTACGCTAATCAGCCTTCATTCAATGCCACTGCCCCAATATTACATTGATTTCCACATCATTTTAATTTAATGGTTGAAAGAGAGAGCTTTGATTCACTGAGCTCCTCCCAACTCTTCTTTTTCTCCTCTCTCGGCCCGTCGTTCCCACAGACATTGACACAATCTCAGCAGACACGTACATCTGTGCTGTCAGACTTCAAAACATCAACAGACATGACGTCAATAGTCAGATTTCCATTGACACGTTTCATAAAATTTCATAACATTTCAAAGATACACTTTAAGAAAATGCATATTTATGTGTTTTTCCATCAACTGCTGTAACGCGAATATTGAGAGTTAACAATAGTTCAAGGTCAGCAGTAGGGGGCACCAAAGTCCACGTCACCACAGGAGGAAAACAAAACACAACTTAGTGACGTAAACCAAGAGTAACAGTAACTGCTGATATAGGGTCGAGTTTATTTGCCACGTCAGTTGATTATTGCAGTAATATTTGCTTATTGCACTAAGAGTGGAGGACTGTTGTGGTTCCACACATTCCTCCTCTCGCTGCTATTTTTCCAGCACAGCAAAGTGGGAGGGACATTTTATTAATGTGATTTCTCAACATCTATTATTCACTGTTTCCATTGTACTCATTTGCATCTGCCTTTTATCGATGACAGCCTTTCTAACTCCCTCAAATATAAGATCTTTTTTTCAAATTTTGTGTGTCCCCGGTTTTTATGTGCAAATCTAAAATCTTCATTATAAACAGGCTGATGGAAACGCACCAAGTGTGTATTTGAATACAATGAATGCAAAATTTGCTCCAAATGTGGTCACAGTAGGATTCAAATTAATGCCAGGTGTGAACAGCTTTTGCTTTGTCAACTTGTCAAATTAATTCTCTCTGATAGATGGCAATACCAAGTCTGAATGGGGTCGAAAATGATTCAGCACTATTTCTCTATTGAATCCCTAACCCCAATATGTGTAAATAAACGGTCTTTGTGGGCATTTAGGTGTTTATGTCAAAAACAAATGTTATCTAGGTGAAAATGTGTATCGTATGAAATGCAACTGTGACTGTAGTTAACGTGTGGAAGCAATTTTGAGACAGGGTTGAACACAGTGCTGGTGCAAATGAAGAACTTTATCAGAGTCATGATCGTTTGTTTTGCTTAAACACACACACTTCCAGAAAACATTCCACCTAAAGCTCTGATGCTAAATGTAGTTCTTCTTTTCAAACATTTTCTCATTGCAACACTGTTAAAGAACATATTGCAGCACTCATTTAGTTATTGATATGAAGGACTGCAAACTCTGCCTTCACATTTAAAACTATTTAAGAACAAACTTCCTGTTGTTGAGTTTTTTGTTGTCTAAAACACACCATCCAGATGAAGGTTTATATAAACACTCTATATAAACACTCTAGCAAAAATACATCATACTTGGCATTCCTTGCACTTTCTCTCAGCACTCTCCTCTTTGCGTGACCCATCTTTGACTTTGTGTCCTGGATTGATGGCACTGACTGAGAGCAAAGCATCACACAGTTATGGGGTATGGAAAGAGGAGATTTTGACTTTGCCACGAGAGCCACTCCATGAATGTTCAAATTGGGATTGGAGACTCAATCACACAATCCTATGTAACACAACTGAAAACTGAGGGACAGCACTAAAGCCTCAATTGTGTTGGAGACTTTGAAGTGAATACAATGTGCTGAAGTACATCCGGTAAACAAAATAGTATTCAGTATTCAGGTGTGGTCCGTCCTTGAGCTGAGGATTTGACCACAGCTCTCGCTTTGGATATTGGGGTTGCTGCAACTTACAGTCTGGCCATTGTACAGCCATACATTTCCAAAGCACTCCCCCAAGGGACCTGTCAAATGTCATCTTCGTGTCCATGAAACAAACACAGTTTATACTGTAGATTTTCCCACTAAGCACTGCACTCTCATGATGGTAAAGACCTGTTCTACAGCCAAGAAATATCGATATTGGCTGAAATTAAAGTTAAACCTTTCATTTCAGTTGATTGGAGCTTCCTTTCCAAACCCTTAGGGTCTTATTTTGAAAATGGGAAAAACTTCTATCCCCATGAGCCACCCTATAGGTTTGTCCACCAGATGAGGTCAAAGTTCAGAGTCTTAAGCATCTTATGGCAAATCTCATCCAAACCCACTACAGAGGCAATCTCTGCCAGAGAGAATGTGATAGACAGATTCAGGAGCTGTTTTCTTCCCAGCCCCAGTCCAAGTCTTGCTTCCCGTACATGATTCCTTAAAGGGTTTGCAAAGCTCCCTTGAAGCCATCCAAACTCCTCCCACACTAGTGTTTTTACTTTCATTACTACTAAAGTTGTGGCTTTTCTCTCGTTTCCTCCTAGTTTATGTCAGGGTAGTCACCTAGTTGACACAATTAAGGTTAGTGTGTCAGTGTAATAGAAAAGGAAAGCTGTCTCCCTAATCCTGAGCCAAAAAGAACAGGTACGTTTTCAGGAGGGACTTTCTAGGTTGTTTCTAGATGTTTCTAGGGTCTGGGCTAGTGGGCTAGTTCATTGCTAAATCAACAAGGACTTTGTATATTCTGAAAGTGGATTTTTGGGTTAGGATTCAAGGTTATGAAAGAAATAATGAGTTAAAAATCTGAAACATGAATTATGTTTATGTACCATCTTTGTTTCAATTAAGGACATATTGGATCTAGGTTAACACTGTGTCCTTGGGGTAAGGATGAGTCATTTCACTTTATGGGAAGCATTCTGTTGTATGTAGCCTGTAGTATGTATGGGTACGATAATGTAATCAAGTCAAAGTAAAACATCAACACTGCGTTTATTTACAGTAGTAACAGTTGACAGAAACAAGATGGTAAAAATGGAAAACTCCATAACCATGATTGACAGATTAGTCACCTAGATAATTGTAGTACCACACCTACTGCTTCAAAAGGAATTTTGATTGTTTGCATGCTTTCACCGCAGGCTACTTGAAAGGTGACTTTGAGGGTAGGATCAGTGGACAACACGGCAGTTAAACATTCACAACCTACAATTTCCAGTTTAACTGAGAGAACAGACAACAATAGCATTTAATGGAATCTGACGTCCTCTTTGACATTCCATAATACATAAAAGAAGCACAAAGGGAGGAAAGTGTTTGCTATGAAGTTGTAACTCTTGCATCATATTGCCACGAATGTCTGATTGGTTTGTTCTGTGGTGAAAACCTATTAAGGAAACAAAAGTTACATCATTGACCTATTTGGGAACATTATGTGTTATTGTTTGCACTACTAACTGCTATTAATTGAATATAGGTTAGTGTACGACACTATATCACACAAAACAAGGAACAAATCAGAGCTGGCAGCATTTAAAAGAAGTGTGCAACTTTTTATGATTTCAGACTGTTGATTGTGTTATTATTCTGACTCTGTTTGGTCTTCGTAAACAGAGACAATGTAGCATTATTTGTATGCTTCATTCTTCATCTGAAAACAAGCAATACTGAAATACAACAATGCTTTATAGAGTCTGCAATACAGTAAACAACTGAATGAGCAGTTAAATTTACTTCTGAAATTTGGGGGGGGGCACCAACAGTTGGTGGCTGTTGGTGACGTGACCCATAAGAATCTGAACTCCTGTTCTGAAGCCTCAAGATTCACAATTTGGCGAGTGCAATGTTGAGGTTTTACAAGCAGAAGTTCACAAAAGTCACCTGCAACCAGGCTCCTAGTGGATGATACCAGCTGTCAATAACACTGGTGTCCGCTCTTAAGTGCAGTGCTTAGAATAAATGGCATTATAATTAACAAAATTGGCATAATTTGCTATTGAAGAACTGTAATTAGCGATTGACACCACTAAGTCCTCAGTATAATGTTTACCAAAGTTGTAAATCAAGTGAGAAGAGCTGTTTCATTTTCCCATAGACTTTCATTTACACACCAGGACTGAACACACAAAATGGGCAAAGGGGCAGATGAAAGCATTGGGTTGGGTACCTTGCTAAGGGGCACTTCAACCCTTGAATTCTTTCAGGATTCAAACCCAACTCCCTTTCACTGCCCATAGATAACATCAAGCAACAAAGTGAAATCTGTCTGCAAACTTGATTCTAACTTGTGTGTGACTGGGTAAAAGTGACTTGTTGTGTAAAGGGCTTGAGTGATTGTTCAAAAACAGAGTTGTATAAATACAGGCCACTTGCCATGTAAACATAAAGCTTATGAGGTTTCGTAAATGTTCTGCACATCAAAGGCACAGAAACAGGAATATCTTCAGGGCCACTGAAAAAAAGGCTCACACTGTACAAGTGAACAAGTAATCACAGTGTTCAGCTTTTGGACCCCACTTGTGTTGATGACCTTGCAGTGCTCATGTGAGAATGGGCTTGTGTCTCAGTGTGGCTTTTTGATAGCTCACATCGAGTCCTCGGCTACTCTCCCCAGTGGCAGACAACTCTCTGTTCTTACGCAACAGTTAATGATGAACTTCATGGCAGCCTTAGTTGTAAGCTGACACATTTGTTTATGTGCACAGAGGTGGTGACTGGATTTGCAGCCAAGTAGTGTCTGTCTTCAAAACATGCTGTAAAATGTTAGAATCAACACAATGCTGAGACAGTCAACATTGACACAGATGGACTGACTTTTGTGATCATAGTGTGAACATCAACTGTACCATGTTGCATACATGCATGCTGTGCCTCTACATTTTACTTGGATGTACTAAGTTTGCAGCTTATTGCATAATCAGCTCATCACTCCCTCTAACCGTTTGGCAGACATTTTGCTCAATCTTGAGCATGGATACAAAACCTAACGGGTCAGGCCAGTTTCAGACAAATATCTTGAAATTGTTTTCGGGTTGGGTTTGGTTAGACAGACTGGGCCAGCTTGAGTATTTAAGCACCACCTATATGTGTGTACTGTATAGACTGCTCTTTACACTGCATGTGTCTGTAAATAAGCAGTTAGGACAGAAAATGTGACCCAAGCCATGTTCTAGCCGAATGTTCCCAAGAGAGTCTGCCTGCAGCCACCACTCTCAGGCACCTCCACCATCAGGCCCTGAACATTTTGGATTTATATGTGAACAACAGTATAAAACGGAAAACCATTTATTTTGTCAGTATAAAACACTGACATTTCAACATAAAGTTTTATAACATTTATTAACATTTGTATTAACATTTATTTTCATCATGCATTTCACTGTCAAAATAGAGCACAAACTCTGTCTATATAGCTGATTATGGTGGATATTTAAATATTTAAACATATACAAAACCCGTACTTTCAAACATTTTTTTTAAATGACAAATAAAATCAGCCACTTACTGTTGCTCTGACGATGACCTAGACTACAAATAAATTAGCGGACCCTGAAATTGAGGACCCTGGTTTTATTTTCATCTATTTCTTCTCCCATTTTTTTGCAAAAACATCCCACATTTATAAGGAAAAGCGTAGAGTGCCTGGCAGTATGCAATCTATACTGTGTGCCATGTGTTTGTACATACCATGCCATGTTTTCACATATACCTAAGGTGCAAATGTGTTTGAACAAACAGGCAGACTTGAATCTGATTTTCTAGTCTGTTGTGACTATGTCCTAGACAGTACACAATGCCAAGAACAAGAAGGAGATCATAAACATTTACATAAGCATGATTTACCACTTCCTAAAGCGTATGTCAACAGACAGGGAAGTCTCTTAGACCCCTGTCCACACTCAGTATAAACATCTATGGTTTGATCATAAATGCGTCTTCACATCTGTCTACTCAAACCACTTTTGAAAACGGCCTGGCAGTGTTCTTTAAGTGAACATAAATCTGTCATTGAAGAGGTATTAAAAGTGACAATTTGTGTTTTTTTGAACTGTAAATGTACATATACTGACTGTTGCCAGTGAGGACATCGGGAAAAACTGATACAAATGAATAAAATTATGTACTGGCTATCTTGAGAATATGTACACCACTTTCACCATTGAACCGTTTTTTTCAACAAGACCAAACCAAACTTTGTTGACTGCTGATTCTCGAACACCAAAGTCTGCTTGAAAAGTTGTGAGTAGTGTGAGTAAAGAAACGATCCTTGGGCTAATACAAAAACTAATGGTTCCTCACTAACTTTCTGCTAAGCCCCATTCTTGTTTGCTTACATCGTCATTCACGCACAGTCCTCCATTTCTGATACAACATCTGGACATTGGAAGAACCTCAGTGATATTTGTACCTGACCAAATGGGTGAGGTTAATTGAGGTAAATTTAGTTTCTATTCATGCTGTGTAGATGTTTGGATGTCTGTTTGTGTTAGAGAGTTTGTTTATTTGGACAACTGGGTTATTGATATGAGGAGGTCTTATGTAAGAGCACTGTGCCCTGGTTACGATGTTGTTTTGGAAGTGTTAGTCCCCCTGGAAACATGATTCTATGCCATTAGGACATTTTCCACATACTCTTACCTTTTTTCTGTGGTCCCCACCCTGTCCCCAAACTCCATCTGCTGTTTGCAGTCATTACCACCCAGCAGCAACCCCACGATTGACTCAACAAAACACTACACCGGGGCCGGAGAGGGAACAGTAAAATGGCTGACGATTTAGGAAAAATAATAAACAATTACTAATGAAATTTATGGTCCTACAGGTCAGTAAATGCATAAAAACAATCATAACCACCTTCCTCCAATGATCACATTAACTTGACTAATCTATTACCAATCCAAACAAGAGATGGGATGGAGCTAATGGCATTAAATTCTTTCATTATGTAATAAAAGAACTTCAGTTAAATTATGTAACACAGATTGAAAACATCAGACGCAGATGTATGCACACATGCGTATGGTTAAGGTCATTTTAGACTGTTGCTGCTGCTGCTTCTATTACAAAGTAAATATGGTGGCAGTTGGGATGATGAGGTCCTGTCACTGACCATTATTGTCTCTGCACCTTCAGAGAACAGACAGATCGCTGAAGAGAAACATCATCTTTGTTATAAAAGCCTACTCTGATTCAGTTTGGCGATGAGGTTCCTCACAGCAGACAGCAGAATTTTTGAAGAGGCCATGACACACACGTGTGGTGCTGCACTCATCTGTGATTATTTCAAGAATATGGACATTACACTGACACATTTTATCAGGTACACAGGACATCTAATAAAGTTGCTCCTCTACTTCAAAGTCTGATGTGCTTTTTTCCTGCATACTTTGGTTGTACCTCGTGGTTATTAACAGATTTCAAACCAATCTGACCATTTTCCTCAGACCTATGGCATCAACAAGGCATGTTTACACACAGAGTTGAAGATGGTTGTTCATTTAATTCCCAGTTGATCAGTAGTTTTGTTTTAAATACTCAGACCTGCTCATTTGGCACCAACAACAATGCCGTTTTCAGTCACTTAAATCAACTTTCTTTTCCATTATGATGCTTGGTTTAATCTTTAATAGGTCACGTTGACCATGTCTACACACCCAAATCCATTAAGTTGATGACATGGGCTTGGCTAATATTTTGTTACAAGCAGTTGAACAGGTGTATCTAATAAAGTGGCTGAAGAATGTATCTACTGTTTAGTCAGTAGTGAGTGATTTCAGACACTAGAATAAGTGTGAATTGAGCACTTGTACCGGGTTAAAATGCATGTTTAAATATGCCTGATTTTAATGAAAAATTAATCTTAGAGATTACAAAATCCCACCAAGACTACTCATCTTTTTTATCTGGATCACAACCAAAATCTAATATTTTATTCCTTGGCCATAACTTAGATACCCAGAAAAATCTAAATCCACCCTTTACTTTTTGACTGGTACTACTTGCAGGTAATAAATCAATTTCTAGCTTCCTGTCTGAATTTTGGATTAATACTGCGTTTTATAAGATGGCAAGTCAAATGAGATACTGTTGGATCTGTGGACTATAGCAACACACTAGAATGGATCACTGCTGTGAAACTCCATGTTGATAGCTACGGTATGTTGTCTGAGTGTGCGTGTTCAACTCATGTTCTTGACAAAGCCCAGTTCTGGCAGCCAGATGAGGAGAATTATGTTGTTACCAAACAACGGCCATTATATCATTTTACAGATGCTGCAAAAAAAAAAAAACCTGCAAGTCGATTTTCCCACAATTGTTTTTGTCGTCTCTCCATTCATTTTCATGAAGTTATGTCTCTGTAGTTCAAAGGAAAGTTGAAGGGAATCCTTTTTTTAATGCCAGTTTCCCACTGTAGCTCAACACGACACATTCTTTTCAGTGACAATAAAACTGATCAAGTCACACTTAAAGCAGACCGTATGCTGAATGCATAAATTGTTGAATGCAGAAGAGTTACAGCATATGTTTTTCCCATATAATGGATCAGATGTAGTAAAAACAGACAAGGACACAGTAATCTTTATACAAGATTTCCACCACACACTCACACATGTGGCAGTATGTGAGGTCAGAAGGTTTTGGTTACATGCAGACAGTCTGTGTAGACCTCGTGGACATGGGCTGCTAACAAAATTGATGTCACATGGATCCTTGTCATTCCTCCCACCATGTATGCAATACGAGCTCATTAAGATATTTGATCTAGACCAGTGGTTCTTATACCAAGTACCACCTGAGAAAATATTGAGCTCTCGAAGTAACACCATTATTGCCAACGTTAAAATACAGTGGTGTAAACAGGCTGAGCAAAGTCAGCTACAGACTCTTCACAGGAGGTAAATTTATTCCCAGTAAGATAACTTGCTCCTTCAAAATATAACCAAATTAGTTAAAGATGGAATGATAGATAAGGTGACTCTAATTATTTTATATAAATTATTATTATTTATTTGAATTTATTTCATTTTCTACACACTCTAGTCAAAATTCCTCAGCTTCACTCTGATCACATACCCTGGTATATACAGTAGAAATGTATTCCCGATTTTCCTCCAAGTACCACCAGAGGAAGCTCCAGTGGTACACGTGCCACACCAGAACCATGAATCTCGGCTATATGTATAAAACTTTATTTTGTTCTGACAACTACTCCACCCACACACATGCACATTAGTGCTGTGCAACTTTGGCACATAGTGGATTCAAACCACAGGCCTTCTTCATTAATAGCAAGCAGAATAACAAATCATATGAGGAACATTATGTTGAACCAGCCTTGTGATGTTACTGTTCATGGCCTCAATTCAAGTAAATTACTTGAATTTTCTTCCTGTGATACATCTTTGATTTTTGCCTTGTTTAGTAATGTAGGCCAGATTTGAATGGTTCCTATTCTTGTTGTTTAGAAAGAGAGAAAAGAACAAACCAAATCGATTGAAAGAAAATGTAACTCTGTACCGGAGACAGGGTTTTTTGGTGTTATGGATCTGCAGTTTCATGATAACTTTTCAGCATAATCTAAATCAAGTGATCTGAGTGAGAACAAAACATTTGCATCATGAGAGGCTTTTACCAATCAGATTAAAGGGCAGTTCATGGAGTGACAGGAAACTTTGACCAATCAGAGGATGCCTATGATGGCTATATCTACTACACCTACTCTGCAAACACTGAGGGAAGTTTGGCTACTAAAGCACCAGCAACAACTATGCTGCAAGGAAATCAAAAAGTAAACAGTCTATAAGAGAGTCAACAAAATAAATCACGTGTAATCATTAGCCAGGAGTTTCAGGAATGGAGAGATTGCTTGATGTTCTCTGTCGTGTAATTATGCAATGTGTCCATTCTGTCCATCTGTGCTCATTTGAGAAGAAAACAATCTGAGGTGTAGCACATTAGTGTTGAAATATGAGAATAGTTTTACATAATTTCAAATTGACCCCAGAACTTGGTTGGTCTGTGTGTGAGTGCATGTGTGTGTGGCTTCTTTGTAGATTAAATACAGCCATGTGTGTGAGATTTCACATCTTTAATCGTATCCTTTTCACCAAGCTTCCCTGGGGCCCTGAGCCATGATGTCTCCAATAATAGGCCAGTTGTCAAAGGTCAATCAGGGTTGTGTATTCAACAGGCAGCTAGTGCTTTCTACACAGCCCCGGCTTTGATTTAAGCTAAGGGAGACAAGGGGGTTGTGGGTAGGACGAGGCTAAAGAGGTGCTGAAACATGGTCTGATGAATGGAAAAACAATAAGAGATGAATGTGGGGGAGGAGTGAAGACAGGTAATAAAGGTGAGGTGGAGTAGGACGTGACAGGGGTCACTTCAAAATGAACACAGGACCACAGTCAGTGGGCAATCAATCCATCAGTCAGTACCCAATCTTTCAGTCAGTACCCAATAAACTCATGTAAGGTGCTGCCGGTAAACAAACTTTGTTTACTTCAGTATCTGTCACATAACATGTCACACTGTAGTCAGCATTGATTTCAAAATGTTACCTCTCCATGGGTCTAGATTTTTATTGGTCCAGAAATTGAGGTTTTCATGGCTACACAACTCAAACACTCTATGGCCCTTGGATTACTGATTACAACAACAATGACTGTGTTTCTCAGGAAGGATCCTCACATGGATCAAGTTATATGATTTAACTCTGCCAAAGGAGTTCCCAAGTAAAAGTGTCCACAATTCTTTGCAAGTATGTGTTTTACATCCTTTGTCCGTCAAGCTGACATATCAATAGCAAGTGCTTTTTAGAAAAGGTGACGCTTTGCTCATCTCAAAAAAATCTTTGCTCATGTCCGAATAACTATGAAACAACATACACTGATCAGCAATTGGTTCTTTCCTATTTGTGCAATTATGCCAAGATCCAAGTATTGCTACAGAGAATATCAAACACATTGTTTAATGAGCAACTGCAGCAAATGAGCAGTCAAGTAGCCATTTTAGCTGAGCAAAAAGTGTCTGTACATTGTGCACTGCAAACTATGATTAAACACAAGTAACACGCAGCTATGCCATTACACAGGAACCAACTGTACCATTCACATCTAATGGTTGTACTGTTGAAGGTGTTTTTCAACTTCTGTGGTCTGGGAGGAACTGCTTATTGTTTCAACACTGACAGAGTGATGAATGTGGTTTTGAGTTTATATGGGTCTGTGCTAGAAACACATGTTTAGTGTTTTTATCAGTTTCCCTCCAAAGACAGTTGGACGTTAAAACCCTATTCATGATCAAAGCACAGTTGTGATATTGCATGAGTCAGAGGAATTTATGATCAGTACAAGTGAATATGGCTGCCAAAAAAGATGAGTGCATGATGTGCATATATTTTTTTATTGTGTATGTATCTTTATTAGGACCAAAATGAATAAATTATATATTTATTATATTGATTTATTTATAGTATTTGTTACCTCTTTAGGACCTTTTTCTGGCATAATTGTCTCAGGACTAATAGTCTTAATTGAGACCAAAAGCTATTCCTAATGAGGCAGAACCTCATTTATGAGGAACTGGTTAAATTTAGGGTTAAGATGTCACTTGACCTTAGAGGTGGTAAGATTAAGTTTGGGCTATGCAATAAAATGTTTTTGTTAGGGTTTGGGACAACATTTTGTTGTGTCCAAATGAATGAAAATCGGTGTAATGTCCTAAGACGAATAGCTGCACAAATCTGTGTGTGTGTTCGTACTTGCATTGTCACTTGTGCTTACACATGTTGGACTGAGTCTGTGCATAGTGTCCAGCTGCGCAAATAAAGGTCATCCTTCAGCATAGGAGGACCTGGGTGGAGCCAGTCTATTAGATCTATGATGTTACACTGAAACCTCTGGGGTTCAGTTACAGAGACTTAGTCAACTTAGATCATCATCAGACTACATGATGTAAGACCCACTGATGGCCCATTACTGTCTTTCCGCTGTTATGCAACCACAGGCTCTCAGCAATAGATTAATAGTATATGATAATGGTCTGTGTGTATTTACTGTATATAGTGCTGTTCTTGTCACAATGACCACTTAAAGTGCTTTACAGTACAGGTTTGCTATTTACTCATGCACACAGATACATCATCACAGACTGCTAGAATGGCCGTTAGGTTTTCAGTGTAGGAAGCTTCCACATGCAAACTGAAGGAAGCGGGAATCGAGTCACTGACCTTCATGTTGGGGGACGACTGGTTCTACTTCCTGAGCCAGCAGTGTATGTTCTTACAGCTGTGAAAAAGATCACTAAGAATGAGCATGTCCCCATCATTCAGCTGAGAGAAATTTACACTAATCCTATAAGCCTTAGCACTGAAAGTGTGTAAAATTTGGCAACATTATTGGTGAAGTTATGTTGCAGCTGAATATTCCTCACCTCAGGCTTCCCTTCCAAGTGTGTTGGGGAACCAAAGTAGCCTTCAGTTAGCATCAAAACTCAAAAGCTCATTATTGGGTAATGAAAACCAGCAATTCATACATTCAAGTGAGTGTACACTATTAAATAAAAAATAGGGATAATTATTTCATCTTCAAAATGCATTTGTGATCACATGCTTGTTCACAAAACAGCATTAAGTTACCTGCCACCATTGTGTGGTTCGTAACTCACCATGTCATGTCTTGTGAAACTTGTAAACCCATAGTTGTGACACGGGATGCGGAGCTTTCAGAAAAGTGAGCGTTAACAGGCTGTGAATATGACAGTGGAGTGTTCAGATGTGCTTGCCTCTTGAAAACACTGAACAAAATCCAGATGTTTTAATGGATCCTCAGATGCAACAGGCACCCAAACAAATTCCCTCCAAACAACGAAAAGTAAGTCTAGCCCTCTTCTACACTTGATTTAAAATTATTCTTAAAGATTATTATGGAATTGATGATCAACTTTAACTGTACCAGTAGGACACGCTCATGTTAACTGTACCACCCCCCCCTTCTTTTACTCAACTACTTAGAGATGTTGCTCAACTCCAATCATGTCTCCATCGCCATGCTTGCGTGCGGAGGAGTGTGTAGAAACTGGTGAGTCACAGCTGCTTTCAGTGGCCAGCAACAGGGGTAATGAACCACACATCATGTTGGCCATCTGCCAACACAGGGAACCACGTCCCTCTGAGGGTAGACCTCACAACTGGGCTGAAAGATTGTGATGAGTACTTGGTGTATTGCACCTTCATAGTAGGTATCCTTCAAAAACTTTATTTTTGCTTAATTGATACGCAGTGCATGTAAAACACTTTGTATTGCTTCTGTGTTTCTGTGCTTGAACCTTAACATAATTTATGACGGGAGGAAGACAAAACAAACTGATGTCCCAACTAGAGCTGTTTGAGATTACAAATGCGGTGTTAAGCAGAACACTTTATTCTTCTGGTTGCATGTCCCTGAAGCCAACACCAAACCTTTTTGTGTTGCATAAGAAAGGGATGTGTTGAAAAAGAGCAGTGCTTCATTTTCTTGATAAAGGTGCAGGAGGGGGAAGTTACACAAGAACCACCTGCTGTAGCCACACTGGTAAAGAGAACATTTTTATTTCTCTTATAGGTTTTATTAGGTTCTAAAACTGTGCATCCCTTGGGGCTGTGGCAAGTGAACGGTGCAGCAGGTGGTCTGAGAGGAGAGTTATTACAGTACGGCTGCTGATTTCACTTCAGTGACTGGTGCTGATTGTTCAAAATTAAACCAAAAGCCTTGGGTGACTGAGCTGACACACACGCAATACACCCACTCTAGCAGTGGAAATTAGTGGGAATAAGGTAAGACATTCACACAGGTGAGATTCTGCCTGGCCTGCCAGGGAATGGATTATCATGCATTTCAAAATTTAGCTAAGTTCAGTCAAGAAGTCTGCTCTGATGTAAGCGTCAACCATAATTTAATTCCCATACTTTTCATCTCTTCTCCAGCATGCAGGCAGTCAGTGCCATGATCAGCTGTTTACCAGCTGGTCTTGCCTGTCTCAATACCGCTGCAAATTGCCAGCCTCATTAGTAAATCATCTTGTTACCCTTCTTTTAAACATGTCACCTCTGTCTGCTGTCACATGCACTGTCTTCCTCCCCATTGCCTCCAAGTCATTATAATCAAATCTGATCCCTCATCCTTAATCAGTCCCATCAGGTCACCAGTGACCAGAAGCAGACACCCTCAGCTTTGATATCCGCCACAGGTGAAAGGTGTGGTAATAACTAGTAACAATAGTAAGAGAGATGGGCACATCCCACTGTGTTTTAACTCATTTTATATGGTGAGGATGTTGATGTTATGAGGAGAAATCTTTATGCTTACATGCAACCACACGTATAATCAGGAAAAGGTAATGATTACCCTCATTTCCACATTTACACAAAAAGCGCCACAAGTAGTTAAAACACTATCAAGTTGACATACTTGTCTGCAGATAAATAAATAACGTCGTCATTTTGGCTCAGACATCGGAGATCACATGTATTTGTGGCTCAAAAACATACAATGGAAACATGATCGTGGAGACTTGGTTTGCACAATTGCAGCCAAGCCTGGACACAAACGGTTGGAGGCACACCCTCCAGCTGAAGGCTGTGGTCTGTGGCTTCTGCCGACTTTCTCACACAGCAAACCAAAGACAGATGTTTGTCCGCTTCACATCCACGTTGGCTCAGCTTGCGGCATTGAGGCTCTTCATCTAAATGACCTACCAATGTCAAATTCTTTTTTTTTTTGCTTATATAATAATTTACTCTGAAATTGAAATGATTTATACGTGCCATGAACTGCTTTAGTTTGGAGAAGCTGGTTTTTATTCTTTTTGTCTTTATCCAGTTCTGTTTTCCCACCGATCTCCTGAGAGCACATCCACTTATGAGCATATGGAGGTAAGTACATACACATGTAAGCACACACACACACACACACACACACATGCACTCATGCACAAACGTCTTATTTTCTCAACAGGATCCATAAATTCCCCAGGTGTGAAAACATCCTGATTCCTTGAGATTCAGCACCAGCTGTCCCAGGAAACATGGGACAGCACAGATGGATGCACTAAGTCAACCCCTCCTCTTTTGGCCTTTACCTCCAACCCTACACCCTGAATCCATCCTGCAGATGGCCTGACTGCTGCCCCCATGCTGAGTCCACACATGAACCTGTACCAGAGACCTGCTATACTGAGTAAATAATCACAAGCTGCTCTCAGAAATGCACCCTGCTTCCATCTGGCCATAGAGTCAGATTTTACTGATTTAAAAGAGAGGCCAACTACAACTTACCACCCTGAGGGCAAAGGGAGAAAAGACAAACAGCAATATGAGAGTGAGTCACAGTCTGAATTAAAACACCAAATTAGAAACCTGTTGGGTCATGCTGATAACAGTTTATAACACAACGTTTACAACGTCACGTTCATACACAGCAACCCAAGTCATATGACGTGGATTCAAAATCAATAAAGACTCGATTTGGACTAATATGTGACCTAATTTGGACTTGATGACGGGATAACTTCTGCTATTCACACACTCAAAAGTCTGTTGTTTACATTCATGAACTAATTCTTTCCTCTCATTTTTTGATGACCTGCAAGTTTGTTTGAACAAGTGAGGCAGCGTCCAATCATGTTGCAGGAGACAACTTTAGGTTCCCTTTGGGAGTTCAGTGTAGGCAACTGAACTTGCTTCAGTTAAGCTGAACATATTTCACTTCGCTCTCTGTGAAGAATGTGTGGCCGCGCCTGTGTCTAACATGTCTGCTTACGTCTGACTCAGCTGCTGAGCCAGTGATGATATGAAGTGACACCTGAGTGTGACTCTGCAAAAACTTTCACTCTAAGTATGTGTCTTGCGTGAGCGTCTACATGTAGACATTGTGGAATCTCCCTCTTTGACGTGCTCAGTGTCTTGTGCCTCAAACAGGAAGCAACGTCAGTGTCCTCCCTCTGGAAAACTGTTGCACTTTCATCTAGTCGGTGGTCAGCAGGGAAAGTTCATCATCACTATCACTACGATGACGCCATGTTTGAGTAGTGAAGGAGATAAAATTTAGTTTCCATTTATTTATATGAACAGATAGGTTTGAAGTTATGAGAGAAGTATGAAGCCTGGAGGGAGGATTTGGGAGTGAAAATCCCTGGAGTATGTCAGAACAATGAACAAATCAAGACACAAATCTGTCACACAAAATTTACAATCCCCACACAACTAAAATACGTTCTCAACTGGTCTTTTGTAGGAAATGTGTCATCTCCAAGATTTGTTTTTGAAATGTCACTATTTGAGGCAAAATTCTTAACAATTAGTAATGTAACTTTGGTTCAAAAAATATGTTCCTTTCGGGTCCGGTGTGTTAGATTTAGTGACACATAATGGTGAGACTGGAAAATGTAAAAAATGAAGGACCTTTTCCGTTGAGAGGGAGAGAATGGTGACCTTCACATATGTTGTTCTTCTTTGATTGTGTGGTAAGCGACCACTTCAAACTGCAAAATGCATGCGCTGGCTGGTTTGTCCATTCCATTTGCTGTAGAAATAAGGACGATGTTTAGATGATACCTCCTGGAGTAAAACATTCCAAACTATATCCAAGGTTTTACAGAAAAAAAACAGCTGCATTATAGAGCTGCCAAACACTTTATATAATACGGCCTGTTTTTTTTTTTAACTACAAACAGTAAAACACACCTCCTCACTCTATTCTGTTGAAAGTTGTGATAAGTAATTTGCAGCTAGCTTATAATAACTACTTCATCTGGAAACACCCAAAATGAATTAAGTCCATTCAAACTAAAGTAAGCATGTTGTAACCTTAGTTTCAATGAACCCATCACTGATTGCTGAAAACACTGTCAGATTAACAATGATATATACATTTAAATAGCTTTTTCTAATGAAAAGGTAAGGAAATACGAATAACTTTGAAATAACTGTTGCATATCTTTCTTTCTTTTTTTTTAAATGTCACTTAAAAAAATTATTCTGCTAATATCAGGGCAGGTATGTAGAAAAGTAACATTTTCACCTGTTTGGTCTAAGGACAGGCTTTACAGCCCGGTTTCTCAATCCTGGTCCCAGGGACCCACTGCCCTGCACGTTTTAAATGGTCAGTTCATCAACAAGCACAGAGCTGGATAACAACCCGTTTGTTTGAATCAGGTGTGGTGGAGCAAAGACACTTCTAAAACATGGGGTGAGTCCCCAGGGTCAGGATTGAGGAACCCTGCTTTACACAACCATAGAAAGTTGTTATGGAGATGTTATGTGGAAATTATCTGTCTAAGGTGATTAGACAGACACCAGTTTTAACCAGTGCGAGACCTGAATCATAGCACCAGAACTGAGAGGGGGTGGAGAGGGGAGGGAGGATCTGACTCATATCTGTCTACTTCATCGTCTCTAAATCTCACTATTAATATTGTTTATTTTACTGACAGGTCAGTATTAGTAATAGTTAATCGTAATAGGGTCATAGGGTTTGCTGGAGCAAATATCCGCAGACATGAAAAGCAGGTTACACACTGGATGTTACCAGTAACCAGTGTGTCACAGGGTCAACTCACATTTACACCTATGACAAATTTACAATCTTCAAGCAATCTAACCCAAAACTACATGAGACTAAAAAAGATGTGCCAGAACCTTGAGCAGTTACAAAAGTTCAACACATCATATTTATCCATGGTTTAAATTTGTGGTTTGTCCTGAAAATAAATTAACTAAAAATAACTCCTTTAACAGCAAGGTTGACAAAACCTCTTAATCACTAGATGATGCAGTGATTAAGATCAGCTTATATAATAGTAAATGTCAAATGGATTTACGCTAATGTTTTGCCATTCACACACTTCTGTATTGCAAATATGGCCACATCTTACTACTACGTTTTCATTTGACAACAGAATGTTCAGGTAAAATTGTGTGCAGAAGTTATGTCATTTTAACACACATAAAAATGTATCATGTGACCATTCATGTGTACAGGGCCTGTGCATAAAATGGAAGCCAATACTCCGCTCTGCTGATTTCAGAATGTGCAACTACTGAGGAACAATTGTGGTGAAAAGTCGGAGCAAGGGTTTCTGTTCTGTTGAGATCGACAAGTAAGCGAAGCCGCAATTGAACTTTGCTTCATTCACAGCTGATAGTTAAGCCATGACTATCTGCAGCTAAATGTGAGTAACGACGTCATTATTTTTATTATTAAGTCTCAATCCTTGCCGGACCAGACAATGATTCTGCTGCTTCTAAAATGCCAGGGTAGTGCGGGCAGCAGGTGTATATGGAGCAGACTGACCGCAACTGAAAACTAAATAATATGGATGTGGCCACTGTGACAATTGTGTTTAGCAAATACCATTCACAGCAACTCACACACTGATGGCACATCCAAGGCAATGTGAAGATCAGTGTGTTGCTCAGACTTGTCCAGAATTCTGTGGGGATCAAACCCCTGACTCTCTGGTTGGAAGTAACCACTAGAACCACTGATGCAGAGTGGCAATGATGGATTCATGGCATGAGAATGTACCAGAAGCACCGAGTATGGGCTTTTACTGGCATAGCTAGTAACTTTTTCCGTCTGACTTGCTCTTCAATATCCCTCTGGTATTTTCTGCCTGTCATCACCGTCCATGCTTACGTCTGCCCTTTGTGTATACTGACCCAATTCACAGGCTGCAACTCACACCTATTCCCAAGCAAATACATTAATCAAGCTATATTATTACTATGCGATGTAACTCTGTTACAACAGTATCACAACATTGTGTAAACGCTGTCAAACCCTACGGTGTTAAGTCTACTGTGGAGCAGACTAATGTGAGGAGAAGGGATATCAAGAAACTCTCACTTACTCACTCAACCATAACTAGAGAAACCACCAAGGTTTCTCAGTTTCCAACTGTGTCAACACACTGTATTCACTGTAATCACTGAGATCATATAGTTTTCCAGAAACTCTTTTTCCTCAGGTAGCAAAGCTGTGGATTTGAACAGGAATCAGCATAAGGAACGAATCACAGGGGGTTCTCACAATCACTTTGTTTTCCTTTAGCTCAAAATTTCCTTTTAACCTCAGCTGTGATTCATTTCCAGTCAACATTAGTATTTAAGATGAAAAATATGAAGAAAGACTATGACTTTGTCTGTCTCTAAATACGATTACCCCCCCCCCCCCCCCCCCCCCCCCCCCCAAATGCTGGAGTGCATCAGGATGAGGGAGATGATTAATTCTGTCCATGGTTGATGGTTCAGTGGTGGTCATACAACCTGCATGTCGAAGGGACAAGCAACAGCGTTAGTAGCTCCAACACAGTGAACTGATACAGCGAAAACTATTTAGCAGTAAAGAAGGTCGTCTACAGTATGTCGATACTGTACCTTCTTTGAACAGAGGAGGTGGCTTGCGAACCCCACAAGCCTTTTCTATAAGAAATAAAACATCTTCATCGTCAAAACATCATCACCTGCCCTTAAAATACTTAGAATGACCTTGATATCTCAAAGCTTTAAGACCTTTATCTTACAATTTTTTTTTTTCTCCAAAATCCAGAAGTTTTACTGATAAAGCATTTTATTGTTGTTCAGAGTGCTGTACGGTCATTTTAAAATACAAAATACAATTTAATCCAAGAAAATAATTTTTTGTACATTAATGCACTCACTAATACAAAAAGTGGAGGCAGGATGTAATGACTTAGATTTGTGAAAAGGTGTTTTATATTCCAGCCCGTATGTTGTTTGTAAGTCAGTATCAATCCAGATATTGGGTGAAACAACTTTTGCAATATCACAAGCAACTCATTATTTTCTAAAGTTCTGTATTGTAAGCAAACTTAGTGACTCTAACTTTGAAAATATGCAATGCTTTCGTGCTAGGACAGGATTAGTAATGAGCATATTGAAGGGGCAGCTCAACTTGAATGGTTTTTAGATCAACTAAGAGAGTCATGTTTGGTCACATGCGGAGGAGGGATAATGAATATACAGGAAAAAGGATGATGAAGATGGAGCTGCTGGGCAGGAGGAAAAGTGGCAAACCACAGAGATGGTTCATGGATGTTGTGAAGGCCATGAGGAGGACACAAGAGAGAGGACAAGATGGAGGCAGATCCACTGTGGTGAATAGAATAGTAAAACTTTATATTCTTTGGATGAAATAAATGAATGGATTTTAAACGTAATGGAAAAATGCATCCTGGACCTCTGTAAAACATGGGCTTGTCTGTCAACACAGACAGAAATCCCACTTTATTGTGTTGTTTTTGAGTTCACAGCTGAAGGCAGCAGACGGAGTCTGTCAGACATACAGCCATGACTCACGCGACTCAGTGTAAACACGGTAACTACACTACTGGTATGCATGCACGCACACACATACCCCACAGTAATAGGCACACACCAACGTGAAGCTCTGCACATACACACACCAAAAGACACTGAGTCACAGTTCCTCTGTTCACTAGAAATATCATATCCCAACCACAAAGACAACAAACGGACAGACTCTCTCATCACTCACCAATTCTAGATTATTTCAGGTATTATTTTTCCTCGTCATTCACCAGTTGGCAGGGCATGATGCAGGGGAAGTTTACAGGTCGCAGCAGATGTTCCAGATGTCACGTCAGAAATGAGCCGCAGGATTCCCACTCTGATGTCAGTGGCACCGTCAGAGAGTTGCTTCTTCCTTTTACACAGGAAACAACGATCTAAAACATATGCTTAAGTGCACGCACACACACTGATCTAGTGTTTTTGGACATGGGTCTCTCAGATTACATCATTACAGTGTAATGGACAAACACACAAAAGTTGTGTTTTTGCTTTAATATATTGTAAATAATTATATGTAAGCAGAAAAAAGTGTGTTTGAGTTGGATGTAGAGCAGAAGGTTTCTTTCTCAGCTGCTTTGAACTGTGAATGTTTGCTTCTCTGCTTGCCTCCCTTATTGTCATTGGCTGTCCATGTGTGATATGACCCCAGGTTGTGGTGTGTTTCATTAAAGTGGCTAAATGAATCCAGGCCAAAGTGAAAGGTTCCAGCTTGAATTAGCTTCAAGTTCCACATGAGGCTCAGTTTATTCCAATATACCAACACAATTCAGCTGCAGCTAATCAGTGATAACTATAGCCAGGCTGTAATAAGCTTGGATGGTCAACAGTATGAATGTAATGGGGGGGGGGGGGGGGGGCCCATGGGGGGGGGCACATCAAACATTCAAACATGTTTAAGGAGGGGTCTCCTCTTTTCCTCAACAAACATTAGTCTCACATCACAAGATGATGGTTCATTAGTTATGTGTGGTTTGACCCACAAGTTCAGGTAAGAAAATGAAGGTAAGTTATATATACATTTTTATTTTACTCTAACAATTATAGAAACCACAAACCTATGTGGAAAGAGCGATATCAGCTCTATATTATAGTAAGTACTATAATAAGATAGGTATAACTGCTAACTTTACTGTTTGTCGTTCGTCTCTGGGTTGTAACCAACATATATACTAGATCTGGGCCGGATGGGTCTGGTTATAACCATCCCCGACCCGTGCATCACTTGCGTATTTCTTAGACCAATTCTACAAGTAGCAGGGTATTTTCCATCCACATGAAAACACAAAAAACCCACAATGTAGAATTTGCTCCAGGGGTCCCCCTACAGTTGGAAAACAATATCGTCTGTTACAAGTGTCGTAAAACATATACACTACCAGTCAAAAGTTTGGACACACCTTCTCATTTTATGTCGCAGACCCCGGCAAAGTCTGAAGCACAACTTCTAATTGTACAAACAATTAAGCCTTCGTTGTTCATGGGCTTCATGTCTGTGACATATGCCGAAGTTTCATTTCATGTTTACATGCACAGTTTATTCAGGCTAAGGCCATAGTGCGACTGAGTCAGGCAATCGGACAACTTGCCAATTCCAAGTGTATGAGTTCGAGGAGAAAATTGATTGAATAATTGGCTGTGTGTGTCAGACTCCACCTCCATAGGTGGTGCTATATCTCTCTATAAGCGGGAGCATATTGAATTAGCTTCCTGTTGATCTTTATGTCACAGTAAAACAAACAGGGAATGGTAAGATGGACTGTGCTGTTGTTCTGTATGTTTTTGTAGCTGCTATCTTGTCTCTTCCTCAGTCGAAGAGAGGGTCTTCTTTTCTTTTCTAGTACAGTACTGCAATTTATACTTCATCTACTTCTAGGTCAAAGACTGTGGAAGAAATGTGTCTGCGTGCACAGGGCACCAAGTCCAACTCAAGTCTGACTAAACGTCTACATGCAGGAGTAATCAGACTTTGAATCACATTATCCAGGTACGTTAGCCCAACTATCGCATTTTAATTGACCTAACACATTTACATGATATTAAGAAAACTGAATTATTTTAACATGCATGTAAATGCACTGGCTATTTGAAGGTCAAAATTCTACATTGTGTTGCTTTAAGTGACGTCAAAAGCATGCCAAGTCAACGGGGGGATGATAGAGGGGCAAAATCATGACTTCCTGTTAAGGGTAAACAACAAAAACAAGATAAAACTGTCTACAGGATAGACAGTGTATGTATTTATGTTGGAAGACCAATTAGCAATGCTAACACCAGTACAAGTTTGGCTCTGCGTGATGCCATGACACAACTCATTTCATGTAAACAAATGTGACGGTGTCGCACACTGACGCCAAACAGAGGAGACACAGTGTGACGTCACAACATCAAAACTCTGTTTTCCCTATTTATACATAAACAGTGTGAACAGTGAAAATCTTCACCCTGTCAGTAGTTCTTTCTATGTGTTTACAGAGACCTATGTAGCAGTCTGCATGTGAATGAAAGGCCAAAACAAACAGAGACGACTAAAGTTTACAAACTACCCATCTGTGTGTGGATTAGACGTTATCGCCTTAAAGCACTGCATATTTCTTTGCTTTGTCGAGTGACTACAGTAGATGAGACTGTATCTGCAGGAGAAATAGTTAACAGGCGTCAAATGTGTTAATGCAACATGTGTTTGTGATCTCTGTGGGTTATCGCAGTACAGACCACACAGGCATGTTTCCAGCTTAACAGCTAATTTGCTGAACACAACTCAGTTCTGCACAAACAGTTGGCCAATTTCCACCATCTGTGCGAAACGCTGCCCTCTGGCTCGCTGTCACTGCTCTCTTTTCAGTCATCAAGTGAAATTCTTTGATGTAATGACTGAATCTTTTTATACGTCAGTAGCCTCTTCTCTCAAGTCCAGCTGCTCCCGCATTACAGAAAAGAGCATTGATTAGACAACTTGTTACAGCTGTGTCAGTCATCTCACCTGGCCCTGCTCCCACTGATCCAGCTTCACAACACCTCTCCTCCAACGGCTGAGCACCCAAACTACACCCGCCTTCACAGTTACACAGTTGCATTCTTTGAAGGTTTAACTCCACACTTTTGCTGCAGTAGAAAGGTGGAAGTAACATGTTTATTATGGCAGGGTATTTCATTCTTTTTATCACAGATTTCTCTCACTTTTGCCCAGCTTGACAACAGTAACTAATAAATAGTTCAACAGAACTTTGATACATTTGTTTTCCCCAAAATTGTTTTGGGATGTGTCTGTCTTCCTGCCTGTGTAGTCGCTGGTTCTCAGCAGGTTGATTGGAAAAAAGGGTGGAGTGAAAGACGGAAAATTGGAAAATGAGGCAAAAGCCCCTCTTTCTCTCTGTAGCACCTAAGTAGCTTAAGCAGCCGTAATCTTTCTTCCCATTCTCCGCTGCAGATCAAAGACAACCTCTGCCTTTAGATCCTGCTCCTCAATTAGATGGATTAGTAATAAATTAAGTTTGAGGGTATTTTTCTTTTTTACTTCTGTGGCACAGCAGGATGGGAGAGCACGTGAGGGGCCGACGCACGCACAATGCACCAAAAAAGGAGGACGTTGTCAATGGGAGGCCTCCATAACCATGGCTTAATGGGTTTTCAGTTAAGCTTCTTCCTCAACAATATGCAGTGGCTCTTTTTGTACTTGAGTGGATAAGGCATGATTGCCAAATGACGTCATACCAAAACAAAAATGTGATTAACAAGCAAGAGATTAGCAACTGATTAGCGGCTAATGTCAGGTATGTTGCTGTGTGTCCACGTGCAAATGCAGTATGGGCGATTTGGGTGCTCATGTCTCTGCAGTTCTGTTTAGGTTTGTGGAAAACAGAAACCAAATGCAGGCAAATGCAAAATTAATAAGTTTCACAGCAGGGTTTTTTTCCTGAACTCAAAGAAAGTAAAGTGCAACATAGGAGCCAAAATGAGGATCAAAAAACCAGGGACACATTTGGGAACTAAAGCAGAGGGAGCAGAGAGATTATTTATAGAGTGAAGGGTCGGCTTGAATATATGGCTTATATTCAATATTTCTTGAAATGATAGATTAACTCCATGTATTTTGGATCCTAGCTAAGCACCCACAATGAATATTTGAAAGCCTTGATTAGGATTTACTATTGAAATACAAGCTTAACTGACAATGAAGCTAATGTTTGGAGGTGCCTGAAACCTACATCTACAACCTTCAGAGGGAACCTTCATTTGGTTGTAACACCAGTAAACATTGTCCTGGGGCGGTTATGATCTCAATCACTAGTTTCAGATCTTCTTCAGTACAGCATGATATCCATTTGGTAAATGGTGGTCCAATTTAGAGTCAGATAGACGACAAAGCAAGTCATGTATTTGGACAAGGGCACTGTGTAAGTAATGTAGATAGTGTTAAAAAAACTGTCTGGCTGTAATCTTGTATTCATTTAGCACTTTTGTTGTATTAATAATAATATTTTTTTCATTGGGTGCACTGAGGCCTTACTTTTTTCTTTATAATGTATTACTATTAGTTTCCCACTGGGACCTGTGTTTTGTGTGTAATGTGAGCGCCCTCTGCTGAGCCCCTGCAGACTTGAGTGGTGCACCCTGCATAAAGGCATGATGTAGTTTGATTTCTGAAAATTGTTGTTAAATGCTTAGGTTGCGTTCAATATGTTATTAGAGGTTTTTAATTATTATTATTGATGTGTTGATGTGATGGAGAGGATTTTGTACGTGTTGTGCGTAAAGTGAGCTGACGACATTGTCGTCATTGCGTAAAAGCGTTAGCAGTCAGTACAAAAAAAACTTCTCTCATACAGCACTACAAACAAATAATCTCGACAATTTGGTTTAAAAGAGCAAATTTAAATTTTAAAATTATAATTTGATGAGTACTGTATGAACTGCATGTGGGGGTCAATGCCAAAAAGAACAATACGCTAAGTTTAGCCAAGAAGTGTTGCTGCTAAATCCTTTGGCGACTACATCAGTACATTAATTCTTCTTCAACAAAAGCTTTTACCCTGTTGAAGGTAAGAGAATATTGCATTTAATTTGCAAGTAACTGTGCAGATTTAAACAAGTTGGTTGTGGTTTTGGTTCGTGGATATACGGTATATACTACTGCGGCTGGTTCAGTGACCATGTAATGGCGTAAAATGTAGAACATAACAAATGACAAGTGAACGACCAAACTTAAATAAAAGGTCTTGAGACGCACATAAGGAAGACAAACTACCTTTAGCTTATTTTTGCAAAATCAATTCTCATGAAAAACCTAAACTCTGCCTCCTGTCTAACAAAGCATGCATTGTTCCTCCAACTGCTCATTTACCAAATTCTCACATTTCACTGTATGTAAGCCCATGAGACGTGGGTTGACATTGTCTGACCACCTTCTCAAACTCTTTGATATTCAAATGACACAGTGCTGAACAAATGAGGCCTGTGACTGGGGGACCAAGGAGAATTTTGAAGGAATTTGAGTCACATGAACAGAGGGGCCCTGACATTTCAGTGTGGAAGCCGCAGGACAATGTGAGCACGTTGGTTTGGATGTCACAGTAGCTGCGATGATCAGGGGGATCTGTGGTGGTAAATTTAGACTTGACTCCGCCCTGCTGGATGTGGTGTGATGGTGCCAAGTTTGAATTTGTGCCTCGCTGTAATGTAATTTTCGACCATGTAAGTCAAATAATTGTTTTCAATCATTAGAGGACTAAACCCATACAAGCTTGTGAGTACATTTCCAACAACAACATTATCAAATAAAAAAGACTGCAATTGAATTGTTTTATTTTTGATTGTTCTGTGACCTATGCAGATTTCAAATGTAACATACAGCCATTCACTCTCAAACTCAAACCTGTGGTAATTTTTGTGTGTCCAGTTAAACGAATCCCCTATTTTGTGTGTGTGGCAAATGAAATCTTGAATCTTGCCTCTTGAAATGAAGCTCCATCCATCCATTTGTTAAAAAAAATCCCTGTTGTACTTAAATGCTTTCACTAAGTCATTCACCCCAACTTGTAAGTGTTCTCATCAGATATTTAATGGAGATTTGCAGGACAGCAGGATATTGATAGCTTTTTTCTTTCAAACAGAATTTTTACAAATCTGTTAGAATTTGTAAAAATGTCTCAAGGATAATGCAACATAAGCATATTTTGTAAGAACAATGTTAAAAGGGTTCCTAAACAGGTCGTTACGGGGTTTTCCCTCTTCCTGTGCATTTATTACATACTGAATGAAGAAAACTTTTGTTTCTTTTGTTACATATTATGCAAACTTAAAGAATCAGTAACAAAAGGTTTGGCACAATGTCATGATGAATTTGAAAACCGCACCCAGGAAAGAGATATCTACTGCCTTGACTAGAAAAGACTCTTTTACAGCATCACTCTTCCTTCTTCCTCCTCTTCATCAGCTCAAATAGGAGACGACATGAATGATTACATTCATCATATCCCACAATGAGCATTCATGGCCTGCCTGTGACGTGATGTGATGGCGATCGACGTGAGACTTCACCCCATCAGATTTCTGCCAACCGGAGCTCTTCTCTCTCCACTCCCCCCCTCCTCACCCTCCCGCCCTCCACTGGCCTACGTGCAGAGTGGCAGCATCGCAGCTCCAGCCTCTTTCTCCTCTCTGTTAGTCTCTGCAGCCCACTCCACCCACTGCGTGAGTTACCATCACCTCATATCACCCCCTTTTGTCACACCCCGTGTTTAATATGCACACCGGCACAACTGCATTACACATTCATCCAATGTCAGGCGTGCACATACACATTGGAGAGCCCCAGCCACATTTATGGTAATTATATGCAAGTTGTAGCTCTGGCAACAGAATCACATGCAGGATTTCTTTTAAGTGGCCATTCAAATGTTTAACACAGCTTTCCCAGAGGTTTAAGTCCCCACCATGTTTTCTTTGGATTTGTTTTCCGAATCTATATTTATTTTCACTTATAAAATTATTCAACTCATATGTTTTTTTTAAACACATCATAAACATATCTTAAAATCATAAATTGTTCCTCATTCGTTCACTTTTAAGCTCCTTTCTATACCAATATCAAATTTATCAATCCCCTGGAAAAATTAAGCATCAATGCAAAACATGAGTGCAACTAGGAACAGCAGGAAAAAAGAGATCTATATAATAAAAATTCATCACAGATTAAGTGTACACTTAAGAACTTTGAGGATACTATAAAATGTTTTGGGCCTTACTTGGGGGGGGGGGGGGGGGGAAGACCAGAGGGGTGGGGGGGGGGGGGGGGGGGGGGGGGGGGGTAGACCAAATGGGTGTGAGCCTTCAGTCGTCCACATTTGAAATGGCATAAATGTCTTTCAAAAAATATGGGCCATGTCATAAATGATAAATATGGCCCAAATATCTTCAGAAAAAATGTGGGCCAACTTTGGTAACAATGTGGCTAAAGTGATACAGGCTACTGAGAATGTGAGTCTAAAATGTCCCACAGATATGGCAACAAAAGTGCTCTGGCTACATTTAAACCAGACTGGGCTAGGTTTGGCAACAATATGGCACATTAGGCCAAAGTGGAAGGGAGCCTAAAGTGGCCGACATATATTGCAACAATGTTCATGCAGTGTCCAGCTTGTGGCCCAGTTCTGGGAAACAGAAGCCGACCGCTCACACACTATTTGGGCCAGATTAAAATGTGTCAGGTATGGGCCAGATCTGGGTCACAAAGATGTTACTATCTGCACTCTGATTGGTTGTGGTGAGGACAGACCTCGTCGACCAGTAGTCTCCAGTCTCACACATCACATCGCTTAGCAACCCAAGTTCAGACTCTGGTGGGGTGATTTTACTTGGCTTCACACCTGCACAGACAAACTGCCTGGCTGGGTATTAATAGATATTAGTCTGATTTCATAATCAGCTGCCAATCGCCTCAGCACTTGGATTTGGAGCCAAGTATAACGTCCTTGTGTCAGACTTGTCACTTGTCACTGCCTGAATCACAAGAATGTGATTCAGGCAGAAAACACAAAGAATTTGGTGGAATATCTGAAGCTTATTTATTTATTTTTCAAGTTTTTTTTTTATTTTCCATTTTTTGACATTTTGACATGCATTTTTAAATTTGAAATTCTACATCAGACACTAGAATGTGGTCGACTATCAATCAATAATTCAATAACAATGTTTTTACTCCATTTCATCACTTATTTTCTATGACAAGTGATTGATTTCAGTGCTTTATTTATTCACATTCTAAATAAATGTCCCAATGACATCTGCTCCACACTAGGGGGCAGTCTACTACCAATCAGAATTGGAACAGGACACTTTGGTGACTGCATCACTCACTCTCACTCATTTTTGCTGGTGCCTAACTCCAGCTGACATAGGGCGAGAGGCAGGGTACACCCTGGACAGGTCACCAGTCCATCACAGGTGACTGTATCAATATGAAATAAATTAATTTGTAATTTATTTCATCCTTTATTGTCATATGAGCCATACGATGAGGAATTTATTTAATCTTCTTTTTCAAGATAGCCTGACAGATTGATTGAGTTAATTTCAAAGAAAATTTGATTTTATTGTGAAATTATTACAGTATTACTATATAACCTAGTATATAGTGGTATAGTGGGTTTGACTGCAGACTGTGGAGCACAACAATTTAGCGCTCTGCATGGAGTTAGTCGAACAAATGCAACAAATGTGGATTTCTATGCATACAAATTTTTTTTATTGTCTGTAGTTAAATTGGAACACAACTCGAGAGTCAGTGAGAACCTCATATCTCAGACGGACTTACATCTGCTACAACTGTGAACATGGGATGATATCAGTAGAGGAAAGTCAGGTCAATAGCCCAAGTAAACCATAAGATGGCACCATAACCTTTACTATAAGGATAATAGTAAAGGTACATAAAAGGAAAAGAAACATAATTTTCTCCTAAAAAACAGGCATAACACAATATTAGATAGATAGATAGATAGATAGATAGATAGATAGATAGATAGATAGATAGATAGATAGATAGATAGATAGATAGATAGATTACACCACTGTATTTTCTCAGGTGGTACTTGGTATAAAACGTTTGAGAACCTCTGCTCTAAAATATAAGCCATTTTTTTAAACTTCCTATCAGTCGTCACTAAGGGGAAACTTGGACTTTATAAGGTACTGTTAGTGATTAAAACTGTCGGTGTTAAAACGTTCTTGTTGTCTTTTAATAGTTGTTTTAGTAGCTTAACATTCAGTATATCCTAAAATGAAGAAGGCCTTGTGGGCATTTCGGGCATCACAAGGCCACAACAGCATTGTCCCTAATATACTCTCAGTAACTGCAAAGCCCTTGCATGGAGTAAATTTGAAAGGCTTTTTTGAAGGCTATGAAATGATTTTTCACTTTCAAATTCAATTAATGTGAATTAAACTGTACATTTATACAAAACATACTTCAGTGACACACGGGGTGCTTCTGTGTAGAAACTGCAGCTGATAGATAGATAGATAGATAGATAGATAGATAGATAGATAGATAGATAGATAGATAGATAGATAGATAGATAGATAGATATTGGGTGTAGAATTGCATCTCTGTTTAAGGGACTACAGTAAGAGTTACAGGAAAGTGGCTCTTCACTTCAGGGGCCAATCACATTGTTGCCCTTGCATCCGTCAGTGCTGCAGGCTGCTCCGCTGCCGCTCTGTGTCCAGCTCTGCTGCAGCTGCAGAGACGTTACCGTCCACCGGGGCAGGCGTCTTCTCCGGTTTCACTCCAGGCAGAGCAGTGACTTTTCACTTACTGCTTCCCTTCGACGAGTTCCCCGGGGAGGGAGAAGGGAGGGATAGGAGGAGGAGGAGGAGGAGGAGGAGGTGAGGGAGGGGAGGCTGGGCTCACGGCAGCCTGCTGATCAATCCTCAAATCTGCAGGGAACCACAGCGTATTTAAATGTGCAGGAGTCAGGTCTGCTGTTAACCTGTGCTCCTGTGGTGACCTTCCAGAAATCATGAAGCCGTGCTCCCCCATTGGCTGAGAAAAGACTTTTCAAAGTAAAACTCTGGAGACTAGAGGGGACTGGCTGCCCCGCGGCTGTGTCCTCACCGGCAGCGGCTGTGGACACCGGGGTGTCCTCTCTCTGCACACGGAATGTTGGAGCGTTAAATGAGGCTGCAGTGGAATGTACTCGACCATGGTAAGACTGTGGTGCATGTTCAGAGCCGTGCAGTAATAATAAACATTATCATCGTGATATAACTTCAGCAGCAGTAAGCAAAAGTTTCAAGTATCAAAGGTCCAGCACATCAGTATACATAATTATACACTTCACAATAACACACACAGTTGAATGAATGTGAATTTACACTGGTTTGTTGTTTTCTGCCCTCAAAAAAGTTGGACACCACAATTAAAGGTGCAGTGCATCTCTTACACCCGCTGGTAGGTGATAACTGAAAACAAAGCAGGTCAAGTCTAAATACATATATTTCATAAAATCTGCATTTCGTCATCACCAGCTTTGTAACTTCCCACACATTGACCTGCAGTTTGCTGACAGGACAGGTGTTAATGGTGTGGGTTTTTTTGGATGAACTTGAACTCACCTTCAAGTCTGATTTCCAACTTGGAAAGTTGGAGAAACCTCAAGTATTATTTGCAGTTCTGTCTGATACATTAACAACATGTCAGGGTTCCCAGAGATCATTGAAATCCTTGAAAGTTTGTGAATTGAAAAAAAAAAAAAAATTCAAGGGCCTTGAATTTTTTTGAAAGTTTGAAAAAAGCTATTAGGTTCAGAGTTCCAGAATTTGTGACTTGACTTGGGCTCAAACACTGATAACTTGCAATTGGACTGTATTCAGACTTGGGGGTTTAAAACAAAGACTTTTTAATTTACGAAGCCAAAGGGTGGAGTGCACAGGCATTTATTATTTGTCTTGAATTCTCACTATTGTTTATATTGTAGATGTGCCCGGACCCTTGGAATCCACTATAGTTTATTGTTTGAATATGAGACTGAAAATAAGCTTTTGCTGTTGCTTTTCTGTTGAGCTTAGCCATCGCAAATGTAAAACAGAGGGGAGTGGAATGACCAGATGAAAGGAAGCGCATTCACCCTACGACTCTTTACAGCGACACAGTATTTAGGTCGATAAATTACTGTTACCTTACATTTAGCTGAGCTGTTTGTTAAAAGGTACGGTCTGAAAATAGTTTGCTTGTTCTCCAATCATCTGTTGGGTTGTCTGTCTTTCAACTTTTGCCCAAAGTCTCACATTTCAAATGAGTTCCATATGCAGAGTAGACAGACTCCTGGTTTGATGTTTAACAAGAAAACCAAAAGGGAACATTTCTGTCCACTCTTCTTCTCTTCTCTTCTCTTCTCTTCTCTTCTCTTCTCTTCTCTTCTCTTCTCTTCTCTTCTCTTCTCTTCTCTTCGGGTCTCAGGTAGGACTGTTGCAGTTCTTTAATGAACACAGGCCCCACACTATATTGAACTCAACTGCTCTTGTTTTATCAACACTGAACAGTTTCCTTCTTCATTTCTGGTCCACATCTGCACCTCTGTGTGCGTTTTCTTGTATTTATTATGTACACGTGGGATCTTCTCTGGCATAAATACCATCTTTGTCAGGACCAGTACAAAACCTGGACACTAATGAGGCAGAATCTCATTTTTAAGGGGGACAGGTTAAGTTTAGGGCTAAGATTTGAATTGTGGTTAGGTTAAGGTTAGGGATATCACTTTGTTTCGGCCGTCCAAATGCAGTGTACGGAGAAGAATAGCTGCACAAACCTGTGTGTGTTAACCTCTGACTCTGTGTGTTTCTTATCTCTTTCACACTCTCTCTGTCTCAACACAGTGCAGCTATGTTTGACCTGGTGAAACTAGGACACAGAGGCCCAGAAACAACAATTCACCTACTGCTGCTCTTTTTAAGAGGGCTGCCATTGTAACTTCATAAAAAATAGACTAAAAATTTTAAAGCTGCGGTAGCCAGGATTGCTAGGAAAAAAAATGGATAAATGTTGAATCACAACAACAAAGCCTGCCCCACACTAGAGGGTTTTCAAATCTGACTTCATTTTGAAAACAGAGGAGACACGGTGACCTTTTTAATCGATTTTCAGTGTTTTAATCGTGAAAAAGCACAGACTGGACAATCAAGTCAAGACGCAGAACCTGGTGTTTAATCAGTTGATTTCAGGGAGGAAATTTCAGGGATTTAGAATCTCTCAGAAACTCGCAAGAGTTAACGGGACTTCAGAATATACACAGACATGGAGGCAGACTGTCATCCTTGTCAGTTTGGAGCTGTTGTGTGTGATGTTTTGTGCTGAGAAATGCAAAAACTGTGGATGAAGTCATGGCTGAGAAGATAGAATCAACTTGGCTTGTACAAGGTACAGGTCTCTGCCCTGAGTGGTAACCATGGACAGAAGCCAATATCTTCAGCTCTGAAGAACTCTGCCCATTATTTAAATGTTTTATTACAATTATTTATTGCTATATTGAAAAACTCTGCAGTGACTGGAGTCGTCACTCAAAGCTGATTTATTGCAAAGAACTCAAAATAAATTCTATGAATGACAGTTAGTGTAAAGGCACAAATGCTATTGGTCGTCTTTACATTGTACAGATGACTCTGCTCCCTGCCTACTGGCTGGCATTTTTTAAAAACAGGCATTGAGCAGTATTAGCCTCAGATCAGGGGGTTTAGTTATGTGCAGGTACGCTGACACAAACACTTTCCAGGGAATAAAAACACATGGCACAGGGCTTGTAGCTTGGAGAATGCGTTTTCCCTCTCACTGTCCCACCTTTGTAATGTGAAAGTTGCCTCTGCGACAATTTGGAGTGCTCATACAGCAGCATTTCCTCTGCAGGCTCTCAAGGGATCACTGGAAGGTGAGGTGTAAAGGGTTACAGTGCTGAGTTGGCACTGGTGCTAACAAGCTTCTCCTCTGACTCAGAGCCTCACTGCATAATTTTTCATTTCAGTGTAATGTTCAAGGCTATGAGAGAAGCCCACAGGAGTTTCATGCTGCCTTTAAGGTTTATTTGACATATTAGTTACCTTAAATGGAAGCAAGAGTGTGAATAAAAGATGCTCGGTGTACATTTTGAGAAGCCACATGTGAAAGCGCCTCTGGCATTTGTACGTCTGTAGAAATGAGTTTTCAGCTCTGGTGAACTGTTGAGGGAGGTTTTTCCAAACTATGAAGATTCTGTGGACCTTCAGCTTTCCTTGTGTATCTTGCCTTGTACACTTCTTATTTTGTTTGTTGTTTCCTTTCTTTGTGGCTGCTTCATTTTACTTCTTGCCCCTTGTTCTTTGCCTCATTAGTGTCACCAGTGTCTTGTTAGCTTTCAGATTACCTTTGTCCTGTTCCAGTTTGGTTTTTTATATATCTTGTGTTCCTAAAGTCTTTGTCCCTGGCTTACTTATTTTTGGATTCTGTGTTGTTGTTGTTGTTGTTGTTGTTTTTACCCTGCCACTATCTCGAGCCATTTTTGTCGAAAATGTGGCAAGAACTGGCTTTGGATGTGTGGTGAGGAAAAGAACTCCAATGAATGATAAAACATCCACCCACTGTTTTGAAAGTTGGCATCTGGCAGCACTCTTTGCATAATATAAAGTCATACAAATGTAAAATGCAGCTTTTTATATAATAGACTGACTGTTGCAGTCAAATATAAATTGCAGCATAGTTGGTAGAACTCTCTACAATACATTTTTAAAAACACTCTAAATAAAAAAGTTAATTTTTATCTGACTGCTTCTACTAATTGATTAAATAGTGGCAATTTGTAATTACAGATAGACCAATTAACTAGCTGATATTTGCCAATTTTTAATTATAGTAATTGGACAATTATTACTTATATATAACTTACATATAACATTTTTGTTCTCAGACACTTGATAAATCACAGAATGTATTTTTTAAAGATCTGTTATATATGTGTGATATTCAGTTTATGTATTTCTTATTGATAATATTGTGTATAATTGCAATTTAAGTCATGAGGACAATGAAGATACACAGCTTGAATGAAAACCAAACCCTCCTACTTCACCTCACCTCCCTCTGTGAGAATGTGGCTCATTTACTGTTGTGTGCACATGATTGTTAACAGGAAGTAAACAAAGTAACACATAAAGGCTGAAATGAGTGTCATAACACAGCAGTGTTTGGAGTCAGGGGATGTCTTATTAGTGAATATGTGGGGACAGCATGGTCCTAAAAGCCATTTTAATGATGCATGACGGTTTGCACCATCTTACAATTAAACAGACGAGGAGAGAAAATCTAGAAACGCATCAGCTACTGAGGAAAACAGTCTTACTCTGTTTTTTTCTACTGCATGTGCTCCTCTGTCTCTGGCTCAGAGACATCTGTGCGGCTCTGTGTGTGTGTGTGTGTGTGTGCACTGAACCCCACAGCTTGTTTGTAAATTGAAACAAGCAGGTTTGTCACCACACCATAAAAATTACATCTGTTAATGGTCGCATCTACAGGTGGTTGTGTGGCAGTGGAATGACTACTAAGTCAAAAGAGGACAGAGCAGAGAATCAGGAAGCAAAGCCAAGAGAATGAGAGTGAAGAAGGGATGACTGGGCTTGGATTAAAGCAAACCAGTCGAGCACAAATGGGAGAGATTGGAAAAGGGGAAGGGAAAAAAAGCAAAGAAAGTTGTGAGGAGCAAGTCTCTTGATGCCTGTCTGCCTGCATGTTTGTTTGCAAACCACATTTCATGTCTACGAAACCATTTCCATTGTGAACTCTTTTCCACTCTCCTGGTGCCCACAGGCCAGAAGGTTCTAGTTTGAGAGTTGCATGCAACAGAAAGGGTTGACAGAGTAAACCAGAGGCAGTGGTAACATCATACTGAACTGTGAGGCCTATAATGTCAAATAATCATCTATATTTTACATACTGTAACCCCTTATGGTGCAGATGGATCACATTTATATTTAGAAGGCCATGATTTGTTACATTTGACTTGACCTGTGTGTGTGCTGCTGGATGTCACTGTATACTGAAATGGATGGAGTCGAAGCCAATGCAGAGGTGTTTGAAACCTGTATTCTTACAAATGACCAACAGGGAGAAAATGAGAAAATGAGCCTACTTCTTCCTGGATTTATGATGCCAGTAAACATTTTCCTGAGGAATCCATGGACTTTACAGTCAAATAATAATCACAGTTTGTTTTGGGGCGTGGACACTGTATGGTTGACTGCTCTTAGAAATGTAGCTTCTTCTTGTTTCTTCAACATGGCGCTGGACAAAATCCTAAACTCAAGAGTTCATCAGTGAGTGATGTCAAGGTGAAGTGACAGTAGATGATGACCTGAAATATTACTTATGTGTAACTTTTTACGTCTTTGTTAGCCCTCAGTAACTTTAAATAAAACTGTCAGGCAAGAACTGAGAAAGTGCAGCCTGATTAATGCTCCAGCATAGACACTTTTTAATGCGTTAAGTGAAAGAAATGGACAGAAAGAAAGTTTTTACTCAACACTTTCCTGTCACGTGCGGCTTTTACTGTCTCTTGATTGATAGAACTGGCACACGGCCAGTTCAATTTCCTGCATACCTCAGTAATTCAGTCTTTTCCTCTTCAATTCTATCAACTTCATCAACTCCATCCATCATCAATACAAGGAAAAAGTTGCTCAGATATGGATACAATTAAACAAGCTGACAGTACCAATCAGGAGGATATGAAGCTAACTGCCAAACTGAGGAAGAGCCAGCTGGAAGTGTGTGGTTAAGAAGATGCCTGTGAACGTTCACTGGAGGATAAATTGAAAACATTGTTCGACTCACTCAGTTTTGTTGACTATAAATCAGCCTTAAGAGGCAGATTCTCCAACTTAAATTAACTAGTAGTGGTGCCCTCTGCTGCCACTGACTCGCTAAAGTCAATACTGCTTCAATATCAGGAACAGGAAGTTAAGAGAGTAGTTCTGGCAGCTCTAATGGTCTTCTTCCAGTACCAACAGAAACAAGAAGGGGTGTGGTCCTTATAGGACTGCTGTGTTCAGCAAACAATACAGGAACTTTATTCACTTTGCACTGCAACTTCAAGATTTACCTACGACTGAACTTGATTCAGCCAGAGACCAAATTCAGTTCTCCCTTTCTTTGGCATCAGTATATGGTTCTGAAATGTGAACCTTGGTTGTCCTTTGCCTGCCACTTCTTTCACGGAATGTTCCCTCTTATGCAGCGGCTTCCTCTAAGGAGAATGGAATGTGCATCAGTGAACAGATCTGACCACGTGTGCACACCCACTGCAGCCATATGGAGCAGGGATTCATGCAGAACAGAGGGAATGCTTTCAGAGCACTCGCTCAGTGTTTGGGGGTCACAAGAAGATGACGTGTCATTAAGTGTTGTGTCCTGTATTCCTTTGCTAAAGTTTAAGAAAATATCTAGTCAGTCAACCATAACAAAGCTTTTACGTTTTAAGGTGAGACCAGTCCAACACTGAACAGAAGGAAATTTTTTTCTTAATTTTTTTTACAAGAAGGCTTGCTATGAAATAACCAGAAAATGTTTCCCCAAAGAAATACAGGAGGAGCTCGTTTAATAACACATAAATCCATTGCAGAAAGGCAGAGGCGGACTGACACAATAATTCAGACTGGGAAATCCCAGACGGCCCTTTCAACTCACCAACCATTTATTTTGTTTGTGGATGTTACAGAAATGAGTATAGGTTTAGGACTGGGTCATATTTACCACGTTCACTGGGAGCTGTTACACATTTCTGCATGAACGTACTACATGACTGCAGTTCTGTCCACACTTAAACTAGGGTCCATGTCAGTCTTGCATTTCTGTACCCAAACTCACATTCCATTTTCTTTAGCAGTGATTTCTCACCAGTAAGTCACATTTATTTGTGTTACCATGTATTCTTTGATCTCTGAGTTGTACGTGTGTGGGCACCAGTAGACTTCCTCGTATAACCTCAAGCAAATTTCAATGGTTACCATCTTTTTTTTCTAGACTGGGAAGTGTTTTACTACAGTGAGCATGCACAATCTGTGCAGACAATGTGGAAATGGGCATTTGATGACACTAGTGGACCTCTTTGCACATGAAGTTGTGGAAATTATGACCCAGCCATTAATCATCTCTATAAACAGTATATATAGCAAACAAAAGTGGCCAAATGAGTGCACGTATATCTACAAACAGAGTAATTTTAATATTTCAGAGTCAGAGTTTGTATTGGCTCAAAGACTTTGAGGGAGCTAGTGGTTGGAACATTGTGGCAGTTTTATGGCCATTATCCTCAAATCTGTTGATATGGACTAGTTAAAATATGTAGCATTATTTTATTTTATTACTTTCGTGAAGGAGGTTATGTTTGCCAGTGTTTGTCTGTCTGTCCGTCTGTTTGTTTGTCTGTTAGCAAATTAACTCAAAACGTTATGGACGTATTTTGATGAAACTTTAATGAAAGATGTGTCATGGCTTAATGAAGGGCCGTGGGGTCGCACCTTAAGAACCAGTGCTGAGTATTAGCCAGTATGATGCTTGACGGACATCATCTTCAATTAAGACACATACAAAATTCTCTATAGTCTAATCAGGGATGTGAGCATCAGAGCCAATTTAAAACAACTGTAACAGACCAACTGCCTGCATCATCATCCTCATCAGCCTTTATAAATCTGCTCTATCCACTGGAGTGAGGCCATCAACAGAGCTATCAGAGCCTCGTTGCTTAGCAACCACTGCATCCCAGTGAGCTATGCCTTGCTGGGGAACTGTAAGATAAGTCATCGTCGAACTGAAAAGAGGCAGCTCTGTGGAGGAATGCTGGATTTTACTTCTCCTGATGCTCATAACAGTGCTTTACATTCTTAATTTGAAGTCTCACAGTGTTCTGCCTTTCTGTAATTCCATGCTGTTTTCAAGGTTTGTCATTTTAATGTCATCTTCATTCATCTGTCTGATTTTAGCCTCTTAACATGTTTATTATAAATTTGTTATTTAATGGGTTGCTTACAGGCATTCAGCTGTAAAATAATCCTGGTGTATCCTCCTTCAAATCACTAGAATTAGTTATTTCTTTTTAAAATTCATCTTAAAGACAAAGGTCGCCCTAGGAAAAACATTACTATTGTACTTTTCTTAAAACGGCAAACATTAAATTCTTTAGGGAGAACATTTTAGTGTTACATTGTTTCATACATTTTTACGTTTTTGAAGCTACTTTTAAATTGAGAAACTGTAAAATTTTCATATAAGTTTATTTCATATTTCATATAATGTACCAAGGTAGAGAGTCACAACTTTAAGATATAACTCATCTGTCAAATCTGGTAATAAAGCACTTATAGATCAGTGAATGATCAGCTTCATAATAATATTAAAATAAAAAGGTTGAGTTAGCTGAGTTGGTGTGGTGTGTAACCATTGCTTACTGTTATTTGATATTTTGACAATTTTCTACTTATTGTAAATGTTACAGTGAGTAATAAAACCATCTTTTAACCCTTGTTTTTCCTTCTTCAGTGGAAACATTTATCTTTTCCCAGCAAGGTCAACCAATACTTTCCATTTCCGATTTTGCCGTGTTGCTGTGTGGAGGAGCAGGACAGTGGAGCGCTCACATTTCTCTCGAATTAAGTCCAGTGTTATGTTTCTTCTTTATAAACGATGGCTGGACAAATCATTAGGCATACATTTATTCATAGGACTAGAAATACACGAGTCAGTGGGTATTACACATGGAAATGAGTCTGCCTTCCCATGCATTTGCCTTTTCACATTTGGAACCATGTTTGATTTGAGCTGTTATCAACATAAATTCTGTGTGTGTTTGTATTCATCTCATGTTTGTGTGCTTGCTGATACCATACTGTTGGTTCGTATTAATGCAGCTGTTCAACAGTCATTAATGTATTCCACTGCCTCAGGCATGGTTGCCTTTGGGCTAATACAAGATACACACTTACATGATTTCTTCCTTTCTTTTTTTTCTTTTTCCACACATTATTTGTATTTTAGAACCATGCATGTCTGTGTCAGGCTACAAAATGAGTAGTTGTGTTGTTAGACCCTGGAAACAGGGTCTTACAACATGGTGCCCTTTATAACAGTCATGCTGCAAGGCAAAGCGATGGCATTTTAATGAAAACTATGGTTTTGATTTTAAAATAGATGTGCAATGACTGAGTGGATTTACAGTGTTTCTTATTTCATTGGGAAACTAAATTTAGATACAACACAATGGAATTTCACAGCAGCTGGTGAGTGCTAATTTATTTTCATTTAGTTTGATATTGTGTCTCTCTCAATCAGTTCTGCTAGTGTTGCTTGGGAAAGCATGATTTCAGACTAAGGTCATTGTTTCTGTTCATGGAAACGTGGAAAACATGGAAAAGAGAGGCAGAATAATGAGGTCACACTTCCAGGTTCAGAAATGAAATTAACTCCCACCATCCTTCTACAGCCACAGTTTGTTTTAAGTATTTAATTTTTATACATATTTACTTTTTTTTTTGTTTGTTTGTTTTTTTTGGTCTGGGTTTGTGTTGACATGTGAATGTATACATTTCTCATTTAATAAGACATTTTTGTGTGTCACAATGGCAATAAAGGCATCTATTGTATAATCAAATTCTAACATTGTACAACAACAACAAAAAAAATCATTAAAATCTTTGCTGAATGCCTCATTATTTCAGCTGGTAACTTGGTCAGTTTAAGTTTGTCATGGACAAACATTCTACATATAATCTGGTTTGCAGCGTGTGAAACAAGACAGTTGTTGTGTTGTCATTTACAGGAACAGCAACTGGTCTGCTGATTGGTTATTTCTGAGCCAAATCCCCTGTTCACAAGCCAGATCAATCTCCTGACTTGGACTGTGAGGCTTTTAGTGTCTGCAAGTTTCCTTTTGTCACTCATTACTAACCTCAGACAAGTTTATTGAGTAGCAGCTGATTAGGACAACCTAGAAACCATGTGACCACAAGCCTTACAGCTCCACGTTGCAGTCACTCTCAGCATCTGCAGAGCAGTGGCTGCAGTGCGTTTTAATAACAAGTCAATAACATACAATAACTTCATTAAAACAACAATTATGATGATGCAGATGACACATAGCTCACATTCTGGATTGAGCTCAGCTCATTTGCTTGTCATTTTTCCTGTGATGTCATTCGACCACAGTAAACTGAGCTGTAGCTAAATAGATTCTACATCCTGCGATTGCTTTTGCATTCCTTTTATCTTCATTGTATCTTCATGCTTTGCTCCCCTGCTGCCCTTCGTTGGTTTGTGTGAGGGGAGAATGAGCGAGAGGATGTGACTGGTTTCATTAATGTCTGTCCTCAGCTGACAGAGCTGCTGTTGACAGCAGTGGTTCCCACACATACAAATGTTCCATCTCCTGCCAAATCTTTCCCCTTCTCTTTGTTCTCACAATTTTGTTGGGTTTTTTTTTTGTTGGTTGTCACGAGATAAGTAAAATAAGTAACTGCTTACTGTTGGAATACATCAAGAATTGCCCATAAAAGGATTTCGGACCCACTGAAGTTGATTTATCCTCTAAAAATAAACCTCAAAGTTCAGTAGGACTTCACAATCATATTTTAATCATGATCCCAATGTTGGCCTCTCCTAAATGTTATTGTCCGATGTTGAAAATGCACCACATGCCTGTCTCAGTCAATCACAGCTGCTGCTGTTCCTGCACTATGCAGCTCCAACTTTACTAAATACAGTAATGCTACATTAAGGGAGGTAAAACTTACCAAAGCACTGCTGAAACTAAAATCTAATGTCTTGCACAGTAGAACTCTCTCTCTTTCTCTGTGTGTGCATGTATGTGTACCTGGTATTCCTTGTGTTGTGGGGACTCGACCTGGGGACATTTTAAAGTGAAGTAATTAAAGTAAGTTGATGCAACCATGACCATTTGTATGTGTGTGAGAGAGTTTTCTGGCATAGTTTTGGTAAATACTTATATAATTTAATTCATCAGATTTTTAATGGGATTGTCAGAAGGAAGCTCACAGTTTCAGGATAATATCACTGTTCATGCTGATTCCCCTTTTCATTTACATGTACTGTTTATTAAATTACACATACACTGTTTTATTTAATCCACTGGCATTTGACGTTTATGCTGTGTCCTGTGTATTACACCTATTCTGGCCAATAGGAATAACACAGTCACATTGAATTAATCATTTATGCCTTCTTTTTTCAAAACTGTGCCATTTTTCATCTCATGATTTTTCAGCTTTGTGTATTGACTTTATTGAGCCCCCTGTGCTTTTAGGAAACCATTACTCATCATTGTTCTGTGTATCACAACTAGAGCACAGATGGTTAGCTAATGCATTCCCAAACTGATGGCCTGTTTCCATGTTGTTGATATGAAGAACTCCATCTGCAGCGTTTTTACTGCCTTCAACTTCTCTGTTATTTATAGGACTGTTATGTTGTAGTCCTTTTCTGTATGAGTAGAATTCAGTTTGGAGCACAGCATGATCATTTTTGCCAACATGCTGCTATATCATCTTATTTTCTGTTCATTTTGTTTGGCCTGCCACTCAAACAGGCTGACAAATGGTATTGTAGACATAGACTGCCAAAATAGATCACGGATAAAGATGCAAAGAAATGACCCAGTAAATACACGGCTAATAAAAATATATTTTGAATGTGAAACAAATTATCTGTATGTTTCTTTTGTTTTATTTGTGTATTTGTTAATAGATTATATCTGCATTTAATAGTCTCTTTAATCAGCTGGTCGTCTTGGTACCAGCTGATTTTTGATTGTTTTGCAGAGATGTCTTAATAATGAGACACTTTTCTGCCCAGAGACATCTCAGCTCCCTTTCGCTGGCTGCAGCACCTGTTGCTTGTCTGGACCTATTACTGCATTCCTTCCCTGCAGCTCTGACTTGTATATTAAGAAGTAAAGAATGAACACAGAAAAAAGGAAGATGCAGGCAGCTGCCAAAGAGTCAGACACCTGGGCTGTCAGGGCAGGTGGGAGGTTATTAGGGGAGAGCATGCTTGTCTGTGTTTGCATTTGTATTTCTTACCTCATTGGGACTTACTCTGGCATTAACACAGACTATGTCAGGTCCACTTTTGGACCAAAACCTGGTGCTCATGAGACAGAACCTGATTTCTGAGGAATTGTGTTTCGGACTAAGATTTGAAATATGGTAGGCTTAGGCATTAACTTGTCAAGGCTTTATAGGCTGTGCAAAAGACTGGAATTCAATGTGTCCTTAAAAGGATAACTGAACAAACTTTTGTGTGTGTTCACTGTTCACACTGCAGCTGACGTGGGTGTGATCAGGGAGGATTGGAGCCACGAAAGCAAATAATCTTTGAGAAAGAACATTGGGAGAGATAATAAGGAGAAAATGTGTGTTGTCTGCCAGTAACAGAGTAATTTAAATTTTTGAAGAAGAAGAAAAATGTTACAATAACACAGACTTAATCTCTATGTAGTTAAAAGAACATAATTCTGATATCTGTGTGTGTGTGTGTGTGTGTGTTATTGTATTTGTAGCTTTGTGGGGATCAAAGTGAGGACATTTTGGCTGGTCACACGTTTAAAGGGCTTTTGAAGAAGAAGGTCCTCACTTTGAATGCTGCGCAAAGGTGTGCGTGTGCACACACATGCTCACACACACATCGAGTCACAAATACTCTCCTTGTTACACGCAGTATTTATTCTGACAGTTCATTCTAAACACTTTAAACTTGAAGTAGAGCCAGCCAACCACGTGACATGAAACATACATGTATAATGTGTGTGTGTTTTCTTATGTGTCTCCAGATGTGCCTCTGTCTCTTTGTTGACCTTGTCCATGACCTGGTTGTATCTATTGGAAGTTAGCTGAGCAGTGTCTGCTAAAGTGATAACAGCGTGGTGTCCATCTCATTTGTCATTGTTGAAGAACTTAAGGAGCCCATTAGCTGAGAGGTGAAACATCTTCAACACAAACACGCCTGAAGACTATATTGTGAATTTATTTACAAAAAAGCCTGCCATGGGGAGATTGGCCTGTTTGACAGGCATTTTTGAGGGTGTAATTTTTGAACTTAAACACATAAACATGGCTTTGGTATGCGATCAACTAACTACCGGCTCAAGTTGTTGAAAGGGGAAGATCACCACCACGTGGTGCAGAGTCGGGCAAACTTAATACAATCATGGTTTCCACACCTTAGTTGACATAAAATTCAAGGACATTTTAAGGACTTTCCACTTTTATTCATTTGCAGCATGCTTTCTATATCTGGACCAGTGATTGGACCTATCTTCGTAATTTTTTTTTGGTGATCAGAGATCTTGGGAGTCGCATTTCCCAGGCATCATCTGCTCTTTCTTGCTTAACGTTACTCGCTCACTGTTCTGCACTGAATCTCACATCAACAGCGCGGCTAGACAGTGTACAATGTAATTACATCAAACAATGCAAGCCACATGAAACAGTAGGTGGTGGTGTAACATCGAGACATTTATTTAGGTATCAACGTCTTTCTTGCAAAAAATTCAACCACTTTTAATGACCCATTTCTGTTTAGGGTGATTTTCAAAAACTTTCAAGTGGTTTGCCTTTTTTTTTTTTTTTTTTGCAAACATTCAAGGATTTCAATGACACGTGGGAACCCTGTACTCTATATTGATATCGCTAGCACATGGAAACGTAGTGAGCGTGTCTGTGAAGACATCTACCAGTGTCCCAGTCAGACTGGTAGACTCCCAGTTGGAGCTGACTGTTAATGTGTAAGCGAATATCATGTGTCAGCCTCTCTGGACTTAGGCAGCTTGGTTCAGGACATTCCACTCCCAGGGAAGAATAATGGGATCCTTTCACAGGTAGAGGGATCTGGGAATGTTAACGGCTCTAAGATGAGGAATACGTCTCATGGGTCTGACACATTCCTGCATCCTGAAATGAAGGGAAGGAGGTGGACAGAGAAGGAAAGAGAACTATCAGGGCCAGAGAGGAGAAGCATGCGGTAATTTGGGTCATTCCACTGAGAAATGAAAACTGCAGCCTTTAAACATAACTGTGGCTGCAATTGTACAGTAGGTGAGGATCATGTTTCAGTTGCTCATGTCGACTGGCCATGATTCCACTTTTTGGGAATGAAAGGAAGATTCATTCCTGCGATATGCCTCCTGTTTTACTATTTAGCTTTCCACTGGTGGGCCAACTGGGATGTAGAGGAAATACCAAGCTTTACCAAGACAATACAATTTGTACTGGTGTAGATACAGTTTCAGACTGTAGGTCCTGTTCAGACCTGGTGTAAATGCTCATCCTGGATGCATCTTGTGATTAAAAACTCACTTCCTCGTTTTATGTACAAATTTGTCACATCTGTTCACAAAGTGAATGAAACCTTTATTGACAAAAAATGGGAATTTGAATTGCATGAGAAAACATGGAAAACATAAAAAATAACAATAACATTAGAAATACCTTTCTAAAGTATAGCATATCAATATCACTCTTTTGTTTGTTCTTTTATTCGGACTACTTAGATGTCAGTTCATACCTTATGATTTTAAATGCACCCTGGGTAGGACTCCAATGATTTTTTTATTATTCAATTATTAAGTGATTACTAAATTTAAACTATTTTGATAATTGATTAATTGGCTTTTAATAATTAAAATAAGCTTTCTGATTTTTATGCCTCTTAAATGTGAATATTATCTGGTTTCTTTGTAAGAAATAAATCATTAAAAGTGAATAACTTTGGTTTGTCAACAAAACAAGACATTCGAGAACATTGTTCATTTCCAGGTTTGAGTAACACAGATTACCATTTTTATTTAAGGGACCAAAGAAATACTCGATTAATTGAGAAAATAATCAACAGATGAATCCATTATGAAAAGAATCATTAATTGCAGCCCTAACCTCGGGTGTCAAAAGCAGTTTCCTGGTACTGCACAATGACAATAACGTGCTTAAATCATGTAAAATTGTTTTACATTATGCTGAAAGGTTGTAATGGAATAATTGATCAATAATACCAAATATACTGTATGTAGACCCCAGATTTATTACAGTGTTCAATAATAAATCAACAACTGGGCCCCAAGCTGTGTAAAAATACTTATCAATAGGTAATAAATCAGGAGCTACAGTTGTCCATGTAAATGCTTCTAAGGATTATTTTGTCAGGTACAATACAGACATATTAAATAGCGAGAAAGGACAAAATGACTTAAGCACAATAAACCATTCTGGGGGCATTGACAGGGTATTGTGTGTGAAATATGGCTTTGTGGGTTTGCCACAGTCGCATGGGTCTCAGCTGTGCAAATCTAATTCTGCTATGAGCCACTGAAAGCACAGCTGGCCGTCACAGCCTTTCTATTCTGCCACGTCTGTATTCAGCTCTGCTCTCTGTCTCTTTCACTGCTTTTCTCCCTCTCATTTCATTTTGGCTAATAAACACTCAAAGGTCAAATCACTATTGTTATGTCACAAAACAGCAGAATAATGTGGCAGGGAAATATGTTTTTCTGCTCCTTTTCCTATTGCAGAGTGTAAATCAGGAACGTACTTGGCTTCCACTGGTCTCAGTGCAGACTTTGGTTAACCCTCGCTGTTTTGAGCAAATTTTCTGTCGGTTTCCTTCTAACGTGTAATTCTGACTCTCTTTTTTTGCGGGTTATTTTTTCTCTGCAGGGCTGGCAAGTGTGGTCAAAACGCTGCTGTGCTCACAAATGGCTGCTCCTCTTGTGCCCACTCTTTGTCCTCCTCCTCCTCACAATCTCAGTGATGACAATCACACTGCCCTTTCCCTCTCTGCCTGTTGAAATCGACCGCCGGCCATCCCGTGTCCTGAGCTCTGCTGAGGACTTCAGACCCAGGCCCAGAGTCGTGGTGCCTCCTTCAGACAGTGACGTTCAGCAGCAGTTCACTCACATCCACAGTGGGCCATGGAGAAGCAGCGTTGGAAAACAGAAACAGTCAACGTCACCTGTACCAAGTGACGATGACAATAACAGCATGAAGACAGAGCAAGAGGAAAGTCACACAGATGCACGCAGACATAAACACAAAAGCAAAGACACAGCAGGCGCCATCCAGCACCCAACCCGTCATCACCATCCCCGTCTCCCACAGTTTATAGTCAACAACACAGGGCCAAAGCATAGAATTAGACCAAGCAACCACAGTGCTGTGGTAAAACACACCACTCAGACACACACTGATGCTGAAAGAAGAAAATCCAGCACAGCATTAAATCCCGCTCAGGAACAAACCCTGATAAGTGACAGACGACCTGCAGGCAGACAGACTGGCACATGGCGTGATAGACACACAAACAGGAAGGCAGACTTCCAAATAAATGGCAGCCATGCAAGAATAAAACTAGCTGAACATCAACAGACTTTGGCTAAACACAGACAAACAGCAAAGCACTCTGGGAAATCTGATCAGAAGCAGCGGGCTGTAAAAAATCCCTCACAGGATCTTCTTCTCAAAAAACACCTGAATCTCTTTGAGGATTCACGTGGAGCGAAGAGGAATCCCAGAAAAGCTTTGTCTAAACCTGACAAGAGAGTTGACAGCAGCATGTGTCGGAGCTTCACAGAGCAGGATTTTCCTGGTGATGACCACATGAGGATCAGGATCAGTCCAGATCTCCAGCCTCTTCCCTGGCTCAGTGATGATGACATACAGAAGATGGAGCTCCTCACTGGGGCTGAAGTGGTCAGTAAGGCCAGGGTGCCCGCACATGGACAGGTTCTCCAAGTGGCACTGGAGCCTGTCTCACACCAGCAGGTACCCTGTTTGCTTTAAATGTATAGGTGAGGTGATTGGAATTGTCACGTTATATAGTGTATTTTAATACACAATACTGTGCAAAAGCACTTTTGGTCCTCACTTGTGCAAGTTATGAGGGCTAGGGTTAGAATAATCATAAGTGGCACATTGATGATGTGATTATTAATGATCAACAAGGTCAAGGTCATATTTATTTATATGGCACATTTAAAAACAACCACTGTTGCCCTAAAGGTCTTTACATGCTTAAATGAAGTGAAATGAAGCATTAAAATACAATAAGAAAAGTCACAAAATAAAATAAGTAAAACCACAGCAATGGAAACAACACAAAAATAGGGGAATTATAATTATTGCACCCTTTAAAATTGTAATAAATAACAATGAATAAATAAATAAAAGACAGCAGACTTCTGGGTCTGCTGGAATATAGTCAGTCAAACTGTTCCACAGCCTGGCTATGTCCCCTCGAAATTTTCCGTCTGGAGCAAGAAACATCCAGGAGCTGCCTAGTTGTTGACCTCAGTGCTCTGACTGGAACCTGAAGGTGCAACAACTCAGACAGATAGTGGGAAATTCCATTAGCAGTGAAACATGGCTGCAGTCTGAAGGTGGTGTTCAATGTAAAACAGCTTTTTTATGGTGTAAATTAAATTAATATTCAGCATTTCACTTTTTCCTCCTTCACAGCATCCATTGCCAATGAGAGATTTACTTCATCATAGGCAAAGACATCCAGAAACTCATAATGAATCCTGCCAGACGGGGCGCTGTGCCCTGATCAAACGCACCGATGACTGGTTTGAGGTGTTTGCCTTCCACCTGGACAGAGTCCTGGGACTGAACAGAAGCCTCCCTGCCGTGCTGAGGACTTTCCACAGTGACATTCTTCCATATCGGTACATCAGTGGCACCCCGAGGCCCGTCGTGTGGTGGGACCCAGACATCCAGCACCTCACCGACACAGACAATGACCAGAACTCAGTACCGCTCAGCTGGGTTCAGTACCAGCAACAGCTGCAGGTCCAGTGTGGAAGTGAAACAGACCTCATGTCAGCTCCTTGTGTTGGAGTCCACCACTCAGAGTGGGGAAGACTGTCTCTCTTCGACTTCTTATTACAGGTAAAAACCATTTTAACTTGATGCACAGGGTTAGGGTTAAGGTTAGGGTTATGGGTCTTGCTGCCTTGTCTCATTTGATTCCCCTGTGCTTTTTTTGCTTTACGTGGAGAACTTACAGCATAAAGCATCGATTAGTTGTGAGCAATTTGACAAATACACACAAGAAATTAAAAAAAACACACAACAAAAGACAACACAAGCAAACTAGTAGAACTAAATATTTCCTTCCTCAATCTGATTTTTGAGGTGTTTTGTCCTGTTTGTCTCTTAAGGCAGATTACATCATTGAAACCAAAATTAAATGCTCTGTTATTTTGACTATAAATACACATTTACTGTAAATGAATTTAAAGAGTGTTGGAAAGGTTTTGGCTAATATAAATACGACACAACAAAATGTACAACATTAGTCTTGTTTTTAATGCAGAGATGTTACACATTATTTCTTTATACTCTTGGCACATTTACTATTACATATGTGGACTATTTAAAGTGTGGTTCAAGGATATAATATAGAGAAATATGAATTAAGGCTGCAACGAAGCTGCCTCCGCTTCTTGAATCTAAATGTTTTGTGGTTTCTTTGCTCCATGTAACTCCATAGAAATGATTAAAACTGAATAATTTGTGGACAAAATCATCATTTCCAGGTTTGGTTTGGCATTTTACAGACCAAACAAAAACAAAACAATGAAAATTTAAGAAGCAGCAGCATTTCATGTCATCACAAGGATTTCCTGATCGGACAGACGGGGTTGCGTCTGGTATAGGTCACACAGGCAGGTGGGTTTGTCAAACCATATACAGTTTATTTAATATTTCACATCTACTATATGTACAATCTTAGTGTCATTTACACTGCAATAGGGCTGCAACTAATGATCATTTTCATGATCGATTGATATGGCGGTTATTTCTGACTTGTTTGGTTCGAAAAATGTTGATCACTGTTTCCCAAACATGAAAAAAACTTTGTGTTCTTGTTCTTGTTGACAGTTTTAATGATGTATTTGTTAAATGGAGCAAAGAAACCAGAAAATATTCACATTTAATAAGCTGAAAAATCTGAAAGCTTCTTTAAATTATTAAAAAAATAAAATACCCAAGCCAATTAATTTAGTAATTGATTATTGGAATAATAGTTGCAGTGCTACGCTGCAAGTGTCAAGGAAAACAAGCAGTTACCATGGTAACGGTTCCATGTCAAGGGCAGAGTGAATCAGATTTGGTGATTAACTGCATCAGATTCAGGTCAAACACAGTTTATTTACTGGGCAGGTCTCTCAGGCTTAAGTTGCCCTCTAATTTCTCTCAATCTGACAACATACCACCACATGCAAAGTTTGAGGGCTGCGATGTGCCCTCATTATGTAATTAGCTGCAGGCTCGGAACGTTCGCAGTGAAATTAAGAGGCACAGTGTGAGATATCTGTGATCTGGTGAAGTAGCTGTTCACCATATGCTCTCAAACATCTTTCTATGTGGCCCGGAGTGTTTTCAGTGTGACTGCTGTGAGTGAACAGCTGCTTTCTCTCTACTGATCAAAACTGAGTCTGGTCTGTTTCTCTGACATCACAAAGAAACATTTATAAATGATTTCTGCCACACATGTATTTTGGGCTCAGTACTTTCAGCAGGACTATTGTTGAACACTGTTATGTTCATATTTAAGTAGGCCTGCTCTACTTAAATATGAACAGTCCAAAACCCAGTTTCTACTTGGTGAAAATGCTCAATTCTTCTTCATCTGCTTCATTTTTGGCAGTACAGTAATTCCTGCATTGTTTCCTGTGCAATGCTACAGCCCTGTTTCCAACAAGTGGAATGGTTCGGCTTGGTAAAATAGTAAAGTTTATGTTTCCATTAGGGATGGTACCAAAATAACCAGCCCCAACCAAAACCATCCCATTTTTTGGCACCCTTCCCTTGGGGAACCAGAGTAAAATCTTCCTTCTTTCTTCATCAGCTTCGCAAATGTGTTTAAAAATATCCACTAAGTTTAGTGTGAAATAGGCTTAATACTGCAGCTTACAGTTCTTATGTGTCTTGCTTTGTTGCACATTGAGATTAAACGTGCATCTCACACCCATGTACAGTACACTACATATGAGGCTGAATATAAAATAACCTGAGCAGCTCTTTGCCCCTCACTGCTTTGTCAATTGCGTCGTCAAAAGCACTAACAGCCTCCTATTGATCTGCTGAGAGTCAGTGAGTGAGCCTTTTAACACTTGTTCCTACCTGCTCCTTTACCACCTCCCTGTGCTCTAATAGGAGACAAGTACACACACACTCACTCCTTTCCAGCAGTACACACTGACAGAGGAGCTGAGGATGAGGAACACATTTGAAGTCAGGTTTTCAGAGTCGCTTCCTCACCGTTCACAGTTCACTACCAGTCCCGGCCCAATGCGCTGCTCCCTCACTCAGCTCTCAGCCCATGTCTAGGCATTCTTCAAAATCAGCTATTTAACGGATCAACTTCAGAAGAGGGGGTTTAGTTACACTATTCCAATGTTATAGATCTGAGAATTATAAAAATTCAGCGGGTTCGGATTTAGTTTCAAGGCTCCAGGGCTCTGTTTTAGTCTGGACCAAGTGACGTCACACATGCTCTCAAGGAGTGGTTGTGGGAGAAGCAGAGACACATCGGGGACTCGTTGCATTTACACTTAGGTTCGAGGGTGTCACAATGTGTCTCTGACCACCTCCCAAAGTGATCTGGCATATCAGATAACAATCTGTCCACAAAGTGTCTTGGGTACATTTACACCTGGACTTACAAGTAGTCAGGCGCTGTCGGATTATAATCCGACCACAGAAAATGAGTTTTAATGCCAGCTGTAAAGAGGGCCCATCAGTCAGTCACACTGATGCCGTACTTGATCTTCTGATTCCTCTAAATGGGAACCTAATTTCCAAAATGTACTTTATATGCAATAATGGAAAGCTTTATTTGTGTGAGTGAGACCATTAACTCCTCTGGAAAATGTTTACTGACATGATAAATCAAGTGTCAGGTCATTTCCAATAAATTTTCTGCTGCATTTTTCATACTGGATGTAAATTCCCAACAAATTTGTAAGTGGTAAGAACAAAGTTATTAAATAGTAAATGTGGATTATAAACACCAGATAGGATAAAAATGATTTAAATAAATTTCAAATTACATAGAATAATATATGCAGTATGGTGTGTTTAACCTGAATATTTACAATATGGGCATATTACCGCTTGAACAGTGTGAGAGACTGCACATGTAAAAATATGGCTCTGCTATATAAGATTTCAATGTGAATTTAACTAGGTGGTTTTTGTGTTATACAGTGCACAGTCTAACAGCTGCAGGGAGAAATGATCATGTGATAAGAATACAGGTCATGAAAGTGTACAATATATTCTTTATGCTGTAGGGAGACAACAGAAATGAAAGTCTGACACATTTAAACGCGACCAACCAGCTTGTGTGGTGGTGTGCAATATCAGAAATGTGGCATGAACACACTATAGAGCAGACGTCATATAAACAGTGTAAATCGTGCTGAGATTAGTGTTGACTAATCCTCCTCTGGGTTACCGTCTGACACTTCATCTCACGCAGTCATCATTATGAAAACAAATGAAAGTGAAATGTTGTGTCAGTGAACTCCTGTGGTGGGAAAATAAATGAATACGGTGTAAACGATGAGAGACAGACTGGATTTTACAACCTAAATTTATCTTGTGACTCATGAGCGATGAAGGCCAACACAGCTTTTACTGCCAGAAATAGAGAAAAGTGAAGCTGCAGTGTGAGTAATGTATCAGGCCTGACGTGATTCATCTGCTTATTCTATGGATAGAGGTTCAGTGACATGGCTTTTTCTATGATCAGTGCAGTCAATGACCCATACATGATATAGCTTTTTTAAAGGGGCTGAAATGTTTGGCTTTCTCCTTCTGATAAATTACAGTACAATTTATTAATACATACATGTGGTCTGTTTCACCAAGCTGTAAATCATATGTGCACTGCAGTGTAATTACATATTTTCAATAACAATAATGTATACATGTATATCACGCCAAACTTTTTTTAAATTTTTTAAACATTTAGAAGAAGAAAAAAATCTTACATAAACATGTAATAATCAGTTGATTCTTATAATAATCAGTTGATTCTTATATAATAGACTGACTATTCCTTATGTTGTGGGGACCTAAATCTGTTAACACAGTCACGTTATGGGGACAAAAATCAAGCCCCCATAACATAAAGTACTACATTTGAAGGTGAAGACATGTTTTAAAGTTAGGCTGAGGTTAGTTTCAGGTTAAGGTTAGGGTTAGGACACTACGATTTATGGTTAAGGTTAGTGTAAGTCTCCAGAAAATGAATGAAGTCAATTCAATGTCCTCTGAAGTCATGGAAACCTATGTGTGTGTGTGTGTGTTTGTGTTTGTGTTTCTTTAGGACATTTTCTGGCAACAAACACTAAGATAACACTTTATTGTCCATTTACAACGAAATTGTGTTGCACCACCGTCCTGACAAAATCAGACACAGGAATATTTCGCCTTAAAAATTAAAATACATTTCAAAAGATACATTCAAATATATTAAATACACAATAAACACAATAAATACATTAAACGTCCTCAACGGAATAGCCAGAACTTTTAAGATGATTAATGGTTGTCAGAGCAGGTTTGGACCAGTAGTCCTCATGGAGACCAAAACCTGGTCTTAACAAGGTAGAACCTAATTAATGAGGAACTAGTTTTTTGGGGCTAAGATTTGATTTAACGTGGTTGGGTTAGGGTTACGGTTAGAGATAGGCCAGTAGTCGTAATGGTTAGGGTTAGAGTAAAGGTCACCAGGAAAGGAACAGTCAATGTAATCTCCTCTGAAGTCATGGAAACCAGGATTACGACCTGGTTTTAGGGTTAGGGTTAGGTTTTTAGTTGTGATGGTTAAGATCAGGGTAAGGGAATGCATCATGTCAGTGAGGGTCCGTACTATGAATGCTGTGCAAACGTGTGTGTATATGAACATGTATTTATATCTCTGTGAGGACATTTTGACACAACTTTAAAGGGCTTTTTCAAGGTTAAGGGTTAGAATTTAGTTGAGGTTAGGGTTAGGGTAAGGTTAGGGTACATGGGAGTAGGGAGTGCATTATGTTTATGACGTGTCCTCACTGAGACCTCCACTGTTTTATCTCACTCGTGTGTTGCTTTCCTCTCACCCTGCTGCCACATTTCCCCCCACACACACACTGATGCTAGAGTTTGGTCCAGTAGTTTTGTGGAGATGAGCTAATATTGACTTACACTGCCACTGAACACCAGAAGGCCTCAGGGAAAGTCTGCTGCGGTCGGAGTCGACACCATATTAAAGTGCAACAAACTCGATGTTGTTTATGTTGTTCTATGTTGTTTTATTCATTCACTGTAGATAAATGGATTTCTGGTTGAGTTACACCTGCCTCTACAGTATTTCATTTTCAAATGTATTTAACATACACAACACAGCAACAACAAATCAGTGACTCGCAGTTAGAATACCGCATACATCTACCAAACTAAGCAAACAGACAAACAAGCTCAACACGTCTAAAATGACGAGTTAAAGCCAGAGAAACATAAATCATACATGAATGAAGCTTCTCTTCCAGTAAGTTCAGCCACATGTAGACAAACCAAAAAAATGCAGCACAAGCAGGTTTGTAAGTCCATTGTATGCAGTAAAGGCTGGAAATATTTTTTGTTCTATGTTCAAATTGTATTGCATTTCTTTTGTTCCCAGTGCAACAGTGTTGGAGGTTACACTGATTTCCAATTTTATGAGTACTAACTGCAGTATCTACAATATCTGATGATATGATAATGACTGAGAACCTTCACACATACATTGTCTCACATGTTGGTAATGATGAGGGCAACTAACAGTTGTGGTCAAAACTTCATTGGCACTCATATTCTCTCCTCCACCATCATTTCTGTCTGACCTTCCCGCTTTCAGTCTCTGGCGCTTTATTACTGTTTGTTTGCTATTGTTTTCACAGCAAGATCTATGATTTTCTGTAGGTGCTGGGGCTGGGTATCAAATTGTAAAGCTTGTGTGGTAATGAATGGGTACCGGACTTCCTGTGTATCACCAAATATTGAAAATTTGTCGTGATTCCAATCAGATTTCATTGCCAGGGGAGTTAATCTCAGCAGCATCAGTGAGCCAATAAGCAGTATTGTGATTGGCTGTCTAGAGGTGTGCAGGAACTTACAACCAGAGACACAGCTCATTCCCCAAAGGAGTAGATCAGTTATTCCCAGCCTTTTTTTTTCCTTGAAGCCCCCCTTTGCTTGTGTCCTGGATAAACCAGGTCGCCCAATCCAATCCAAGCTCTGCACCCCATGTGATCTCTGGACGCCAGATTGGGAAACATGGAAGTAGAGCAATATTGACTTAACACGTGTGTTTTTTGTGTGTGTCATATGTCCACATTTTGGATGTACTGTATATCCAGTCTAGGACCAAATACTGAAGTGATTTGAAACACTGATTGTATTTCTGAGTCATATCAGTGCAAAACATATGAGTCACTCCAGCTGAGTAATCTGAATGCAGGCTTCGAAATATCCCAGAAACGACATTATTTCTGTCTGAACTTTCACTCACTTTAATTTCAGTGCACTGGCGCAGCACAAAGCTGTGCTGGTAAACTTGAAATCTGATTATGCTATTGATTTATTTTGTCCTTCTCAAACATGGATGTGTCATAGAGAATATATACATATATATATATATATATATATATATATATATATATATATATATCTCCAGCCACTCCTTGAGGCAATCGTTCTCTACACGAGGTGAAGAGACCAGCTCAGGCTTGTCTGAACCCTTCCCTCATTATGCTTTTATAGGCCAAGGCAGCCAGAGAACTTTCCATTATACTCCACCAACCTCCTTTTTTTTGCCACTTATTTATATTTATTAAGCTGGTAATCGATTTAGAAATGAGAATTGATTTAGAATGATCATCATGCCCTCACCCCTCAATCCTTCAGCAGCATATAATCCCCAGTATGTCTAAATCTTGGTGTGGCCTGTAAGGAAAATTATATCTAAAATAGATATGTGCATTTTCACTTGACAAATGTATGATATTTGATATTGTAAATAGGAAGAGCTCTTGGGTCTGATATCAATAACTTAAAGTATGAAAAGATCTTTGGGTGATTCACCTACTCTCAGATCTATGATTCTCTCCTCCAGTTTAAAATTGTGCTTCAGGCATCTGGGAATATGGAGTGTAAAATAACAGACTCTATTAGGGCTGTAACTAACGATTATTTTCATATTCGATTCATCTGTTGACTTGTTTCTTGATTAATCAAATACTGGTTTGGTCCGTAAGACGTCAAAAAATGTTGATCAGTGTTTACCAAAGCTGAAAATGCTATAATCTTCTCATATGTCTTGTTTTGTCCATGAACTAAAATGGTTCAGTTTTAATGATTTCATTATTATATGGAGCAAAGAAATATTCATAAAATATTCATAATTAATCCTAAAAAATTATAACGCTTGTTTTAATTATTGAGAATTAACTCAATGAATTGATTATCAAAATATATGAGGATTAATTTAGTAATTAATTAATAATCAATTAGTCATTGCAGCCCTAGACTCTATACAGAATATGTCTGAAAACAGGGTTGAATAAGGTTATGTGAACTAAAGAACTAAACAACCCATGATGAATTATAACCTATAAACTTCTGAATGAATGAAATGGAAAGCATTGGTTTTTTTTTTTTAATTATTAATATATAATTTGTTACCTGTGTCAGTGACCCTGTACTGCAAAACTAACTGAACTAATCAGTAATAATAATAAAAAATGAAAAACTGTTGATGGATTATTAATATAATAAAAAAATTATACATATACGTCTCTTAGCATCAGTGGTGCATCAGTATTTTAGAGCACTTCATTACATCAAAAAAAAAAAAAAACAATTTTGTCAAGTAAATTCTGGCCAGAGTGCGTAGAAAATGAATAAAATTAATGAAATAATATAATTAGTCACCTTATCTCTCACTCCATGTTAATCTAATTTATCTATGCCAGTGTCTGAAATATTTGTGAGGAAGAGGAGGGTGAAGAGAGAGCAAATTATCTTATCGGGAATAAATGTGCCTCCTGTGAAACGCCTGTAACTGACTTTGCTCGGCCTCTTTACACCACTGTATTTTAACGCTGGTGATAATGGTGCTACTTTGACAGCTGAATATTTTCTCGGGTGGTACTGGGTATAAAAAGCTGGGTTAGAACATTTAAAGCACATGCACGTGTTGACCCAGTTATTACAGCATGGTGGTGCTTCTCACCTAATGATTGAGCTGGGATTGACTCCAGCTCCCTCCTCTGACCCACAGAGGTTAAGTGGTTGAGAATGAATGAATAATTCAAGATGAATTTATAGGAGCAGTATATTACTTTTTTTTTTTCAACCCTCTCCTGAGTCTCTTTAGCACCTGATAAAGAGCGATAGAAACATCAGCTCAGATCCAAACACATTGCACAGAACTAAACTGCATTTTCAATTACACACCGTTTGCTTCCAGATTATCTGTATTTTATATCACCAATAATCAACCATAGTTCACAGATATTTGTGGCAAAAGTCTCAGTGGGAGGAGGCAGACCACAGACTAAACACTAAACAAGATATGTTGTTTAATTTTGCTGTGTTTGGAGGACATTTCAGTCCGTGAGACCACTCAGACACTCAGTTCAAGACCACACACGATGAATGTTTTAGTCCTGTGAGGCATGTACTGTATACATAAGTAACTTGCATACATTTTCTCTTCAAAAAGAACCCAATCACTGACTGTAAAGGCCAAGATTTCTCTCTTTAAAGAAAATAGAGGACAAAAAGACATACAAAATAGGTTTTTATGGATGCAGACAGTGGAAGCAATCCAACAATTTCTAATTCGGTAAAATCATTTTTACAATAATTTTGTGTCAAGGTACTTTAATTTTATTTTAGTATTCATAGTAACGTATAGTGAACCCTTCATTGTATTTTTTTAATTTCACAGTAATGTTCAACTCATTGCACACAATCGCTCTGATATCACAAATAATATGTTATTATAAGTCTTTTTTTTATTATTGTTTTAATATTTTAAATTTCATATAAAATGTATAAATATTTTTGGGAAAATGCCTCATTATTAGGCCACTAGCTCATACCTACAGTACTTGGTGGTAGAAAATGGGTTTGCAGCATTTTCCTTAAACTTTCATTGGTGTGAAATTGTGTTGAGAATCGTCACAGACATGTTGTGTTGGTTTTTTTTTTTTTTTTTTTTTTTGGGGGGGGGGGGGGGGGGGGTGCTGTAAGACAACTAAACAAGAAGTGCCACAGCTAAGGATTGTGCATAGCTTCACTAGTAATTAACATCCTTAGAGCTTATGGCACTGTGTTTTGTTTTGTTTGTTTGCAGGTAAACGACCGGCTGGACAGGTACTGCTGTGGTTTCACACCTGATCCAACAGAAATGTGTGTGGAGAACCTGCTGAACACCAAGTGTCACAACAGCAGGGAGCTGCTGCTGGTTCACATCCTGGTACATAATGTGACATCACTTCTTTCCTCTCCCTTTTCATCTAAAAACTACAAGGCATTTGGGGTATATTTGTTGTTATATTAGAGTCATAACACAAAGAACACTGAAAGATAATATTAATAATCCGTGCTTTGATTAATGCGTAAATTTAAGTCAATTTAAGGCTTTAAAACAGGTTTTTAAAACCTTACAAAAATGTTTTAAGGCTTTAAGGTCCTAATGAGGCAGAGCTGGTTCATATTTATGATTGTGTGTGTGTGTTTAGGTGAGGAGGGCTGATCCGTCCAGACTGGTGTTCATAGATAACTCTGGCAGACCACATCAGTCTTCTGACAACCTCAACTTCAGACTGGTTGAAGGCATCAATGAGTGAGTAGAACATTCTTCTTTAGAGCAGGAAAATGCTCATTTGAAACTTTATTAAATTCTGGCACCTATAGGCTCAGTAAATTGCTATTTTTTTTGTAGAAACACTTCCATATGCTATGGAAATTAAATATAACTATATAAATATATTTTCCTTGGCATACAGCATTTAAATCACAACAGATTGTTTTGTTAGTGGCTGATTAGATTAACGTGCATTTACAAAGCCTGCTGTACAGTGAATCCCAATGCTCTCATAGTCTGTCTTTGACTCAGGATTATTAAACTCCAGGTCAGTAAGTGTGAAAAAGTCAGCAGTAGCAGTAAACCAGCCCGGGGATGGAAAGACACTTTTGTGGGCCACATTTGGAGAAGCCAGTGAAATCTGACTGACTCGTGGTGGTGCTGTGATGCAGTCAGCTTTCAAATGGTTTTGAGAGACATTTAGCATTTGGCCGATTCTTCTTGGATGCAGATCATGTCTGTGATGCTTATTAATATTATTATTATTAGTGCTTTCTTTTTGTCTGGCAGATTTTAATTGTTTGTTGATTTAACTGTTTTTGGGAACCATCTGATTTTTTGACTAAAACCATTTAACTGATGTCCTGCCTCAAGCCTGTAAAATGGAGAACTTCCAGTGAAAACATAACAAAAACCCTGTGCTTCTTCATCATCATGTAAGGAGCTCTGTCTTCTCAGGTTTCCAGAAAAAGCTGTGTCAGTGCTTCAATCCGGCTGTTTAGAGAGTCTTCTTCTACGCTCCCTCTACACAGACAGGGAATTCTGGGACAGCCAAGGTGGAGTAAACGGCCTCAGGCCTCTCATCCATATGGTGGAGCAAAGAGGGAAGATTCTCCTGCAGCACATCAGGGACAGAAACCTCCAGCTCAAGAGGGACCTGTGACTGAAATGAGCTGAGTTTGTTCCTTCACTGTCATCATTCAGGAGCACAAATTTTCATTAGGGATGACAAACCTAACATTCATTCATTCATGAAATGGGAAAATCCAAGTGGGACCAACAACAAGTCAACAAGGTGTACAGATGCGGTTTTTAGCTGTAGTTTACAAGACAAGGACTAAGACTTTTTAGCAGTACTGGAGAAGATACACTATATGGACCAATGTATTGGGACGCCTGACCATTACATCAACAGGGCCTGTAATCGAATGCATATATACTTGGTCCCATTTTTGCCGATATAACAGCTTCCACACTTTTTTTTGAAAGGCTTTCCTCAAGAATCGAAGTGTTGTTTTCATTCATTCTGTAGAGCATTTATGAGCTCAGGCACTGTTGTTGATGATGAGATGAGATGAGAAGGCCTGGCTCGCACTCTCTGTTCCAGTTCATCCCAAAGGTGCTCGATGGGGTTGAGGTCAGGGTTCTGTGCGGACCAGTCACGTTCTTCCACACCAAACACGTCGAACCATGTCTTTATAGTCCTTGCTTTGTGCACTGGGACACAGTCATGTTGGAATAGAAAAGGGCCTTCCTCACTGAAACTGAATGTAATACTTAACAGGTGTAACAGGTGCAAATACTTTTGCCCATATAGTGAATATGCAAACGTTGTCAGCCATCCAGCTCGTTGTAGCCTCACGATGCAGATATACTCAACTGAACTTGCTTGATGTTTCAGCTACCGTCCAAGAAGTTTTCTTCAGCAAGTCCAGTAACCCTAACCCTATATCAACACTCCTGATGGTACAGAAGAAGGGCCACTCCATTTAGCAATGAGTTTAATTATTGCAGGTAATATTTTAAGCTTTACAAAGTGAGATTAGTGGCAGTTTTCTTGGAATATCTTGACATTGTTCCAAGGTCCAATGTGTAACAACTAGCAACCATTCTTCTTTAATTGTGTCATAAGCTTCCAATTTCACGTCCATTTGGGCTGCAAATGGACGTGAGGCCCTTTAGTTAAGTACATATAAAAGGTAATTCTAAGGTTTCCAGATAGATTCCACTCTGATACAAACATACCTATGGATATTCATTTCCATTTCTGCCAAGAAACTCTCATAAAACGACCATAATACCATAATACATACATTTGTACAAGGGGGTACTGTATGTATTGTGTAGCAGAAAAAGATGATTACCTTGTCTAAAAGCATGTCTATTTTTAAATGCCACGATGTCTTTGCTTGTAATACCTGTCCAGCTTTTTAAGTTTTGGCCAGTTTTGTCTTGTTTTTGGTCAGTTTTTCCTTGTTTTAAGGGACATTGCAATCTGAAAGTGGCTTAATTTACAGGTTAGTTTTAAGCACTCCAGTCAAGTAAATTTTGCCCTGCATTTCCCCAGGGACAGATTATTTTTCTTAAAACAAGAAAATATAAATGTTTTTTTTTAGTGCCATACATAGCATTTTTCAGTTGAAGGCTGCAGCATATAAATATTGTTACATAACTTCTGTTTCCAAGGACTAAAGCGAGGCAGAATAATAACATCAACAGCAAAAAAAAAATCACCATTATTATACAGCTGTAACATAAACCTAAAGGTGTGTCAGTGTTTTTGTTCTGCTGATCTGCCATAAATCTAAATACACACATGCTAATGTCAGTCTTTTGCGAAAGTGAACCATGCAGCTCTTTCTGTTGCTCATCTTTCCACTCAGTAACGTCTGACAGAATGGAAGTGTAAGACAAATTATTCCCCCACAATCCACTTGACTCTTGATTCTTGGTTTCACTTTTTCATGGAGAGCTAACAGCAGATTAATTTGGGCTGATTTGGAGCCATCTGTTATATGAGATAATAAAGCGTCAATGCTTTTAATCAAGGAATTAAAAACAGCTGTCAGCAAACAGCAAAATGCTTCTGGGCCAGACCCTGGAAGCCTTTTAATAAAATTGGTCCATATATATATGTGTGTGTGTGTGTGTTTGTGTTTTATTTTATTTTATTTTATTTAGCGTGGCACTTTGTTGTGTAACAGCACCCAAAAATCAATTAGTAACAGAAAATAGATGAAAATCTGAGTAATGGAGATGAGGATTTAGTGTCGGAGTGACATATTTCTAAAGTTCAGCTGTCTCAACATTTATCTTCATTTGGATTTTATGAAAAGCATATGACATTGCTTTAAGCCGTGTTGTGCATCACCTCAATTATCATTACACTTAGAGACAGTTTCAGTGACTCCCTCTTTCATTGCTGAATAAAAAGGCTCTAATGAGAAATGCTTTGAGTGCTCGCTTTCTCTTACATTAAATATTTATCTTTTATGTGTCAAACTGCTTTTCACATGGCATAAATGTCTCACCTTCTGTTTTATCACCACGCTTATTGAGCTCCATGTGCAGAATCCATACAGATGAGATAAGTTAAGACAAGATATTCTTTCCACACAGGGGAATTTGTAGTGTTATAGCAGTAAAATAGAAATAAGGTAAGGAAATAATATCTGGAAGAAAAGCAATATGAAAACAAGATAAACGACAGTAGCTACATACAGTATATATACAAGTAATCTGTGTGTTCAGGGAGGGTAAGACATGTACAGTCTTAACCACTGAAAAATGTACAGGAATAACAACAAAAAGCAACTAAATGGTAAGCAGCCTGATGTGGATGAGTCAACACCTCAATCAAGATTGGGGTATGGATTTGATTCTGCCACAAGTATATTGCACTTTGCTCTTAAATTTGGTTTGCGGTTGCCATGGTCGCGCAGCATGGCAGGATGACAAGTGCAACCATCAACTCAGATTGCAGAAGCAAATAATTCTTGTTTTTTTTCTTTCTGCAGCAGATCTCATTTTCCCAAACTCCACCAGCTTCCCCTCAGTATTTGTTGTGAGGTGTGTTAATATAACAAATTCTGATAAAAATTTTTTAATCTGTATCATTAATTATAATTGTAATGCGCATGTGGTTTAGAGAAAGGGTGATGGTTAAGCGTTTACCTTCTGACCAGGGAAACAGTATATCAACAAGTATGTGTGTTCTTGTATTTGTGCTGAGTGAGGACCAAAAATCATATAAACCCTACAGAGTGTGAACATTTTGGCTGGTCCTCACTTCTCTAAAGGGCTTTTTTGGGGTTAAGACCTGGATTTAGGGTTAGGGTCAGAATTGGGTTTAGGTTAGGGTTAGACATTTAGTTGTGATGGTTAAGATTAAGGTAAGGGGCAAGGGAATGCATAGAGTCTCTGGGTGTCCTCACTGTGAATGCTGAACAAATGTATGTGTGTGTGTACTTGTATTAACATATTTGAGAGATGTAAATACAAATCTATATTTGTGAGGACATTTTGACCTTGTGGGAACATTTTGTTTAGGCCCCAAAACCTTTAAGGGCTTTTCCAGGGTTAAGACCTGGTTTCAGGTTTAGGGTTATATATAAGGTTTTGGTTCGCCAGTACATTGAGGTCTGCAGTTCTTTCCCCTTTCCTTTGTTGTTATATGGCTGTCTATTGTTTTGTCTCCCCCGTCTGTCTACATGTTGTAAGTGTTCAGGTTGGCTGTGACTGACTGTCACACCTGCTGCTCATCACTTTGATTGTCCCTCATCACCTGGACTGCTACAAATACCCAAACTTCTCTGGGCAGATGACTGCACAACTCTTGTTGAACTGCACAGTTCTTGTTGAACTGCACAGTTCTTGCTCTCCACTGATGATTATGATATGAACTGTTGGGTTTCTTTTCTGGGCCTTACTACGCAGAGTGCCTTGAGATAATGTATGTTGTGATTGACATGTCAAACCTTCAGTGATTTTGTCACCAACACTCAGACTTCTGTCTAAATCCTGCCTTTGTCGTTCCCTTTAGAACCTGACAAACTCACCTGCTCTCCCACACCACACCCATCTCTGTCCTCCATCTGCTGTTGGCCTTATTTGCATTTTCCTCTTTTGGATTCACTTAGCTGGATTCCCCACAAGTTCTTACCTGCTTTAATTTTGACCAATTTGTAAACAAATTGTATTTTTGCCTCAGTCACCTGCATTGTGGGTCAACTCAATCAGCACTTAGTCTTTACACTACAATGTAAAGAATGTAAGTCCTAAAATATTAGTTGGATGTATGGACAAAGAAAGATAAAGTGGAGCAGACAGATATGGGAGATAGAAAACATGAATGGCTATGTCACCCATGATTCATCCCCAACAGCTACAGTATCATCATCATCGAGCAGTGCAGAAGGTCAAAGGCACAAAGGATAGACTTTCATAAAAGGTGAAGGAGAATCCCATAAGCCTTATGTTGCTATGTGGAGAACCAGGCTGCAGTCCTGCTAGTTGCAAAAAGAACTGTGGAAAATAATGCTTACTCACTGATATGGCCAGTCAACATTTTCCTTTAGCGATAATTGTCTCAATCATTAGTTTCAGCTCTTCATGGACAAAACATGATGTCAAATTTGTATATGATTCGCATTTAGAGGAAAACAGATGATAAAGCGTGGCTCATATGAGTGGACACCAGTGCGGTTGAACTCATGTACAAAAAGCTATATTATAGAAAACTGATATAATGGTCAGAATTGTTATTGGGAATTTGCAGCAGCAGCACAACTTGAGTTTATGAATATGATCAAAATAACACCCTTGAACACCATTTCAGTATTAACCACCAGTGAAAAAGACTGACTCAGCAATAAAGAATAGAATGTTTTTATCTTTTAGGCAAGGAGAACAGCCACTTTTGTCATGCAGTGAATTTTGGGATATCTTGGGCTGCATATGTTTATGTTTATGACATGAAATAAAATGGCTGCATACCGCAGAGTGCACAAATGGGAATAGACCACAAATAGACCACGAAAAGTGGCCATTTGACATGACAGTGCTTCTGTGAAGGTTGACAGGTTTCTGCTCCCTGTCACTGCCTCACAGGTGAGCAATATAACAGCAGTCAACAGTTTAGCCGCCACATTCAATATTTACCACAAGGCGAGGAACAGACAGCATGAGCTCACCAACAGTCTGGACTCTGGTTTCATGCTGGTCTTTTTTGCCACACGTTTCCACCTTTATTATAGCCCACATCATGTTTTCCATGAATTATAGGTGCAGAAACTGTCATTGTACCCTAAATTGCCTGTAGGTATGAATGTGAGAGTGAATGGTTGTCTGTCTCTATGTGGCCCTGTGATGGACTGGCGACCTGTCCAGGGTGCACTCTGCCTCTCACCCTATGTCAGCTGGAGTTAGGCACCAGCACCCCCCGGCGACCCCTAGTGGATAAAGCGGTAGAAAATGAGTGAGAGTGAGAAACTGTCATTGTAACATCATAAGGTAGCGGTAAGGTAACCCTAACAACAAAAACAACAACAACACATACTGTCTTCTCCTCAGCCATCACTTGTTTGACCTATCAAAACATACCACCAGACTTATTAACTCAACTGCCAATACACAATGACACACACACGCACACATATATTATTTGACCTGCGCCATGTCAGCTGTTGAGACTAGAAACAAAAGTCACCAGCAACCACACTCATGTTTGATGATACCAGCTGTGTCCACTCATATGTGTCGGGTTTTACCATCTATTTTTCCACAATAATTACATCATACTATTGAAGATAACTTGAAACTCTGCAGGGAAGTGTTTAACTGACCTTATACTATAAATCAGGGGTGTCAAACGTACGGTCCACCAGAGGGTCCAATCCGGCCCACGGGATGAATTTGTGAAAGTTTCACATTATGATTAGAATCTAATCAAATATGTCAAATACTATATTTAGTGCCAGATACCTGTGACAAATTGTTTTGTGCCTTTTGTAGATCAACTGTGATCTGTAGGTTGTAATACACATGTGTAAACGGTAAACCTAAGCATAATATTGTTTTTCAGGTTGTTCATAATATGTTTTGTGAAAAGATACTTCATTAAATGTAAAACAAAGGGAGACATTTGCAGTTCGTGTTGTTTAAAGGCTATTATGCTATTATTTTACTGGTCTGGCCCACTTAAGATTAAATTGTGCTATACTGTATGGGGCCCCTGAAATAAAATGGGTTTGACGCCCCTGCTGTAAATAAAGTGAGAAGTAAGCTAGTTTTCCCATAAACTACCATTGGAATAGAGTTCTCGTTGCCAACTGTTGTTTCTGTATCACTCCCTGGAACTCATTTTTCAAACTCCAAAAAAACTACATCCATTTTAACACAGTGTATGAGGACAAAACACACACACAAGCTAAAAAGGAGCGATAAAGAGAGTAATGAGGGGGGGAGAGGGAGAGAGTCAAAGAGGCACAGTCCTGACTTCAAACACACAGTGATTAACCTTCCAGCGTTAACCTGTCAGCAGCACTCTGCTTCTTCAAAAAGCCACAAACCCATCACTGAGTCCAAGGTCTCATTTGGAAGATCATGAGAGGAGAAGCAGGAACGCTGTCTGAATACAGAGTGCAGGAAAAACTCCATTCAGACCCACAGTTAGTCTCTTCTGTCTGCTTAAAGGATCAAGGTTTGTTATGACATGTGCATTTGTTGCAGTAAAATGAACAAGGTGAGAAAATGAGGGTTTCTTAGCTGTTAGTGAAAGGTCAACTGGCACATTTGCGTTAGTCTTATGAATAAAATGGAAAACTTCATTCTGCTTAATTAACGTTTGACCTCTGACATGCTATGTGAACTGTGTCTGTGGAAAAAGTCCATAGATGATCAAAGGTGAATGGGTATGAATGGGCTGAAGGGTAAAGCACTTTCACCAAAAAGAAAAGCACTGTGTAAAATGTAAAGAATTTATCTGAGTTAGAATCGTACGTCTTTTATGCAGGTTTTCATGTGGCAAAATATAAAACAGCCACAAAATTCACAGCCTGTCTCAGCTGGGAGTCACCAAATGAATTTGCATATTTTTTTTCCCCAGCCATTTCCTTCAGTTTTATTTAATAACACACGCATAAAATGAAGTTATTTGTTTTTCAAATAAACAGATCTTAAAAACGGTTGGATTACCAATTCAAAAACAACGTGAGGTGTTGCTTATTGAATCCCCTCTGAAAACACATCTTTTCTGGAAAAGCCTTTTATTGTATCATTAAATTGTATTATGCACAAATTTGCTTTTGTCCCGACTTACAATGTGAACTGGGTGGTGACAGTTTGTCAAATTTAAAAAAAGTGGGTCACCATATAAACATCTTGGAAAACACCACAATAAAATACTGATGGAGAGTCGCAGAAAGAAAACAATCAATTTTCTCCTAATGATGATAAATGAACTTGTTTATGATTATATGATTTATTCATATATTCACTCTTGCAAAGGAAATGAGGAAAAATCTTCCTTCCCCGGGCTCGTAGAAACACGCCATTATTCTTGTCAGGTGTAAACAGTCCAGCTCTGAGTGTTGCTCTGTGCAGCTCCATCTCCTGCTTCACGGACGACGACCACTGTCACTTTGCCCGTCGCTGCTCATCTGCACCTGTCAGCTGGCATCTGATGTCCGAGGCTAAACTGGCAGAAAATAGTGCCGGGAACAGAGAGCACTATGGGAGCTCAGGAACAGTGAACTGACAGCACTTATCGGATCATCCTCATAGAGAGATGTGAGCTGGGCTTCTCTGGGTTTTCCCACCTGTTATCCCTCAGCATGTTTTTCTGAGTAATAACAGAGAATTTATTCAGTTTGTCTCATATGATGAGAGATGCCTCTATGAGGCAGGGGCATAAAGCACTTTGAATTGTCTTGTACATGAAATGTGCTATACAAATAAACTTGCCTTGCCTTATCCAGAAAACCTTTCATGGGGCACAGGATAAGTAAGTCTGGCACATATAAAAAACATGTAAAAATCTAGATTATAAATAATGGTACATGATACAGTGGCAAATATCAAATAACAATAAAGTGTAATTTTTCTATTTAAAGTACATTCAAAAGGACACACACACACCTGGGGTGGCCAATCAGATTCTACCTCCTTGGATCCATCCCTGCAAGTAGGTCCAAACTATTTTCAAATGTAGTCCCGGATTCTCTGCACGTAAACACAGTTAAATCTTCAGCCTTTAGGGGGCGCCACAGCGGATCATCTGCCTCCATCTTGTCCTCTCCTTTGTGTCCTCTACTGTTACACCAGCTGTCCTCACATCCTCCTTCACAACATCCACGAACCGTCTCTGTGGTCTTCTTCTTTTCCTTCTGCCCGTCAGATCTAATTTCAACATCCTTTGTCCAATATAATCACTATCCCCCCACTGCACGTGACTTAACTATTGCATAGCACATAATGATATTTGTTAAGGTTTTGCTGTATTTTGTGTTGCGACAGGTAAAGTATTTTGTGTAGATCAGTGGTTCCACCTGATTAAATATTGTTCTCTCAAAGTAACACATTTATCACAAAGGTTAAACTAAAGTCGTGTAAATGGGCCGAGCAAAGTCAGTTACAGACTTTTAACAGGAGGCAGATTTATTCCCAGTAAGATCATTTGTTCTCTCATCATCCTCCTCTTCCTCACACCTCAGATGCTGTTACAGTGAAATTGGATTAAGATGGAGCGAGAGATAAGGTGATGCTGAGGAAGCTCACGTACTACTGGTGGTACATGTACCACAGTTTGAGAACCATGGGTGTAGAATATCATGAAATGTATTTGAGAAACAGTTGAATGTAAGGCTGTGTAAGTCTTCTTTTATTTTAACTTAATTGTGTTTGTGTTTTGTTTATTGACATTGTGTGTGGGACAGATAATATGAGATTATTCTTTCTGCAGCTTTTCATTCATGTTTTGGTTATGATTATTGTGTTATTGTGATTATCTTTTGTGTCTGCTCTTGTTTTGTTTGAGGAATGAAATAAAAAGTAAATAAAATTAATAAATGAATAATTTCACTGGGAAATGAAAACAATTACAGCATCAACATACAAAAAAAAACTTTTCTATAGAAACAAATGTCTCAAATGAGTTTGCACGATCCCGTTTAAGCCTGTCATCTCAGCTGAGAGGGTTGAAAGTGAAATAAGTGGCTGCAGTAGTGAGAGAATTTTTGTTTTTTCTTAACATAGCAAAGAAATATATATATAAAGATCTAAGCTGTGTGGAGCATAAGTCATTTGGTTTTATTTTGGAGTCCAAGATTGTTCATTTAATGCACATTTCTAGGTTTTAAAAACCACAGTAAATAAACTGGTTTAATTCACATTCAGTGTCACCATACTTGCATACCAAAGTAGGCCAGGTTTGTGATTTAACTGCCCTCTGAGGTTAAAAAGACAAGAGTGACACTGGTTTGGTGTAAATAACACAACTATCATTAATGCAATATAAAGTGTTGGTTGAAAATCATTTATTTCTCTGAAATTTGTCCATTAGCTTTTTTTCTCCCTCCTACATGTTTTCTGTTGTCTGAATCACAGGTCACACGTTCACTCTTCTGTTCAAACTCCAGGGGGCGCAGCGAAGTCGTCTCCATGGTAACCACTCTTCTTTGTTTTTCTAGTCTTTTAACTCTGTTTCGCCTTCAAAGGATGTTGACAATCTTGTCCCGTTGCTGGAATCATTCTGAATGTGAGGGAATTCCACAGGTGCGTGACATGAAAGACACCAGCACATAAAGTCTCTTATATGTCATATGTGTCGTGAGGAGAAAGAGGCAGTACTGTGGTGAGAGGACAGAGGACAGAGGACAGAGGACAGAGGACAGAGGACAACTGTCAGTGAATCAAAGTGAACAGTGACAAGAGTGGAGTCAGGAAACAATGGACCAGGAGGAGGAGAGCAGTGAAGTGATGCAGTCCGCTGCTACACTCAAGGCTTTTCTGATGAAAAACAGCACGAAAAGCAACATGAACGTGTGAGTAAACAAGTCAGTAAACAACAGCGCAGTGTGTTCACTTTGACTGACATGTTCGTGAGTCATCATCCATGCTCTTCTTCTCTGTTGTTTTTAATGGCCCTCCGTATTCATTTTTCTATCTATTCACTGAGAAACAGGGGGGGGAATAATAATATATTGTACAAATGACTGCATTACTAAATCATGAAATACTACATTCTGAACATTTTAGTAAATAAAAGATATCAAAAGATGTTTGCGATGTTCACATCTATTTAATTCACTTTCTAATAACTATAGACGCATGTTACACTTTTTGCCAACTTGTGTATTTAAATTATCCTTAACATAAACTTATTTTAAACTTAACAAAACTTGTTTTTTTGTGTGTTGCTGTTATTATGCTGTCGTCCAGGACACAACTATGGCAGGAAGTCAGTGAATATATAACTGAAACACTTCAAATAGATAGTGTTGTTTAACAATAAAGTGTAGTGATGCTGCTGTCTTGGCCAGGTCTCTCTTTTCTTACCTGGTTAAATAAAGGCTATATAATTAGACATATGTTCTTATTTCTCTGGGGAGAAATAAGTGCCAGTACAGAAATGTAAGTGCCAGTACTTCAAATAGTAGCTTAATAACATACTGGACAGAACCAGCCTACTTCAAGCTCTGGATACGACCAGAAAACATAAAATAAAAAAAGACAATTTCAGAACAAATGGCTTCTATAGGCAAAACATATTTAGGGCACTTGCACATCTTAGACTTCTTTGGGAGACTTTCAGCACTGTCCATCGTTCTTTTTTTTTAGGTTTATACTTTCTGTTATTATTATTTTTATTTATTTCTTCTTTTATTTCTTTCTCTGTCTAGTTAACAACAGACTCCCTCGATAATATTCAGGTCTGAACTCTGTAGAGGCCAGACTCTCTCTCTCTCTTTATAACAGCTTTACTAGCAAGCTTCCCAGGGCCGGCCCAAGACTTTATGGGGCCCTAAGCTGAATTTGATTGCCCCCCCTCCCCGCCACCACCTCAGAGTGGCCAGTGCTTCACTATTACTAATACCAGTGTAACACTTGAAATTGCGTTAATTATAGTTGTGTTATTTACACCAAACCAGTGTCACTGTCACTCAACCTTTAGAGACCGGCACAATCACAACAGTTGTAAAGTATATAAAGCTCAAGCATGTCTTGAATAAACCTGATGGAATGAAACCTTTTGCTGCAGCTATTCCAGGTGTTACCCGTGAAAAGAATTAGGGTTCTACTAGTCTAAAAGCAGATGTTATTTAAGTATAGGGGGAAGTCACATTGACCTTTTAACCTGTAGACGATGTTTCTTCCTGATAATTATTAGTTCTTTGATACTACAAACTCCAACAATTCTTGACATTTTTATTTAAAGATTCCAGCAGTTGTGCACCATTGAGGTTTTTCCCAGCAGCTAATAAATAAAAAGGTGCAACTATACACCGTCCTAATAAAATCTACAATTTTCTAAGGATAATGCCTTGTGTTCTGTCGGGGTAAAATTTTATGTGAATCATTCCCGGTCGCACTGCTAAGGATTTGGTGCTGTCCTTAATTCCAGCTATGACCACCTCACCCAGCTGCTGATGAAGGTGATGGATGAGCAGCCAAACAATGCAGTGGATGTGATTGAGGATTTGAGCCATGACGTGAAGCGGAGTTTGTATGTGGACAAGCAGAGCACCCTGCAAAATGTTTCACAGGCGACAGCTGCCGAGCAACTGGCTGAGCAGCAGCGGCTGCTGTTTGCAAATACAGGAGATGCTGGAGAGGAGGAGGAGGAGGTATTTCAATGCACTACTTACCTACACTGTATACTGTATATACTGTAGACTATACACCTACACTTCACAGTATATAACCACACTGTATGTTCTACTATTTTTTAAAGCATACATGAGTAAAATTTACATACATAAAGCAATGAAATAATACTAGGGAATCTGTTTGTTGATCCTCATCAGGAGGAAACACCTCTCCCTAATATCAATGAGATTGGCTTCTTCCTGGAACATTCTGGAGTGGGTCTGGGCAGAGAGGAGTGGCAGCGGATCTATCTTGCCCTGAAGCAGCTCGTCGACTCGCAGGAGCTTGTGCGCTGCCGACTGTGGGGGAAGATTCTGGGAATAGAGAGCAGCTATATTGTTGCCGAGGTTGAGAGCAAGGAGTTGGAGGAAGAGGAAGAGGAAGAAGGTGAAAGGGAGGAAGAGGAGGGAGAAGCGGAGACTGAAGAGAGTGAGGTGAGCCAATCGGTGTACCGGAAAATCATTCATTCTCCCTCTGTCAGCTGCAGAGTGGCCTTCACATTCACTTTCATAAATGATCCTTTTTTTTCTCTCCACCTTTCACCTCTTACCTGTTCTTATTTTTTATTTTTTTGACAGAGGGATCAACTTCCTCAGTCGACCTACAAACCCCCACCAGTGGTGCCAAAGGAGATAGTGGGAACAGGTGCAAACAAGTTTCTCTACTATGTGTGTAAAGAGCCTGGTCTTCCTTGGGTGAAGCTCCCATCAGTCACTCCCGCACAAATCACTGGCGCTCGCCAGATCCGTAAATTCTTCACCGGGAAGATGGACGCTCCGATTGACAGCTACCCTCCTTTCCCGGGGAATGAAGCCAACTATCTGAGAGCACAGATCGCTCGGATCTCTGCTGCCACACACGTGAGCCCGCAGGGCTTCTTTCTGATTATGGAGGAGGATGATGATGAGGAAGGCGAGGCAACACAAGACAGCTATGACATGAATAACGATTTTGAGGGCATTCCACCTGCAGAGATGGCCCAGTCTTTGTCCACATGGGTACATCATGTTCAGCATATCCTACCACAGGTACAAGTCTGATCATAGTGGGACAATTTTCTCGTCTGCTGTGTGCGTGTGCTTATTTAACATGTGAATGTGGACTGCTTTAGGGGCGTTGTACTTGGTTAAACTTGGCTTTGAAAGCAAAAGAAGAAGCTGATGAGGATGAAGATGCTGAGGAGCCAGAGGAGGAGCCCGATGAGCCTGAGCCAGAAGTTGGACCTCCTCTGCTGACTCCCCTCAGCCAAGATGCAGGTTAGTCTTTGGACATTTCCCTTTCATCCTGGATGCATAAATGGATGGAATATCATATTTTTTTTTAGGTTGCTGACACTATAGATGAAAATTAAGTCTTTGTTATTTCTCTTGTCTCTCAGAGGTTTTCAACACCCCTCCCTGGACCTCCAAGTTGTCCTCCATTCTCACCTCCCAGCATGCAGCAGCTGTGTTGCGCTCCAACCTCTGGCCAGGAGCGTTTGCATATGCTTGTAGAAAGTAAGTGTAAAGATGAGGATATTCTGACTTCCTGATTCTGATTCTGAGTCATTATTCTGGGAGCAATGATAAAATTAACAAGTGGCTCGGTTTTGTCTCTTAATTCAGGAAGTTTGAGAACATTTACATTGGATGGGGTCTGAAGAATGCAGGGGACGGGTACAGTCCACCCGTCCCCCCAGTGCCACAGAAGGAATATGTTGGTGACGAGGAAATCACAGAGGCAAAGGACCCGTCGGCGGAGGAGGAGAGGGCTCTGCAGGAGGCCTTAGCAGCACAAGAGGAGGACCTGGAAGACACAGAAGAAGAGGAAGAGTCTGATGATGATGACTTTTAAAATTTTGTCTTCATGCTGGTGGTAGCAGCATGAGAATGAAGACTAGCCCAAAATCCTGATCAAAGAACAAAAAGATTTACTTCAAGGTCCAGTGTGTAGAATTAAATACCTAATAATTATGTTTTAATCTAATGTTCCAATATATTATATTATACAGAATGGACAAAGCACACAGATAATTGGGAAGACTTTCTTTCTACCTGAGGGCCTTTCCCTTTACAGTGAGTCCCAAGATGTGAGCCACAACCTCCTGTTGGGACAAGGAGGTGCTGCAGGTTGGATGTGAAAGGTCATACTCAAATATAAAAGGTTTTACATTTTCACGTAACTACAATATTACTAACAAATTTACAGATACATGATATGTATTGATTATTATTAACAATTTAGGCATAGTTTGCATTAAGTTTTGTTTTGTACTCAAAATATCCAGAGGCTTGATTCTAGGTTCAGAAGTTATTTTCTGCCTGTTGGTAAAATAAATAACATTCATGGAAAGACATGATCTTATTGCCCTATATGTTCAGAGTTAAGATAGAAGGTTTTGTTGGGCCTCAAAAGATTTTCGGAATTTAAAATAGGCTGCAGCATTAGTGTCAGGAAAAGAATATTCAGTTGGTTGCAATGAGCAACTTCCAGATGCCACTAAGTCCTACACCCTGGTCCTTTTAAAGGGACAGAGGTGAAAAATGGATTCAAGCCACTATTAATTAGATAAAAACAATGTCTAAAGGCAGACTACAAAAAAGATCTAAAGGAGACACTGAACTCTCGAGGTGACGAGAACAATGATGCCGAACGACACGACACAGTCTCAGCAGAGCCGTGGCAACAAGGAGGCTATTCTGAAACTCCATTCACTTGAAATAACATCAAAGAACGTGTGGAGAAGAAAGTTGTTGTTTCTATGGTTTTGGTGTTTCATCTTTACAGTCAATCATTGTCTTCACACTTTACATTGTTAGCATTGCCATTATCCCCTGAGCATTTGCAGTATTTGTTTGTGCAAACAAAAACAGAAATTTGCTTTGTGACTGAGTTATGCATTATTTTTTAACCAAATGAAGGGATACAACAGAATAGATACATAGGAAATAAGCTTCTTTATTCAATTTGAAAAAGAACAACTATTTGCTGACGTAGAAAACAGAGACTTACACACTTTTTCTTCAATGATCTCGGAAAGGTGAGAGACAGAAATCTAACCAACAACACAAACATATCTAAACCATTAAATCCTGCACACACACACACACACAAACACACACACACACCAGTGGCTCAAAATAATCTTTTACACTAAACCTGACTAACATGCATGGCACCAAATATCAGTCAAGTGGAAACAGGAACACATGACAAAGTCCATTCACTTACAATGAGGTACTGTAATATTCAGAGAACTGGGCATTGATTTAAAAAAGGCCCGACATAAATGATACTATGACAATAATGGCACAATAGAACACAATAAATTAATGGCAGTGTATTGTCTACTTTCGCCATTCCATACAAGTTCTCTTGCTACATTTGTACAACATACACCTCCATATTCACATGTCTAAAAGATAAATGCATTTTTGCATCCAAGCTGAACAGCAATCCATTCACAAATGACACAATATAGGGCTGCACAAAACTGGGGGGAAAAAACTGACACTGGAATATCATATATTTCTACAAAAGAGCTAAGCTGAATTTTATTTTTTGATGTATAAAATAAAGCAATTTTCAGTAAATGACTTGATCACTCTAGAATAATTATAATTCTGAAAGGGAGTGGTAACCATTCTTTCTTGACTTTAGAGGGAGCAGCAGAGTAATATAATAAATAATCTTTATTATCACCTTAGGGAATTAAATTGAGGGACAAAATATGTTTAAAAAAAATCTTTTCTTCCTTGTTTATTTTAAAGTTGATTACATCTGCTTGCAGTGTCGGGAGCTTCTCAAGTTGTAAAAGTGATACTGATAATGTGACAAAGACGAAATATTTATGTGGCCAACTTTTAAAACAAAAACAATTTCTGTGCTTTTTGAATGTAAATATATTCTGGTTTCTTTGCTCTATGACACAAAATAGAAGATTTGTATTTTGTGGCTAAATCAAGATGAGGAAACAGAAATAAACATTTTCAAAATTTTTATGGACCAAACAACTAAGAAAAATAACCAACAGATTCATTAAAAATGAAAGTTGCATCCCTGTTTTTTTAGGTGATATATTATATATGCGTTATTTCACATTGCAATGATAATGCTTGAACTTTATTGTGCAGCCCTATTTCAAGCAAAGTCCCAGGGGTAGTCTTCATTCTTACAAGGAGGAAAGAAGCATTCTGTTGCTTTACAGGGAGGATTGGTCGTTATAATAATTGTAGGTTAGTGTGACAGATTCACTCTCCACAGTAAATAATAACCACTACACTGGTAAATAGTGGTTGTTAGAGGAAAAAAATTATAAATTTAAGACACATTTTCTTCCATGAAAACACCTCAGCCGTCGTCTGACTTTACACAAAATCAAAACATTGATTAGAGGGAGAATAAAGGGATACATCAGGTTTTTAGAAGTGTGCTTGTATGTGGTACTTATTGTTTGTTTTACATACAGCTGACAGTGCTCTGCACTCTGCCTGCTCATAGAACTGACATGAGGCACATAAAGGCTCACCTACTCACACACTGGATGTGTGGCTCGTGCATTGTTGCTGTGCTGTGTTCACAATGTTTGTACGTCTGCTACATTTTGAGTCTCACTTGTCTCCTCACACCACAGATATGATTATGAGTTCACTGTCTGTTTTATCTCTGCCTGAAAACACCAGTTGTTCACTCAGATGGCGGTAGGGCGAGGGAAAGAATCTGCACAGGTGCTAAAATAGCTAAAAAGATTTATGTTTTGTATTCAGATTTAGGAGTTGTCAACCTTATGTAATCATACTGGCAGAATGTCAATATCATTGTCAACAGATCTTTTCTCTGTCTATTTTTGCTGGGAATGTCACACATTAAAAATTGTCAAGAGGCAAAAACTCAAAAGTAGATTGAGACACATTTCACGTTGCCCATGTGCAGTGTGAACACTCTGTTCTGTTCACATGAATGCTGAACTTCAAAACATGACAGAGTGCAGCAGTGATACACACGTGACGTGTTTGGTTTGAACCAGGTCTAAAGCAGCTTAATTGTGAGCTACTTTAAGAATATGTTTGCCCCTTAAACAGACCATAAGACAGCCTTTTCCAAGTTTTTGTCACTTTGTTAACTTGTCACTCCCCTGAAAATCTGTGTTTTCACATCAAAGGCACCCAGGAGTTGTTGATCCACTGCTGCCTCCATCAGTAAATTCTAATGTTTTAAAATATAACTTTGGTGTTGTGAAATACTTGAATTTACCAAAGGGGCAATGATTTTCACTATGGACTTGAATGGGTGAATGAGAGTGAGTGGTCTATAAAAATAAGATAAAGCAGCAACTACATTCTTAAGGTAGCCTACAAAAGTGATTTTCTGGAGACTATCCAGGGCACAGCATGCATACACAGCAGTCATTTGTATGCCAGACACCAACTAAGTACCTCATACCTCAAAAAAACTATCCCTTTATGAAACTTTTGCTCTAGACATGTTCTCTACAAATCCTTAAAACGGGGTTTCTAACTATAAATATGACTGATCAATGACATGGTACTGTCAAATAGCAATGATAACTGGCTGAAATCATGTTGTAAAAGATGCTTTGGCATTGGCCGAGTCCTGCAAATAATGCTGTATGTATTTCAATATTAGGTAGGAAAAGTAAGCCAAGCAAGCCACACAGGTATCCAACACACATGACATTGGACAATTAAAAGAAGCAACATGAAAAAGTCTTTCAATTCTAAAATCCCTTGCTCTCAACAGAAAGGCTACATTGCATACTGTAAAAGTTGAAGAGCCAGTGTTTTTGACTAATACTAATATATTATTTTGCACATAAATAAATCTGAATTCTGGTTTGACATGGTTTAGCACTTTCTTTCACAGCGATGTGAAAGGTTCCATTCATTAATGGCTGTTGCCATCTAGTTCTGACTCTGTGGTTCAAATATTTTGTAGCTCACCCAAAAGTCACTGTGTTCTCTGTGCAGAGTAAGAACACACTCCTTCTTAAAAGTTCAACAGCCTCTTATAAATCTCTAACAACAGGCCAGAGCCTTTTCCAACCTCCTCTGGACTAACTGTATTCCAGCAGGTCACTAATCAAATCTGATTGTCTGGAATAACCATAGCTCAACCTTTGTGTGAAAATCAACAGCAACAATCTGACAGCACTTCTGTTTTAGGTCTTACACATGAGAACATCTGCAAATGGTCCCAGGAGGTTTTTGTTGAAGATACACCGGACCCACACCAGGTAGGTAGTGAAAGGCTTAATGTTCTCTGAGAAAGTGTAGTTCTGCTGAGGAAGGATGTAAGGCATGTAGGTGTTCTCTCCTTGCTCCTGGATCCACACCTCGTACTTCACCTCTCTCACCTTCAGATATTTGAGATTCCAGGGAATCTGCCAGAAGACTGTGAGTTTAGCCTCATTCCTTGTTTGTACTGAGGTCTGACATTTGGGTTCTCTGACTCGGCCTGGGTGAACTGCGCTGGCTGGCTTTGATTTCTTAAAGTTGGCCTTTGTCTTTCTGGCCTCTTTGAGAACTTCTAGAAGGGAAGGGATGTCCACCAAAGTGTCCTGGTAGATCCTGAAGAGCCACTCTGGGTTACGGCAACACAGGTGCCTAGGAACCTCCTTACTGGCCATTATTCTCTCCTGCTCTTCCTTCTCCAAATGAGCAATGCCTCCTTGCTCCCATGGTCTGTCTGGATGGGTGATGGTGTTTTCCTCCTTTGTGTTCCTCCATGAGATATAGTGAAGCTCCATGCCTGGAAGGGAGGCAAGGGTTTTGTACGGCGTGTACTGCTCTGGGTTCACAGCAAATGGGAAGAGCTCCACCACAGTGGCTCCCCTGGGGAGGAAGAGTGATGTGATAAGCTGCGCTCCATGCATGCTGACTAAAATGGATGCACCACTGATCACCTGGACAATACTGGGAAAAGACTGTTCCTCCAGCGACACTGTGACCACTCTCATCTGGAGCTCCTGGGCCAGTGCCATTATCAGCTCTGCTTCATTAAGTATGAGCCTCGTTGTTGAACGACTGAACACAACAACATAATCATCCTTTTTTTCTTTTTCCTTCTCATTTTCAGCACTCCCTCCATCTTTCTCAGCCTCCTCCACTCTGGTTATGTTCATTTTCTCCATCAGGGTCCTAGCAAACTGCCGAATTTCATTCCCTGAAACCAAAATGTTGGCTTTAGGCCCCTGTGGTTGAACAAACCCATACTGGTACCAAGTGGTCATCTTGGACAAGCCAATGTAAGATTTGGTAAAACACATTAGCTTGCCAAAGTTTCTGAGCTGTTCTTTGAGTAGTGGCTGCTTGCTGCTAAGAAGCCGGTAGAGGTCAAAGTGTGGACCTTCACCCCAGCCCTCCATAAACACCAGACGAGCCTCATCATTCAAGTCTGAGTACTGCTTCATGGTATAGAAGACTGGGAGTAGGTCATCATGGAATACATGCATTAGGTTATCAGGATTAAACCTGTTAAAAATCAGTGTCACATCTGGTACAAATACAGGCTTGGACATAAATTTTAAAGCAGCAGCTGGGAGCTCTAAAAAGTTAAAATATTGAGTATTGTGATCCTCAACTGACGATAAGTCCAGCAGGGCAGGTTGGAAGCGTCTAGACCCAAGGTTCGGCAACATGACAGACGAATTGGAGTGGAAGAATATGAACTCGTCTGCCTCAGAACAGTAGCAGAGGTAGTCAAAGCGGCAGATGCGATCAGTGTGCATCTTTCCAGTGCAGACCATGTGGGTTCCATGTTCCTGGAGGGCCTGCAGGGCAACATGATAATCAATTTGAGCTTGGGAAAACTCTTGGGACTGTCTGGTCATGTGCAGCTCCTCCTCCAGTAGAGCAGCATGCTCACTAAGCTTGGAATACTTCCAGAGCAGAGCTGCAACCACTGAGACCAGCAGCCCGTTAAGGAGCGCACCAATGCTCATCCTGCAGCCTGACACTGAAGCCCGCATCACTGCTACTGCCGTCTCTGCTGCCCCACCTCCTGACTCCAAGTGGTCTCTGACCTCTGAGAGGGAAAACGAGACATCTGCCACCAGGAACGACTGTAGAAGAGGGCAGGAACAGATGAAAGAGGGTGGAGCACAGAAGGGCCAAGGTGGAAGAGGGAGGGAAAAGAAGAACGGACACATTAGATTAACAAATTAACCATAAAGACAACTCATAAATATACTCAAGGTGACTATCAGATTATCAGCACAGGGTACAGAAAAAATGCATTATTATAATTAAAGCTGCAGTGTGTAAATTATGGGGCTTTTTTATTGATCTTATTATTCTGTCTCTGTTTGGGCTTCATGAACAGAAATAATCAAAAATGTCTGTTGTGTCCTTCATCTTAAAACAGACTCAGTCAGGCAATACTATCAGACCTGACTGAGGGAGCATTAGCTTCAGCAATTTTTCATGTGCATGTCTTTATGATTGTCATACTGCAACCTGTTTGCTGCCATCTTGCTTTACTATAGCAATGTTGCTGTTGCCTTGCTGTCTGTCTCAACATAAATGAATGAATTACTTCCCCTGTGAAAAACACAAAAGTCATGTGAAACTGATACTAGGTTTTATCAGCATTGTGTAAACTCATTTGACACTCGGAATGTAATAGACATTTGTTTACATTTAACATGTATGCAGTTTGAAATCATTATAATTTAACATAATAATGCTGCAGTGCTCTTTATCTGAGCAACACAATCCAATGATTCATCAACAAACATTTAAGCTGCCACAGTTTTTGTCTCTCTCCTTTGCTGATATATCAAGAAAAATGAAACTGTGAAGCAGCACAGATAAAGGAACAACTGTACTCATCTGCATACTGAGAAGAGAGTTACTGACAAACACTACATCCAACAGCTCACAGCCAGCAGCTGCCTGCAAACTCAAGGCAGCTAGAATGCCGACGATGGACAGTGGCATCATCTATCAACTCAACCTGAACTGTCATCTGTCCTTGTACACGTTACATAAACTCTTCATTGTTCCACATAAAACAGGTTGAAGAAGACCTGAAACTCAGGCTTCCCATGTGATATCAGTTAGTGTATCGCTTTGCCCTGGAAATGATGAGCACCCTGATCATGTGGTGGCAGGCATATAGGCAAGCCTGGAGAGTCTGGTGCATTTTAATGAGAAAACTGGAAAGCCAAAGCTAAGGGGGCTGTAGGAGGGTAGTGGTAGCTGTGGCCCTGTTCTGAATCAGCTAGTATTTAGCCCCCCCTGCCAAAAACTTGGCTGTTGATAGAATTCATCTCTGACAGTAAGACTTTAATTTATGAAGAGCATCTCTGTCTCTTGTATTCTGAGTGTATCGTTAATATATTATTTATATATTTATTCTCAGGTTTCATTTTCCATTTCATCTCTCAAATCTTTTGAAATTTTATTTGAGGTACCTGAAACTGTGCTGCTGGAACACAAGGTTTTTTCCAGGTTTTAATTAAAACAATAGGTCCACTATTAGTGAGTATGTAGCAGAAAGGGGGGCGTAGCATCATAATGGTGACCTGATACTGATATCTGTCAGGCATTGACATCACTGTTCATCTTACCAACCCATCTTCAGGGTGGCATGACAAAACTGAATGACACAAGACAAGTATCATGCCCTTTTCTCATTTTGTTTCATGCACACACACACACACAAAAGGTTTGTGCAGCAATCCTTGATTGACTTCCATTCATTTGGACCCAAATAAAGCTATTCCTAACCTTAACTAGTTACTGTCTAACCTTAAACTTAACCACAATTCAAATCTTAGCCCCAAACTTAACCAGTTCATCAGAAATGAGGTTCTGCCTTATTTTACAAAAGGTCCAAAAGACAAACACTCTGTGCTGTTACATAACTATAGTGCAATGCCATTCAGATGTGAAAATAAAAAAGGAGATGAAAAGCTGCTTCATAATGAGTGGCAGTGAGAGTCATAAAATGTTCTTGATCCCTTAAGACACATCACATATATGTTAATATCTTACAACTTGATAACATTTGTCCTATTCCGTGAAATGCAGCAACTATGAGACCAGGACTTTAAATTACATTGCACCTGATTGTCTTTTTTTTCCATTAGGCACAAGAAAGTAACGTGGATGGGGGTAATTTACAGAATGTGTGTGTATGTGTGGAAGTGACAGACAAATTGAAAAGGACATCCTCTAAAAACAGCACAGCACAGCACTTCAGCACAGCCTCTGGACAACAGGCAATGTTCCAGGAAGGGCAGACACAGAATACAAAGTCTGAGGATACAGTGTCTGCCAGTGCTCTCAAGATGCTGACGCCATCCATTTTAGAAAAATTCAGTAACCTGATAATCAATCAATCAATCTGACTTTATTTATATAGCACTGTCCATATGAATAAAAATTGTAGTACCAAGTGAGTCAATCCTACAGGTGATAAAAGCATGAACTGTGTCTCTGTATTTGCTTGGAAGAGAAACAATGCTAAAACGAATGCTATGATGGTAGTCTTAAGACATAAACTTCACTTCAGGTGCACTGCAGAATAAAGCCAGTTAATATGGTGCAGCAACACATATCACAAACATGTTCATTGCCCCCGCAGTTGTAGTAAATTCTGTGTCGAATATGGTCATTTTTCAAATAATTGTGCAATCCAATCTGTATCATTTCATAGCCTCCTTTCCCTATCATCATATCATATGAAATTGTAGAAACAAAAATGGTCAGTTTTTTTTGTCACATTGTCACATATCATTGTCTTGATAAATGGATTTGTTGTTTAGTTCATAAAATGTACATTTTTGTACATTTTGAAAAATGCTGACTAGTGTTCCACAAATGTAAAAATAACTGTTTTTAAGAGTCTTGTTTTGTCTGTAAACCAAATTTAATGAGCTGTAAGGATTTCCTTGTTATATGGAGCAAAGAAAGCAGAGAATATTCACATTTAAAAAGCTGAAAAATCAGAATGCTTGTTTTAATTAGTATTTACTTTTGCATTATGTTCACTGTGCCCCAAACAACACAGGGCTGAAGGGTTGATGCAGCCCCCTTACAAATATCTTGTAGCGTGTGTTCTGTGTGTTTCTCTGATGCATAATTTGTTTTTCTAACAGATTGTTGAACCACATGCCGTGCAAGTGCATGTGCTGTGAAACTTTGAAAAAGCCTGGAATGCAAGTCAATTTTGCTCACCAGCCAGAAGATGTGGAAATACACGAATGAGTTATTTTGAGACTAAAATTCTCTAGGAGGTCTCTCCTGCACTTATCAACATTTCACTTCAGAAAGGAAGAAAAGTTGCACAGAATGAATCTGACTTATTCTCAAAGACATGAGCAGAAATGCAGATCAAAGTGAGAATAACAGGGAGAGCTCACAGTGTAGGACAAACAATCCAGGTGTGATGATTTTACACCAGGTTTCAGTTAACAGTAATATATACCATATAGTACACAGGAGGAAAGGAAAAAGAATTATCAATATTCTGCTGTCTCCATTTACAACAAAACGATGTGTAAATGATATAGTTCGGCTCTCCCCATCTCTCTCTTCAAAATCTACTCTATGTATGTAACACACTGGTTATGCATAAGAACCTCTAATAACTATACTTCAAAAACAATGGCTATCCTTTTAATACAAACTCATGTAGTTCCAGCAGAGCAGTACACTGAAGAGTATAATGAACTCCAGGGACGTAAAGTAACATCTCGTGTGGGAGCTGGTTGACTATAAATAGTAACAGGATACACAAGGCAGTGTTATGTTACTTTCATCTTCTCAGCACTGGTGTCATTCTTATGCAGATTCTAAGATGCTTGTCAAGGCAGGTTAGCCTATGAGCCTGTTTTCATTAGCACAAACTAATTAGTTAGTGCAACAGAATTAATTCAATAAAATATGTTTATTTTTATCTGTGTCCTGTAAATTAACACCATAAAGACATAAGGTTGGTGAATTTAGATATTTTAATCAATCACTAAATTAATCTCCAACTGTTTTGAATGATCAGTTAATCAGTGGGGGTGTTTTTTTTGTTTTTTTCTCTTGTTTTTTGTAAAAAAAAAATATCTGATGATGTCTGCTAACCAGCTTAAAGAGTCGGATTGGGCAATGGCCCCTGTTAATGATATAATGTTAATAATAGTTGGACAAATATTATTACAAGAACCAGAAAACAGATGGAAAAAATACACATAAAAACTGTATCGTTTCAATAAATGTTATTATACTGTATTGTAATGTACTAATGATGTAGTGTTAACATTTATTTTAATACTGTGTTTTTCCTACGACCTTTGTGCTATATGCTATATTATATTATTATTTTATTATTATTGTTAATTTTAAAAAGGGTGAGCTTATGGTTTTGGTCCTCCTGTCCAGGGAGCCTATGTTAACACAGCACCTTTTACCTGCGATGGATTATGAACTAGTGGGTCCCTGGGCACAAACAGGAAAAGGCCTGCCACTATGTGCTTTTTGTCAGAAAGCATGCCAATATTATGACCCCATTAAAATATTGAGAGGAATAATGCAGTTGTGAAAATATCAGTATAGTAGAGCCGAGGGTTGGACTTCAGGGCCCCCGAGCCCTTGGGTTTGGGAAAAACCATTCAAAATTTTTTAAAATAATCAAGAAAATTAGGGCGGCAACAACTAATTGTCAACTATTTTACAAATCTAAAATATTTTACTAATCAGTCTGAGTGTTTCTCTTTTATTAATCAAAACAAGCTTTCTGATTTTTCAGATTCTTAAATGTGAGTATTTTCTGGTTTGTTTTGCTCCAAAGGAATCATTAAAAGTGAATAATTTTGGTTTGTGGACAAAACAAGACTTTCGAGATCATCATTATTACCAGGTCTGGGAATTACTGAACATAATCGACGGACATGGTTGCAGAAAACAACCAAAAGATGGATAGCTTATGAAAATAATCGTTTGCAGCACTATCTTTATTTTCTGACATTTTAAGGTCCAACAGCTAATCGATTAAAAGAGAAAATAATCGACAGATTAATCACTCATCTTCTTCCGCTTTATCCTCCACTGAGGGTCGCGGGGGGCGCTGGTGCCTAATCCCAGCTGACATAGGGCGAGAGGCGGGGTAAACCTTGAACAGGTCGCCAGAGTCCATCACAGGGCCACATAGAGACAGACAACCATCCACTCTCACATTCATACCGACGGGCAATTTCGAGTGTTCAATTGTCCTAATCCCCAAATAATAACAATTATTAACTGCAGCTCAACTGACCATGAAAATAAACTGAAATTAAGTATGATTTCTTAATATGATTTTAGCCAAATCCAAACCCAACACATGCTGATGAAAAGTAATTTATTAATTTAAATTTGTAAATGTTACAACATGTGGTTTTATTGAAAACTGTGAAAAAGAGACGTTTATGGTGTTTTTCGCTCTATTGAGGGGAATGTCTTTTTCTTCGCTGTGATGAGCCGAGTGTGTGCGCAGCCGGTGACAGTCCGTCCGAGAGCCGAAAGTGTATCGACACAAGCGAGAACACAAACTTACTTACGTACAAACAGAGTGTTCCGGGAGCTGTTTCTTACCTCTCTGGGACAGCGTTGTGTCGTATTTGAAGACAGTTGAGACGTTAGCTCACTGAAGCAGCTGCCGCTGCATCGACAGAGGACACAAGAGGGACAGCTACGGACTGTGGTGGGACTGTGTGATAAAACACACCGGCGTGTTCACTCATCAAAGGCTCCTCGCCACGGTAAAGTCGGGACTCGGCGGTGTTGTGAGCGAGCTAACTTGGCTATTGAAGACACAGAAGCGGGTGTTCACGGAGCAGCGGAACCGCTTTGCCTTCGGCTCGGTCCAGTCTCTCAACCAACCGCTGTGGGACGTAGATCCCGCGCTCAGATCTCGCGATAACAAATGAAATATCACATCTGATAACACACCGGAAGTTGTCTTTCGTAGTGTAAGTTGATCTCAAATACACCCATGGTTTATTTTCATTACTCAAATGAATAAATAGATAAACAGATAGATATATAAATAAATAAATAAATAATCTTAATTGCTCGTGCTAGCGTGAGCAATGGGCGTTCGCTTCTTTCACAATTCAAAACAAGGTCTCCTCGACGTTGTTTCTTATTTGAGGAAAGGGACTTGTCTCATATTTACATAAATGTAAATGGTCTTAAATGAGACAATTTACCAGTTTAAAAAAAATGAGATGAGACTTTATTTTGAAACACTGAAAGGACCGATGCTTGAAAAAAAATCATTACGATTATGGCTGCAAAGCTTTAACTTCGGCTTTTTCCACTTATTTGAAATGTTCATATTTTATTTCAGTTCTTCCTCTTTGTTTTTCATGATTTGTTTTTATAAAACCATAGTAATATCATGACACGGAATATATTTTATATAGACAAAGTCTGTATTCCTAAAAAAAAGTGCAGGAGACATTGAGTAAGTAAATGTAAAGGTCTAAAATGTAATATGTTGTTAAAATCCGATTCTATTGCCCTCACTTCACAATTATAATAGTTACAATAATCATAATAATGATTATGATAATAATATGCAATATATTATGCAATAACAAATGTCTGTCACTAGATGTCACTGCACACTCTCTGTTGGGAAGACTTGTCGCTCAGCAGCACTACTGGCCCTGGTAATGGATCTACTGACAAAAATGATGCCCATTAGATGGGATGTAACTGATTTTGACATGTGTTGTTGGTTGTTGTTGTGTTAATGCATTAATATTAAATTGTAGATATGTCCCCTTTTTAGTTCATATTCTCCAACTTCAAATCTAAAAAGAATCAGATCAAAAGGCCTCCCTTGAACAAAAGCCGACAATCTTTTATCATTTAGATATACGCGGCATGATTTTATTCTTCCTCCCGAAATATTTTTAAAGGCTCTCAACATCCTTCCTCTCCCATTGAAAGACTTTGTTTGACGTCAGAGCTGCTGGTGATGCTCATGTGCTGCCTTCACGTGCTCTTTGTAAAGACCACACACCAAATTGTGAATATTGGCAATTATACCTGTTGACAATTATACAGCAAATCATTAGTGTGTTTTTTGGGGGGATTTGTGGAATTTCCAAGCATGCTTTGGATAATGTTTTAGATAGTATTGTCACTGTTGCACTACTGTGTTCTCATTGTTTACATTGCACTGTTTGCACTACATGGCTTGTGAATATTTCAAATATTATACAGATTATTAACCTTTGGTGTACATACCTTTTATCTTGTTTAAATATTATTATGAAAAATATTGTCTTTTATCTTGTTAAGTTGCTATTGCTTTTCCAAATACATCTACTGCTGTTCTCTTCAAGAGTCAAGATTCAGGAATTCTTTTTAGTCATTATGTATACACATAACAAAATTTTGTTTGGTAACTTTGGCTTCAAAAAGGCACAATACTTTGGGAATGAGACACACTATAAAATAGTTGCAATAAATACACAAAAAGTGAATTTATTGAGTGACCAAACAAATGACAACAAGCAACCTATTCTGCCCACAGTCATTGTGGATTTTATTTGACATGGGCTGTTACCATTCTTTATGTATGTATCATTTTGGCTCTTTTTAACAGACTTTGTCTTTGAATACATTTACAGCTTAATGTGTCCTGTAGTCATGTTGAATGCCAGAAGTGATCTTGGATTATGTGAGTGTTAGTCATTTAGTAACACACTCAATGATAAGGAAAATCAAATTAATGTACTAAATTTGGAGGTAATGTTCTTAAACGGAGCTCATTTTAGTTATATAGGCATGTAAATATGTAAGTAAAGCTTCATCGATATAGCTGGTTAAAACCAAAGTGCTGAAAATAATTAAATTAAACAAATTGCAAAGGTCACTCAGACAATAAAAAAAAAATCAAATCACAATAATAAAAGACATTGGAATAATTACAATAAGCCGAAATTAGGCAGATGTTCACCTGAGAAGGCTAGTTATTTTAAAAATTTATTTTTAATATAATGTTTTGATGGAATGACAGTGAAGAGGACAGTTTTATTTTTTGTTTTATTTTGTGAGCTTTAAGTCAGAATTCTATTTCCAAATAATTCACATTTGGCCCTAACCCTCTTCCATAAGGATCATTAAAATATATATATATATATATATATTAAACAAAATACAATCAATAGGAAATAGGGTTCATATTTCATGAAAGCCTTTAATAGAAAATAAGATTAGGTTTACAAAATAAGTAGGGTAAAACATAGTGATGTAATACAATACAGATAAAATTATTTTAAAATTAAGAAAGATGAGGGTATAGAGTGCTTCATGTAGTTCTAAACAAAAACTAAAACTGATTACGTTTGAAAACGTCGACACTTTCTCTGTACACGTGAACGCAGCATCACAGCCCCTCCGCTTCTGCTGGGAAAATGCCAGCATTCTGATCAGGTTCGCCGAATTGCAGTTGTCAACGATGCAAGTGCTCGTTTCACGGATGAACCCCGGGCACAGGCGCCGTGTGAGTGCCGCGGACATCTCGGTGAGGCGCTACTCCCATCGTCTCCTCTCGTAATTCGCCATAAACGCCGGTTGACAGAACCCGAGGAATACAGAGTGCCCGGCGAAGCCCGGACGCTGGGCTTTATGTTGACCGAAGAGCGGCTGGAGAGGTGAGAGCTGAGCGGAGTAACTTTAGCCTGCTAACTGCTAACTGCGACTAGCAGCGTGGTGTCTACGGCAGCAGTAGCTATACGTATTCGGGTGATTCAGTTGTTCTTTTACGTGACAGAAAGTGTCTATAAGGATATTTTTGTCGACCGAATTAGCAGTCAAATAAGGAAAGAAGAGAACGCCAGTGAGCTAACACGGATCAATCAATGGATAACGAGCTAGCCGTGGGTAACATTGAGCTAACGTCACTGGGCTGTGTTGCCGCTGGGCCCGTTAGGGTGCTGATTTCTGGGATAGTTAGTCAAACTCTGCCTTGTTAACAGAACAGCAGACTGCACATGAAGCCGTTTACTCATTGTTTATGATGAGTGTAATGTGGATCACTAATGTAGGACAAGGCAACATAGTAAGATACATTGGCTAACATTAGCCAGTGCAAAAGGCAGCTCCTCTACTCATTAGACGGTCAGCTAAGTGGGGAGTTATTAAAAAAATAGTGTTTGTATATTATGTCATGTATTTCACACATTATTGATTGTATCCAGTTTAACAAACAGAAAAAAAGGTTAAGCAAATATTAATGCAATTAATAAATATGTAAATACAGACCATACAAATATGGTCTGTATTTGGATTTGAAGAGAACCACCATTACCACAGTGTCTGAATAAAATTGTTCAGTTTTCCTCACTGTCAGTGCATCAGTTGTTTTGAAACTATAACCTGGACCTGCTACTGTGGTCAGATCATCACTATAATTTGATCATATATACATTTGGATGTAATCTACAGCCCCAGAAAATATAATCAAAATCCAGCCTTTACTTCTTGAGATTTGTTGCTTGTGTTTGAAAACCTAATAATCAATCATCTCCTCACCTTAACAGCCAGTTGACTGCCACAAACAATCATGCACTGAAAAATCATGGACAGTTTCAGACAAATAGGAATCATGCTGGACCATTACACAGATTGGACCAGCACACTGTTGATGCTCATTTAAGAAGACACTGAATATTTTCAGTCCCCTGAATGCTCAAAGGAATCTTTAAAGCGTCTTTCAGACACCCAATGAACTCTGGAGATTCTCTGGTGATAGTGTTTAGGTGGCTGTATGTGTGAATGCAAATGTCCATAGAAGTTGCACCAGATATTTATTAGATATTTTCCTGCCAATTCCTAGTATTTTCTCCAGTTAATGTATGAGTTAGCTTACGTAAGAATGCTGCAGGAGAAACTCCACTGGATCCAGTGAGTAATTGGACAATTGCTCAGATCCCAACTCTCCTCCTTTTTATGAACACATCTCACGCAGATAATGTCCTGCTGTGTTTGTCACATGTGAATGTCACACTCTGGAGAATTTGCAGACCCACCTGACATTCGTTTGACTTTTTACACTTTTTGTGTCTAGTTCAAATGTCTGCCATGACGAACGACCCATTATATAAGAGCATTGTTCAGTCCATTCTACTGAACTGTTTCACTTGCTTTTTCAACATTTTATCTGTATCTAACCAAACCAAAGTCAAACCCATACCTAATAATGTTCCTACACTCAACCTTACAGAGCAGAACAATAATACCGTAACACATGGCATCTACAATAGAACAGGACATCACTCACACTCTCAACTTCCATTTAAACCTGCTGCCTTCAGGGAGCAGAGACTGGGATTGACACTTAGTCCAAACTTGACCTCAATTTGGAGCTAGGCAATCCATGAGACATGGTTGACTGCATCATGAAACACAAGCAGGGTTTGAAAAAAAGATGTCAAAGAGTTTCCTACAATTTGGCTCACATGTTCACGTGGCCCATAATTCCTTTCAGTGTCGGTTTTACACATGTACCTGATCCCACACTCTCTTCCATTTTGGTAGATTGTCCTACCTGGAGCTTAGTCCTGTGTACCATCTGGAAAGTCATACATTTTAAGAAGTTCAGTCCTATACAATTGTATGATAATCTTTGCCATCTCTGTCACTCTAGTAATTTTATATTTCCTTTTGACATTTAGGAAGCCAAAGCCATGGGTTTCTCCTTCAGCCTTCGATGAACTGAGCTAAGGTGGATCCACGCAACTCAGCCAATCAGTCCCTGCCTGCAGTGGGGACTTCCTTCTCCCCATCACACTCTCGAACAATGGCAGGCTTCAAGCGGGGTTATGATGGCAAGATTGCAGGCCTGTACGACTTGGACAAAACACTGGGTCGTGGCCATTTTGCTGTGGTGAAGCTGGCACGACACGTCTTCACTGGGGAAAAAGTGGCAGTGAAAGTGATTGACAAGACCAAGTTGGACACTGTGGCCACAGGTCACCTCTTCCAGGAAGTCCGCTGCATGAAACTGGTCCAACATCCCAACATTGTGCGCTTGTATGAGGTGATAGACACCCAGACCAAACTGTATCTCATCTTGGAGCTAGGCGATGGAGGAGATATGTTTGACTACATCATGAAGCATGAAGAGGGGCTGAACGAAGAGCTTGCCAAAAAATATTTTGCCCAGATTGTCCATGCTATCTCCTACTGCCATAGGCTGCACGTGGTGCACAGGGACCTCAAGCCAGAGAATGTGGTGTTCTTTGAGAAACAAGGGCTGGTCAAGCTCACTGACTTTGGATTCAGTAACAAGTTTCAGCCAGGGAAGAAGCTGACAACCAGCTGTGGATCTCTGGCATACTCTGCGCCTGAAATTCTGCTGGGGGATGAGTATGATGCTCCAGCCGTAGGTATGGAAATCACGCAGGCTGATGAATGATGCTAAGTGATGAAATGAGTCATGCTGTGAATTAGAATGTGGCAGAGAGCTACAGCGCTGCACCACAAGACAGGATGTGAACAAGATGTTTGATTTTAGACAATTTAGGAAAGTATCTTGCTCACACAACCTGACACTGGAGGAATTTTATCTTGTGTTATGCACTGATCATTTACAATTGGACAAACCAGACTTGTTTTCCTTGTCACCACAGTTCACTTTATAAATTCTTGTCAAAGTTTGTCCTAGATATATAATCCTAACATAAAGAGACCAGTGTCACTGAGTAGGCACTTAATAAGTCCCAATATAGAACTGTTTATCAAAGATGTTAACTAAAATATTTACTGACAACACCTTTTAATTTCATTTGAACACCAGTTTAAGGACTGAGCACATAATGAAAATGAGCAAAAGAACAGTAGAAAAAATGCAGAAAGGAAGATGTAAATTCAAAACCATCAAAGAACATTTTGTCACTTATGTTAATTTCCCAGCATGATAACAAAGCTTAGCTAGTTAAATATTTCATGCAGTGACAACAGTCCTTTCAGAATGTAGCTATTCAAGTGATCTGCTACAAGTTCAGGTATCTTTCTCATGTAGTCGCAACTACATGACAAGAGATGTAATATTCCACTATCATTCAGCTCTAGTTGGCAGTGTGACTCCTGGTTACCATGTGCTTCACAAGTTTTGTTTCTCATGCACACATCCTCATCATGACTCGTGCTTGCTTTAATCCAGAACAGCCATTAGTTGTTGTTCATGTGCCAGATCCTGAAGCAACGTGAAATATTCAAAGTCAGTCTCTTTCTAAATGTCAAGCTGTGTGTTCAAAGTGGTGTGTTCATATAGTAGTAGTTGGCTGTGATAATTTTGCAGGCTGCAACAGACCATGTGACACAAGGTCAGCTCTACTAGCACTAATGTCTGTGGGTGTCCCATTGCACTAAATTAACTGGCTCATTGATTTTCTTAGAGGGCTGACAGAGTGCAGACAGATTGATTGTGTGTCTTTCCATGGCATGATATTCTATCTGTCACATCAGGAAGTGATGGCAGAAACATGGGCCTGGGACCCGTTCCTGAATAGGATTACAAGATATGACTAGTTAAGCTTGTTTCTCAGTGGTATGTTGCTTCAGTTGGTGCTGATTGTGAGTGAGTGTAATAATTTTTTGCATGTATAAAATGCATTCAGAGGCAAATAACTAGGTATTATTTGCTTCTTTATTTTTGTTTCACTTCTCTTAAAGTGAAGGCAGCGGCAATACTGTGGTTACTTTATCACTGATGTTTACACACATACTGACTCATCCCAACAAGTTTGATGTGGTATTCTTGACCCTGAAAGTGAAGGAGGAGACTTGTATTGATGTGATGTTTTCCACTACATCAGACACTTAATAGGCATGGCTTGAAACTTTTTTCATGCCTTTTTTTTTTTACATCAAACAACCTAGATGTTTGTAACTCAGCAGTGCTAATGCATTTACCAGCAAGTCACCAATAGGGCTAGGTATTGCGCTTCAGTATTTTTTTAGATTGACTGGATATTATCTTTCTCTTTCATTTAACACTAAAATGTCAGCCAATAAGTGTGTTGTTTCACAGAGATCTAGCAAGCTAGTACTTGTGTAATGAGTTAAGTTATGTCATGAAAATCTATAGTGCATTTCACTATAATGTGTAATGTAAGTACTGTTTAGGAATCAGTGAGGAAGTCCAGTATTTGAACTCATATGGAAACATTTTTATCAATACTCAGTCTTACTCATAACCAGAAATTTAGAAAACATAATGCTCCAACTGTGTAACAAATATTCTGTTATTTGTTACACAGTTGGTAAAATACCGCTGCTACTTTGTATTTCCATTTTCCATAAGCAAAATTACACTTGGCAGTATTTATTTTTGTTTACTTTTCATCTTAAAGTAAGTCGGTACAGTTGGCATGACTCCCTCGGTGTGGTAGTCACTTTGTATGCTGATCACATGAGTGTGTCACTGCATTGCTAATCCTAATTATGTTTGCTAGTGATTATTAGTGTCTTGGCTAAGTAAACATGTTTTAGTGTACATATCACAATGTGCCAGTTCACTTGACACTGCCCATCCCTAGTCTAAGCTCACAGTATTTTTGAGATTTGATAGTATTTCGAACATGCAGTGTAAAGTTCATGTTCTGGCTGCAATGACCTGTTTGAAAACCATGCTGCAGTCTCATAGACCATTTGAAGTAAGAGGCCTTAGGATCAGTGCAGTGACTGCAAAGAGGTTACAGTTCAGTAAGCTGGCTAATAAATATATGTGCGTGTTCTCATCCGTAGGTAATAATGTACTTAGAAAGACACCTCACTCGATCTTGCTCTGGTTGACAGATTTGAGTTTCTGGGAAAGAATAGTAGGAATGAAGTGGGAGAGTTTGCCTTGACACTGCTAAAAAACTCTGAGCTTTATCCTGTTGTTTTTAGATTTCCCATTAAGATGGTGTTTGAACAAATAACAGGTCATTATAAAGTAGTTCGAACATGATTTTTAAACGTCATCCCTTGTGGATAAGAACCAATACACGGCAACTTGTTTATAAAAGTGGTCTGCTCTCATTGTAAAGGAAGAGGCTGTACCTGTTTGTTTGTATGTGGTTGTGTGTACCTGTTTGTTTGTCTGTGTGCTGTGCTTAATGTAACTGCAATACATGTGTTCCTCTAACATAAATATGCAGAAATCTCATTACCTTACTTTTTCTTGCTCTTGCCCCACAGACAGCTGATCATTAAGTAGAGTGAACATTCTCACGCGATTCATAGACCTACTGGGTCAAGTGCTGGAAGTAAACAGGATGCCTTTTGTGGCATCTTCCCGCAGTGTAAATGTCGGCTTCCTCTCAGGATGTACAGATTTCTACTCACTAACTTGTCTTTGTGTTGTGAACGTGGTTACTTTTTACTGTCATTATCAAGTCAAGAAGAACCTGTGCTACTTTTGACTGCTGCTGCAATAGTAGTCAAAATATTCAACTTTGAAAACAAACTGTGTACACAGGTTACCTGAGTCTACAGAGGGACCAACATGTTTTCCCTTTTTAATTCATCTATCTATTCTGCACTATCAATTTACTCTCTTGCCAGGTTATGCTAGTAGGTTACATTCACTATTACAAAGAATAGTGTTTCATTCAGGCTTTGTGCATGGCCTCTTATCTCCAACAGGAGGCATTCTTACTGTTGAGCATATCAAGACATTTAGGACAATTCTAAGTTTCCAACAGTTTGAGGAAGGCCATTTTCTCTTCCAACATGACTGGTCCCCAGCGCTCAAAGTAAGGAAAATAAAGATATGGTTTAAGTTTGGTGTGGAAGAACTTGACTGGCCCACACAGAGCCCTGACCTCAACCCCATCGAGCACCTTTAGGATGAGAGATTATGAGCCAGACCTTCTCATCCAACATCATTGTCTGATCTCATATATGCTCTACAGAATGAATGGGCACAAATGTCATTACAGTCCCTGTTGGTGTAATGGTCAGGCTTTCGAATACATTTGTCCACACAATGTATGTTTGTGTGTTAGGCAGCCTCTAGCTGTTGGAAAACACTTATTGAAGCCTTCATGTATACAAAATCTATAAACCTATTAACTGCTCTGTGCCTGTACCCCACAGAGATTTTCAGCAGGTTTTGGTGTCTGCTCCATTAGGGCATCAGAAGTTTGAAAGCTGCTTGAGGGATTCTTAACAGAAGTTCTGGTTATATTTTTTTCTGTGACTACATGGGCAGAAGAGTTGATTCAGTATGTTATTTGCACTTTGCCAGGAGATGATGAGCGAGAGGCAGGATGCTGCAATTACACAGTCCTGTGTTGACACAGACTGGCTGGCTCTGATGAGAAGTCATTCTTTTGGTTTACACCACTGGGCCCAAAATCAAGCCCCTAATTATCTGTACTGTTCACACCCCAAACCTAATATTAGTACATCTGTCTACCTGGGGTTGCAAATGCACATCCAATATTGGGATGTCCCAAATAATTGATTTTCCTTAAATGAGAATTTAATGTTAGGTTTATCAACAGGGAACAGGTTTTGTATTTCCTAGTGTCCCTACCTTATCTTGAGACGCATTTGCAGGCTTTAGAACGTGTGCGATCTGACATTGTTCACCATGAAAGTGATAGCATCTCTTCTGTCCCTTCATGGTTTTGATGCTCTCTGTAACCAATATCATCTGAATAGTATAACATAGCTGGTTTTGGCAGATAAAGACAACTTAAATAGATTGCACCCATTGCTATATTTGAATATCTCTGATTAGTGCGTCACATAATACTTGTTTGAACATGATTTTTGGAAAAGTTACTGCCCTAGTTCTAGGAATATGTCATTAACTTTGTATGAGTCGTAAGTTTTCCACCTTTAAGCAGATGGTAGAAGATATCATTACCTTGGTGCCTGACCAGACAGTCTCTCATCCTCTGGCAGCTGTATAAGACTCATCCTGGGTTTTGGTGAGCAGCTGCTTTGTCACATCACTGGACAACTTGACATAGTGATAGTCAAGTATCGCTCACTCTGCAGCTATTGCTGTGGAAATCAGTAATGTCTGAATGTTGACTGATGTTTCAATGACCAGTGATTTGAATCTTTAACTTTCTGGCCCTACATGTGTGTTAAGTTGTAAGGGAAGCAGTCAGTGACATTTTTGTTGTTCTTAAAACAAAGTACTGGTTCAGGCACCATATAAGCCCCAGCATCTCAAAAGAGAAAAGAAGGCTTTAGAGGAGTTTTGCATGTGAATAAGGATGGAAATGTCAAGAATATACAGTGTGCATCTTTTTCTGTTTCCATATATATTTTTATTAATGACCCCATGAGTTGGCAGGTGTGTTCTACTTGTACATATCAAGGACAACACAAAGGATCGGGATTACTGTGTCACATATATTTAATGATGCTATAGTTTCTTTCTTTGTTCTACTGCATTAATTCTAAAGCATATGAATGTAGTAAAATATGGACAAATAAATTCTGTTTGTATACAGTTTATGTGTCTGGGTCTGGTGGTTGGGGTAAGGCTATTTTCCACTGCAGGAAATTTCCCTCAGCAGCTTTTCCCTCCAAAAAGGATGCATAAGAGAGCCATCAGTGCCAGTTGCAGCTTGCTGTCCTTCCTGCACTTTGCCTTGTGGCTATTGTCCTTGATGCAGTGCTACCAAGCTTTTCACTGTTTTCTGCAGCTCATTTTCATTCTACCGCTCATATAGCCATGCATGCAAAGTGCTAATCCAAAACTCAGCCACGGTTGTGTTCATGCATGACACTGGACATTGGTAGATCAATAAAAACCTCATGGCAGAATTTTTGTTATTACTTTCCTTGTCTTTATTCTGCATTGTGTTATTTTCATTGAAGTGAGGAGCAGATAAATAAATAAGAGGAGGACAAGTTACCTGCATTTAGTCATTGTAATTGCAGTGACATTCATAAGCTTCAAAAACCTTATCCCAGTGATGTGATTTAGGCTTTATTGACATTTATTTTGCAGTAGAGAAAATATGCAGTTTTTCTGTTGTGAAGTGGTGAGTGTAGGTTGTGTTTGCATACATGGCTTTGTATTGGTAACTGCAAAGACAGCAGCTTGTTGGCCAGACAGAGATTACATCTTAACAACTGCTAGCAATTGCTACTATGTCTCCGTATGCAAGGCTTCATTTCCACTGGTCAAAAAAACCATGCACATTCATAAGACATGGCTATTGTCTGCAATTTGGAAAGGTTATAATCTGCGTTCATTTTGGTCAATTGATTTCGGTAGATGCAGGTTTTTAAAGAACTAAAATTAGCAATGAGGGAAACCTGACATCTGGATGAACATTCTGATTTCTTTTCCTTTATTTGGCTCTTGCTGCAGCTCCTTGTGGTGCTTTCTTCTGTTGTGTGTTGTGTTTCCATCTCCCATCATGTTGGATTGCGGTACATTCATGGTGCTGTATGTGCTTCACCAGAGGAAAAAAACAGGACTTCTCTTCCAGCAATGGAAATGGAGACAATTGCCTTCTTTTAGTGGGTTCAGCCACTTTCTATACCCTCTAATTTCTGTGTAGAAGAGGTACAAGTAAACCAAATTACTGAAGTACACCATATACTCTCACATACAGCAGCAAAATTAAGTCTTAAACACTGAAGCTGAATCCCTCATCACTGCATGGAAAGGTTACCACATGGGCTAGTTATGAACCGGATACAAAGGTGTATTTAATTGTCACATAATGTGTTGCCAGGATTTTTATCAATATCTCTTTTCATTGTCAATGTGGCTTGACCATTATAGTCTTATACGTCATATACTTTATATATTTTCCACTCCCTTTAATTCCTGAACAGCAGTCTAGGTTGAGCTGGCACATGTCTAGACTGCTCTAGATGTGACACATCTGCTATTAATACACTCACTGAGCTGCTGAGTGGGTCAGCCACTCTCTTTTTGACCTATCCAATAGTTCACATCTAGATAAAGCAGCCAGCACTGTACTGCATCTGAATCAGCCAGATGTCAGCTCTTTTGCTGTTACTATCTATTTCCACTAGCACTTGAATGGCACATGATGATTTATTTGGGCTATGTTATCATCAGAGATGTGTCCTTAGTACCATTTTTTATTTATTTCTTGAAATCCATTCTCATACCTTATCTTTGCTTTATGGGTCAATAAAAGTGGAAGAAGACAGGATGAGCGAAACATGGAGGTGTAAGGAATGGTGATGAAAACTTGAGTACAGTAGAAGTGAGGCGATACTGATATTGACTTGGGACCATTTTTGATGGCTTGAAGAATAGGAAGACAGCTGGTGTGAACGATGATGGTGCAGGTGTCAGGGCAATAGCTGGGGAAGAATAACTGATGAAGGCAAGTGCAATGAGGTGTATTATTATTATTGTTATTTTTATAGAGAAAGACAAAAGTATAAAAGGCATATGAGTAAAAAGGGTTGAATAAGAGTTAAGTGGAGGAGGGGAAGCATAGAAAATGATGATAGTGGTTGGATGGTCTGGGTGTTTTTCCTTCCTCTTGAATCCAGGTGCACTTATGAGGCCAAGGTGGTAATACAGGAAGAAATATTTTAATAATATTGTCATGTGGTATTATTATTATTATTATATATCATTTCCTTTTTAAAAAAAGTAGTTAATGTTTGTCAGTGGGGTTAGGCACTAATTTTGTTTGACAGTGGTTGGTTGGAGAATGGGGTATGGACCAACAAACAACTCATGAACTTTAGGAGTCAATCTGATTCAGGGGGCTCATATAGGACTATGGTGTAATATGGTCTATTTACTATTACAAGTTGTTACATTGAATTGAAATGTGAGGGTTAAGGACTAAGACTGCGTGAGACTGAGGTCTACAAATTTTAGTGTGAAGGGCTGCCATGTTATTTTGTGCAAGTATCTGTGTTTTTTTTTTTCTAGAGGACCATTTTGTTCTCTAGTATGAGATGAGGAGCCGGTGTTGCTATGGTAACATGCTCTGAATGTGAGTAAGCTAGGTGTTAGGTAGGATTCCTGTGGTCCCTGGGGGTCTGTACCCCTACTTTCCCACCCTTTCCATCAGGGGTTTTGGTAATATTGGAAGAACTATACACAGACTAACAAGAGACTCTGACACTGACGAGGATTTATATTGCTGGTAGACAGTTTTTTACCACTGGAAACTGAAGTTTGTATCCGTTTATAAACAGCTCACTCTCCCTCCGACAAAGTCTAAATGTAGACACAGGAGAATTTACAAAATAACACAGTTGAACAATTTTCTCACAATATTGTTGACTTTATTCTTAAGACTTAGGCAGGTGTAGAGTGTTTTATAGAACTTTAGAGTAAACACTCAGCATGGTTAAGTCACGCTCTCTACAGTTGGATTACTGTCCTTGTCCAAATATATAAGCACCGGCAGGAAATATATTTATTGACTTTAAGTTTGTCTTCTTCACTACAACCTGCCATTTTTTAGCTTGTTAGTATTTTTTTTTACTTGGCTACCAGCATGATACATGCATGAACTTAAAAATATTCCGTTTCTTTAAGCTAACACAGAATACAGTCCTTCTCTCTGTTGGTCCAACAAGTAAACAGACCAGGATTTCACTATGTTTTGGTCACCGCTGACTTATTCTTATATGCACAGGCTTGTTCTTTTATTAAAGCTTGAGCCCAGGGCAGCTTGAGTTCACCTCTTGTCTGACTGAACATAAACACGCAATAATAATTCAACTCCCATTCACATTATCTGAGTGTTAGTCTGACTTTGAGATATTAGATTGTCAGTTTAGTCTGTTACAAGTCAGACAAGTTGTATTTTAAAGTCTGGATTTAGTTGGACTATTTTAGTAATTTGTTTTTTTCCAATGTCACATACACATAATGACTATTGTTTATATCTGTATATGCTACTGTATATTAAGGTCCTGTACAGCAAATAACTTGAATAGTGAATAGTTTAAGGATAAGAGATTTCACTGTCTTTGAAATTCAGACCATGGAGAGAAGTCCCTGGCCACTATGGTAATATAAGACAATATGAAGCTGGCGATGCCTGGGACAGAGCTGCATTTTATTCTGGCTCTGTAGCTTTCTCATCCATATTCAGCTGCATATTTCTCTTCTCCTTCCTCTCTCTTTTTCTCGTTGCCTCATTGTCACTTGCTCACACTAACCCCACATGTGAACAGATATTCTTTACATGCATACATATTTTATATTCTGTCATTTATGCCAAAACACATCCTTCTTCTCAAGTCGGTGATCTGGAGATGTGTTGTCAGCATCAATGCATTCTGACTGCTCCTGTGTGCCATGGTTCTTTTAACATCTGTTGTTCTTCCTCTCACTTAATGTGAAATATGCCATGGTGGTACAATTATCATTTGGAATGGCACAGGACAAAAGTACACTTAATTTAGTACCTGAATATAATAGTGCCTTTTTTAGTACTTTCCTCACTCTGTAAAAACAAAAGTATAGTCTTAATCTACACTACAACAACAACCTTTAACATTGTGAAAGCCTTTAAGCTGCTACATTAGTCCCAGCTTCAGGAGGATTTTCTTCCTTTTTACTGCCACACTTATGTTGACAGCATTGTCAGTCGTTAATACTAAAACTTTTGGCTCGACTGTGAAATCATTTAATTTGCTATCTATTTTTATGCCACTGTAGTTCCTGGCCGGGAGGCATATGCAGAACTTTCTCCTTGAGCTGAAATGTGGTAGTCTTAAGCTGCACTGCTACATCCAGCGCTGTTCACTGCAACATGTATGACTCCTTTGAGTTCTTCTTTTACATTATTCCACGCTGGTTTGAGTGTGTTTGAGCAGGGGGTTGTTCATTTGCCAGTTACTCTTCCGTAACTTGCAAGTGAACCTTTAAAACCAGGTTAAGAACAATCTTCATAAGATTGCGAGTTGTGTTTTTTTTGTTATATTACCCACTCCTGTTTATGAACATCACCTGAACTGCCCTATCCACTCACTACACCTGCTAGTGACAGCACCATTGATGTTTCTGTGATGAAAGAGTGTTCGTGTGAGTGTTTTTTAAGGGTCTGAAGGTCTGAAGAGAAGTTCTGAGTGCTCTCCTGGTTGACATGTCTGTACATGTTTGTGACAACTCAATTGCTGTCACAAGCTCTCTGGTGTCTGTCATTTCAGAATCAGAATCCATTTAATTGCCAAGTGGGTTTTGTCAAGGTACAGTTTTTGGTGTAGTGCATAAAAAATATTTAGTCATAAAATAATTTAGTGAAAAGAGGTTTAACGATGATTTGATGAAGTGATACAATAGGCTGTTATTTTTTGAGCAATATAGCAATATAAGTATACACCATTGATAAAAATCTTTGTTTCAAGGGATTATCATGTGTGTATATAGTAAGAACAATCATCTTTGGTCTTCTTTGGCTGCTAATTGGCTACCATCTGACCTCTGTTCCGCTGTCTAACAGGTTTTCACTGACCACTCAGTTATTGCACATACTGTTAGACACAGGTGCTGTAATAATTGAACGGGCCATGACCTGGGCCCAGCCAACTTCTTTTTCCATCTATTTTTTATTTCTTGAATCGATGCTTTTGGATGGCATGTATCAGCCTTGCATCATAGATGTTGCTATATACAGTAAATGAGGTCATTGGTTTCTATCTCATCCAGGAACAGTTGTGTAATTTAAGCAACTTTATTTGAGATGCACAGTTTAGATTCTGGAAGGGAAAAAAAAAATCAGCCCACCCTCACATGCAAATCCAACAAATGACATTCACTACAATCTCCTAAACTTCTCTTTAAAATAAATGCTATGTGAGAAGACTTCCTGTATGAGCACTCCAATTAAATATACCCTACTTTGCCTGAGGCAGAGTCCTGCAAAACTGGTACAGACCCAGCAAAGTGTGGTCTTAAATTGGAACCTGTCCATGTTGGGAAGCATCCCAAATAAGATGTGCTAAAAGCACTTGATAATCAGTCTAAAATCATTTTTTTTAATGCAGCTGTAAAATATTTTTTTTCTCACGCTAACCTACTAAGTAATAAGGGCATCTGAGCAGTTTGGTGTAATTAGAAAGTTGCTTAAAAATCTTCATCATGGTAATTACTTGAGCGCTGCCAAAATTTGAGCTACTGTGATGTCTTTTTTTTCCCTTGAGGCCAAAAAGTTGGCTGCTGTGACACAGCTGCTGCTTGTAAATGAGAGAGGGAGAGTTAAGGACACTGCATAGTACTAGAATAACAGAAAGCTCTTTACTGTCCTAGCCTCGTGGCTGTTCATCACCCTCTTGCTGTTAGCTGGGTTACCACTGTTGGGATTTAGGTGTATGCCTGTGCATGCTTGTATATGGCCCAGTGATTCTGTATGCACAGGGCAACCAGCAGTTGGATCATTACATTTTTCAAATGGCTACTGGATATAGCAAGATGGAAAATATAGCAAGATGGAAAATAGGGATTGGCATTTCAAGCAAAATTGCTATTTGACAGTCACTAGGGACAAATAGCCGTATCTGATTACTGTATAATGTCACAGCGCATATAAATGCTGCATCTAGTCTAGATGTGTGATTTCACTAATTATGTTGCATATTGATTTTACTGTCTTATCATCTCACTCTGCAACTGAATGCAACCTGGATAGTCCAGAGCAGCAATAATACCTGCAAAGTTCAATTATTTTCAAGAATCACTTCTCTCTGAAATAAACTTGGTCTCAATTCAGGCTCTGCCCATTCATGGTGCCACCACTCCCTTGGACAAGAAAAAAAGAAGCGAGTCCAGCTCCTAGTACTCTTTATTCTCCACACAATGATGTCGCTGATAATATCATCAAAGTTCATGCTTGTCGATGGGCACTTCATTAGTTGTATTAATATTAGGGCCACACCTAATGATTATTTTCCCAATTTAATCAAGTATTTGTTTGGTCCATAAAATGTAGGAAATATTATAAAATGTTGATCTGTACAAATAAATCTTAACTGAAAGGTTGGGGAAAAAAAGTGAGACTGAGCAAACATAACTATATTTCAATAAAGCAATTAAGCACGTGTCTACATTTGAAGATTTCCTCTGTACTCTTTAAGATGACAGGGTGTGATTGTTTTGACTGAACAGAATTGATTTGAGCATGATTGCTACAATGACAAACTGAACACATGAATTTAGATTGTGTTTCTGTGTGTCTCCCTCTTCCTTAGATATCTGGAGTCTGGGTGTGATCCTGTTCATGTTGGTATGTGGCCAGCCTCCCTTCCAGGAAGCCAATGACAGTGAGACCCTCACCATGATCATGGACTGTAAATACACTGTACCAGCTCATGTCTCCAGTGCCTGCAAAGAGTGAGTTATGGATTGTATAAAAGAATGAAATATGACAGTTTAACAGAACGACTAGGTAAACATAAATCCTTTTTTATTTTAAATTTAATATCAGCAGTGTCAGCTGCCTTAGCTGTAATAAGATCCTATTTCACAGTACTCACCACTTTATGCTTGTGTTTATTGGATGAATCACTGTTTTCTCAGTGTGTGTGTGTCTGCTTACAGTCCACATACTGTATATGTGGTTTGGAGAACAGCCAATCCCATTAAGCATAGATGGCCCTGTAATCAATAGTCAAAAGGCATCTGCCTGTGGTAATTGTTGTAAAACTCAACTAGAGCAATATACAAAATTTGTCTATGGGTGCATATGAGTTACAGTTTATTGTTCTTATCAAAAAAACCAATACCAATTTATAACCAAAAACATGTGAATGCACCTTTAGGAGGCAATCACACAGAGAAATGCATAGCCAGCCTACCCACTGCTTCCCTATCTTAAAAAAAATATGTATTTTTAACTTTTTCACTGTGGCTGCTTAAATGAATTGATTACTAAAGTAGTCATCAGCTATTCTGATAATCATTTAATCCGTTTGCGTGTGAATCAGTAATGAAAATAGTCATTAGTGGCAGCCCTGCTTTTCAGAGTGAAGCGTGGAGTTGCACACCTCCCAGTCACAAAGTCTGCTTGAATCTATTTTTTACATCTGATTGCCCTCTGGTGTATGCTGGCAGCCCCACAGGCACCCAAAGTATGTCTCATTTTGTTTTGTCTTTGCTCCCTGGCTTTTTAAAATTGCCTTTTTTTTTTAAATTGTCATTTTGTGTTTTAGTTCGTTATGCATGTGTCGGACATCAAACCCTTATTTCACTTTTAACAAAATCTTAGGCATGTGAAGTGGATTGGGAAAGTATGAAGTTGCCTTTAGGTTATGAATCACATCACACCTGCAAACAACTAATTACTAACCATTTCAAAATCATTTCTCAAAAATGCTTCTAGCTCACTTCATGGTAAAGTGGATCTCACGAACACAGCAGTAGCTACTGTGATTTATCTAAGCCCCTGCAGACCAATTTGCTCTGGTATCTGGCAGAGAGTAAAAACCCATCAAAGAGCAGCACAGTCCAGCTGCACCCATCAACACACGCTCCACACTCAAGTTGAGTCTCGCTGGTTGGCAGAGACATGAAAAGTTGCATTAAAAAAGCATTATAATCTGATTTTTGATCTTGATTATCTCTCTAAAGATACACTGGTTGAACTTTTGAACCTCCAAAGATGATTAATTCATTTCCCCCCAGCAACTGTAGCCAAGCTCAATCAATCAAGTGAATATTCCTGATGCTTTAAACTTGACCCAGTTTGTTGTTCATTATGCTTTTTTCCAAGTTAATGAGGCACTGCTAAAATGGAATCATACCCTTTTCCTCAATGTTTTCTATGCAATCTATAACATCATTTGTAGTTTATAGACAGTTATAAGTGGTAAAAACTGTATAAAATAATGCAATTGAAGTGTAATACTCATTTCATTTTGAAATCCCACCATGTTAATGGGCGATGGCATCATATTATTTTTAGAAACAGGAAATAAATGCTTATCTCCCATGAGTCTAGGCAGAAATCTGACTAGATTGAAGTGCTAAGCTTTAGCAGCTGGGAACAATCTGATGGGTTTGTGGGTAGAAGAGCTGATTGTTGCATGCTGAGTCTGCAGGCTTATATTTTTTACTGTGTCAGTCACTGCACCAGTATTGAGTAATATCACTGTGTGTTTCCAAACTGTTGGTTATATGCATGGCTGCTAACTGTCTGGAAAAAACTGTCACAGACCTTTATTCATACTCGGTTTGGTGTGGACAAGTTGTTGGACTGGTAGAACCCATATTCCCCAGTATTCAGAGTATGACCCTAATCCTGCAGTTAAACTGTGACCATAGACAGAAATCAAACAAATAGAGGCAGTTTTTAATCTGAGGACTATGAAATTAAAGTCATATTAGCTCACCCACCAGACGAAACCTTGATATTATGTAGATTGGTCCAGTTTAGCACAGTTTCAGCTGTTAGTGAGCACATACATTATATAGTCAGGCCTGCTCTTGCTGTTATTGCTGATGTTACTGCTCCTCAGGGAGCCTCACCAGCTCTGACTAATCCCCAGTGTGTCTGACAGATAGCAGAACACTGTCCTGCCCAGCCTGTTGGCCTGTTTACCACAAATACATTGGACATTTGAAAGAGTGTGTTAGATTTAATTCAGTGAAGCCAAATTTAGGTGGTGTTTGCACAGTTTTGTCACAGTTTTAGTTTGCAAAATATGTGTGAATCTGTGGGTGGGTCTGAGTGCATACAATAATGTTGCCTATTTAGATTTTTTATGTTTTTTTTGGTCAAATTGCCATCTCGGTGAAATCAAACTGCTGTAGGAGTGTTTGTGGCTCAAGAGGTAGAGTGGGTCATCTTCTAACCAAAATGTCAGAGCTTTGATCCCCTGAAGTGTCACTGGGTAAGACACTGATAGAAAATAGGATGTGAAGGGGTGAATGGCAAAACTATAGTGTAAGAGGCTTCATTGCAAGAAAACTGCTTTATATATACACAGATACACATATATTGACCGTTTACCCCCTGAATTCAGTGAAGTACTGTGAGGCATTTACGTCACTGGACTCGTCACTCCTCTTTACTTATTGGTTGTTACCGTTTCTTGACAGTTACCTTTTTCCTCATTTTCTCGTCTTTCATCTGCACTTCTACAGCCTCACATTTGTGCCTCAATCATTTGCATGTAGAGGCAGATGACAAAGATGCCTTTTGTTTTGTAGCAGCATTAGCATACCCAGTTTTATTATACTCATTCGAATCCATTTCCTACCCACCTAACCATATTAAACTTCAATATCAGCCTTTAATAGTGTGATTTGCGTGCACATAAAGCTGTCATCTGATCACAACCTGAGCTCTGCCAAAAGCAATGTTGTCACTGTACAATATTCTGTGACTCTGTGTGACATACAGACAAAACAGGTAACATTATGTGTGAATGTTGTTCACCTGGTTGATCTGGTGCCCAATGAGGACTGACCTGCCAAAGGAGCTAAACATTCAGTCCCTGCTGCCTGGCAGACAAAGTTTATCTTCACTTGTTGTATACTCAATAAGAAATATAGAACACAGAAAATACTCCTAAATTGATAAGCTGTTTTGCAACAATTTCAAGAAACTCTTTGGCAAAAGTGTCTTAATTAAAACTTGTATACTCTTTCTCTTGTAGAGCATGAGTGTCTGGGGGAAATATCATGAAATTGAATTAAAATAGTGCGTTTTGAAATTCTTCCACAGAGAACCACTATTTATAATATCTGTTTGACTGACAAATCCTCTTCATGCTCATGTTCCACCAACAGCAGCAACATCGCCTGAATCCTTCAGAGTACTATAATTACAGTATTTAGTTGGGGCCTCATGATTCTCCAAATCCTTCATTTGATTTGATTTTAGTTTTAGGGTCTTCCAGTTTTAGACTTAACTAGTTTAGTCTAGGATGATTGTTTTTTATAATGTCTATCATTTATTTGAAATGTACCACATTAAGGCCATCATTTCCACCACCAAATAAAGTCGCATGTCTCATGCTACAAACTCGCTGATAGTTATTGCTTTAGAGTGAGTTGAATTTTGAGGAAGTTTTGCTCCAAATGAAAAGAAAATAGTTACCTCTGTTAACTGAGTTGTTTTCTTAGTTACATTTATGTCCTTGTGATGCATGCGGACATGTCCTGTGCTTTGATATACGTGCATATCATCGCTTACGCACTGTGGTTTTCTTGTTAAGAACGCAGCGATTTGAGCGAAGCAGGATGTCATATTGGGGCTGTGGTTAAATCCTCAATTCCACCTTTGCTTTCTAAGGTAGAGATTGTGACATTGTTTCAATCAATATTCGATTTACAATCGAGATCATGACACACCTATTATTTAGTGCGCAGGGCTGCCATATTGGTAAAAAAAAAAAAAAACAAAGAAATGCATCTGACTTTATGATTGAGTTGTTGGCCACACAAAACTAGAGGACAAAAAGTCTAGTCTACATTTATTGCAGTTTGAACAACTGTTCTGGTGTTGTGCATGTTGATAATACAATGATAATACATTTTTGATATATACTGTGCAGCCCTATTTACATTTGTTAAAGCATGGGCACCCAAGCATGCATCTTCAAGAAATATTTCCTTGGGCTATAAAAAATATGACAAGATGTTTCACTTTCTCTACATAAAAAGGCATCAAGGCAAATGTAAGACAACATGAAAACTCATTAAGATGCAAATGAAAACAGGGACGTGACAGCGGGTGATCTTTTAGGCACCTTGAGAGCAGATACAGCCACGTGCACACTTTTCTGTCATGTACAGCAGAGCCTTGGTGACAAGTTGACAGACTAGAGAGTGGTGGAGAACTTCTTATGTGTGAGGGAGAACTCTATTTTATGCCACTCGCAGGTGCACACACAGCTGCATCTGCATCATTACGAGGTCTGGCTGTCAGTGTGGACTGTAAAAACTTTATGGTGGTTGGAGCAAGCACGCAATAGTGCACGATGACAACAGTGAGCACAGGGCAGCACTGAAGATCTACAATACAACAACAGAGCATGATAATAACGTTAACCCTTCAATCCCCAGAGCTCATGACAAAATTGCTTTAGAGATCTAATGTTACTATGAGTGTAAAAATAAAGGTCTAATGGATGGGTAGACATATTTTATTTATCCTAAAATGGGATATTTTTATTTTACAGCAGCGCTTTACAACTCTTACAACATAAAATGCACAATATAGAAATAAGAGATGAATTGCATACAGCTGGAACGGAATTAAATACTGTATATAATAAGAATATAAAGCTGTGTCGGAAGGAATAAAGCATTACGATAAAATATTTGTATAATCTTTCTCTTGTATTTGGGAAATATGAAACTGCGGTACTAATAAGACTCTGTGTGTGTGGGCATATGCATCTAAATGTAAAAATTTGAATATAATGTGTAAATAGTTATGTCAACTGATGTTGAGTTGTGAGAAGGGGTAGGATTAAATAAGCTTAGGCTTCTTCTTGCTCAATGGCAAACACTCCACGGATCACAGGTCTATGACTCTGTTAGCAGCTGAATTTAAAGGTTTTGTGGGACTTTAGTGTTGAGTGAGTTTTGCTTACTTGTCTGACTAAATTCAGTTTTGTAAAGAAAGTTCTCCTACTGTCGCTCCTCACTCCTCCTTGTTCTTCTCTCTTCTCGTCCTGGCTCCAGTCTAATAGACCGTATGCTTCAAAGGGACCCCAAGCGACGAGCATCTCTGGACGAAATTGAGACGCACACCTGGCTGCAGGGGGTCGACCCGTCCCCAGCCACCAAGTACAGCACTCCGCTCGTCTCCCACAAGAACCTGTCTGAGGAGGAACACAATAGCATCATCCAGCGCATGGTGCTGGGAGACATCGCAGACCGAGAAGCCATAGTCGAGTAAGTTGCTGTGGGCCTCACTTGTACACGGTGGAGTCAAACATTCTCGTGCCAGGATCAGACTACACAATATTTTTGTCGTTCACAATGGTCACCTTGTCAGATTATCAATCACAGTGGCACAGCTAAATCGCTAGAACATTTGTGTAGTCTGATCCCTGCATTACTCTCTTTGAGCATAACATCAGTGCCCCTTAGTTGATAATGCTTTGTTTGCTTTCACCCTGCTTTACCTTACTATTTTTTTCCTTTAAAATTTGCCATTACTCTCTACACTTCTGAAAGCGCACATATTAAGACCTGCACGCTTGTTTCATTAGAAACAAATATAAGTGAACAGTAAAGATGTTTTGACTCTGGCTCCATTTATAAAGTCATTTATTTATAAGATATATATATTCCTAGGTTCATGTTGATTGGTGTTTCCCAAACCTATAAATTATGTTCCCAAATGTTCCCAAATTTTCTTTGTTAAATGGAGCAATGAATCCAGAAAATATTCACATTTAGGAAGCTGCAAAATCAGACAAACCTGTTTTAGGTATTTAGAGAAACTCTAACCTAATGATAATAAACATGTTATATTTACATTTTGTTGCTATTGAAGACTCTTTTATTGCAATAACATTATTCCACAAAACTGTATGGGAGAAAACAAGACACCTGCATTCAGCATCATGTGTTTATAGTAGTCACACTATTCCATTCTGTCCTGCCATTTTATTTAAGTCGGCCTGTTTCCTTCTCACTCCTATTTTAACACAGAACAACACTAAGAGAACACCTGCAGCACGCTGACAGCATTTCCACTGTCAGTGCTTGACCCCTGCAGCTATAAGATAAGCCTGTTGTGCTGGTGCATGCTGGGAAAGAGAGAGTGAGAGTGAGAGCTGCATGGGAAAATATCAGAGGAAGAATAGCGTGAACATTTGTTGATTTCAGAGTCATGATTTCAGGTTTACACTTGTTCCTCTCAGCCTTGTTTCACAGCTCACTTTTATCTAGAGCTGTGTGACTGTGATTAAGAGAAACGGTACACACTTGGGGCTGTTCTATCAACACATTTGAGCTATTTGCAGATACAGTGCTATCAGTTTCACATTAAATAAGACATTAGTGTTGGATAAATAAGTTTAGGTTAGCTAGGTTTCCATTAAAATCACACATTTTAGCTGTTTTTTTCAGATTATGTAAAAGAAGATGCCATTTTTTGTGTCTTTCCGCTGACTTCAGTTAATATTTAGATGTAACTCACAGCGATAAGCAGTAGATGGTGCTACAGTCCGGGTTGTCACATTAGGTTAAGAAGGCGCATCTTGTTGGTGTAAATAAAAAGCGCTAGTAGCTGTTGATGCATGGTGATGTTTTGTTGCTGCTTTTGATTATTGTATTGATTCTTTCTCACCTGTCGTTCCTGAATTTTTGCGCTATTTTTCCAGCACAGCGAAATGTAGAAATTAAGGGGACGTTTCAGTGAGGTGATTTCTATGTCATCCCTAATCTGCGAAATCTGTTCCATTTAATTTTTTCCCGTTCATTTTCCAACTTTTCCAACTCCCTGAAGTATAAAAGCATTATTCAATATTTTAGAATAACCCGTGTTTTTTGCCCATATTTTCAAATAAATGTAGTGCTGACTTTTTTTACAGCTTCTTTCCTCCTGAATTAACAACAAAGCTAGCTTAAGAACTTAATTAGTTTAAATAATACACATAATCATTCATGTCAGTCAGGCTAGTGTACGGACCTAGGACCTGATTATACTTGGCATCAAGATGCTTCTTTGATGATCTGATTTTATGTGGACAGTTTCAAGTGCAGCCCTGAATTTACATTGGACTTTTGCACAATGTGGGCTGTGTATGGCCCAAGTGTCAACCCACGGCGATTCAGACATCACTGATTTTGAAAGCTTGAGTTTAATATTTTGCAACAAAAAAAAGGACAGTACTGTCAATCCCACAGTGCCCACACCTCAATACATGCAGTTTCTTATGCTATATTTTAGTCTAAATGGAACTATAAATTATAAAATGGACATCATGTTCATCACTGAAGAAGACCTGATCCTAGTAAGTGCGATCATACAAGCCTTAGGAAGTGTTACTGATATTGTAAATCAAGTGACAAGTAAGCTGATTTTCTCATGGCCAGTTTAAGAGCATATATATTCAAACTCTTTGACCTCCAGTCCCTGAGATTTAGATTTTTATTCATAGTCTATATGGTTTAGCCATAAATAGTTTAAATGGACTTATAAGCAATATCCTCTCTCTCAAATGATTATCCTCAATTTTATATTGTATAATAAGCTTTCCATTTGTATGTAACTAATGTGACTGCTGCTGTTTTAGAGCCCTGGAGACCAACAAATACAACCACATCACAGCCACATACTACCTGCTCGCAGAGAGGATCCTGAGGGAGAAGCAGGAAAAGGAGGTGCAGACCCGCTCATCCAGCCCCAGCAACATCAAGGCACACTTCAGGTAAAGAATGATGCATGCTGGAAAAACAAGGTCACAGCAAGCATGACAATATTGCAATTTCATTTCAGAACTAAAAGACCAACCTTTTCCATGCTCTGGCTTTGAAGGAAAAATTAGTAAGAAATGTTAATGATTAGGGCTGAAACTCAATTAATCAATTATTATTTGATCACTAAATTCTTCAAATTCTTAAATGTAAATGTTTTCTGGTTTCTTCACTCCATATAACATATCACTGAATATAACTGAATCGTTTGGGTTTGCGGACAAAAAAAAAAAAATTCGGAAAATCATTATTGCCATGTCTGACATTTCATGGACCGAAGGATTATTCGATTAATTGAGAAAATTATTGACAATAGAGTTACTTTAAACATTCAAAGTCCAATTGTAATTCTCCTCAAACATGTCTGTTTGTGCAGGCAGTCCTGGCCCACCAGAATGGACATGCATCAGGACATAGAGGACAGCTTAGCAGCTTCGTCCATCTCCCACGCTGGAGGCCCACAGTCTCCAGCTCGCAGCGCAGAGAACCTGCTCAACGGACATCGCTCCAAGGGAATGATGGAGCTGGGCCGACGAGAGGAATCAGTGACTGACTCACCGGGACTGCCTGCTCAGGTACACACACATCATCGTGCTATGCATGATTTCGGCTTTCCTCAGAAAGTTGATAAATGGAATGAACACTCTCTCACATCATCTTCCAGGGAGCCTGTGCCGCTGCCTCTACTCCTGCTTTTTGCTCTGGTTCTGGGATCATCAGGGCTCCCACTCCCTCCACCTCAGCAGCAGCCAAGCAGCGAACATGCCTGTTCAGGTCTGGTCACTGCATATGACTTATTTTTAGTTTTTTTTTTTCCCCACAAACTGTAAAATAATTAGCTGTCGTGAGGTGCACTAATATACTGATTAGCTTTATTATTGATCAATGCCACTTAATAAGTAATTTCCTAAGAAAAGAAGCTAAGAGCAGATATTCATGTTTAAATCCATGGAACCTGAATTGTGGACTTAAACTTGATACTGTAGTGCTTTACTTCTAAATGTAAATAAATATTTGTTAGATGCAAACTATTGTCAAATGAGTTCACACACTGCTGAATAAGCCCATCAGCTTCACATGGTTCTCTCTATTTTTAAGAAGCAGTTTAGAGGGCGTTACCGCACTGCACACAGGAAATCATTAATTTATGGATTTGTTTTAGATGGATTTAAGGCATTAAGAATGTTTAAACAAATGGAAGCAACAGCAATATTGTGCTTGTAAAGCAAGACAGCTGCAAATAGGTTTAAGTATGAATGAAACACAAGGAAGCGCCCACAAAAAGTTTCAAGTGAATTCTACTGTTCAAAAACCCGGTCGTTCTGCACTTCGGAGAAAGAAATACTTCTTGTCCCTGCTTGACCCTGCACTGCTGCTGTATACTAAACCACAAGTGCTTCCTTAATCAGGTCTGAAGGTTTTGCTTGACAGAGCCCATTTTCAGATGAAGGATGAGCAGATAAGTAATGGTACCTTGTTTCTGTTCACGAAGACCAAACAGAAGCAGAATAACAACAACAGCAATCACCAAAAGTTAGGCAGTAGAGAGGATAGCTGGAAAAAATGGATAGTTGAGTTTAATCTATAGGTTGATAAAAGGTTGTGGGATTGCAGCTTTGTGTTTTGTGCTCCCTGAGGACAGTAGAAGTACTCACTCTCTTAGCGCTGCTCTGTCATTGATCAAAGCTGCCGCCTGCCACATATTAAGTCGTTAGGCTGTAAACAGCACTCAGAGGAGGTGCAGAGGTTTAGTTCTCACTCACAATTGATTGGTGATTATCAAAGTAGTGTCTGATGATCAGTTCATGGATGAATTGATTGTCTGGGTTTGTATTTACATGTCTGCTCAATCCTTAAAAATGGAAACCGTTGCTGCTTCAACTTAGTAACATTTGATTATTATATTTTTCCAGGTTGGAGGAGGATGAGGAGGAGGAAGACGACCCATCTCCTCTGCCAACCCAGGTGATCCTGCGCCGTAAGCCGCCCTCCGTCACCAACCGCCTCACCTCCAGGAAAAGTGCCCCTGTGCTCAACCAGATCTTTGAGGAAGAAGGGGAGTCTGACGACGACTTTGACATGGATGAGGGTTTGCCCCCCAAGCTCAGCCGCCTCAAGATGAACATAGCTGCCACCAGCCTGAGCTCCGGGGCTGGCTCGTCCCCGGGATCCACGCAGAAGCGGTACCAGCGACGCAAGAGCCAGGGGAGGGGGTCATCATGTTCCAGCTCTGAAACAAGCGATGATGACTCAGAGAGCCACCGGAGACGTTTGGACAAAGACTCCGGCTTTAGTTATGGCTGGAACAGAAGGGACAGCAGTGAAGGGCCCCCGGGCAGCTCGGGAGGGAACGGGGGAGGCAGCAGCTCGGGGCAGGGGAAGCCTCCTGGAGAGGGAGGAGGCACCTCTGGTCCAGACAGGGGTAGTCCTCCTGAAGGAGGTGGTAGTGGAGGTGGAGGAGATTGTGGTGGAGGAGGAGGGGGCAGTAAAGGACAAGACAGCCCCTCCAGCTGTTGTAACAACAGTAGCACTACCAACCCCTCTCTCAGCTCTCTGTCCCGCTCAGCCCGCACCGCGACCTGCAGCACCGAGCTGGTAGAGACTCTGAAGTTGATGAGTCTGTGCCTCAGCTCCCAGCTGCAGCACCACCGCGCAGGGCGAGGGAGTCGAGCTGGTGGTGGAGGGAAGTTGATCATAGACCCATGCAGCCTCTCAGGAGGGAGTGTGAAAATCCAGGAGAAATCCGCCTGGAGGATGTGCATCGACTCCACAGGTAGACTGGAAACCATCACTCTGCCCACAACTGCCACCCTGCCCCGCACCCACTCCAACCACCACCACCACCACCACCACCGCAAAACAGCTCCGCACGACGCCCTGAGCCTGAGGGCGGGGCCTACTGTCAGGGACGCTCGCAGCAATCTGAGCGCTTTGAAAAACGGCGTGCTTCAACTACCTCTGTGCGAGAAGACCATCTCCGTTAACATCCAGCGTGGCGGAGGCTCTGGGGACAGCCTGCTGTGCACCGCAGCTCCAGCCAGCTGCTGCCAGGTCGTCTGAGGCTCCTCCCCCTCTGCCGCCTCTCACACAGACCTCTTCATCTTCTTCACCTCATGAACCGAACACACGATTCCACCGTCTAACGGCCTCGTCTTGTGTGTAGCTGTAGCAGATAGCTGACCTCACATCCTCGTCCTCCTGCTGCTGCGTCGCTCTACTTCTGTCATGTTGATAATTTTTTTTCTCTGCATCGTTTTTTTTTTTTTTTTTTTTTTTTTTGAGCTTCATGTCAGAAGCTGCTTTAAACATTTTACTACTGTTTTCTAGAGATGTTTCCCATACCCCCTTTGCATCCAGTACCCGAACCTTGCATATCATCTGATGCGAGTACTGTGCATTTTAAAAAAATACCTTTAAAGCCGTTAACTACTAACATGTATGAAAGTGATGGTTGCCCTGATTGTTTAAACCCTCTGAAAAACAAAAGCCATAGAACATCTTACATTATCCAGTTTGACAATAACAACTGATAAAAAAACACACATGAATATGACAGCCCTTTCAAATTCCAGTCTTTATTTTTTAATTATTTTAACACATTTGAACTTTTATTGAAAGTTGAATAAAATGAAGCCTATTATGTACCATATATACATAGGCTTGTATTTTACCACGTTTCTCTGTCATCATGTGGTTGTTATACATTTTACCCACTGTTTACGTCTATATTAACATTTTAATATATGTGGGTTAACTTTGATTTATGCAATCCAACAGCCATATACAGTACATATTACTGTTTTGCTTATGTCTCTTCTGACATTAAATATTGCCAAATCGCGGACATGTTAGCTAGCTCTTGCTAACAAGCCACTCCCGGAAAACAAGGCTACATCTGTGTTTGGACAGCGCCGAGGAACAGATTTTTTTGTTATGTATCGTTATTTTGGTTAAATTTCCGTATTTTAAAAACATGTTTTAGATCAGCGTATAGATTTGCGTACTCACCGATGCATAACCTGGCATTGTCATCAGTATCGCAAGCTTTTCAGATACTGGTCTCGGTATTGGAACATCTCTACTGCTTCTTCCTCCAGCTGCAGTTTAGTGGAACTGGTTTTCGATTACAATATGATGTGGAAGGTTTGATTTGATGGCGACTAAATATGGAGAAGGAAATGTGGTTAAAGTTCAGATGTTGTATCAGATGTATCGGTTGTATCAGATGTTACATCACTATTACTCTAAAAAAAAAAATGTAATATGAGAAAAGTTAAAAAATATATATACATCAGGCATCATGATGTATGATATGAAGCAGTATTTTTTACAAAAATATTTGTAATATTCCAAGATCAAGTCTTAATTGTTGAATTAAATTGTGCTATTGTAATTAATATATTTAAGAGATATTTTGAAATGTCATGACTGTGGGGAAAATGTCATATTTCAAGAGTTACGTCTTGAAGAGGAATTTTTTTTCCCGTAAAATGTATTCTCATAATTCTCTCTGTCCCTGCTCGGTCAGTCAGTTCATTGTGACTGTCGTAGATCGAGAGCGGTTGGTCTCCGGACTGCAAAGGCAGGGCTGTAACGGGGCGGAACTACAAGTCGTCTCAATCACTGAGAAGCCATTCTGGAAAAACATGTCCTGAAAAACACACCCACTTACCATAACCCTTATCCAAACCCTAATCCCAACCTTATGCTGCGTTGGATTAGTCCCCCTGGACTGTGATTTCCAACTCGGAAACTCAGAGCAACCTCACGCACCCGGAATTACTGTAGGATAACAAAATGGCTGCCACAATACAAACACTGCTACTCTTCCCGTGACTTGCACTTCTGTCAAACTTGTTTCACATTTAATCAATCGTACTGTTTAATATTTTAACTGTAGACATGTTACACTGTCTGTTGCGCAAAATATGATGTGGAGCGTGGTTATCGACTTCTCTAAACTCGGCACCTACTGGGGGTGGGAATCGGCAGAGACTCTATAAAACTATATTATCTCAAAGTTTAAGTCACAATACGATACCATGATATTATAAAATATCATGTAATAAATAATAAACAATTGCTAGCCTTAGGCACATATGCATTTCCGACTTTTCAGCTGGATCACGGAGAACTCAGGGATGACGTCATTCCCAGTTCGGGTGTATATCAAATTCCTTAATTTAATCACTCCCCTTTCATAACCCTAAACTCAACTCCTACCAGGGATGGGAATCGTTAGAATGCTAGACCTGTTTTAAAAACGATATATCACTCTCACTCTCTCATTTTCTACCGCTTTATCCACTAGGGGTCGCGGGGGGCGCTGGTGCCTATCTCCAGCTAACATAGGGCGAGAGGCAGGGTTCACCCCGGACAGGTCACCAGTCCATCACAGGGCCACATAGAGACAGACAACCATTCACTCTCACATTCATACCTACGGGCAATTTAGAGTGTCCAATTAGCCTAGTCCCCAAATCTGCATGTTTTTGGACTGTGGGAGGAAGCCGGAGTACCCGGTGAGAACCCACGCACCACGGGGAGAACATGCAAACTCCATGCAAAAGGCCCCTTGTAAAAACGATATATCGCCACACAAAATATTGCGATATTTCACTGTATCGATTTTTCTCCCTCACTGCTAACGTCTACCATCCTAACCACTGAAGTGTTAGTCACTTGCGTGACTTGATCAGTGTTCGTGTGGTTCTGTGTGATTTGGACCGCTTTAAGTCCCGCCCCCTCTCTTGCAGTTTTCAGATGGGTAGACCAAACATTTTGATTGACAGCTTTAAAGTCCTAACCCCCTGATTTTTGGTCTCTGATTGGTTAGAAGGTGGAGGCAGATGCTACAGTGTCTCTCCACGTGATTTGTTGGGTATTCACAGTGTGAGCTGTGAACGGTTGGGCACTCTTAACACTCCATACTCTAACCGTCCTGCTTCACCCCTGAACGTTGGTCTCTGAAGACATTTTTCACACAGGAATTCTGGGAAATGTCCAGAAACTTGCGTATGGACGTTTTCCAGAGTGGTTACATCTTAAGAATGCAGATTAGGGGCAGAGACACGCTCGTTTCTTGACTCTGTCCACAGATTTGTTGAGGGATCTCTCTGGAGAAGGTCTGGAAAATATCCATAATCCCTGTTTTCGCATAAAGCTCAATTTCAGGACGATTCCAGGAACATGTTTGGATTCCAGTGCAGGTCTTAAAGCAGCCTGAGGGATGAAAGTGCTCACACTACAGCTTGATCAAGGGAAGAGCAAAGGTTTTGACCTCTGACGCCACATTGCACTCAGACAATCTGTTTTTTGTTTGTTTGTTTTTTTTACTGTTGTTTAAAATGTGTCGTTTTTCCTCATATATTCACGTCAGTGTTGGTAACAGCCCTTTAAATATTATGGACATGTCTCTGAATGGAGCGTGTCCACTCCCGATGCTGTAGCAACAACACTCGCGTCCGCCATGTTTGAAAAATGTTACTGCTGTCTTTATATTTAAATATACGAGCTGTTTTTGTTTTTGTTTTTTTATTCATGCTGTATTCGCTGAATATTTGTCGTTAGTTCGTTCCGATCTGGTTCCACCTGCACTTGCGCATCACCCAAAGCTTCACTGCACACGTGGCTGCAGTGTGATGACACGTTGTTGATACACTAAAGGTTTGTTTTTGTTAAAAAAAAAACAAAAAACTTGTATTTTTTCTTTGGCTGTTTGTGTAGTTGTGTGTGTGCGCGCGCGTGTGTGTGTGTGTGTGTGAGCAGGAGAAGCAGCTGATGACGAGCAGCTTTAAATGAGCTGAACATGAACAAATGGAGAAAAAATAAAAGGAAATGGGGGAAATTCCTCAAAGGGCATTGGCAATAAGCTATACTGTGTGTTGCAGCTATCTGTACAGAGAACACATTTAGTTTCTTTTTTATTTTTAATCCAAACTTGTGCAGCTTCATTACGGCTACATTGGACTGTAAAGGAAACAAAAGAAGAGACAGCTGTGTTTTACATATTTTCTCTTTGGTTCTTGTCGGTTTAGTTTCCCTTTTCTTTTGTTTTGAAAACCAAATGTAAATAGACTTGTAAATATGGTGCTCTCTCTCTCTCTCTCTCTAGAATAGCCGAGTGAACCTTTTAGCTGTACAGCCATCTAGCCTTCTGATAATTAGTACTACTGTGTGGGCGTCTCGGCTCAAAGCGAAGCGGCGCGAGAACGACCACGTGCTCGTGCTCGTCGCGCCGGGTCCCTGACTGTCGTCTTGCTCAGCTGTAACCAGGTGAACGACGTGCATGTGTTTCAATGTTTGACATTCAGTGACACTGAGAGAAGGGTGGAACGTTACTGGACCAAAAAGCAACAGAAAAGGAGACGAAGTGACAGGAATATTCAGTGTATGACTCTGTAGTTGACCTGTTGTCAGATGTTACATATAGCTATGGTAATATCCAAAAATAAAAGTGGAGTACTGTCGCATACACACGTTCTCCTGTGACTCTTTTATTTATTTATTTTTTTTTACTCCTCGTACATCTGTCAAGGTTCCAATGGGACCTTGAAAAAAAAAAAAGCCAAGGCCTTTGAAAATTAGGGCCTTTTTAAAATCACTCTACATAGACATGGGTCATTGAAAGTCCTTGAATTTTGTGCAACAAGGAAGTTTAAGTTGATATTTAGGTAAAGGCCTCCTGTCGCAGATGTGCCCTTCAGGGTTCCCACAGGTCCTTGAAATCTTTGAAAGTGGCTCTTACACGTTCCCCTCCCATCTTCAGCCGTGTCATATTCTGTCCTTGAATTTCAAGGAATTGGTCCAGGGAAGTTCTTGAATTTAATGTCAACCAAGGTGTGGAACCCTGAACTTTAACTGATAAATTAAACCAGTGGTTTTTTTCCTTTAATAGAATTTTAATATACGGTAATTAAACATAATTAAAGAAATACACTAAATTAATTTATTTAATTATCTATTTATTGCAGTTTTCATTATCTATTTATTAATTATGTCCTATTTCATCCCCATAAACAGAAAGTGAACAAAGTAAAGTTAAAAAAAAGCACCAAACTCATTTGATTAAACCATGTTTTGGCCTCAGGGAGCATAACTCATAACTTGCAAAATAGAGCAATTCACTCACACGTTGACACACAGTTGTCGCTTTAAAGACACTCTCTCCGACTCACTGTCATAAGCAACATTCTGTTCCAGTTGGCAACAAAGCTGTTTATTTTTTGAATAGTAAGTTGGTTTAGACTGGTTGTCTATCAGAGAGGAGGTATCACGGATTTGAAAAATGAAATTAAAAACATTTAAAGGCATTTTCTTTTGTTTGGATAACTGTAGGTTTCACCTGTGATCAGTCGACCGCAGCTGGCGTTAATGAGCTGAGAGAAACACACCAGAGGCTGATTAACCTGCCTGATATAAGGAGGTTCTGGATTCCTTTTTCAGTTGTGTCTGTGTTGATGCAGAGAAAAGATCTGAGGGTTTTGTGTTTGGGAAAAAGCAAATCAGAGTTTGATGCTGTTTAGTGTCCAGGCTTTGAGTTTAGGTCTGTCTGTTGCTTCTTGTAACTTTTGAGTCTTTCTATCACTTTTGATAAACTCAGACCATCTTTCAGAACCGGGTTTCTGTTTTCAGAGGAAACGTCAACACCCTAAACTAAACCAGTTCGTCAGTAATCAGGGTCTGGCTCTTCGGGACCAGGTTTTGGTCTCCGCAGCCTCTGGTCTGAGGTTCGGGTCAGCGACAGTGGTGATAAATGAGTAACGTGACACTTTGCTCTCTGCTCACTCTGCTGCTCCAGTGACCGAGACGCTTCACGCTCGAAGATTATTCAGAGCTCACTTTCTGTGAACGCTCCTCTGGAGTCACGCACAAACTTGTTTTCATATCAAAGCGAGGACACATCATTGACGTCATGAATTCCCTAGCCTCTTGCCCTAACCTTAACTATCACAACTAAGCGCCTAACCCTAACCTTTGACCTAATTCCAACTCTCAAACCAAGTCACAAACTTGTTATTATATCTTAGTGAGGACACACTGTAGACATAATGCATTCACTGGCCCCTTAAGCCTAACCCAACTAAGTGCCTAATAAATCAAATTCTAACCCTCAAACCAAGTCTTTAAAAACGTTTACTGTTGGTTTTTGGACCTCACAAAGACATGTACACACACACGCACACACTAGGGTTCTCCGTCATTAGGACCAGGTTTTGGTCTCCATAAAGAATACTGGTCCTGAGAAGGTCAGAGATAACAAATGCACACACTGTCTTGTTCAGCAGTCTTAGCGAGGACACATGGAGGATAAACCCTTTACCATAACCTTAACCATCACAACTAAGTGACGAACCAACCTAACCCTGATTCTAACCTTAAAACCACGTCACAAACTTGTTTTTATATGTTAGTGAGGACACATCATAGACACGATGCATTCACTTGTCCTAAAACCAAGTCTTTAGCCTAAAAGGTTGTGGGGACCAGACTAAGTGTCCCCACAAACATATAAAGACATACACACCTCAGTACAAACATACAGTTAATAAATAGTCGTTTTTAATTTTTATTTCAGCAAAAGCACAGCAGCCCATACATGTAACTTTTCGTTATACAATTTTCCCCACAACAGCCTCATTGTGATTTATTGTATTTATTGTCTAGTGCATCCAACATAAACACAGAGACAGAGGCGTTCAATTTCAAGGCACCAGGGGCTTAACAAGAATGCACCGACGACTCCATAATATCCTGTTCACATGCAGAGACAAGACACCTCGATGAAAGTGACAAAAGCAATAATCATCTGTACAAGCGATCATGACGGTCAATGTTAAACTTTGAAAAGATTTAATATTCAGGATTTAAATTTAATGTTTGTTTGTTTTTTTGTCTCAGATAAAAAAAAGCTCATATGTTGATGTCACATGACATAGTGAAGCCTAAAAAGCTCCGAATGTGTGAGATGTGTGTGTATATATATATATATCTATAAATAGACAATTTTAGCAACCAATTTCAACCGATTCTGTAACCCTGTGGTGCCTTCCGTTACTGCACTATCATGCTTCAGTGTCACTCTGACGGACGCCTGCCCACATTGACAGGGGAACCTCGTGAATATTGACCATAATATGAATCAATTTTTCAAATCAAGTCAACAAAGATTGTGTGAACAGGCAGAAAATACAGGATAAAAGACACCTCAATAAGTAAAAGACCGTGTAATATAGTAACGTTGCTGACAATGTGAATTGGTGTTACAAAGCAAACATAACAAGTAAAGGGAAACGTTTTACCGAATCCTCAAAAAAGATCACTTGTTATTGTTGACTAGGGAAAGTTTATCAGGAAGGACCAGGATGTAAGAATACTGCTCATTTGGACTGTTTCCATTCTCGTGAAAAGCACCAGGCGGCAGTGTGCCAACTTCTGCGATATACTGTATTCCTTGATATCCATGGATTTAAAGTGCACAGTGAACTATGACGGCCCGAAACCATTTGTTTTGTCAGCACCGCGGTGTAAACAACCCAAGTCATGTGACATCCAGAGCACGCTTGTACAGATTCTTCTCAACCTCGTGGACATTGTTGTACAAAAAAACAGAAAGACGCCACTGCAGTAATGGCAGCTTCATTCTAACTTCTGATAACTTTGCTAGATTTGTCTTGAGATATAAAAGACTCAAAGACTTTTGTCCTCCTGGGCTTCTGTACATGAGAGAAGATAAGAGAAGCAGCTGTAATACTGACACTGACATCAGCAACAATCATACTGTGATTTAAGGCAGCAGCTTTTTAGGTGGAGTGGTTAATAATCAGTACAAGACATGACTGAATGCACACAACAAACTACTTTGGTTAAAGCCTTTGGATATAAGGTAAATATAATAATAATAGTAATAATAATAATAATAATAATAATACAGCATTCATGAGTGATTTAACACTGAACCCGAATACAGTGTGTTTTTATTTAGGGAGCAGTATAATGATGTGTCTGCTACAGTGACAGTTTGACTCCATTTTGAACTGTGAACTTTGCTGATGCTGTAATGATGCAGCAGCACACCCGTGTATGAAGGTGTGTGAGGCTCCGTCAGTACTTGTGGACCCTCCTCTCGTCCTCACTGCTCCACCTTCCTGAACTCCGAGGCTTCCAGCATTTTCTGAAACACAGGGCAAAACCGCGACATGTCCACGTTAGCATTAACCGTTGATTTCACGTGTGCATCATACAGTATTAGCTGCCTTCGATGATTCGACCGCGCCAAGTAAAGCTGTTTACACCTGCTATTAAAATGCCTCCTGGAGGTTTTCTCTCGTGGTCATGTTGCTTTGTGAAGCAAAAAAAGCTACAACATTTTATGGAATCAAAAAGACCAAGGAAAACTTTTTCAATGGCAAACAAAAATAGGAAAATGAGAAAATAAATAAAAAGATAATTTACATAATTGTATACACTATTAGTCTTTTGCACTTATATATGTATGGTTTCCTTTTCTGCGTTTTTGCTGCCGCAATCTCGTTGGCACTCCCTGATTTTTTTGTTTGCATGTCCGACACGAACCTCTCGGGTGGGCGGGCTTTTCAGGGGAGCTTCCCCATTGGCTAATGCACCGCTCCATGCACCAGGTGTCATTGGTCAGCAAATGGCGTGAAAACGCATGCATGTTTTATGACCAGGAACGAGGAGAGAGAGAGAGAGAAAGAAAACGGATATGATGAGTCTAATGTTTGTTTCCAGTGTCTAGAGTTTTAATTTTTGTAGGTAAAAAGGAACAATATCTATTGCAAATGCTTAAAAAAGTTCACAATTGTTTAGTTATATATTTTCTAATTTTTTTTGCCACATTTGTGTCCAGGACAGCATAATAGACACAAATAATAATAATAATAATAATAATAAATGTGTGTAATTGAAGTTTAAATCATTGTTAGAAATGTTAAATGTCCAGTTTTTAGTTATTTTAATATGGAACAAATATTTAAATTAATAGAAAATAATGTTCAGAATTTAGTGTTTGATGATTTGTTCATACAGACAGACATACAGTACAAACCTCATATGGATAAGTGGAGAACTGGCACTATGTTATGGTATGTATTTTCTCCCACTTCACACACTGATCGGACCCCGAATCAGTCGTACTAACCACACCGAGGGCGACGCCAAATTCAGTTAATAATAATTACATCACACTCTCAACCACATCACAACGTGTTAGATCTCAGATCAACAACAAAACCGTTGTTGAAGAGTTAGGACATGTTAGGACATGAGATATATCGTCAACATTATAATATCATCCATCATTACTCATCATAATGTGAGCGCCAGTTACAGACCAGGGTCTCACACACACACACGCACAGAGACACTGAGCTACTCACCCTCCATGAAGCTGTCTCTGCAGAACCAAGAGACCAAACAACAACACTGATCAGACAACACACGTGACACGACACATGTGAAATACATCAACCCAGGACGGACTGTGGTCATCACTACCAATAGTGTTTCTTATATAAAACAAAGCAGGGCTGTAGATAACAACCATTTTCATAACCGATTAATCTGTCGATTATTTTCCAGAAAATGTTGATCAGAGTGTAAACCAATCCTGGAAATGATGAGGTTCTCGAATGTCTTATTTTTGTCCCCAAATCAAAATGATTCCTTTTAATTATTTCTTTGTTATCGAGCAAAGAAACCAGAAATTTTTCACATTTAAGAAGCTGAAAAATCACAAAACTTTTTTTTTGATTCTTAAAAAAAAATAAAAAATTAAATGATTAAATGACGATTAAATGATTATCAAAGTAGTTGACAATTTGTTTAGTCATCAATTATCAATTAACCGAAAAATTGCTGATGCTTCTACTGGTTGACAGTGTAAACGATAATGATTATTAGGACAAATTCCCTAAAATCCAAGGACCCTGTCAGCTTAAGATGGGAGGGCAACTTGTAAGAGCCGCTTTGCCCCTGGCGTCTACTTTCATTGATTTGCATCATGCTCTGCATCTGGACATGTGATTGTCTTTGGGATCTTGGTCAAATCAGTCTTTGTAATTTTCTTTGGTGAGTCAGAAATCTTGGAATTTGCCTTTCCAGGTGTCACATCGTTTCCTTAACGTTACTCGCTCTCTGTTCCCCACGGGATCTCATGTCAACGGTGGAGAGAGACAGCTGTTCTGCATAGGCCTAGTCTACTTCCACCAAAATATCAACTTAATTCTAGCACTTTCAGTGACCCATGTCTATTTAAGGCATTTTTGGAAAATTTCAAACTGGCAAACTTTCTCAAGGATTTCAAGGACCTGCAGGAACCCTGTTTTATGGACCAAACGATTACTCGATTAATCGCAAGACTAATCAGCAGATATATATAAAAATCATCTTTATTTGCAGCCCTAAACCTGTGGGTCTAATTGCGTTGAAAGTTGTGTATAGAGAAATAAAATAAGGCATAAAGTATTCGAAATGAAATTAAATATGTAAGACAGGTAACTGTTTTTTTTGTACATGAAAGTTAAATTAGCTTCAATGAGTGTTTCAAAAACAAAAACCTCATGAGGTTAAGAATTAAGGTGAGGCAGAAACATCTGACATCTGGTTACCCAACCCGCCACCAATCATCTACAGTGTCCTAGAATGCCTCCACCATTTTATGACCAAAACAAACCAAACAAACACGATGGCATGGCTGAATTTGAAAGCATGAATCGATTGGAGCAACTTTTACTCTCTCAGAAGACAAACATGTCTTGACTTGGTAACTAAGATTTCAGTAAAACCTATTAAATGACAACGTATAGAAAACCTGTGAGAGAAAACGATGAACAAAAAGCCAAACTGCTCCACATAGAACCACTCAGTCCTGTCGGGCCTCATCGGATAAATGGCTGTGGTAGTGAGTCAGCTAATGCTTCACTGTGGAGCATATCCATACAATTAACATAAAGCATGCACTTTGTCTTTAGCAAAGTGTTCTGGGACAAACAGCAGGAGCCTTTTATTAATGGTAAATGTGAAGCGGGTTGGAATTTTATCGTCACATCTTGAGTCAATACCATGTAAAAGATACCTGATAAAATGCTAACGTAAGTAAGCTAGTGAAATATTGACAGTACATGACAAAGGACGGATGGTAATCATGTAGTTTAGGCCTATGGTACACTAAGGCCTCATCAGTACTGAATCTCAACTTTCCCCACACAAGCTTTTTCTTCTTAGTTGCTCTTCTTCTTTCAGCTTCTCCATTTAGGGGCCACCACAGCCGATCATCTGCCTCCATCTTGTCCTCTCCCTTGTGTCCTCTTCTGTTACACCAACTGTCCTCATGTCCTCCCTCCTTTACAACATCACCGCACCTTCTCTGTGGTCTTCCTCTTTTTCTACCTGTCAGATCCATCTTTAACGTTCTTTGTCCAATATAATCACTATCCCTCCACTGCACGTGACCAAACCATCTCAACCTTGACTCCCTTTCTTCATCTCCAAACCATTCAACCTGAGCTGAACCTCTAATCCTGTCCATCCTGGTCAATCCCAATAAAATCTCACTCTTCAGGTCTGTCACCTCCGGCTCCAGCGCCTCCTGTCTTTTAGACGGTGTCACTGTCTCCAAGCCATATATCATAGCAGGACACCCTCTTTTTAGTTATTCTCCAGAACCTCCAGAAAACCTGCTAAATGCTGTAGTATATAAGTCAGGCCTGTATGTGGTGCTGTAACAATGCCTCAGAAATACACCAAAATTGGAGAAGACAAAGTGGAGCATGTACATAAAGCTTGAGAGGTGGGACTATGACATCATCCTTTTCTCAAAGTTGCCATTTGTTGTATGAACAGATTATTTTCATTCTAGGACAACTCATTCTTGTGTGTACAAGGCCTAAATAAGCCATTTGCACATAATTTGTGTAGTGTAGTCCAGTGGTTCTCTATCAGCTATGGACTTTTCACAGGATGCAGATTTATTCCCAATATCATCTTCTCTCTCTCACCATCCTCCTCTTCCTGACATATACTTCAGACACTGTATAGAGAAATTAGATTAAGATAAGTCGACTCTAATTATTATTATTTAATTTATTACTTTTTTTTGTTATTTGTTTCATACACATGCCAGTCAAAATTCCTCATCTCCACTCCAATCACATACCCTGGTATATACAGTAGAACAGTATTTATGATTTTCCTACAAGTACTACCAGAGCAAGCTTGCATACCACTAGTGGTACATGTACCACAGTTTGAGAACCATGGGTAGACTGGACAACTGAACTAGCCCAGACTCAAAAAATGACTCCACCACTCAACTAAACTGCATTCTGAATTACATTTCCTCAGACACGAGTCTTGTAATTTATATGCTTACTGCCATTTGCACTCCTAGATATGGTAAGAATTATTTGTAAATTCAAAATCAAATGGGAGTGAATTGTGTCGAGCAACCAGCTTCCAAACAAATGCAATGGCAGCTCTGAATGTAAAATAACTGCAGTCACAGCTGTGTTTAAAAGTGAGTCAAGACTTGACTCCATGTCTTTGGATGTGAGCGAATGCTGACAAGACATTAACCTGTTCAGTGACCCGTCAACACCACAGCATCATCCTTACAGACGGCCACACATATTTTCCCAGCTCAGTATCACCTTAGTCATGACATCACTCAGTAGTCTGAATGTTTCCTCACCTGCTGTCCTGCCTGATAAGGCATCACTTCATAATTTGTTGCTTGCCTTCCTTTTTCTTAAATGTATACTGTGTAAATGAATATGTGTATATACATTAAGGAAGAGCCTATATGATATTCTGTATCAAAAAGGCTTGGATATCGGTATCTAAGAAGGCATCAGTATCAGACATGAAAAACAGGTTGAGTGTGTAATCTGTTCTTACAGTACATCACAGGGCAGATAATCCTCTGAGCAAACTGCTGTACCTTTTTCTTCAGGGCTTCCAGTGATTCAAACTCCAGACGGGCCAGTTTGATCTGGATGTGTTTGGGAACATCTGGGATGAGGAAGGCCAGAATGAACTTGAAGGCCAACAGTCCATGCTGAAATAACACGACAACAAACACGTCACAGGAGTTAAATAAAACCAAGAAGAGCAGACAGAGCAGTATTTATGACAGCAGACAGAGCAGACAGAGCAGTATTTATGATTTTCCTACAAGTACTACCAGAGCAAGCTTGCATACCACTAGTGGTACATGTACCACAGTTTGAGAACCATGGGTAGACTGGACAACTGAACTAGCCCAGACTCAAAAAATGACTCCACCACTCAACTAAACTGCATTCTGAATTACATTTCCTCAGACACGAGTCTTTTAATTTATATGCTTACTGCCATTTGCACTCCTAGATATGGTAAGAATTATTTGTAAATTCAAAATCAAATGGGAGTGAATTGTGTCGAGCAACCAGCTTCCAAACAAATGCAATGGCAGCTCTGAATGTAAAATAACTGCATCATTCTTTATATTTGCATCCTTTTCTGGATAATGCAGGTAAAAAAACTGAGATAAAAGCAATTTGGTTATATTTTCACTGAATCGTGTACGATAATAGCTAGTAAAAACAAAAAAAAGGACAAGGGCAATGAGTGAGTGGAACATCAGGATGAGACAGTCTGGCTCTGTGCTAATGACCTGGGAGATAAATTAAGGATGAAAAATAAAGAACAAACAGATACAAACATGCTTAATAGGAATCAAGTGTCAGTGACTGCTGAATGTGTGTGGGTTATACACCTCAGATATTGTTGCAGACTCCTCCCAGTGCAGTGAATAATCAGCTTTAACAGAAAGAGATACATAAATAAATAGAAATAAATAAAAATCACATGTTATGCCTAAATGCCTAAAAATTAATCATTCAAAAGAAACAGCTGTTTGTACACGAAAAAACTCTGCCACTTAATTTTGGAGTTCCACAAGGCAATACTCTTGACTGTATACTGTACATGCTCCATTTGCACAGTATTAATAGACTGTGTCATATGAATTTTAACTGCAATGCAGATGACATGCAGCCGTGTCTATCCATGTAGAAGGTTGATACAAATGAAATTGTTAAATGTCGGGAAAATGTTTAAGATTAAGGCCTGGATGACCTGTAACTTTTTAACTCTAAATCGATGCATTTGAATGAAATTAATGATGTCACTCAACATTGTCGTGTAGAATTAACAATGCCATGGATACAGTATTTGCTCTCTTGCTTGTTTCAGTGGACATTTGACTATATGTTGTTATTATTAAAAGGCTGTTAATGTGACTTTTTGTAATTATATCACAGAAACAGAACTGAAAATGTTTTAGCCATGATTTTACTGATTAAAAAAAGTAGTGGACTGCATGTGCGTATGCAGACGTAATGAAATTTAAGTGGTTTCTTGAATGCACCTTAAAGATAGGCCTCCAAGAGAAGTGTTCATTTTACCAGGGTCTTATCTTATTAGCTGCTCTTCTTAGCTCAACATGCTGTGAACCCTGCATTACGTCAACTAGCACTCATGCACTGAAGTTTAAAATATTCAACAAATACTCCTGTTTAAAAGGCCCATCCCTATTCCTAATGAAGCACTGTCTGTGTTTATGAGTGATTAGCCATGCAAGTCTGCGCTTATAAATGTCTTAAGGGACGACATTTATTCATCTCGTATCTCATACGTCCTCATCACACTGTGTGCTCATGAAAATGGTGGTACACTTCACTCACATCTGTTCTGACCAACATGATCACCAGCTGTCCACTACACTCACACACAAAGACACACACAGACACACAAGCGTGTGCACACACAGTGCCAGTCCATGTGGACAACTGCCAGCCGCCGTCAGCTCCTTTGATTCAGGAGCCTCCTCTTCATCACTGTAATGGACTCGTGTATGAAACGCTAGATGGAACAAATGGTGTGACAGCAGATGAGGAACAAACTGCTCGACAGCAATGTTTCTTTAGAGCAGTTATAATAACATTACATTTCATGCACATGATTCATATGTTAATTTTAGCCTCTGCCAGTTTTGTGAACCCCAATCTCTTCAAAGAAAGTTCTTTTCTAAATTGTCCTAAATTGTCCTGCAACAGTCCAATTAGTCACATATTAGTTTTTGAAGGTAACATTTAATGAGGTATTTGGAAAATGAGTGAAGCTGTTGGAAAAGAGAAGTGAATTAATGAAAGGAGTTCAAACTAGAATAAAGTGGACATGGACCTAATCTAGTTGAATCACAAGAACAGCATTCACCGACTGAGACGTTTTGTCATTCCAGTCAGCGCAGCAGCTCCACTAATTAAAATAGAAGAAGCTAAGAAATCCCTGATCTTAGCGACTTGTCATATTGATTGAAGGTGAACAATAAACACTCTAGCTCTTAGCTGATTGCTAATGCTATTCAGGACTAATTTATATTTCGAAACGTTCAGCAACACAAGGTTAGATTGAGAGTGAGAGGGTGCTGAGTGAAGACTGGGAGGAGAATGTAAAACGCTGTTTCATTTTCAAGGTTTGATAATAAATTTGGTTTTATCTGACGTTACATTAATAACGTCAGATAAAACCAATTTGATAATAAATTTGATAATAAATTTGGTTTTATCTGACGTTACGCAAAAGGTCAGATGCTAAATCTGAAAGGTACGTTTTCTGTTCCTGCAACAGTGAGCACATTAATCTTACCTTAGGAAGGAATTTGACCTAAGTGATCCTTCACCTTAATGATTCATCACAATGACTGAGTCCTTCTCCAGACAAAAGCCAATGTTTCTCATTAAAGCAAAAGTCAGTCCCAACATCCTAAATGTTATTGTGGCCATTTTGATGATGAGAATAATAATGAGAGCAGCCAGTCTCCGGACCTGAGACAGAGGAGCAGACAGAGCAGGAAACCACTCTGCTGACAAGACTGGCACAAATCAGGAAGCTATTTCCACTACTCAGTATTCCACACTGAATACCGTTACCATGGCACCCCATCACTGTTAATTATAAGATTATCATTTTAATCCACCATCAATCCAACACATGAAGAACAACCAATTCTGCTGTTGTGAAATCTTACCAAAACTTCTGGGTTTCAAAATGAAATTAAAAACATTTAAAGGCATTTTCTTTTGTTTGGATAACTGTAGGTTTCACCTGTGATCTGTTGACCGCAGCTGGGGTTAATTAGCTGAGATAACCAGTGAGAGAAACACACCTGAGGCTGATTAACCTGCCTGATATAAGGAGGTTCTTGATTCCTTTTTCAGTTGTGTCTGTGTTGACGGAGAGAAAAGATCTCTGAGGGTTTTGTGTTTGGGGAAAAAACAAATCAGAGTTTGAGGTTGTTTCGTGTCCAGGCTTTGAGTTTAGGTCTGCCTCCATTTTAGGTTATTCTATGTTTATCGTAACTTTTGAGTCCTTCTGTCGATATTGATAAACTTAGTGGATAGTTGGAAATATTCTTTCCACCATTTTTTAGAACCAAGTTTTACCCCTACAGATTAGTGTTTGCTGAAAGGAAACGTTAACACAAGTTAAAGGTAAAATAGACACTTTTCACCTGAGACATATCATTATGATGTTAAAACTGTACACAGTGTTCACTGTTCTCTCACTACTTGGGACAGTTTTTTTGGAAAAATAATGCAAAGACAAACTGCACTTTTCTGTATCCAAAACCCTAGAGCCATGGTTCTCAAACTGTGGTTTGGAGGAAAATCTGAAAACACTGTTCCACTGTATATAACAGGATATTTGATCAGAGCAGAGCTGAGAAATTTTGACTGGAATGAAACAAATAGCAAAAAGTATATAATAAATTTAAAGAACAATAATTAGAGTCACCTCATCTCTTGCTCCATCTTTATCTAATTTCACTATGCCAGCGGGAAGTATATGTGAGGAAGAGGAGTATAAGAGCAAATTATCTTACTGGAAATAAATCTGCCTCCTGTAAAAAGGTCATTTTTTGGCCTATTTATACCACTGTATTTTAACGTTGGTGAAAATGGTGTTACTTTGAGAGCTCACCCAGTATCTGCACATTTATGAATTATGATTATGACAAATCTAATTCCAGAAATGGCAGTAATTCAACATCATGGATGCAAGTTGCTGTTTACCTCGTGGACTAGGAGGAGGAGAAGAAGAAGAAGAAGAAGAAGAAGAAGGAGAAGAAGAAGAAGACGGCAGTTAAATCTCTGGCTTCAAACCGTGTCCTCCTCTCTGTCATGGCTCCTTCATGTTGCATGTTTCTAGCAGCATAGACTCAATAGAGGAACTGATTGTTGAGAATATGATTCCAGTGGAGACCAAAAACAGAATACTAACATTGCCCAGTGTTTTCTAACTGTTTGAACAGACAAATATTTGCAAAGATGTTGCTGATACCAATTTGCTTAACAACTCAACTGCAGTCACATATAACCTACAGGTATGAATCTACAATTATTCTGTGATGACTCAGTTTTTTTCTTTTGAGGTTTTGTGAGCAGACTCAGTTCAGAGTCTATGTTCTGTTGCCTCGACATCACTTACATGACTGGATTATGACAGACACACCTGTGACTGAAAGGTCTGTCTGTGTGTGTGTGTGTGGCAGTTTGCCAGGTTGCCAGGTTACTGCTCAGTGATGCATGTAAGCCCTATAAAGTAATTACCAAAGTATCATAACATGCTGCTGGAAATCAGGGAGGCACTGTCCTTCTACCTGCCTCTGCCACAAACATATAACTAAGATAACATTAGTAATCTTCTCTGTCAGGATCTTCTAAAGAAACATGGAAATTAAAACTGCTATACAAGGAATATATAAATATAAGGAATGAGTGTCCAAACATTGTCCTAACAATATGATGAGTGTCCTAACATTATCCTAATAGAATGTCCTAACATTGTCCTAACAATATGATGAGTGTCCTAAAATTATCCTAATAGAGTGTTTAACATTATCCTAATAGAGTGTCCTAACATTATCCTAATAGAATGTCCTAACATTGTCCTAACAATATGATGAGTGTCCTAACATTATCCTAATAGAATGTCCTAACATTGTCCTAACAATATGATGAGTGTCCTAACATTATCCTAATAGAGTGTCCTAACATTATCCTAGTAGAGTGTCCTAACATTGTCCTAACAATATGATGAGTGTCCCAACATTGTTGTAACAATATGAGAGTCTTAACATCGTCCTAACAACCCGTTTGTCCTAAGAAAATGACTGCTTTAACATTGGTCCTAACAATAGAATGAGTGTCCTAACAACAAGACAAGATTGTTAAGATTGTTGAACAATAGAGGGGCATTCATCTCCTCTACTTAAGCAGGTGAGGGAGCAGAATTTCAGTCAAATGGAGAACATCACTTCTGAGGCCAACATTTGCTCTTCTGCAATATAAAGTCGTGTTATTTTGCCCAGGAGAAGAAAGAGGGCGCAGGATGGATGAGATGGGTGTGGCACACTCTCTGTTGATTTCCCTACCACTTCATTAACTGAGTTTTCAAATCAACCACTCAACACATGCCAGATATTTTCCGTAATGATGATTGAAACCCCTTTCAATCTCACAATGCAAAAACTGCCTGTATGAATGCCTTGACTAGATCTGCTGAAAAATGTAATGGGTTCTTCCTTGTGTCATACCCCAACCTCCCACCAAGTATTGAGAAAATGTGATGTTAATTTATAGTAGTATGAGGTACATGTACATAGTCAGCATCTTACACACAGCTGACTGTGCTGTGCTTAAACCTGCAGAAGCCATGCAGGAACACACTCAGTGGAAACATGGTTATCAGCAGGGACAACAGGATCGGCACTGGCTTAAGTGTATATTAATTTAAGAATATGTTTGCCGCTCTATCTTGCCACTCAAGAATATATAACAAGAAAACGTAAGTTTATAAAATGGTTACTTTCCCACACCAAACTGAGAAAACCAGAGAGAAAATCAGTGTTTTAGTTCATGGGACAAGGAAGTTGATTGACTACTGCTGCATAGTTTAGCAAACTTGCCTCACTTAAGTAAACCTGGATACCAAATTCATTAAGTAACACATTTGAACTTACTGATGAAGGCAGCTCTGAATCAAAATCTCCTGTGTGCCATGATGTAAAGTCACTTATATTCTCTATGAACTTTAGTGCAGGGAGTATGCAATTTTAATCTACTCAAACTTCAATTTCCAATTAGAAAAGGCTGTTTAACAGTGAGATAAAGCAGCAAACATAATGGTATTTTTTATTAGGGGAGTCTGTTTATCTAATTGTCCCCATTGGCAGCCATGTGATCACTGAGAGCAGAGGGAGATTTTGTTTTTGTTTTATTTCGGAGGGGAGCTCTATGCTGTTTTTCAAATTGTTATCAGTTTGTATAATGTATTACTGAGGTGAAGTTTATGAAATCATCTTATAGTGTCATTGTACATTAAAATTCAAGAGTTATCTTTTCCCTAATGTACACACAACAGAAACAAACACACCTTTTTAGTCTATTTTGGCTCAAATTTTTAAACGTTTGAGACTTTAGGCTGAAATAGCAACAGCTATTGGATGGTTTGGATAGAGCTTGTTAATGCAGCACAGACAAACAAATGGTTTCTCTACAAATATACTGGAAAAACACTGCAATCACAAGCATTGAAAGAGCCAACATCTCTCTGTTAGTGCTGTTATTTTCAGCTTTTTCCCTGCAGACAATATGTGTGCATGTGTGCGTGCGTGTGTGTAAGTGTCATCATGTGGTCTGAATGGAACAAAAAGAAAAAAGGGGAGCAGGCTGATGACAGATTAACTTTGGACTGCAAGTAGAGCTGAATGATATGGAAAAAAAAATCTAATTGTATTTTTCTGATATTTTTATACACTGTGATGTATGTATACATAAAAATATTTATATACTGTATATTTTTTGCAGCCTTTGCAATTTACTAATTGTTGTTTGATACTGAGATTTCACTTTGAAACAACCCTGAGTGTGAGAGCTGAATTTAAACACGTTAAACAACATGTTTGCGCAGCTCTTCTTAAGACACTGCACTGATGTTTTATTCATTTGGACAGCCTAAACCCATAACCGCAATTCAAATCTTAGCCCTAAGCTTAACCAGTTCCTCAGAAATTAACATATTTGGAACAGTATTTACCACAGAAAATGTCCTAAAGAAGTTAAATAAATAAATAAATAAAAATAGAAAATGGAAGGACACAGAGAAACAAAAGCCACATACCCAAACCTTAACCCTCACAACTTTCGATATCTACTCTAAACTTTAACATGTGTTTTGTATTAAAAAAAAAAAAAAAAAGTCTTCTTTTTATCATGGACCTGTTAAGTGTGTGTGTCCGCAACTCTGATCCCCATGTACATTTAAATGTCGCTTAGATCTCTTGTCCAAAATAGTTCCTTTTTATCCCAACTGACCTGAACCTGCTTAGGTCCCAAAAAGCTTTTGAAGTTATTTGATGACTGTGTAAAGTAGTAACAACAACAGTAAGAAACAGGCAAACAAACACAAGTCTAGGCAATGACAGGCATGTATGCAGATAACCATTTCTCTCTCACACACTCTCCTTTTCTCTCCATCACTCACAGCTCAGTGTAAAAAGAATCAGGACTCTGGCTCCCTCTAGTGAGTGAAAATGTTCAACTCCAGCATTATGCTTTAAGATATACAGTGGCATGTATATATTTCAATTCAAAGAGCCTAAACCCTCCAAGAAGTTTTCAACCAACAACTCTGTTCAAACCTGTTATTATCATGTTTACTGAGTGATCTGATCACAAGTAAACAGCACTTAGTTCAGGTCTGATCGTCATCACCACAACATTAACACTGACCAGCACACGACTTCTTCATTGTTATTTCATGGTCTTTGATTCACTCGGCTTCTTCCGACTCTTTTCTATCTGTCTACCTGTGGCTTGTGCCGATACACAGACACAACACAGAAACACACTGACAGCAGACGGATCTGTATAATTAGATTGGATAAAGTCATCGTTTTTTACTTGCAAACAGAGTGAAGAAGGTTGGATTTTATCACACGTGTTCACAGGAGGAGACACATCCGGGATGCGTGTTCTGCAGGTTCTCTAAACATCCATTATACACTCAAACTGGTGAGCCTACAAGCCAAGCCTTGTTTTATAGTATGTGGTATCAAAAACAATAATACAAACCACTGATGCACTGTAAATACAGCTGCTCAGATTTATAATACTGTATGTGTGCGAGTGTCATTGTGAATGTACTGCATGTGTACACAAATTACCTCAGCTGCCACTGTCCACAGTATGAGCTGTGTCTCTGAGTCAGGGAAATAAGCTCTGACTTGTGGAGACATGCCGATCAGTGCGAAGTTGGTCACCACGGCGATCACACTCATGGCCTCAAAGGCAAGCTGAACATGAACAAACACAGAAAGACAGTGACTGTCAGCCATTTGTTCCAAAAACCGGCTCGGCACAGTGTGAGTGTGGAGTAAATCAGACCTTGTAATGCAGTTCAGAATAGAGAGGCCTGTTAGAATTAAGACAATGTTTAGTCTCTGGGGAAGTATCATTGTCTCATCGACAGAATTTTGAGATAACATTTCAGGCGGAAGCGAATGACCGTAACCAGAGAGGACGACATGTATCTGTGTGTCTTTTAAATTGACCTCAATTATTTGGTTAAATCAGCACTTTAGAAGAATAATTTTGTGTTTAAAAATATGGATGTACTATGGAAGCTCGGCATGCCCGTGATCACGACAACATTTTTTTATTCAGTCATCTCGAAATCACGGAATAGTAGTGTTACTTCAGGATAACAAGACGTTTCTTTCCTGATAATAAAATAAATAAATGAAGACAACAGAGCAGGGTCATTGACGTGTGATCTTCTGTAAAGCTTCTCCTTCAATGACACAGGCTGATGTGAATGTTATTGATAACACAAAGACACAGTGTAATGATGCTTACCGAAGTACATACTGATCTGCTGATCAGGCTGACTCAATTTAGCAGCATTACTCATCTCTGATTAAAATTAGAGAGGATTACTCTGTGATTTCAAGATTACAGAATGTAAAAAAAATATAGTAGTGATCTAGGACGTACTTCACTGCTGTAATTTACTGAATATGAATCTATTAAAGAATCTGGTAGTATCTAGTGAGCTGTGAACGCTCTCTCACCTGCCAGACTCCTATATTTGCAGCTGGGTCAGAGAACGGCCGCTTGAACACGCGACACATCTTGAAGGCATCGGAGTAAACTTCGGTGATGTTGTTCAGCACCACCAGTACGGCAGCCAGAGGGTAGACGCAGGAAAACAGGCTTACATAACCAAACAGCAGGAACTGCTCTAGGTAATCATCAAATGTTCCCTAAAGTGAGACAGAGAGAAGACATTTGGCTTTACATACATAAAAATTCTCACCTGATACTCACTTGCCTCATGTATTAAATTAAATATTTGCAAGAAAATGCCATACATATAAAATATCAAATACTTTTACATGTTTTCAAGTGACATGAGCAGTTTTCAGGTATTATTTGAATTATCCTGCTTCTTTGCAAAATGTGCTGTGCACTTGAGCTCTGTAATTTTTTAATTGTTTAATTATTTTACAATGACACTAAAGTTCTACTACTCCTACTACTGCCTCGGTCTCAAGCCAAGTGTCTCAGGTCACGACAAACAATATACCGATAAAACATTCAAATGTGAGACTACAACAATCATTGTGAAATGTAGTTAAATAATTGTTCCAATTTCTGTGCTTTGTTTGAGTTTTTGTGAAACCCTGGCTGACATTTAAGACCATTTTCTGACATTAAAGAGACCAACCTGATCCATTAAGCAAGAAATTAATGGACAGTTTAAACAATAGTGATAGCTAGTTGCAACCCTACCAAAGTGTCAAGGCTTTGGTTTTTATCCCAATAAAAACAGCTATTACACAGTTACACTTTTTTTCAGCACATGCATAGAAATTTACAATGTACTGACCAACTTAAATGGCCCAAAATGTCATGCAGAAGAGAAACTCTGTGTTTTCTAAAAAGCTCTGGGATGTTTGTTTATTCTTTTGCAAGGTACTGCATCCTGCACACACTGCAGGTGTGGTAACACAGAGCAACATTAATTATATTAATGTACAAAAGAAAATACATTTTCTGCAATTAAATAATTATTAATAAAACACTATTAGTGAGTGGATTAATGCATATGTGTATAGAGGAATGTTTGTAGGGCCCTGGTTTGGGGGTTTGAAAATATGGTCACCTTATGAAGAAAAAAATGAGACACCTACCAGGTACGTGCTCATATCTGCCTCCAGCCGAACCTGCTCAGCCAGGGGAAGCTCTTTGTCTTCTAGAGTTCTTCTCTTCTGCACTTTGTGGATCATCTTCTTGTTGCGTCTCCGCTGCAGCCAGTATGGCAGGAAGGCCTCCATGAACTGATTCAGAACCTGACTGGTGATCAAGAGGGTGGCCAAACTCTGCACACAGAAAATAAGTAACATGAAGCAAATTTAATAGACAGTGGAGGAAGAAAGAGGAAAATGAATCTAAAAAAGGATCAAGGGAGGGTGGAAAGAAGTTGCACATACCTGCCTGAGCAGCACCATGTCCTGCATGACGAAGGCGATGTAGAACAGTGAGGCGAAGCAGTTGAAGAAGTTGAACTAGAGAGAAAAGAAAGATGATCAGTGGAATCTGCAAAGAGAAGGGTGAAACTGGAAATATGATGGAAAATTCAAAACAAGCCTGTCATACTTACAACTAATACTTTGAGGACCAAGTGATTCTGATATGAAGACTCTAGCCTGTGATTTTCTAAATACATAGAGGGGGAAAATCTATTAGAATTATAAAATATACAGACACAAATCCACAGAAGTTTATATTTAATAATGACTATGAATAATAGTGTTTGATTAAATTATGAAATTAAAATTCTGTTAGTGAAACAGTGTTGGATCCACTGTGCACAGCAATTTAACAGTGTGCTTTTTTATTTAATGATTTAAAGTGATGTTACTATGATCCTGCAGCAACAGTTTGTGTCTGCAAACATGACAAACACTCACCACAGTTTTCTGTATTCTGGAGATTTGGGGCTTATTTACTAAAACATAGTAAAAAAAAAAATCAATAAGCTATAAAAAAAATAAATCATCCAGCTGTTTCCACAAGGTAAGGAGTGCCCCATGTGACCATATGTAAAACCTGTGAAGTGCTAAATCAACACTATTGTGTTGCATTTTCTGGGTTGATAGAACGTGTCAAATGTGTTGCTGCACTTGCAGCAGAGCCACAGTTACTGATGTGGAAACAGGTGTTCTGCTTTTCACAGCTGGTGCTTGGTCACCATTCTTCCCACAACCTGCGATAACAGGATGGGGCGACTTCTGCATTTATCGTTCTTAGTGGTGCAGGAGGTGAGTGGTTTACAAACTTCACTTTCTTAACAGTGAGATAAAGTAGCATACACATTAATATGATATTGGAGACTTAGGTGAATGTAGAATTTAATATGAGTCTGTTAGGTGGCTAAAATCTGTCTTTTCCTTGTGCTGGCAGCCATGTTATCCATGTCGAAGGCTGGTACTCAGACCTGAGCTGTCTACCTTACTAATAACCTTACCTTAATAATAAACACCTTCAATTATTGATGGATGTTAATGTCTGATTTAATGTATATTATTTCTGCACTCACTGGTCACTTTATTAGGTATACCCTTTAACTGAGTGTAAATGCAAACATATATTCAGTCAATCACATGACAGCAACTTAAAGTATATCCATTTAGGCATATAGATAATGTCAAAACAGACTAACCAAGCATCAGATTGGAGAAGACAGAGAATTTGAAAGTGACATGGCTGTTGGTGCCAGACAGGCAGGTCTGAGTATTTCAGAAGCTGCTGATCTACTAGAATTTTCAAGCTTGACCATCTCAGAAAAAAAAAAAAAAATTTGCGGTTCTCTCAGGAAAGTACCTTGTTGGTGCCAGATTCAGAGTAGATCACCACATTTGTTCAAAATGAAAGAAAAGCAACAGTAACTTAAGCAAGATTGGCAACAGCAGCAGAAGACCACACCTGTCTCTGACTTAGGTGTCCAGTATACCTAATAAAGTGGCTGGTGAGTGTATAATTGTCACTTGTTCTAAAACAAAGAACAGATTCACAGATGTACCGACTCACCCCACTCTGTGAGAAACTCAGCTGCATATCTATAGATGAGGTTCATAATCTCTATGACCACAGCATAGATAACACTGGGGATGAACAACAGTATTCCTGTCCAGAATGTGGGCTCCTCACTGTGGACTGACAGCACCCATCCCTCCATCCGGAAGTAGATCATCATGACATAGAGGGACAGGTAGAGGCAGAGCAGGACAAAGGGCAGGGACACAAGGTAGATACGTAGCTGCCTCTTGGCATTGGGGTAGACAGGCTCCTCGCGGCCCGTCACTGGGTTGAAACCAAGGACACCATGGAAACCAGGCCGTGGTTCTTCAAAGGCTTTCTTCCTGCTCAGTGTGCCCCAGTGGTAAGCTAGTGAAGCACTGCACCGCTTCCATAACTAGTGAAGAAAAGGTTCCGATAATCACTAACATTACATTGTCATTTAAGAAAGCTGCATCATAATATACTTATATTATTCTTCCACGTTCATCATCACTTCCTTTCAATTTTCAAGACTCGTATTTTTTAAAACCTGTGAGTTTACAAATGAGTGAAATAAATTCTTACCTCCAAAATAACAGTACACCAGATCAAATTAAACACAGCGAAGACCACATATTTATCATAGTCCTCCCAGTCAAACAGGTAGTAAGGGACCCCGATGAAGGCCATAGGCAACAGGGCAAAGGTGAAATACTCCAGGAAGCCAAAGTAGAAGGCCTGACCTTCACCATAGTAATGTCTGATGGCATCTGGGGACAAAAGAGACAAAAATGAAGCTAAGGAACAAATCCCAGCTGTGGGGTAGTCTTGGTAGAATTGCTCTGGCCTGAGTCATGGTACAATATGACAATTTTAATGTCATATCCTAACTGAAATAATAGCAATACATAATATTATTGTGATAATGGTACACAAGTTTGTTGTAATGGTGTCTCTAAGTCACACTGAAAAATCACTAAGGGCACTTCACCTTTGCTAAGAATAATCCATTCACCAGGCAGGTGTGGCATATGAAGCCACTCTAAAATTAGTAACACCACAAGTGCCACATCTGTGCAACAGTAGTTCTTTTGTATTCAGCATCTTGAATTTTGTATTCAGCATCGTCCTCACTTGTCAGGTGGATGAAGTGCTCATTAAACAAATTTTTATGAATTGTTTTGAACAAAGTTGGAGAGAAATAAGCCTTTTGAGTGCATAGGGAAAAAAATCAAGATATTATGTCTTTTACTTTAAATAACAATTGTAGAAAACAGGCGTTGACAATAAATGAAACTTAAGAAGACTCTGTAATTCAAACAATAATAAATTCACAAAATGGACTTGCACATTTTATCTGTATAACTGCATGTATGAAAATAACCTGTCATATTATGGTGACAGAACCTTGAATAATGGTTTTGGCAAAGCTGGTTGAGTAGTAAAATTTTATTTATTTATTTAATTTTGACCTGCTAAATCAGCTTTAGGGGGGAAACGGACAACTTTTGTGTCTCTAACGGCTGCTTCTTTAATTGAACACACTTATCTGTAATGAGACACTGGTATCATCATTATACTGTAAAATAAGATTTAACATCACAAGTTTGAAACCAAAATTTCACCTTTTCCCTTGTATTTTCTTGTGCATGCTCAAACCCACTGAGTCCAAATGAGGAAAGCACAAGAAACAAAGAAAATATATTTGCTAGCTAATTTTGGATTAAAAAAAAAAAAAAAAAAAAAAAAAAAAAAATCATCATCATCAACAATCAGTCTGAAGCTGAAGTCACATCCAAAGTTTGTCCTTCACTTACCAAGAGGCTGAAAGGATAACTTGACCTTTTTGTACCAGGAAAACGACAGTCTCTTTAGCTCCTCCTTCTCATGAAGAGGAAACATTTGGATCAAAATTCCTTTGGACTGTAGTCTGCGAACTACGATTAAAAAAAAAAACAGCATGTTACTCCCTGAGATTTAGTATTGTTATCTAATTTACAAATAAAGGCATGAATTACATGGAAGATGTTTGAGCACAATGTAATAATCCTCTGCTCACTTTTCACCTGAAATTTCTCAGCTAAACAAACATGCAGCTTCATTTAAAAAGAAAAAAAAAAGAAAAAACAAATAAGCTTTGAGTAAAGGCACACAATGACTGGAAGTCAGCCCATTGTACACAGTGCACTGTCTGCAGCAATAATTCCTATTATATAATACAGAATGACAACACAAGGGCATGAAAGCGCTATCATTTTATCTACCATTTCAGGCGCATCATTTGTCGGCAATGATTACATTCTTCTTCATCGCAATTTGTAAAACACAGCAGCTGAATGGAGAAACAATATCTGCAATTAAAAATGTATTGCCTCCTTATCTCATGTTGGAAATATTTCACTGCATTTGCATTTTTATTGTTTCCATACTGCGGCAGCAGAGAGAATGAGTGAGCAGGAGAGGTGTGGAGGCAGCGTTCACTCAGAGTTTTACTGCTTTCTTTAATTATAACTTGAAGCTATTAAGAAAATACAAAACCACTAAATACATAAACCACTAACAATACATTGATTAGAAGAGTATTTTACTGTGACTTTAATTTGCAATTCATGAGGGATTATTTCTTCTATTTTAAAATTGTTTTTTTTTTTTAAACAAAAGTAGTCAAAAAATTTATTAATAATCACTAATTTTGCAGACACTTTGCATCATTTTTTGTCTGACAACAGTTAGTGTGAGACATGGACTGACACTTACTGATAGATTTCCCGGGGTAAAGCTTGACCTGAGTATATCCTGGTACATGCGTTTCATCTTTGGCTCTTAATGTGTCCAGCTCATGTTTAATAATGTACTGACATTCAGCCATGCTGAAGAAGTCGTCTCCATCTCCTGTAGTCACAGAGCAGATCAGAGAAACTGTTATTTTCCTTCCAGCTCTTTACACGCTCAAGCATCTTGTGATACTTTAGCTGTGATTAAGGCTGGGCGATATGGGAAAACAAATATATACATGGGAAAAAATATCACAATATACTTCAAATCTTATGATAACAATATATATCACAATATAAATAAAAACAGATCTTTCTGGAAGGCTGGGCTGTATGGCTTATTAATAATATCTTGATATTTTTAGGCTACATATGAGATACACCGGGTTATAAAACTGCACACAGGTTGTTTCTCTGGGCTCAAGAAAAGATTGACACTAAACTGTAAATACACTCTAAAATAAAATATCTACTGTTTATGATGTGTATTACATCCTAAAAATATAATAATAATGATAATACTAAGTAAATATTAGTACTCAGTGCTGTCCACTTAGGATGACATCAATAAGGACAGAGGTTAATACCAGTTCTAAATAAATCTAAAGTCACACATAGACTTTATGTATGACCTTATGTACTTACCTTTAAAGTCTTTGAAGTTATGCTTGTTGGCAGAAGTGAACGCCCTCATGGATCCATCACTGAACTCCTTGAAGAGACCCACATCCTCAGCACCAGAAAGCAGCCTCTGCCTGGAGGCTCCCACCAGGAACAGGTTGGGATTCTCCTTCTCCTGAGCCCCAACTCCGGGGCCCAGCTGCTCCACTAGCAGCTCAGCACCTGAGTGAAAATGACAGGGTCAAAAACACTCAATGTAATGTCAAAATATTAAGAAACGAGCAGGAGAACTCTCACCAAGTGCAATACCTCCATTTTGTTGTGGGTCTCTAATCCTACTCAGTAGCCAAGCAATGGCCTCCTCCTTAGTGTCTGAGGCCAGCTCCACCACCACTAGAGGAGTGAATCTGTAGCCACTGCTGTCTACAGAGTCCTGTATCATCGTGTCCTCTGCCAGAGTCCCAAAGCGCCTGGACAAGACACGAGAGAGACAGTAAATCATTACTAGGTTATCATGTACACTTGTTAACTGAGGCAATAATCAAATCAGCCAATGTATAGCTGGAGGTCTGGAAAGTTTAGTTTATGTTCACATCAAAAATAAGTATAGTGTAAAAAAAGGTAACATCAGTCATTTTATGACTATGACATGGTTTTGACATGAGTTTGTGAAACAGATGAACTACTAAACAGTCTTTGTTAAACAGAGTTTCAATCAAAGAGAGAGGTGAAAGTTTACCATAACTCAGATAACCACTCTTTACACCTATAGTCAGAAACATGTACGAATGACACAACAGTAGAGATCACATCAGGTTTCACTTCTGTGTCAACCAAGAACAGAAATGTAAGGCTGCAGACAGAAGACACAAACAGTGGGTAAACTGTTTTCACCACTTTCTAACAGCTTATGGACCAAACATCTAATCGATTGATAATCTAATAATCAACAGAATAAGTATATGGAAAATAATTGTTGATTGCAGCCCTTGATGTAATTATGAAACCCAAAAGAAAGTTTCTAACATATTTCTGAAAATAGAAAACTAAAGAAAGAACTCAGAGAGCGCAAACCCCATCAAACTGCTCAGTTTGAAAATTCAGATGACTATCAAAATCTAATCTTTTCATCCTTGGGCTAACACCTAGAGAACATTTACAGAAAACGTTAACAAAATAATTTCCCTGCTATAAGATATCTGGGGACTCTAGGTGCTGCTGTGTGCTATGATAGCACACAGAGCAAATGAACAAACAGTCTATGGTAGGGAGAGACAGACCTGAGCTGTCATTAGTGCCAAGTCAAAGTAAACACTCTGGATATCTCAGTGACAGGCTTACACAAGGTGTGTCACAGTGTTCCACCCAGGTATGAGCTCCTCACAGGTGTGTACTAGAGAAAGAGTGTTTCCTTTTCATTCCCAGACTAATCATTGATCATTAAACACCACATATGAGGCGTGAATTGATTTACAGTATGTCCATTAACTGTAAGTGCTGTGGAGAATATATGGCAGCCAGTCTACTGACAGAAACAGCTGAGCGACTCACAGACAGAGAGGGAGGAGGAGGGGTGTGTGTGTGTGTGTGTGTGTGTGTGTGTGTGTGTGTGCGTGCGTGCACTTGTGTTCAGTGGGAATGCTCTGGAGGGTGTTTCCACGAGTGTGGGTGCAGGCAGCTCTGTACTCACCCAGGTCTGTGTCTGTCCCAGCTTCGACGCAGGAGCTGGCCCTGCTGTTCTGTGAACAGACAGATCAGTGGGTAAATGACAGGTTTGTGTACTAGTGTAGTGTCTGAAGGCTCCTGCACCCAGTGGACTGCAGTTATGTTCCACGTCACAGGACAGCGCAGCAAACTTAAGCTGCCACACCCACAAATGTCCTGCTACTGATACTGTTCCTGTTAGTAATGCTTTAGCTGTTACTGTTTCTGGTACTTGAACTGTGATTAGGCCTACAAAAATGAAGTGATTATCAATAAATTACAAACTTAAAAGCCAACTACATAATAAATGCTACATAATAAAAAAAACCAAACATTAAAACTGAACGATTTTGGTTTGTGGACGAAACAAGACATTTGAGAACATCATCATTTCCAGGATTGGGAAACAATGATAAACCTTTTTCATAATTTTCTAGTAATCTACATATTAATCGATTATGACAATAATTGTTAATTGCAGCCCTACATACAGTATATATTTATTTTTTGGTGATTTTGCTGTTCCTTATTTGGAATCATGATTTTTCTACTTGCATGTTGAACAGAAAGGACTAGATTTAGCAGTCAACAATTCACCTTAATTCAAGTATTGGAAATTCTATTTATCAGCGTTATCTTCAATCCAGTGTTTTAAAAAGACATTTATCAGTTTCATTTGAAGGCTCACATTTATGCCGTGTCCTGTTTTGAGAGGCTATATTCATTGTGGCCCAGCATTTCATCTTTTTATCTTTCAGCACCAGTGCAGTGAACACAGTTTTTACTTTGCCTGGTTGTATTTATTGTATTAATAGCATTAGCTGCTAAATGTAGTTATTAATTAAATATAACAAAAATCTGCTGTACACAGTTTGTACCAATGCAACTAACAACTATTTTCATGATTGATCAATCTGTAAATAATTTTCTCGAACAATCAAGCAATAGTTTGGCCCATAAAATGTTGATCAGTGTTTTTCAAATCTGAAATGATGATGTTCCCAAATGTCTTGTTTTGTCCACTAACCAAAATAATTTAGTTTTAATGATGTCTTTGAATATTTTCTGGTTTCTTTGCTGCATATAACACTTTTAAGAAGCTGAAAAATCAGAAACCTTTTTTAATTAAAAAATTTAAAATAGTTGATGATTCATTTAGTAATCGATGAATAAAGGAATACTTGTTTCAGCCCTAATATCAACTTAGATAAATGTCAGACTGATTGACATGTGATGTGTAATGGTTATAAATATAATTCGTGAGTTATTTTTTTCAAGGAATGAATCATTCAATGTAGTTTTAGGGTGAAAAGTAGTGGTGAATACCCACTATCAATACTATTGATTTGCAGTACTTTCAGAATTACGAATTGGCACCAATTGATTGTGATAAAAAAAAATATTTTTGTTAAAAGCATAAGAGCTCAACCCTATTATTTATATATTTTATGTACTACTTATAGGTAAACGTGTCACAAAAATATACGTATGCTCAATGATGCAATCTCTGTATTATGAGGTGTCAAAAATTGTGATTTAGAATGACTTTTGACTGGGAATAGATAGAATGTGCTCATAGTTTACCAGTATAGAGTCATGTTTTTGATACAGGGGCTTCGAGTTTTCACAACTGTGCTCATAATTCACATTTTTAAATGTATAAAACGGGTATAAACTGTACTTACCGGAGCTCTGTCCTCTGCTGAGCTACAATGTTTAGATATTCGTCCGAGTGGCTACTTCCGCAATACGCTCCATCTGCCTGTCGCCGATTGCGCTTGTTTTATGTTACAGGTAAGAAAACAAACGACCGACACGAGCGGGGACAGCTGCGTCCCACTTGGACTCATCTGCTAAGCACCGCCTAAGTGAAGTTACCCACCAAGTTTTCCCCAAACAACAAATCAAACGCTCTCCCTCACATTAACGAGACGTCACAGTCTACAGGACACGTGACCGCGAGAAGCGTCAAGTTGTTGAAGTATGGCCGAGCAATCGGTGACAGCGAGTAGAGGGTGAGTCTTCCCTTCAAACCGAGAACGTTATGTCCCCAACGCTAATGTTATTCTTTATGTATCGTTGTTCGGCATCATGAGGACACTGTGTGACTCAGTGTGAAGCAGGAAAACGACTTTACGTTGTTACGATACACGAGCGAACGTAAACAAAGTTGTCAGTAGTCGGACACGAGTCTGGAGTTCAACTAAACACATGTTTTCACTTTTTAATCAGCCAGACAGTTTGATTTAAAGGAGACAGGCGGATTATCATGCAGGGCCGGTCCAAGACTTCGTTGGGCCCTAAGCAAATTTTGATTTTGGGGCCCTTTTAACGTTAATAATAAAGCAGTAAATGACCTGCTGCTTCCGGGGGAATTCTGCAAAGTTGTTGCTGCCGTTATATTTACTTCAGTGTTAAGTGGTTGCAAAATCAGAAGAATTGTCTTGTGTTGATTTTCGCTTCATATTCAAAATGGCACAATAGCAAGAGTTGAATAAGGCAGGAGTGGGTCAGAAATATCATTTGGTGACGTACTGTCGTCCTTCCTCATGCAATATTATCATTAAATGTCAGTAAAATTAAAAAAATATATATACAAATAACAGTAAAACAGCATCTTATTAATTCACAAATGAATGTAAATGCACTGAAGACTATTAAATAAAATAAACCGATACTCCAATAATAAATAAAGAGATTAAACTGTCACAAGACAACAAAATATGTTAAGAACTTTTGTCTGAAAACTGTTTAAAATGTCCAAAAAAAAAAAACCTCACTGTTATTGTCATGCACAAACAATAAAGAGTAAGGTAATGAAATGCTGTAGGTCAGGCACTAAGCAGGGCCAGCTCTGATGTCATCTGTTTACTTCCCGACAAGTCTTTTAAAAATGTTGACATGATGATGATGATGATGGTGACGACTTTCACATACTTTCTGTTTCATTTTAATTCAGGGTTGTTAACAGGATGCTGTCAGCTGTTGGTGTTACCGGTGTGGTCCACAGTCTGTGGGGCTACGTGGATAAAACAATAAAGTAAGACGTCACCTTTACACTCATTAAGCACCTGCTGGAGCCCTTTTTAAAGGGATAGTTCAGGGTTTTTGAACACATCTTTATCATGCTGTCATGTGGTTTTGGCAATATACTTTTGAATACAAAAGAAATCACAAAAGTACTGAGCAACATAGGAGATGTCTTAATCCTATCTTAATGCTTTTTAATTCTCTCGTTCTCTATATTCTTTAAGCCGTGTCCCTTAGTGCAGTGGTAACATGTCTTTTTCACTAGTTCATTAGGGCAAAGCCCATAAATCATTTCCCTGTGTAGGTGGTGTTGGATCCCCAGCTGGCTGCCATCATGGTGCCCCACTTCTCAGAGCCACCTTCAGACTGCAGAGGACATGATGCTCAGATGTAAGGATCAGCCCTAGTCTCTGTCTGTGTGTAGCACAGCTGTTGTGGGAGGAAATAATAACCCCACCAAAGTTTCTTTCTTAACTTTTCCCTCTCATTCCTCTCTTTGTTGTCTTTTCAGGTGTAGAAAGACCGTTCTCTAAACAGCATGTCCCCATTTCCAGTGGTAACCTCCTTTGGACCCTAAGCTTTAGCAGCGACATCGTGAAACACAAAACCCCCATGGTTCTGCTCCATGGGTTCGGAGGTGGTGTGGGTCTTTGGGCTCAGAACCTGGACACTCTCTCTCAGCACCGCCCCGTTTTCACTTTGGACTTGCTGGGCTTTGGTCAGAGCAGCAGACCCTTGTTCTCTATAGACGCCCAAGAAGCTGAGGACCAGTTTGTGGAGTCTATAGAACAATGGAGAGCTAAAGTGGGTTTGGAGTCCATGATACTGCTGGGTCACAACCTTGGAGGATACCTTGCAGTGTCCTATTCCATCAAGTACCCAGGCAGGTGAGTGAAGAATATGATGCTGAAGGAACTAAATGTTTCTTTTATCTTTATTGTTAATGCTGGTGGTTAGTGTGGTAAATAATGTTAACAATATATGAGAGACAAGGTTCATGTGGTTCAGCAAATTAAAGCTGATTTTCTTTTGTCTCTTTGTTGCAGAGTGAAGCACATTGTGCTGGTGGAGCCCTGGGGTTTTCCTGAGCGTCCAGACACAGTAGAAGCTGATCGTCCCATCCCAATGTGGATCAAAGCTCTCGGGGCCATGTTCAGCCCCTTCAACCCTCTGGCTGGCCTGCGCCTGGTGGGACCACTGGGTAAGACCTGAAAACGGACCTTGTAAAAGACTGTGCAAAACAACAAGAGGATTCCTAGGTTGTTGTAGTGGCACAGAGACAAAAAATTGAGCCACAAAAAAGAAATAAATAGAGTAGGTAAAAATAACTGCCATGTGCCATGAGTTATCTATTTTCTTGAAAATGAGAACAAGAACAAGATTTTATTTTGAAGATGATCTGAAACTTGTGATTGAGACCGTTAACTCCCCAGGAATGTGTAGGCTCATTTTCACTAATTTTTTAAATTAACAGAGTCGCCCCCTGGTGGCTAAGTCCAACTTCAGTCCCTTCTTGTCCTCACTTTTAAAACTGTAAGACTATGTCCATTTTTCTATACAGTTGAACGCAGCTTAAAATGAACTAAACATACACAAAATAGAAATACACAAAAAATATAATTTCCCAGGGTCCTGGTGTATGTTAAACCTGCAGACCAACATACATTATACTGAAAATGCAGTGCATGTAGTGTAAGATAAATTAATTTAATTCAATTAATTTAATTATAAAAACTCTAATACATGTGATTTGACCATGACACTGACTGTTTTAAAGCTGACACCCTGTTTTTTCCCCCTGCACTCTAACACCATAATTAACATCCATAATTAATGAAAGTGCTCCTGAACATGTCAGTGTCTCCTCTGTGGCCTCTGCAGGTCCCACGCTTGTCCAAACTCTGAGACCTGACTTCAAGAGGAAGTTCTCCTCCATGTTCACGGACAACACTGTGTCAGATTACATCTACCACCTGAATGTGCAGACACCCAGGTCTGTTTATCGTCATTTCTGTTATTAAAGTGTAACTAAACCTCTAAATCACTTTTTGCCAGCTTAAAACCAGTAGGTAAATATTCACAGTTTAGTGTCAAGTATTGAAATTATTCATTTTGTGAATAAAATCAGTGCCTCCGTGGTCAAACGCCAGCTCCCGCATTTAAATTGTGCCATTGGCTTTGTTATTCCATGCTAGTGTCACTGGTGCATGCTTTTGTCACAGTCTTGTCCAATCACTCACTAGTTTACATGCACAGCTTAGAGTCAGGCAATGGACAACTTGCCGAGTCTGAGTATACATGTGGAAGAGAAATTCAATTAATTGACCGTGTACATCTGACTCCACCTCCATAGGTGGTGTGCTGTGTCGCTCTATAAGCTAGTGCTATTGAATCAGTTTCCTGTTAACCTTTTATGTCTCAAACAAACAGTGAACGGTGATATGGAATATTGAAACTCATTAAAACATAATTTTCTTAATCCCCCTGCCTGTAGAACATACATTAATTTCTGTATGTGGCAGAAGACATTTTACATTTAATCTGACACTGTACAAAAAACAATGAGGTAAATGTTGAAGCTAATCAGTGACAAATCCCAGACTGTGTTTAAAGGAAATCTCATTATCATATACATCAGTGTTTACTAAACTTTATATTGTCATTTTATATTGCAAACAAATAATTTCTATTGTTTGGTAAATAAATCACAACACCATAAAACATAGAATGTGCATATCTTTGGGGAAATTCTGCAAATTTGTTTGGGGACCCCAAATTATATCTCCCATGACCCATCTGTGGGCCCCGCCCCAGTATTTGGGAATGGCTGATGTAAAACATTCAAAAATCATGTCAAATATAATCATATAATCAGATATATTATTTGTGTTTTTGTTTATATATCAAAATGGTGATATTATATGAACAAAGTGGTATTTTAATGGGTTAAGTTACTAAAAGTTGAGCGAATATTTTAGTATTCATGACCAAGTGATGTTGATTAAAAATAATATTAATATGCAGTGACATATTGCAGTTAGACTTAAGCCACTGAACGGCCCATGAAGGTTAAAGCAATGTATTACCTTTTATAAATGTATGTTTTCATTTTGAGTTTTACAAATGTCGCCATCAACATTTGGTCATGTTTTCCATTCCTCTGTATTCTAACAGTGGGGAAACAGCCTTTAAGACGATGACCGTTCCGTATGGCTGGGCAAAGAGGCCGATGCTGCACAGGATGGACCAGCTGGAGCTCGACATCCCCATCACCATCATCTACGGCTCCCGCTCCAGCATCGACAGCTACTCAGGCAGCGCAATCAAGGAGATGAGACCCCGCTCTCATGTGGAGATTATCGTAAGTTCAAGGTGTAGTTTAAGGATATTCTACCATAGTTCATACAAGATTTACCAGATTTTACTCCCTCAGCGGAAATCATGTTTTACATGTGTGTTTCCTGCTGTTCAACAGTGAGGACAAGAAAAAGAACATATATGTATGCATACTGTATGTACCAGTTGAATGTTTGTTCACAATGTTTGTTTTATATTTTAGATTAGACCTTTTCTCTGTTAATGAAGTTGTGTAGCATATTTTGGTTTATCATACATTTTTGTTTACTACATAATTCCTTAGGCGTTCTTTTAAAGTTTTGAAGTCTTCATTCATTCTTATTCTACAGTGTAAAAGAAAATAACAGCAAAGAAATAACAATGAATGAGAACACAGTGTCTAAACCTTTAAATTGCACTGTATCATATTGCACATTTTTTAAATAATTTTACTACTCATATTACCATGTTTGTCTTCACCTTGTGCAGAAACTGTTGTGTCTGCACAGCTGCTCAATTATCTTGATTTTTGATATGTAGATCAATCTGTATTACCACATAAAAAACTTTTTTAATTTAAGTTGTTTTCAAAATTTGAAGAAGAAAAAAAATTAATTCACTCAGTCAGAAAAATGAATGTAGTGTTAAAAATATTTTGTACACAATTTGATGTTTAGAAAAACCTTTGGATCAAATGAATATGTATGTTTTTTGATTAAAAAGTTCTGATTTGTTTTGTAAATGATTTTTCTGTATGTCATACCAATGGACACACTCACACCATCATGGAAGCAACAAACCTGAGACACCATGCTTTTAAGTTCAGACTGTACATTTGCTTTGTACATTTAATTCCCCTCTTCTCACTCGCTCCCTTCTCTCAATCCTCTGTGCAGACGATCCGTGGAGCCGGACACTACGTGTACGCTGACCAGCCCGACGACTTCAACCAGCGAGTTTTGCAAGTGTGTGATAAAGTGGACTGAAGACGAGACGAGCTGTGTTGTTGAACTCTGGACAAAAAAAGGGGAGCACCAGTAAGGCACATACTGTGGAACCACAAGATTCCAATTTAACAAAAGAGAAGCAGGTGATTTGACTTTATACTCACATGTTAGTGCAGAGATGTACTTGCTCTTTAGCGATGTGTTCACAAACATGTGTCATCGTGAGTGCAGGTGTTTGCATACTTGGTTTATACTACATGTGGTATAGGAGTATTCCACTAGGGGGAACGCCACATAATTCAGACTGTGTAGAACAACAGAATGTGTTGGAGGAGGTTACCCTGTGGCTGATTCTGAGACCATGACAGAAATGATTATTGCTGAAGACTGAACTCTTTATGTTACACTGTGAGCAGGTCTTCTTACATGTGTTATGCACTTTTATTCTGCTGTGTATGTATGGAATCCCAGGACAGACAAAATCAAAATACTTCATACTTCTATGCTACCTGAGGGCCACCATGAATTCCCATATTCTTTAGAGTGTGGGGAGTGTGAAGCAAAATGTATTCAGTTGGTTGCAATATGCATTTACAGCACTAGATAACACTAAATCCTACTCGCCTGCAACTAGCAATTATTTTCATAATCGATTGCTGATTATTTTTACTAATAATTGAGTACTTGATTAGTCCGTAAAATGTCACAATATGTTAACTGTTAAATTTTAATGATTTCTTTGTTAATTGGAGCAAAAAAAACAAAAAACAAAAAAACAAAACAGAAAATATTAGCATTTGCGAAGCTGAAAAATCAGAAAGCTTGTTTTAATTATTAAAAAAAACACTCAAATGATTCATCTATTATCAAAATAGTTATGGCACATACTGCCTCTGCACTGCCCCCTATTGTTGGTGTTAATTTTACATGATATAAGTTCGTCATTTCCCGAGGAATAGACGATATGTGTGGAAGCCATGATGCACAATTAACAGCAAGTACATTTCACCCTTCAGTGATTTAGTTGCTTTGAAATGTTTTAAAATGTCACTGATCAGCTCTCCTGCTTTTTAACATTAACCCTATAAATAGGTCTGCACCAACAGACACACACACACACTGGGTGGTGCTGCAGCTTCATGGTTAATTATTTTCAGCATTAGCTGAACAGTATTTTCTCAGAATTTCCCGTTCAAATTGCAGTGAATAAATGAAAAAAGTGGGATTTTGAGCACAAAGATCCAGTCTTCAATACATTACTGTCCATATTTCTTCTACTGTCATTTGTTTGATCCGAATACTTAAAATAATGTGTATATAACTCATAATTATATAGTTAACATTTTGAGTTAATTATATTTGAATGTAATTAAAGAATGTCAGACTGAAAGAGAGTCACTGTATTCAGAGCTCAGTTACACTAACCATGTGTTCCTTGCTTCCTGGGGGTTGTGGTTTTTGTTCCATATGATTCCAAACAGACAGGAAATATTGTCATCAGTATAAAGTTCCACTTGCATCAGCACTGGGAAGCAGCTATCAATGAATGTGTCGTGGTTGGTAACATTTTCTTCTGCTGCATCTCTGCTTTGTCATTGTTCAGATCTGGTTTCCCGGAACACAAACAACAAATTCATGTCTGCAAGATGTGAGTTGTGTTTTCCTGTAGCCTGTCATAGTGTGTCAGTACAGAGGAACAATCGATTTTTCTTAGTCGACACAGAGAAACAGGATTTTTACTGTGTCTCATAAGCCACTTGCTCAGCAGCGATTATGTACGTGTACAAACCTCCTTTATACGTCCCTGCTCTCCTATTTATATATACAAATAAATGTTTGTTAATGTAATGATCATATGTAAATTATCTAACTTGTGTGTGCATGGTGTTGAATTTGGCTGGAAGAAGTGACTAATGAATCGATATTTTCCTCCATCTTCCCTCATCATTCTGCAGCTTCCATCCCTCTGCCAGTGAGAAATGATTCTTAAGATTTTGTTTTTAACGAAGGGACTCTGTAGTTTCTAAACATGACCACTAAGGGGCACTCATGTGCAGACAAGCCCCGTGGAAATGTCAAGTCTTACCTTCTTTTTTTTTTTTTTGCATACTTCCACCTTTTTATTTTGTTTTAAAGGACAGCAGATGGAAACCAACAAGCATCCCGAGGGTTTTTTTTAATTGGCACTAAAGATTGCAAGGACTGTGAACACACACTCACAGAGAAATAGAGTGAGAGAGAGAGAGAAAGGAAGAGAGAGAGAGAGAGAGAGCATTTAAGGTGACTGTGCAGTGTCTCCATCATTTCCATCCTCAGATCCGGATTCAATAATAATACATACATACATATTGATCGTAAAAGACTTCCTGTCTGTTTTTATTCCACCTCTTTAATAGACAATGGGGAAATGTGCAAGATCACGTGAAAGTATTTCCAATTCATAGAGAAGCAATCGAAGCACTTTCAGGCCCACTCAGTTATTTTGGGAACAATTTAAGGTAACTTACCTTGAAGGACAATCATAAGGAATATACCATCATACAAGGTATGAGAGAGATGGAGAGAGAGAGAGAGATAGATAGATAGATAGATAGATAGATAGATAGATAGATAGATAGAATCTAAGCACAAATCTAAAACAATATCTAAAATCTTACATAAATAAAGATGTCTATAACTCGAGGGCTCTGTATCACTGTCTTCACAGCAGGGACTGATAGTTTTCTGATAGGGTTGCCCAAGGATGCCAACGTGGAAGTTTTCTGATAGGGTTGCCCAAGGATGCCAACGTGGAAGTAAAAAATATGTTTAACGGCCGCCGGGCGGTTCTGTATGGTCTTGGTATGCAGTCGTGGTCCATTCTGAGAAGAATGTGGAGCAAAGAGACTCTCACGCTGTCCAAACTTGCAAGCATGTTTTTATTGTTGCAATGTTTCATTCCTTCCCAGACCTTCATCAGACAAACACTGTTTGGACGGTGTCTGAGAGTTGTTTTTCTCTTTATGCACCTGCGTTTAGATGTGGAGGTGGTAGGTTTTTAGCATTTTGAAACATGCCATTGCATTGGTGTTTGAAAACCATACTTTTGTATGGTTTTGTATTTGACAGTTTGTCAGATGATGAGCTCCACATCATCAGCATTAATTGGTTATCAAGGAATTAGTTCACTCACACCTCTGGTTACGTACTGTTAATGGAACCATCCGTCCTGATTGATTGATCTTACAGCCGGTACCTGGCTGAAGTGCAGTGCCATAAGGCAATTTGTGTTTCTCATGAGATGTTGGGTCGGCTGCCCTGATCTTACAAGGCTGGTTTTCCACCTAAAGACAGTAGGGGGAGTGGACACAGCCCACAGTCTCCCCGCAACAGGACATTTAACCATCACAATGACTCCCAAAGCTCTTAAATTAGGGTAGAAATGCTGAATAGTTCTGCTTTAATCAGACTCTACAGACTTGACTCACTCCAGCGACTGAGGAAGGAACTGATGAATCAAGTGGAGGTGGAGATTTCACATTTCCAGTCATAATGAAATCAAACTGAAGATGCATCATCATCATCATCAGAGAAGCAGGTCCAAATGAAGGTCACCTGTTCTCTGAGGTGATGAGGATATAAACAGTGAGTGTTCAAATACTGGCACCATTGGACACATGTTGGTGAATCGAGGGGTGTGGCCAGGGGGGGGGCACAGGCTGAAATCTGATTGGCCCCTGAAGTGAAGTGCCACTGTCTTGTTACTGTCTGTACACTATAAATGTGTTAAAATAAACTAGAGAAAGCACTTAGAGAGCATAAACCTCCACCAGTTTCCTGCTCAGTTTCCCATAGTGTTAACACATTCCACCAATTTTCAAGGTTAACACTTATTTCAAATGATCCCTAAACTAAATAATCTCCAATACCAGTACCTCAAAAAGTAAATTAAAAAACAAAGCTTAAAGTACACAACAGAGTGCATATGCTTGGCCTGTCTGTTTTAAAAATGTGGAGAGAGAACACTCATTTAGAATTTGCTTATTCTGCTGTGTCATGTCTGCTCGTTTTTCCAGCAAATCACTATCAGACAGCTTTTGTAAACAGCAGATCTGAGCCACAGTCTGTCCAGCTCTGCTCTGCTGTGACTCACTGCACAAACCGCTTGACCACAGCCCTTTGTCGTTTTGGTCGGTGTTTCAGAATTAATACATTTTAATAAATTGTAGAACTAAAGATCACAGGGACATATTTTATATTTTTAACGGTGTGAAGTCTAAGCATATGTTTGTTTGTTTGTTTTTTAACGTGTCTGAGTTCCAGATGTAAATCAGTGGCACTTTTTTACGTCAGTACATGCATCTGCTTCTAAATATACTTGTCTGTAACAATGAGTGGAGCGGTGATTGTGTCTAGTGCTGATATGAGTGAGCGGAGGAGGAGGAAGAAGACGAAGAAAAAGAACCAGAGGGCGATAGAAGAGGAGGCAGAGGAGAAAGACCTTTATTGTGGAGTACAGACCCGGCCAGACCAGGCTCATCTTGTCTGGGTTGCTAGGAAACCGACAAGGTGCCTGATCTAATTTATTAAATTCAGGCTCTTGCCTATATCTTTCTGTGTCTGTCTCACTCGCTCACTTTGCCTTCACTGCTGCTTTCCTTATCTGTCCCTATCTTTTTCACCCTCTAAGGCGCTTATCGCTCTCTCCCCCCCCCCCCCCCCCCCCCGATGCCCCCCCGCCCGCCTCACTCTTTTCCTCCCCCCCACACTCTTTCAGATACTCCCCTGCTGCCTATATGCATGTATGCATCTCTCTCTCTTTCCCATCCTCCCTACATCTCAGAACTCAGACAGTGTATCCTCTCCAGCTGTTCACCAGTGCCACCTCCATATCTTTCACACCGATCTGTGAATACAACCCTCAGGCAGGCCAGACCTTCTGTGACTTACCAAGCACACAGAACACAAGCATGTAAAAGCACACACACACTGATTCCCATGACTTCAGGGGACAGTGCATTGACTTAGATTAATTTCTCCAAGACTTACTCTAACCTTAAGCATAAGTACTAGTGCATTAAGCCTAATCTTAACTTAACTCTAACCTTAGCCTAACTTTATGTCATGTCTTCACCTTAAAATATAGCTATTTACATTATAGGAACTTGATTTTTGTCCCCGTAAGAAAGACAAGTCCCCATAAAAAGTGACTGTGTAAACAGAGTTAGGTCCCCATAACATAAGAAGGAATACCAGGCACACACACACACACACATACACACACACAATCATTCTTGTCTTTTTAATAATTGTGTGCTGATTGCATTTTTCCGGACCTTTACCCTGATGTTAAAGTGATATTAATGTTTGGTGTTTTAACAGAAATTATTATTATTTTTATTAATCCTTTATCTGAAAATGAGCTCTGTCAAACAATACTATCAGTCACAACTGAGGGAGTGTTTGTGTGTATATGGTGGGCGCAAGAAACATTTTACTGGCAAACTTTTCACATTTATACTACATTGCTCGCATCCAATTTTTCCACTTGATGTGACTCAGATCTGACTTTTTTTTTGGTGCAGACATCTGATCAGCAGTTCTGATTTTTATATCAGACTTGTGTCACTGCACTTCCCTTCGGTCCTAGGTTTGGATATAAATCCAATATGTGTCCATGTGTTGATGTGTTGACTGTCCTTGTCACTGACCTGCACCAGCAGCGCAGCAGTGGAGGAAAGTGTGCTGTCACAGAGGACAGTCATGTTTACATGGAAGTCAGATGAAATAGACTCAAATCTGATGTTTATTGAGCTGGAATCGAACACTCTGGCTTGTGACGTGAGTCTGGATTCATTTATGTTAATGTTGCTCTATTTTTGCCCAAATTGTTTAACCTCCTTGATACAGATGGATTGTAAATAATGATGTCATACTTTTAATAATAGGAAATGTACATTTTTTTACTACATTTATCTGTGTTTTTATTTATTGTATTTATTTATATACCTATTTTTTTTGCAGCAATCCTTAAGCAAAAGCCCCCTTCCAGCCTTGCTAAATTTTATCAGTAAACCAGACTTGTGAAAGCACTCCAATAAAGTCATGGTTCTCAAACTGTGGTACGTGTACCATCAGTGATACACAAGCTTCCTCTGGTGGTACTTGGAGGAAAATCAGAAATACTGTTCTACTGTATATACCAGGGTATGTGATCAGATTGGAGGTTAGAATTTTTACCGGAATGCTTAGAAAATGAAATAAATAACAAAACAAATAATAAATTAAATAATAATTAGGGATAAATATCAGTCTAATTTCACTATACCAATGTCTGAAGTATAAGTGAAGAAGAGGAGAATGATGAGAGAGCAAATGTTCTTATTGGGAATAAATCTGCCTCCTGTGAAAAGTCAGTATCTGACTGCTCGGCCTATTTACAGCACTGTATTTTAACATAGGTGATAATGGTGTTTCTTCGAGAGCTCAATATTTTCTCAGGTGGTACTTGGTATAAAAAGTTGGAGAACCACTGCAGTAAAGCATATTTACTGTATATCACACAGTAAAATAGTTACAATCTTTGAGGGAGATTAGGCTGCAGCTGCCCACAGCCCCTCTGATCCTTCACAGAGAGCCGGATTGCACATTATACTTGAAATTTACAATCATTAAATGTAAAATATTTATGAAGTATCACTGAAGTCAGCCACAGTCGCATGAGTCCTTAAAAAGCTGCCGAGAAACCTGTTACCTCTCATCACCGTCACCATCAAGGGTACAGTCAGTCGTGACATAAGCACAATAATGAGATCAGTGGCGCAGCTGCATGCACTTACGCTTCAGTCATCATTTCGTCAGGCACAGTGACATGGCAAACTGAGAGGAAGCACTTTAAACGGAGGCACCGTTTACCTACTTGTAGCCCCATATGAGATGTCAACCTTCGCCCACAAAGAACTAAGAATGAAAGGCCCTAAAAACGCTTGTTAAACCCGGATATTTGAGCTGCTGCCTCTTCAATTTTATGCTACTATGGCTTGACTCAGTTGGGGAATCATCACTGGCCTTAGGTGTATGTATGACAGAATGAGAGGCTGATGAAAAAGAGAAATAATACCCACCCACTGTTGTGATGCCCCTGGGGAACAAGAGGCTTGAACAAAATTTGAATAAGAAGATGTAGTAGCTGGTGTAGGTGTGATTGTGATCTCTCTCTCTCTCTCTGTGTGTGTGTGTGTGTGAGATTCTTCTACAGATTCTTTGGGAGGACAATCATGCGTCCCCTTGCCCTTCACCATAATATCACAACTAAAGGTTCTAAACCTAACACTTAACCTAACCCTTACCTAAACCCAGATCTAACCCTGAAAATAATTCTAACCCTAACACTCAAAACGCCCTTTAAAGTTATGAGCAACGGTCAAAATGTCCCCACAAGATAGGTTTGAATCAATATATGTCCTCCCAGTCTACAGAATGTTTTCCTTATGTTGTGGGGACCTAAGCCTGTTCACACAGTCACATTATGGGGACTTGTCTTCCTTATGGGGACAAAAATCAAGTCCCCATATTATAAATTACTAAATTTTAAGGTGACATGTTTTAAAAGTGAGGCTTAGGTTAACATTAACAATGCAGTGTCCTCTGAAGTCATGGAAACTAGTGTGTGTGTGGGTGTGCGTGTGTGTGCTTATGCTATTTTTCATGTGCATGTTTGTGACTGGAGAAGTGAGCAATCTATTTCTGTGAAATATCATCATGAATATCCTAATGAAATATTGTGCGATAATTTTGTGCTCATATTGCCAAACCTGCTACTTTTAAATTGTTGTTCCCGCTTATTTCCTCTAGACTGGCCACCTCTTGACCAGACTAGATTTTCACTGGCCCTCAAGGTCACCCCTTTCATAGACTCTTGAAAACTACCCTTTTCTAGAATATTTGTTTACTCACTTATTTTCTACCGCTTTATCCTCCACAGGAGGGCTGCGAAGGGCGCTGGCGCGAAAAGGATGTGTGTTTAATGTGATTTAAATGTCAAACATGTAAGAATGAAAGACATCTGGTGGTGAGACTGCAGACTGCGACAAATGTTCTTTTCCCAACAGGGAACTACAGTATGGTGGCCTTTGCGTACCAACAAGAATATTGACACTCATCTCAACTCTCTCTACCGTCTCTTCCTTCCTTTGTGTTGGTTTATGCATCAAATATACAGTATGTGGGCAGAACCATTCTTCTTACCTTGTCTAGTAAGCTTCTACATCAAAATGTGTAAACATGTCCATTCAGGCTGTCATAGAAAATAAGAAAACAAAAATAATTTTATTTTAAAGTGATTTTATACAAATAAAAACATAACTTTACGTAGAATATTACATTTTCCACCAACAAACCATTTTAAATGCTATATATTATAAATTAGCTGATGCTGTTTTTTATGTCCGTTGCACAGCAGAGCATGAGTTTACCCACATGACTGTAGAGTTACTCTGTGTTTAGTGGGAAGGAGCTGTTTGATTGGAAAATAATCTCTATCATCTGTTTTCTCAACATCTATTTCATCAAGATAAGTTCTCTTATGTTTCCTTATTCCTTAGAAAATGAGAATTTTATGGTATATATTTATTTGACCAAAATAATCCTGATTATATTGGTAAATTGTAGGTTTTTCAGTAGTGAAATACAGTAGCTGTGAGTTACTAGACATTTATTCTGTTTGGACCTTTTCTTGTTTATTTTCTTGACCTTGGGTTTTTAGTTCTTTTCCTGTTTTCTTGTTTTATTTTGTACTATTTCCTGGAGTGTGTAGCTTATTAAGTTTGACTTCCTTGTCCTGTCTTCCCTGTTGATTGTCTGCCCTGCCCTAATGTGAGTCACTTGTGTCCTATTTGTCTCACCTGTCTCTCATTATCCCCACTTCTCTATAGTGTATTTAGTCTCTGTGTTCCCCAGTGTCTGTTTTCTGTTCGAGTTCTTTCTTTTGTCTTTTCCTCCTGCTTTTATTTTGCCACATTGTGTTTTTGTTTTATTAAAGACTTTTTGTTTGCTTTCAATCTGCATTTGGGTCTTCAATTTTTTGTAACCACTGTGACATTACTGTACTGTCTGATTCACAAGTATATTCCTAATTTTTAATTTTGATTTTTAAGAATTAAATTTTTAATCTAATAATCTATGTTTTTTCTTTTGCTACAACTGCAACAAAAATGTAGAAACAAACACAGCAGTGGGTTGTAGCTGGAAACGGGGTTGTATTTGTGTTGAGATTGAAAAAGAGCGAAGCTGAAATTGTTTAGAGGGTGTATGTGTGTGAGAAATACCCACAAAGGTCACTCTGTAGTCCAGACACAGCTTCACCCGGTGAATGTCTGCTCGAGCCCTCGTGATAACACAGCTGTAAAAGCTGCATAAGGTTCACAGCGAGAAAGTGTCCGGTCTCATTTATGCTGAAACCAGGTTTCAACCCTCACATGAAATTTAAAGACATTTTCCATCTGTTGTCAAGGATTCTGACATGTGAACATCAACCTCCACAACATGTCCAGAGCCAGTCCTCTAGAGTTGATGTCTTAAATGGCAGTTTGTATTTTTGTTGCCTCCTTGTCTGTCTGAGTAATAACTTATGCTGGTGCCTCTGCTTGATGTAGCCTAGATCAGTGGCTCCTAACCTTTTTCACCGGAAGAATAAAGTGAAGAACTACTGTATTATGTAAGTGAATATTTGCATATAAAAACATTTATATGCAGAAATAAAGAGCAGTTGGTGGTTTTTGCTCCTATTCTGTGGATAAAAACTGTCCTGTACTTCCATGAAGTCAAAACCAAGGTGACTCTTTAGATATTGCCTTGTTTTCTTTTTTGATTAACAGTAGCTTTATTGAAGCATATACAGTATATATGATTCAAGGGTCCATAAAGGGTTAGTTTCTTTATCTACACATAGATATCATATTGTATCACAAATACCTTTTAAAGTATTATTATAAAAAAAACATTTTTCTTTGTTTCATATCAAAAATGGTGATTAAATTTTAAGATTATTGTACGTATATTGTCACACCCGAGTGAACAGTTGTTTTTCTCCCAAAGACACTAAGTCTTTTTAAGACACTAATCCCAGGTCATTTCAGTTTGACCTCTGATTTCGAGTGTCACAATCCAAGTTCTCATTCTGCTTGCCAATGGGGAGCCCAGACCAATGAATAATATATGAATTAATAGCTTAATTATCCTGAATAACATTAATAAATTGTTACTTTAACTGTTAGTTAATGCTCATAAAAGCATTAAGCAATGATGAGTGAACCACCGTCTCTGCTATATTTGTAATTGTTTCCATTCAAGTCCTTGTCTCCTTCAGTCTTGCCCTTTTTAAAAGCTTCTGAAGGTGCTGAAGATGTCGAACAACGTCCGGTTTGTCTCATTGTAATTCCTCATCACCAGCAGTACTACTGACATTTAAACAGAACTGTCTTATTACTGACCACACACAAACAAAAAATACAAAAACATGAACATGTCTTGTCCTAAGCCTGGGAGTTTGTGCCCAGTCTCTGCATGAACCCACGGAGTGAAAGAGCAGCATGTTTTAGCCACACCGTCGCTTCGTATCATGTTTCATGTATTTCATGCAGATAGAAAATAGTCACAGTGTTATTTTCATTTCTGTATGTATCCTTTTTCACCATCTCTGCAACAAACCACAAATATTTTACATCTTATTTAAAATTGTTGCAATTATGTTTTTTTAATTGTGACTTGATGACTTACTTTGACTGTATTTTAAGTTCATTGCTCCTGGAGAACTGCAAACAGCTCAAATAATGTAAAATATAGATTTCTACCAGGCAGTATACAAAGACATTCTTTTACCATTGAATTATATGCTTGAGCCGCAATGAAAAGTGCAATATGTCCATCCATCTGGGGATGGGGAAAGAACTGTGGAATAATCTAAACAGTGAATGTTGGATGAAGGATTTTAAAAACTAAATGTGTCAGGAATTGCAATTTAGATGAATGTTTTTGAGTATATTGTATATGTCTACAAATGTACTATATTACCTCCACCTCCAATATGAATATTGGAGGTAGACATAGAATTAAATTAGTCTAAAGCAAAGACTTCTTACTCCTTTCTTACTTTTTTTTTGGAGATGATTTGTATGTAACACTTGGTAAATTTGATACAAACTAAATATTTCCAACAAATAGTTCACATGATAACACATGATGGAGGCAGAAATTGCTTAACAAGTCCATGTGCTGGAATGTAAAACTGCAGATTTTCTCAGTGGGTTTTGGTGTAGGGGAAGAGAGTGGTTTCCAAACTTCAGTTCGAAGCTGTAAAAGATTGTCTAGTAGTGAGAAGAATGGGCAAACATATTCTTCATATAATATAGACTTAGGCAGGCATAGATTTTATAGGTCAAGCCATTTATTAAGTGTCTAATCCCTCTAATACTATCCCTATGTACATTTGTTTGAAGTCTACTTTGTGCAAGAAAGGAGGAAAACTATACTTGGTGGGATTTTACAGTTTGAAAAACACTCTAGATGTCTTATGCCGGGATCAGGCGACACAAATTCAGGTCAATTTTTCAAGAGATTTGATCATGACAGACACATTGGGAACATTGAACATTGTAGGGTAACATAACTGAAGAAGAGAGATTGGGCATCTGAGACATTCCGCGACATCCCGACAATGCTACCATGATGTTTTTTCTATTTTCCTGCTTCGTCTGACATCTCCTACGACGCACTCCTGTTGACCAATAGGATAACAGAGTGCTCTGTCACATTAGGTGGAATAGTTACACTGAAAAACATTGTATTGAGCTTTGTACCCCAGTACCTCTGCCTCTTTGACGTCTCCTTAGGGGTTGACCTTGACAAGGTCAACTTTACCCACAACGCTTTGGCAGCCATGATTGACAACTCCTTGCCCCGCCTCCCCGATCACCTACTATGAACTTGTACGGTGTTGTAGCGATCATGGCTCGGGCTCATACTTGTAGTGTTGACACGGCAAGAGTCTGTGCCACTGTGATTGATAATCTGACATTGTGACCATTGAGAAAGACAAAAATATTGTGTAGTCTAATCCCGGCATTATAAATCCTGCACAAAACAAAATCTATGTTTTAAACTAGGGTCCCCCATTCACTGTCCTTTTTCATTATTTCTTTTCCCTCCACCCCTTACCCTTCACATCTTTTCTTTCCTCTCTGAAAAGCATCGGTGGAAAAATACTGTTTGTTGCCCGGCGGACATTCTTGTGCCTCTCACCCCAAAGGACTGCTGGTCCTATTGTGTACACACACACACACTCACACAGGTACATATCCTGTCTATGGCTGGCCTCAGCTGCTGTGACATGGCACAGAGAAAATGAAAGCAAAGGAAGGAGAGAGAGATGAATAGAAGAAAAGGAGGAGAGCTGGAAAGACTGCAAAGTGCCAGGAGCATAAAGAATGAATTGAAACGATGAGGATGGCAGTTGAGGGAAACAGATGGATGTAAATCTGAGGAGAATAAATCGAATGGGGGGGGGGCATTGAAAAGAGGCAGCGATAGATGTGTGCAGGAGACAGAGAAAGAGAAAGGGATCACGCATTCCAAAATCAATGTGAAGCTGGCTGTGTCAAGTTATGTGCAACCGGAGCGAAAAACAGAAATACACTCCTAAAAATACTCTGTGGCTGCCGGGGGGGGGGGGGGGGCAGAAAACAAAGGGGGGGGGAGGGGGGGGGGGAGCAGCAAACAAAGTGGGAGGGAAAAAAAAATCCATAAAACATGATGTTGATGATATTGTATAGGCAGGATGTTGTATAGTCGCCTGATCCAGTGTATGCCATGCAGGCGAGGAAGCTCCCACGGCGACACCCCTCCATACCCACAGGTCTCCATGGTGATATCACCACAGCAGGGACAACGCTGACGCTGACACACACCTGCTCACAGCATGTCTGTCTGCCAGTCTGGAATTGCTCAGGTGAGGCACACTAAGAGCTCCCCCCCTGAGTGGGTTGCCATAGCAACCAGGGGAGTCCCAGCTGAAAGCATGGGATTGTTGGCTGGTGACAGGGAAACAGGTAGGTGTTGAAAGAGGAACGGAGGTAAAGGAGACGGCAGACAGAGAGAGAGAAGGTTTTTACTACATCCTAGATAGTTTGTTCGTTCCATGGTTCACAAACCGTGGTACGTGCACGACCAGTGGTACACAAGCTTCTTCTGGTGGAAATACTGTTTTACTGTATATATGATCGGAGTGAAGCTGAGGAATTTTGTACAGAGTACATGGAAAATGGAAAATGCACATGTAGTCACATCCTAAAGAAGGTAAAGAGGGATCCCTCCTCCAGGATGGGCAGATTAAAGTGTATATATGACTAAAAATGTTTTCTGTGCGTCTGTGCATTGTGTGTGTAAAGAACAGATAAAACACAATTAGGATAAAAAAATTATGGTATGTGCTGTTTTACTGTATACAATCTAGCGATGTTTGAATTCTTGAATTTTGCTGGTGATCTGGATCTGTATTCTGACTGATATTCAAAATAAAAAAACAAACAAATAAACAACCAGTTGTTAAGATTGACACTGTTGGACACTGTTGGTTTAGTTTACCTTAACATGTAAATTGATGATCTCTATCTATTCCCCTAATTCAGATACTCTTTAATCAACTTAACAGTATTTTTGCAATAACAATTTATCAGGTGTTAGTTTGTAAAACCAAAGTGAAAGGTGTTTGGAATGATGAACTCACAGAGATTCTGAGCTGAGTCTGCAGCTCCACTCAGCTTTGCAGAGCTTTATAGTGACTCTCAGCTAATTGATTGTCTGTCCAGTGCACAGCTACTCAGTCCTGGTTCAATCTCTCTCTCCTCCCACTGTACTGAGCTCAGCCGCAGTGGGAAGAAACACATAAAGAGGGATATGCTTAACACATAACCCACAAACTTTAATTGATAAAGTTGAAACTATTAGCAATAAAATATGTAAAAAAATGTGAAATATTCATTATGTAAAAACACTATGTGTATTGTTAAATGCTTTGCTGAGCAGAGTACCTACATGAGCCAGAACATTTTCTCTCACAATCCATAGAAATATGTATTTCTATTTAAGGTAATTAATTTTTTTCATCTTGGAACAAAAATGTTTCACCTTTTTTTTAATTTTAATAATGTTGTATACTTTATCTTTCTGTGCAATAACTTCTGATAACTTAGACAGTTATAGAAAACTACCACAAATCTCATAGTACATATATCTACTAACGCCTTTATTATGTTATATTATATCCGTCTGTATTTATATAGTGCTTTTCTACTCTTGATGACCACTCAAAACTGCTTTACACTGCAGTTTTGCCATTTACCCATACATAGTGAGTTTTCTATCAGTTTTCTATGTGGGGTCTAAATGTTTTGCCCAGGGACACATCGGTATCTAGACTTGTAGAGCAGGGAATTAAACCCACAACCTTACATTTGAAAGACAACTCGCTCTACCACTGACCTGGCGTCGCTCAGGAATAATATTATATTATATATACACACACACACACATGTTCACAAAGCTATTCTTTTAAGGACTCATTCATTCATTTGAACAGCCTGCACAAAGCATTATTATTTAACCAGAGGTTCGGCTTCATTAGGAACAGGTTTTGGTCTCCATGAGGACTACTAGTCCTGACAATGTTGATCCCACACTTATTCCTGACATCATCAACCTAGTTTTTATCAGTGTGTTGTTATTGTTTTCATTGATAAAACCTACTTTGAAGCTACACACTTGTAAATTGGGTCATCGAGATGCAATGACGTTCATTATCAAGACATAAACAAACCAAATAATTTGACCAAATGGGAAAATAAAGACTCAGGTAGAAGTCTTACTCTTTTATGGCCAGAGGTGAGTGTAATCTTTGAAGTCAGGATCAGACTTGATCATGATTCTCCTGATGGAGGGAGACGAGAGGATGTGCTGACGACATCCACTGTAACACAGACCAGCCATCCCAGGCCTCACCAACCCCCGCTGCCTCTACAGCAATACAATTTTTAACAAAAAATAAAAAAGTAGGTGTATTATCAGAACAATGCAGAACTCTGTGTTGATGTAGTGATATTCTAGGTGAACTAGTAGGAGCACGCTGAACATTAACGACTAAACTTTACAAACCAATTGACAACTTTTGTTGCACAATATTTTTTTTAAGGTTTTTTAAAATTAAAATGTTAACAAGCAACAAACAAAACAACAGCATTGACAATTAATTCAAATTCTCTTAAATGATAACCGTTATAATTATTTTCTCATTTATTCAAGTACTTCTTTGGTCTATTAAATCAGAAAATGTTGAAAAATGTTGATCAGTGTTTACCAAACCTGGAAATGATGTTCCACAAACCAAAATGATTCAGTATTAATGATTTCTTTGTTATATTAAGAAAAAAAAAAAAAAAAACAGATAACGAGGGTGAAAAATCTGAAAACTTGTTCAAAAAACATTAAAACTGATTAATTTGATTATCAGAATTAAAGCAAGCAACACTTTCTGAGTGCTTTCAAAAATCATGGCGGACATACTGAAAATGCATCTCATCAGCGATCTCTTTAATCAGCAAAACCAATCAGTAATGTTCCCCATTAAAATGACGACTTACATTCAAACTGCCACAAAGTCCGCTGGTGTTTCTGGTCAAGCATATACTGTATATAATAACTTCTTTAATGGTCACTTTGTTCGTTGATGCCTGCAACTTGGTACTCGGCACTGCCCTCTAGAGGAAGTATTACGTAAACATCCATACTAGCGCAAAAGATGTGAGGTATGTAGGGTGGTAACGGATAACGGACAAAAATTGCAGTATCAAAGTAGAGAAGCTCGATATCACCCTTTTCCACCAGGAAACGGCACAGTTTTAACATTATCTGCTTCCCTGTTGATGGTGTGTGTGTGTGTGTGTGAGGGTGTGGTGGTGGTGGTGGTGGTGGGTAACATTATACTCATTACAGTAGACCACACTACACCACTGGATAATGGGAATGCATCAGTGTGTGCCTATCACGTATAGGCAGTGTGTGCACGTACTGCATTTTTCTCTTTCTCTCTTGCCCCGTTTGTGTGTGTGTGTGTGTGCGTGCGTGTGCGTGCGTGGGCGTGCGTGCGTGCGTGTGTGTGCTCCTGCCAGGCCTGCACTAATAGTCTTAATGCTTCCTGAGAAGTTGCCCAGAGCTGCATTAGCCTTTGGATGGGCCATTGATTTGACGAAAAGAACCTCAACTCCCCACTCTCCCCATCCCAGCACACACACAAAAAAATAAAAAATAAATAATATATATATATATATTTATATACGTATATATATATATATATTTGTACCGCAGACACACACACACACCAACCCTTCAGCCCTTCAAGCTCTATATGGTCAAGGCTTCCTGTCTTGCGCCCACGGGGTTATCTCCCCAATGCAATTAAGATGCTTTAAAAGTGCATTTTCAGGAAGAAGAGGCATGAGGCTAATGAGGGAGAGTGCTGGCTGGACAGCTCTGCTGCTGAGTGCAATGCAAAGCCACCGTTACCCACCACGAGCCCAGCCAGACGCTGAGATAGATGGACACACCCAAACTAAGAGTACAGCAAAAGGAGGGGGGAAGGAAATGGATGCTGGAAGATGTGTGTGTTTGTGTAATATAAGCCGTGGCTGGTTGGTGGAGAGGTCTTATAGTGCAATAATAATTAAAGGAGAATGGGTTTTTACTATCGTCCTTTTCCTGTTATGCCAAGATCAGCGTTTGTGTGCTGATCAATATGCGAGTCTGTCACCCTCAGTGTCTGAACCCAGTCCACTAACCTGCTGATAGAGTTTCTCTTACTATTGTGGTATTATAATATATTTTTTCCAAAAAACTTTACTGGTTCCTCAATCATCAAAACAAAATACAAATTGTATGATACGGTATTATCACAACATTAAGTCATGATACAATGTTATCAGGATATTGCAAAAATACAAAATCCTATATTGCGATGTACTCATACAACAGCTCTAGTGAGAGTTCTCACTTGGCACCATCTAGTGGACTGAAACATCCGTTGATGTTTTTATGCTATTCCCCATTAAGTTTAATGCTTATTTGTAACATCAGTCAAAAAATTATCGATACATAGTGTCACAAAAAGCGATATAATACCACCAGGGAAAATATCGCGATATTTCACTTTATTGATCCGCCCACCCCCACCCCCACCCCCATAATGTATTATTCCTTGTATCATTGTGTCATATCAAGAAATTGGTTGTATCCTAGCTGTTTCTGCTATTCGCAATCCACTGCAATTAATGCAATGGCATAAGTGATTTATGACCATTTAACACATATGTATGTACAAAGACTGGCCAAACCCAAGAAATAACTGACATACTGTATACATTTTAATAACATTGATATATGACCAAAACCAGCATAACATGATGCACGCTCATGTTTAACATCATATTGAACAGTATATTTATTTTCTTGCAAATCTTTTATTTGACTTTGTGGTGCAAAAGACATTGCATTGACAAAGAGCAGCAGTAAGGATCAAATATATTATTATTATTATTCAGTACTACTACAAACAATGCTAATAATATTATTAATTGACTCAATCCCGCCAGTGGAAACATTAGAAACTCAGTGCTTTACCTTGCATTTTGAAAATTTGTTGCATCTTGAGGATAATTTAAAAAAATCCTGAATCAATGGGAGCCAGTGAAGCTTGATGACACATTAAAGCTAAGTGTGTAACTTCATTTGACAATGGTTTGAATGTAACAGTGATTAGTTTTTAATGAAAAGTTTCTCACTACTGCTTTAAAGGTCACATAGAACGGTCTTTTTGAAACAAAAATTGAGATTACTGATGTCTACTTAGATAAACTAAATAATATTTATGCTTAAAACCTCATAATCTCTTCAGATTAAGCCAGTTTATTGCTGCTCTCTGCCAGCCTCTGAACAGGCACTCTGTTTCTGAGCTAATGCCCGCCCCCCAGAACACTGAGTCTCTTGTGATTGGCCAGCTACCAGCTGACTGACTGCTCCACGGTGCTTCTTCTTCTTCTTCTTCAGGTTGAATGTTCACTCCCATGACCGGGAGTAGCTGTTGATGGAGGGTTCGTTGCACGGCAAATGTGCTAGTTAAATAACTAAACTTGACTTTTTTTGCTCGAGCGCAGGTAAAAAACAGAGAAGCCCTTCTTTCTCAGAAGTGGCTGAAGTGTTTATTGTGACACTTTAGTGATGTTTAGATACGGGAAGGACACGGGGACACACCAAAAAACTTCAGAAATTTGATTTTCCAGTGAATGTCCTCTTTAAAGGGAGTCAGAAAGAAACCCAGTTGTTGGTTGTTGGCCTCATCCTTAATTCCACTGAGCAATTATTACATTTACTGTAGAACTAATTTAACTCATCAACCAATGATTGATCTCTTGTGAATGCCGAGGAATCATCTCAAGTGGAGTTTACATAAAAAACAGTTTTGGTTTATGTCTGTCGTAATGAGTGTTTGCAGGTTGCAGCGGGCCCTGTAAAGTGGAATGTCTGCTGCTGCTCTACATTAAGCCATTTCCCTGTCCAAATGATTTAGACCTATTAGGGTTAATGGGCTAATTACTGTGGCTGTGGCAGCTCTCTCACTGCGTGTTATGCAATATCTGGGAGGATACAGACAATTGGGTTTCAGCAGACACAGAGAGAGTCTCTTTGATTTAGCCTACCTTAAGGCTTGGCACAAAATTGGTGTTGCTTGGCAAAAAAAGATCTGGGATCTGGGTTTAAGAGCCTCAAAGCACTGCAAAGAGCTGCCCTTGTTGTTCACACCGAGGGCACCAGCTTTTTGTGGCATCTGGTCTGTGTATGCATGAGTGTGGGAGATATTAATTGTCAGATTTAGCCTGATAATGATATGAATTGTGTCTGCTTTATTTTCGTGAGCTTTTCAAACTGGCACTAAATGGCCATTTCATTTTCTCAACCTCCACTTCATGTTCAAAGTCACTCGTCCGGAGGAGTCAATATAGATATAGATTCAACTGTACATAAATGTGTTTCACGCATTTGACATATAGAGAGATAGATGAGCAGACATGTAGATGCAGAGCGAAGTAGGGTGAGAGCGATCGCACACGCTCCACATTCATTTCCCACATGTGCGTACATGGCTGCTGTTCCATTCAGTCTCCTTCATTAGCTATTTATACATGTGCAAAATGTCTTCATTTGGAAAAGGTTTGCTCCAATTGGAATTCGCGATTCCATCATTTACATGGACGCAAAATTATATTATCTGATTGCGGCGTGTGTACACATGCATCAAGCGTTCATTTTGAATGGACTATTTTGACATGTGCGGTGTTGTCTCAAGAAGCGGAAGCTTCACTTCCACTTCCATAGTAAACAAACGCTGCACATGTCTGCTCGTCCCCCCGCTGTCCTCTATTTGTCTCATTTTCCTCCTCTTCTCCATCTGGACTTAATTGTCTGTTCATTATTCTTTTTTCAGAAAGAAAATATAGCAGTAACAAAATGGAAAAAAAACATCACATTTATGTGGATCAGACCCATGATAGCACCAAACCAGGAAGTCATGATCGGATCATGAGCACCGATCCGAATGACGATCACCATACACCAGCCCTCTAGTTCGGAATGAAATTTGTTTCCGAATTGGCCGGAACGGATGAGAGTTTTCAGATTCTGATCCGGCTTTTATTCTGATTACTTGTGTTCATAGATAATGTCTCATTTGTCCTAAATAAGAACACGCCACCTACTGGACTAGGAAGTGTTGTGCTACATGGATCACTGTAGGTGTGGACTTAAACTATATGGACGCTCACCAAAACCAGTGTGGACCACAGAAATTGGTCTATTTTACTACATTCTACTACATTCTACTACTTATCAAGACATATTTTATTGTTTTATTGTTTGTTTTAGGTCTTAAAATTTCTATAGTTTATTTATTCCTGATGTACAACACTTTGCTTCAGCTGTTGCTGTTTTTAAAAGTGCTTTATAAATAAAGTTGGATTGGAATAGCACAAAATTTTAGGTAAGAGAATCAAGATAATGAAGAAAGGGAGGCAGTTGTGAGAGCAACAGAGGGAGACAGACACAGCTGATTTCCTCAGGCTCAGATGAATCATAACAACGTGTAAAGCAAAACAAGACACAACACGTAAGTGTGTTAGTGAAAGGTAGTAAGATTAATGCTCCTGTGAAACTTTATAAGAGGTCACAAGATAGTTAGGGACAGATGGATGGCCATTAACAAACGCAGGCTAACTGAGTCAGTAGGAGGAGTAGGGATAGGTGACACGGTATAAGCTAATAAAGTGGGGGTAGTCTGCTTCTGGTCCCGCTCTGCTGCTCTCAGTAAAACTGTTCTCCTTTGGAAATCAATAGCCCCATAATTTCACCATCGCTGCAGTGAAAAGGCGACACATCACAAGCGTGGCAGCAGCAGCAGCAGCAGCAGCGGCGGTACCGCCACAGCACGCTTTGATCAGGAGCCAAATATTCCATTTATCTTCCTTCAAATCACCGAATGCAAACTTTGGATAAGATTTGTGAGGGTGAATGCAGCGGCACATGCTGTATTCTGACAGGACTGTGCAGGCATAGAGGCAATGAAGCATTTTACACCAGCTGGATCTGAAGTGAGTGGTGGTGCTTTGATTGCCTTGTTAGGGCTTAGTTTGTGGTCCACTCTTTTTTTAGTCACCCTCGCTTTGTCGTAGAACATTTTGTGCTTTCGAAGAAACCTTTGTGGAACATTTCTTCTCTTCTGACTCACTTGTGCTTCATCTGAGTTTTGCGACACTTTTTCTACTCTACTACTTCTTCTAATCTGAGATGTCATTCTTAAATGCACCGATTATTTGATTAATTGATTATTAATCAATCACTAACTTAATCATCAACTATTCATAATAATCTATCAACTGTTTGAGTGTTTTTTCAATAATCTAATCCAATACTTATATATCTACTGAATATTATAATTAAAATACACATAATTAACAACAACCCAGAGATCAATCATTTTGGTTTGTGGACAAAACAAGACATTTGAGAACATCATCAAGTCTAGGTTTGGTAAACACCGATCAACATTTTTTTAACATTTTCTGGTATTTTATGCACCAAACAAGCCCTTGATTAATCAAGAAAATAATGAATTATGAAAATAATTACTAGTTGCAGCTCTAGATGCTTCTTTTAAGTCTTAATGGCACCAAAAACTCTATAAATTTGGGTTTGAAATGTCATGATTTCTAGCCTGGGAGTGATTATGCACCAACATGCATAATCACCAAGCTTAGTAAAATTGAGTAGTGTCCACCATTAATCAAATTTAATAGTCTTCCATAGCCCTTTCACACCAGCATGACTTTGACACCGCTCCAACTGGTTCACACTGAAATAAATTTGTTTGAAAACCTAAAATGTTGGTTCGCAGCACGAGCCTTTTCACCATCAGTAGGTAACAGAAGGACAACATGATGATGAAAATGGTGACGGAAGAAAAACATGCAGCAGCCTCTGGAATTATGCAAGATTTTGACCCTGATTTAGCAGCTTCGGAGTCATTGTGAGTTAAATGGCTTGTTTTGGCTTGTGTGTGTTTCGGTGTGAATGCAGGTTGTGTGTTAAAGGCCCTGAAGCTTCTGAACGGAACTAGAAACCAAATGGAACCATGTTGATGTCTGCTGGAGTGAAAGCACCACCAGTTGCAGGTGTGGCAAAACATAGGTTTGTTTTCTATCTGTGAAAACCTGACAAATGCATGGCTAAATATTGCGTTGTACATTGTTCATCAGTGATGGGACTGGCCGTGATTTGCATGAGTTTAAACTGACACAGTTTATTTCTAAGTTTAGGTGAAACTTAGAAATATACGTTACAGCTATAAAAAATAACTACAGTTTAAAAAACCACAACTGCGGGCAGCATTGTGAACATAACTTCAGTAAGATAATGATGGTCATTGTTTGATTTCATAATATTACAATAAAGTAAAAAAATGGATCATAGTGATGAATGATGTGCATATTTTCTTGTGATTTATATTGGCACTTTATTGTCACTGCATATTCCTACACAGTGAATTCTGTTTGGCATCAATCAACAACATCGCAGCATTTTAAAGTACTAGTTTAAATATATTTAGAAGTAGGCTATACTCTATGTAAGCATTTTGTTCAACTTAATTGTGGTGAGGTAGAACAGTAGTAAAAAAAGGAAAATCATCATTTAAAAAAAGAATGTCAGTCAACACTGTACCAGGCTGGAGAGTTATTGTAAGAATCTCTAAAAATAGTTTAGCGTGCTATTTTTAAAGCAGGACCAGAGGTAGAAAGACAAAGGCAAGTAGAAAGAAAATTAATTCAGCTTCCACATTATTGCCTTTAGTAAAGTTTGTTATTTTCTTGTGGTCTTGGATAAATACACTTAATAGAAATAATGTACTGTTAATGACATATTATTAGTGTCCTTGTTGAAAAGTGTTTTTAACTCAAAGCCTCTCATTTAAACAGTGAGTTTGGAGGTGTGTCGTATGGCTCTGTATGTAGATAATTGCATGTTAATTGTAGTTTGACTGTGATATCTGCAATCACCACTGTAGATTGTCTCTCTGTGTGTTTGGCTTTGACAAATCTCTGTCTTATCTTTATATTATCTTATGTTGATTTGCCATTTGTCTGAAAACCTGAATCCTTATTTTGGTTTTTGTTGATTTAATTTTACAAGGTTTTTCCCTCTCGTACAGGGAGCTCCATATTTTATTCTTGGAGCTAAGAGCTGCGGGTTAAGTGAAGCCAAAATTTCAGCTGGCCGGACCAGGCAGATGAGCAGAGAGGGTCGAATGTAAATGAAAGCGATCACCAACGCAGAGCCTGATGTGCATTATACTGCGTTGATTAAAGCCTTCACATCCTGTGGCTCAGTTAACATGCAGGGAGAGGGAGGCAAGGATGAGGGAGAGTGGATGGTTGAGGGAGACAAGAGCGAGAGAAAAGACTGCATCCACCATGCCTGCATATGGGTGTGTATGTGTGTGTTCTTGTACCTCTTACCTCTTTAGGACCTTTCCTGACATAAACACAGACCTTGTCAGGACCACTAGTCCTCATGGAGACCAAAATTTGATCCTAAGGAGGCAGAACCTCATTTCTGAGGAACTGGTTATGTTTAGAGCTAATATTTAAAATGTGTTTAAATTAAGTTTAGGGATAGTGCTTTGTTTAGGCTGTCCAAATGAATGGAAGTCATTGCAATGTACTTAGAATAATAGCCTTGCAAACCTGAGTGTGTGTTTTAGATTTAGGGTTAGTGTTAGGGTAAGGGTTAAGGTCTTAGTTGGGATGGTTAAGGTAAGGATAAGGGGCTAGGGAATGCATTATGCCAAGGTTGTGTCCTCCCTAAGATATAAAAACAAGTTTGTGTGTATACATGTTTTTCTCATGGGGACCGAAATATGTACAAACCTATCTTCATGGGGACATCTTCACTTGTGGGGACATTTTGCCTGTTCCCGATAAGGTTAAAGGGCCTTTACAGTTAAGACCTGGTTTTAGGATTCGGGTTAGAATTAAGTTTAGGTTAAGATAAGGGTTAGGGTTAGGCATTTAGTTGTGATGAGTAAGGTTAGAGTAAGGGGCTAGGGGATGCATTATGTCTATGAGGGTCCTCACAAAGAATTAAAACCAGTGTGTGTGTGTGAATGTGTGATTGTACAACTAGAAGCACTCAGAGAGTGCAGATCTCTGACAAGCAATGACAAAGAGTCTTTCAAAAAAATTCCTGGATTCGGACGATGATAAGGATAAGTATCAAAATGTAATCATCTGTTTCTTGTCCCATTACACACCTTTGCTGAAGATTTCATCAAAATCCGTCCATAACTTTTAGAGTTATTTTGCTAACAGACAGATAAATAACGCTGGCAAAAACCTCCCTGGTGGAGGTAATGAACTGCAGTACCATTAAATTGCCACAAGGTGGAAGGCCCTGCACATAAATAATGTAGTGCTGCATGCGTGTGTCACGTGATCAGGCTTTGCAGCAAATGTTTCGGCATATACTGTAATGATAAAAACATTCCTGTGTCCAGATGGTGTTTCAGATCAGCATCAAAATCTAATTATCTGTTTCTTGTCCCATTGCACACCTTTCCTGGAATTTTCATTAAAATCCAGACAGACAAACAAACAGACGGACTGACAAACCCAACTCTGGCAAAAACATAATCTACTTGGCAGAGGTAAAAATCACAAGACTAAATGCAAAGTAATACAGACAACAAGGGTCATAAATGGAGACTAAACAGGATATATGCTGGAACACTATTGTGTTAATGAACAGACAATCATGCAACTGAGTTTAATGGAGAACAGGTGAGAGTAATGAATGCAGGGCATGTATTCAGGCTGGTGGGTGTGGAACGACGACACAATATAAACTGATCTGCAGAGGAATGTTATTTTCAAGGTCAAACAAGAAACGGCATAGAATGAAACAGATTTTCCCCAGCAGATGCAGCCAGAAACACAAGAGGCAGCAGACTCTGCACCACACAGTGCACATGTTCACTGTCAGCCTTGCTTCACTGCACTGCACAGTGGTGACTCTCAAGTCCAACGTTAAATAATTCCGACCGGAGACAGAGCCACACCAGACAGAAACTGTCCTCAATGACAGTTTTGTGGCATGGAGTATGTGTGCAGGTTCTACCTGCTTTTACACCATGTTTTATTTAAAGTCATTCACGACATCATCAGCTCGCACATTATTCAAAACGACAGTTAAGATGTTACACTTTTGTTTTGTCCTAAAATAGAAATCTTTACCTCCTCTACATTATGGTGGGCTGATGTGGTCACACCCTGGGCACGTCACCAATCCATATTAAAACAACAAACTTTTCTCAGTGTTTTTGCCATGGTGGCACCACTGTACTATAGCCATGGTTCTCAAACTGTGGTATGTGTACCACCAGTGGAATGCAAGCTTTGTCTGGTGGCACTTGGAGGAAAATCAGCACTAAAACACTATTCTACTGTAAATACCAGGGTATGTGATGAGGAATTTTTACCAGAGGGCGTAGAAAATGAAGCAAATAACAAAACGTATTCTATTATGTGAGGAAGAGGAGGAGAACAAATGATCTTATTGGGAATAAATCTGCCTCCTGTGAAGAGTCTGCAGCTGACTTTGCTCGGCCTGTTTACACCACAGTATTTTAACGTTGGTGATAATGGTGTTACTCTGAAAGCTCAATATTTTCTCAGGTGGTACTTGGTATAAGAAGTTTGAGAACCACTGGTCTTTATCATACAAAAGACTTTATTGTTGCTACAGTGCAGTCGCCCTGATGCCTATACATCAATAAAGGATGTGATTTTGCGTGTATTTGTGTGTGTGTTTGGCTCACAGACTCACTCCAGTGATTCAGCGATTTTTCGGTGCCAGTCAGACTCACACTGATCCAACAGTGGGGCCTTCCAGTTACAAGGAGATGAAACACAACACCAGGGGAAATACCTTAATAAAATGTACACATGTTGTTACTTGAATTTGTAATATTATATCACAGAACAGCACAACAGAGATTTACAGTAATGTATATTAGTGAAGACTGCAATGAGTTTGCAGGTTACATAAAAGCCCGTTCCACACTAGAGGATAACTGGCCATATTTCAGTCCCGATCTGACCCTTTCGACTATCGCGGATGCCTTCCAATTTTAGGCTGATTTAAACAGATTGGCCAAATTATCCTGTAGTATGAGGGGTTAACAGACATGATTTTAATGTCATCAGAATCTTCCCCATTTTAATGTGGGATATTCACGACTAAACAGCGATTGGGGCGTAAGCAGAACCCTTCAATAACCAATAAGATTGAGTTGACTGGGAAAGCGATGTTGAGTACTTTTGTTTAGAACCGTAACTTGTACAAGCCAAGTTCTGTGTGACTTCTTTCACAGTATTTTGCATTTCTCAGCGCAAAACGTTGCACACACAAAATGCTATTAACTGACTACGCCAACAGCCTGCCTCCATGTCTGTTTACATTCTGAAGTCACGTTAAATCACATGCGTTTCAGTGAGATCACAAAACCCTTTGCGTTGTCCTGCACTTTGACTGGAACGTCTGGTCTGTGCTTTGTCAGGACTAAAACATTGAAGAATGGTTACAAAGTTCGTTGTGTCTGTGGTCTCCAACATTTTTAAAATCAGGTCAGATTTGAACATCCTCTCATGTGGAGCAGGCTTTAGTAGAGTTTTAGCTGTGGACGTACACTGATATGCTCTATATCTGATGTAAATTTGTCACTGTTGCTCTGGAAAGACTATACAAGGACTTGTGTGTGTCATATATAGACACAGATGTTGATATTAAACACAAGCAGAGATGAGCTCATAAGCTCTGCATGGTTTGTATCTCAGTCTATTGTTGATTCGTCAACAGCAAAATCCGAATATCCTTCCAGAAAAAATACCTTATTTAATTACACAAAAGGCCAAATAGATCATACTTTATTTTTTAGACTGATGAAATAGTGATCTAATCAAGTCATTGCATGATGCTGCGTCTGTTACTGGTGAAGATGATGATGCTGATGACAGTGCTAAAATTTCTTCCGACAGTTGTACTGATCATCACCTCCTATTTGAATGACGATGCACAGGAGGGAGGCTGAGGCTGATTCACCTGCAAGACGGTAAAGGAGATTACAAGTAGACGGTGGCTGGTGTCTGTCATATTAATGAGAGTGGAGACTCAGAGCTACAGGATATTTTCAGCTACAGTCTTCTTGTGGTGATGCCATTTTGTGAGTCACTAATAACTTTACAACACCGCTGTGGTCAGACTGTTCTCCGGATGATGTTACAGTACTTCCACAGTTATTATTTATTTACCTGAAATTCTGAGCAATCATAAAAGCTCTTTTAAATGGGCATTTTTCTTTTTCCAGTATGAAAACATTTTATGCAAAGCAGAAGGGAAGAGCTGATTTAGAGACACAATATTTCAACCAGGAAAGCCTCTTGTGTCAAGTCATTTTATTCTTTCATATGGCGTCACATTATTGGAATTTAGAGCCTCAGTCCATAAGACAGTCTGCATCACTGCATTTTTAAAGGTAGTGTTAAGAGCTGGCTCACTGAGAACTGCAAATGAGAGATCTTTACAGAAGCTTTACAGATACCAACTGCCAAAAATCACAGAAGAAGCAACAATGTCACCACTAATACTATGTCACGATGACTGTATTACTAATAACCCAGCATCAGCTGGAAATTATTTTTCATTGACTCTTAATAGTTCAGTGTTACATTGTACATGTTTTACACAACCTATTTTACATTTAAACTATCCCAGTCACTCTACAGACATGGTTCCTAAACTGTGTTACAGTATATGCTTCCACCAGTGGTTGGAGGAAGATCAGAAATACTGTTCTACTGTATATACCAGTGTATATGATCAGAGTGGAGCTGAGGAATTTTGACCGTAATAATAATAATTAGAGTCACCTAATCTCTATCTCAACCCACTTTGTTTATTGTCTCTATGACTGCTTTATCAAATTATTTATGGGTCTTCTCACCTCAGGTCTAGGATTTTGTCCGATGTTGTGTTGATTTTTTTGACACCAAAAAACGGAACAGGGACAGGGCTGGACCTGGCGGAACAGGGCTGGACCTGACTGAGAGCTCGTCCACTGCACGTCCACCTACACCTGTGACCATCCACTTCTTGGACAAATCTATAGCTGTCAGGCACACAGTGTCAGCGCCCCAAATCATGTCCTCCATTCCACTCCTTTTACAGAAAGGAAACTCGTGATTGAGGTCATTTGTCACGACCCCTGGATTTTCCAGACGTTTTTTTTTTTTTTTTTTTGAATTTTTATTGATCTGTTTTCTTGATATTGTGCTTTTAATTCTGTCTGGTTTTCAGTTCCCCTGCTCCCTGATTTATTTTGAAGTTTTTCTCTTGTGTGTACCTTGTGGAGTTTTGCTTCCTGTCCTGTCTGTCCCTGTTGATTGTCTGGACGCCCTAATGTGTTCCACCTGTGTCTTATTGGTTTCACCTGTGTCTGATTGTCTCTAGTATATTTAGTCTCTGTGCCCTCCAGTGCCTGTCTTTGTTTTTTTTTGTTTGTTTTCACACCACTTTTTTAGTCTGGTCTGTTGCTGTGATTTTCATGTATTTCAGGGTTTTCCTGTTCATGTTTTACTTTTTGTTTGATTAGTTAGTTTGTTGAATTCATTAGTGACTCTTTCTGTTCATTTTGTAACCTACATTTGGGTCCTTTTTTACTTATTTTATTTTTACTTCTCATGACACTGTATCATGTTGTATGTACTCACTTACTCATAGACTTGCATACAAATTTGTTTTTGCTGTTAGAGGTGACACCCCTCAGTCCAGGTTTTAGGTACGGGCACGGGTTAAGGTTTTTTTTATTTGTTTACTGCCAATAGCTTTATATAAAATATACTGTACAGTGCTAGACAATAAGAGGAAGACATTTACTTTATGCTGCCACAGTTTTTCATCCTCGATCTCGACTTTTTAAAGCCCTTCCACTGTAGCGTTTACAAGTCTTGCTCCTGTATGACTCAGCCTCTCTCTCTGGGTTACTCATCCTTGATAAATAGCACTGATGAGGTTTTATTTCCTTCTATACTCTTCTCCACCTCTTTATGTTCACCCTAATGTAGGAGCAGATTTGAAGTAAAAGGAATATAAACTACAGATCTTATGACATTGAAATCTTGATACAACAAGCCCATGGTACAGTATTTATTGCAATATTGTGACCGAATCCATAATTGTTATCATTTTGTGATAATATTATACAGTACTATCAGTCTGAATGCCTCATTAATGATTCTAGCTCTGTGTAGCTTTACCTTTTGTCTCTTTTTAAAGACGTGGTGATAGTATTCCAATGATCACGGATTCTTGTTTACCAGTAAATACAACTGGACCACAGTCTCTGGAGTTGCCTCCTTTCTGCCCCAATGAGGGTGAAACAGAACTACACTTTAATTATTATTGTCTCAATGCCATTCCAAGTCCATAATAGTATTGAGACATTTTTGTGTAACATTGTTATCAACATGTTTTTATTATTAATAAATAAAAAAAGGCATTACCAAACATGTATTTCTTAATTTTACCAAGGCATCAACTCTTGGAATGATGTTTTTGGATGCCATAGTAACAAAATCACTATATCTATCAGTATAAATACTTTAATAATTATTTTCATTATAATATTCTTTTATTATCAGGTGCCTTTCAGGAAACTCAATGTCTTTTTTAAAAGAAATGCTAAACAAACAATGAAATATCAACTAAAAAATAGAACAGAATTGCAGAATGGCTAAAGAGAAATAAACAGTTGGGTCTAGGATTTAATACAAAGCAACACAGTAACACATCATTTATGGTCAACATAGAATCACTGTTTTAAATTGCTCATATGGTAATTTGTATATTAGTCTGCTACACTGCAGAATATCACAGCCTAGTCAACAAAAAACAGCGAAAACAAGATAAAAATGTTCATGTCATGTTTGTCCAAGCAACAATAAACCTGTCTTTAATGCAAGAAACACCTCATTTCAATAAAACCAAACCTTTTAGTGGGCACAACAGCAAACAGAGTAAAGCCCAGCTAACCAATTTAATAACATATTTATTTTTACTTAAAAAGCCACGTATGGTAAATAAGAGAAAAGATACACACTGCCCATCATCAGTTGGTCCATCATTATTGCGTTAGTGGAATATCTCCTCCACATCTCCTCTCTCTCTCTCCCATTAGCATTGTTCCTATAATGGGTGACTTATATGGCAACTAACTCGTTATGTAACCATAACACAGGCAGCACAGTGGGTTTACAGCCTGCTAATGGCCTCATCAATGTAAATTTCTTGGATAATAATGAGATGAAATGTGGGTGCGTGCACTAACAATACTGCGCACGACCCAATGTGTGCGATAAAGTAGTAATGCTTTGCTTTAGTTTGCAAACCCATGGCTACATTGCTGCTACCTCAAAGACAGGGGTCTCAAACTCAAATGACTTTGGGGTCACGATGTGTGATACCACTGGTTTCTGATGCGATACCAAGTAAAATTCAGGCTGGTATCAACAATAGCAATCCAATACCAATACCTTTGTGTAAAAACAAATGTATCTGTTTGGAAAATCTAAATAATAGTCAAGTATTTCATATTGTAGCTCCATAATGAATACAAGACATTCGACCACTCTTTCTTGTACTTTTTTTTAAATTTTTTTTAATTATAAATAATAAGCTGAGCACTGCAGCCTCTGGCCGGCCGCTAACAGGTGAACTGATTATCATTTAGACTAGATCCTGATTGTATAGTTATTTTCCACTGTGTTCCTGTTAATGATGAACTACACATTTACATTTCAAATATCTTTTTTTTTTATTTTTTATTTTTTCTTGAGACTGGATCTCAAGAAAAAACATAAATGTTTGGGATGAGAACAAAACCGTACACAAACAACTCCATTATAAACTTGGAGGGCTGCATGTGGCCCACGGGCCATGAGTTTGGGACCTCTGCTATGTACATGAATGGGTATCGTAAGATAATAAGGCATCATTAATGTTAAACCCATTGCTTTAAATTCACAGTAAATATTAATTCTTTCTCTGCCTACCCACTCACCAGGATCAGAAATTTCCACTCATTTCTACAAACCATGGAGATATATATGCAATATAATCCCATGTTTTAAGTCAAAGTTACATAGTTTTCATCCTATTTATTTATATGTGTGCAGATTTGCACAGAAAAATTATACTGTTTTAACTGCTTGTGGAAATGAGGGTGATGAGGAATGATGACCATTTTCCCGCTTCCCCCATTGTTTGTGATGTGAGCCAAATAAACAAGTGAAATTTGAATATTTTGTCCCGATTCTTTTTTTTTTTTTTTTTTTTATTGCTTTGATTTGCTTTTTCTTCTCTCAAAGTACGATCAGCTAGAACCCCCCGTTCAAATACATAATATGACACTTATGAAACCATTTGTCAAAACGAACCATTCAAACAAAACGTCACATTTACTGTGTTTTGAAGCAAAGTAAGTTAGTGCTGTTTTACTTTCTGAAAGACCAGACTGTGTTCTGGGTTAAGTGTTGTCTGTACAGTCGCTGCATCACAGGTTTGTGTAGCAATAACACCTTTCTTTTCCTTCCCTCTCAAACCTCAGAGCTTCTTGAGCTTCAATAGCTGTTTCTAGAGGTTTCACAACAGTTGTGCCACTCTACAAGGTAAAAAAACAGCATGGTCTTCATTGATTTTAAAGGTTATTTGGATTGTTAAAACTTTATATCCATGGTTCTCAAACTGTGGTATGTGTGGTACGTGAACTTCCTCTGGTGGTTGCTTCCTCTTGGAGAAAAATCAGAAATACTCTTCTACTGTATATACCAGGGTATGTGATTGGAGTGGAGCTGAGGAATTTTGACTGGAGTGCAAAGAAAATGAAACAAATAACAAAAAAAAATAAATTAATTAAATAATAATTAGAGTCAACTTATCTCTCACTTGTCTCATCTTAATCTAATTTCACTACACCAGTGGAGGATGATGAGAGAACAAATTATCTTAACAGGAAAAACCCAGTTTAAACCCAGGTGCACAGTGCAATGACCTTGTATTTGTCCCCTGTCAGCCATGATTTCATGGTGGTGTATTCTTGGCCGCACGGCTTTCACGGAAGAAAATGACAACTCCATTTACGGTACAAAGGGAGTTACTTGGGTGGAAACAACTCAACTAATACAACTCAGCCCCACAAGAGAAAAATAATCCTGTTGACTGATGAACAAAGAGAGTGGTACAAAAAAAAAGAAAAAGAAGGGTAAAAGAGGAGTGAACCTTGGCCGAGCGGGACTCACAAGGCTTAGAAACAACATACACTTTTCCTTCCCCGTTCTCCATGTAATCGGTGAGAAACTCCACTCTCTGACTCCTGTTATGACCAAAGTGGTGTGTTAAACATTCTCAGGAGTGGATCTTCAACAACGTTATTGCACAACGTCAGCTCTGGCGAAGAAAAAACACCTGATCAACGTGGAGCTGCCAGGTAAATGAAAATCATCTGCTGCCAATTTAATGACTGTAAGCAACAGCTCCCCAAAGTGACACTAAAGATTGATGATGGCTACCTGCATTGTAGTTACAAACGATGTGTGTGCGTGACTTTGAAATATCTAAAAGAAAATTGTCAAGCCATTGTCAAACGAGTTCACACAGTAGGAGCTCTACACAACTGTGCCTGCGTTTCTGGTGACATTACCCATGCTGCACACAGGAAGTCATTTGTTTCAGGACAAGATACAACAACATTGAAGCGACAAGGCTGCAGACAGGTTGGAGTATGAATGAAATCACAGAGAAGCGTCTAAGAGAAGATTCACAAGTGAATTCTAAAGCTCAAAAACCTGGTTTAAGCATCACGCCTGCGCTGCTGGTGTCTAAACGCATATGTTGATATTATTGCTCTCAGAACCTGTTTTTATATAAACATTGTAACCTACAAATAATATTCTGTCCACAAAGACCAAACAGAAGCAGAATTGTGTCAACAACAGCTGTATGTGATATTATGGACTTGCACCTTATTAGAGATTTCCATCACCTTCGCCCTGGTCTGTTAATGTGTACAATGCACGACTAAGATCTAAAATTTTGTGAGGATCATTAGTGAATGAGCAATATTCACTTTAGTGGCTACACTGTGCAAAGCAACATGAGGTGAACATGTTTTACCGTAATCCCCCTGAATGAAGTTGGCTACTCAGAGCATTAGCTGATATTCCATCTCATGAAAAATTAATAAATTATGAAATGGAGATATTTCTTGTTTGCAGCTTGAAGAACCGTATCTTCTTGAGGAGTCTTCATTTCATTTTTATTTGCGTCTTCGAAGCCTGTGAGGACCACAATGAAAGATATGAAATAGGCACGACTGTCACTTTGTCATTGAGCTCCACTGTGGTGTTTGTTTTCTTCTTCCTCCGACTTTCATGTCTAGCGTGTTCACCCAGGTTCCAAAAGTAACTCCTAATTTTACCATGATGGAGGCTTAAGGTGAAAGAAGGCTGGCCGTTTGTATCTCTGCAAAAAAGGAGGACATACACTACACTTCAGTACAATTTTGTCCATATGATAAAGATAGTATGATGATACGGTGATTCTGAGATACTCAGTTCATTGCAAGACTATTTCTTTTAAGATATTTCATGAGGTAATAGAACAGGAAAAAATGGATTTGTATTTATTCACAACAATACTGACAAATGAGATCTGACAACTTTCAGTGACACCTTTTCTTTTATCAAAGTCACAGTGACAAACAGTTACTACTCTTGCTGCTAAAGCCATGCTCTTTTAAACATTCAGAATTAAAAGATGATTTACATTTTGGCATTTCTCTTGTGTTAGCCGCAGCCGGTGAAGAGCAGCAACTCCAAAAAGGAGGGCAACTGAGCTCTAGACTGGAGGCTGTGCCAGATGCCGGACTGGGTATTTAAAATCGGGACTGTCCAGCCTGAATGCGGACATATGGCCACCCGAGGTGAAAGTGTGAACTCCAGCTAACTAAGGAGGAGAATGTGTTCTTACTGAGGCAGAAAAGCAGTCACCCTGCAACTTCACCTCCTTTTTTACTCTCTCTCTCTTTCTGTCTGCTAGACTGTTTTCAACAGACACTCTCTCACAGTCAGTGATGCCAGCTGTGCAACCGGGTTGTAACTTATGAAAAATACAGTATTTCACACTCATGACCAGGCTTCGATTAACATATTTGAAAATAATTCCTAAACTAAGAGCTTTCATCGATTTAACGCTTCGACGTCGTCTCTCCTCCTCTCACACCAATTCATCATTCCCTTCCCTTTCCTGTCCTCTCTTTCATCCATCCTCTCATTCACATTCTTCCCCCCATTCCCATTATCTCTTTTAATCCCCCGCCCCTTCCTTGTTTCCTTCCTTCCTCTTCTACTTTGCTCCTTCCTAAAACCTCAACGCAAAGAGAGGCTGTAGCAAAGGCTAGACCTCCCGTCGTCAGTGGGAAAGAAGGGAGAGACCATGAGCTCACAGACAGAGGGATGCAAAAAAAGGTATAGGTTGGAAGGTAGCAGTATAGGCCCGCTCATTCCTCCCTCTCCCGCCCCTCCCTTCAGCCCTTCATCAGTATCCCCCCCTTCCCTCTGCCAGGGTAGTATGACCTGCTGGATTACAAAACAGCCCTCCCATGTGTCTGCCCATTCTCTGTGCCAGCTGAGAGACAGCTCTACCAAGCTCCTGGAGCACTGCTGAGGGTGACAGAGCGGAGGAGGAGGAGGAGGAGGAGGAGAGAGGGATGAGAGAGGGAGGGAGAGGAGTGGAGGACGAAAAGTAGAAGAGGAAAGGGGAAAGAGGGAGTACAGGTGATGGGAAAAGGGAGAGGATAACAAAGGAAAAGACAAAAGTAAGAAGGAAGAGTGTGTTTTGTAGAAAAGATCTTTGAATGATGGTGAACAGATTGTAGGTAAAAGATGAGAGGGAAGCGGAGGCGATGAGAAGCATCGGCACTGTCAGAGCATGTTCAAACCTCAGGGGCAGCCAGGGGTAAGTTTTACACACACACACACGCATGCACATGCATGCACACGCACGCACGCGTGCACACACAGGTTTGCTCAGCTATTCTTTAAAGGACACTGCCTTGATTTCCATTCATTTGGACTGACGATACAAAGCCTTATGCCTACCCTTAACCATCGCCTGTTAATGTCTGACCCTAACTTTACACTAACCACAATTCAAAATCTTAGTCCTAAACCTAACCACATCCTCAGACATTAGGTTCTGCCCCATTAGGACCAGGCTTTGGTCTCCATGAGGACTACTCATACACGTAGAACATTTAATACAGCTTTTGTCTATGAGGCCCAGACGCTACATTTCAGAAAAATACTTAAATAACTTAAATAAGAATAGATTCTTTAATAAAGATAGCTTGACTCAACTTGAATTAAAGCTACAATATTGGTAAAAACTATAGAAAAACATTATATTTCTACTAAATACCGTCTCACTCTCCACTCCAGTGTTGAACCTTTATATCATTTTTGAAGAAGGAAAATCACAACACTTTCACGGTTGCTTTCTACCCTATTTTTCCACACATTCTGTTTTATGAGTTTCCCTCTTTGTTCTTCACATACATACACAGAACGAACACAATGAAGTGGGCCATTTTATAACATAGGGAGATAAGAGAGAGGCTGATGGAGACTGAAGGTGTCAGTTGATATGGATAATGACGTTTGGCTTCGTGGAATCAGTTTCATATGATGTCTGACAGGCTGTTGTCGAATCGTTACACAATCCCCAGAGACAAAAAATGCGTGTGTTTGTGTAGGTCTGTGTGCGTGTGTGTGTGTGAATGCATGTTTTCTCCTCTTGTTTGCACTCCAGCACACACACACACACATTCCTGTAGCACACAATCGTCCTCTCATTTACAGCCAGCGACGGCCTAATTTCTAAATAACCGAGCAATTTGACCCTGAACGATGTTACAGCAGCCATTTGGGAAAGTTTTCGAGCAGGAGGCCAGAGGAGATGAATTTTCTCCAGGCTATACGAGAGAGAGATAGAGAGAGAAGCCACACTTTTATGGAGCCATTGGTTTAGGTTTTTTGGTTAGCAGCGCTGTAGATCTAATTGATTCTTGTGCCAGGAGGTGAAGGCTTTCATAACTCAGTGGAACCATAAGGACAGAGTGTGTTTTATCGTCTGGATGAGACACTTCACACAGATGTAGCTGCTTTAACCCTCAGGCTGATGGAGTTAAGGAAAGAGAGGAAGTGTGTGGCGGCGGGCTCTGTAGCAGCTACATTAGTTCTGTTACAGGCCTCTGGAGGATAATAGGGGCGACAGAGGTCATCATGGTGAAGCGGGGGGTCATCATGTTAAGCGGTTGTCATGGAGATTGTGGAGGATGGAGCTGAGCTGATGTGGGCCCCTTGTGGACGGGGCTCACCTGGTCTGGGGAGACCATTAAGCTTGTTTCCTTTCTCCTGCAACCTCAGTGGAATTAAGCTGTGAAGTTTGTCATGTTTTCACGTGACTCTGCTGCACAGAGGGAGAAGAGACTCGGCAAGACAAAGCCAGTACTGCTGAGAAGGCAAGGTCCAGAGAAGGTGGGGTCAGTGTGAAGCGTCTTGTCTTTCACTGTGTCTGTTTGTGCAAACGCCTCCAGCTAGTGTTTTTATTCACAATGTCCACAAACAGCTCTGTTTTATGCAGGATATTACTACTGTCATATATTCATATCTATTTAAGGTGAGTTATTCTGCCGTCAAGGACGAACAGCTGTTTGTCTCTTTGCATGCAAGCTGCATGCTGAATAAAACAGTTCTTAACAATGAATTATCTAATTATTTTATTTGTTATTAGTTATTTTACTAGCAGTTCTTTATATGTTCTGTTTAGATTATTTATTTGTGGAGCACATATATATTGAATTCTAACCCAAAAGAGTTACAATGGGGTTATTTCCAAGATCCACTTTAAGCTCCCATGAAACAGATGTTATGATGGAAAATGACACCATAAAATTTGAATAAAATGACAAAACTTTTTAATATAGTGTTTCTGAGCAGCAAAGACCAGAATCAATTTTAAGACATATTTAGTTGTGTTATTACTGTAATATAAATTGTTTTAAGACCTCGGAATGTGCTCCACAAACATGTTCAAGCAATGAAATCTCAAACAAATTTCATAATATTTGTGTTCAAAAAAAAAAAAAATGCTTTGCACAAAAACGACACAGATATCAATAGATGTGCGTAGGTTTGAAGTCTGGTAGCCCACATAAGATTTAGCTCGATTATTCTTTTGTCTGTGCTTTCCTTTACTGTTGTGGGATATTATTATTGGTTACTGTATTATATTAAAGATTCATTCTGAGTGAAAATAACATTATGGGGCCCTCTTTTCCCAATTTGCATGGTTTTCCTTTTCCATTTTCTCAATGATTCTGTTATTTTTTTTAATCTTTCATTCAGGGAAGAGAAGCTGTTGCCTTTTGTACTGGCAAATATGGATCCTAATAAATTAAATGTAACAGTAATAGACCAGGAGAGAGCAGGCACATGTTACATGTATGTACGTGCTCAAACAGTGTATATGCATATTTTGTTAATTCAGTTTTTTTCCCCAGCCTTTATTATAGAGCCATGGTTCTCAAACTGTGGTACGTGTACCACCGGTAGTACAAGAGCCTCCTCTGGTGGTCAGAAATACTGTGCTACTGTATATACCAGGGTATGTAATCGGCGTGCAGCCGAGGAATTTTGACTGGAGCGTGTAGAAAATAAAACAAAATAATAATAATAAATAATAATAATTACAATCAACTTATCTTAATTTCCTAATTTGACAATACCAGTGTCTGAAGCATATGTGAGGAAGAGGAGGATGATGAATTAGTTAATGTGAAAAGTATGTAGCTGACTTTGCTCGGCCTTTTTACACCACTGTATTTTAACGTTGGTGATTATGGTGTTACTTTGAGAGCTCAATATTTTCTCAGGTGGTACTTGGTATAAACGTTTGAGAACCACTGTCACTGAGGAAATAAGTATTTCCCCATTTCCTTCAACTAACAGCTTCTTTTATGTGCTAATAATTGCCCTGAGCATTGACACTGAGAGCATATGGATTCATGCATTCGTACACTTTCTCTGCCCTGAGGCCTGTGAGCTCTCACAGGCAGACAAATTACCCAAACTTCTAATATCAAAAGACACAACGCAATTACTGCATGCAACCACACAAGACAACAACAACGCCCCTCAACACATATAAGTGTCAAATTCGAGAATAAATGCCATTCATTTTATTTTATTTTGCTTCTTTGTCAGTGAGATCAGCTCAGCACAAACCTGAAGCCTTTACATCAGTTTAAAAAGAAGAAATCCATCCCCACTGCAATCCGCCTGCTGTAATTTAATCTGGTTTTATTACTGAATGCTTGGTCATCCTCACCCGGGCTGTGGTTTGTCTCTGCAGAGGAGACGGTGAGGAAACAGCAGAATCACCCGACACCAAGCTGCTGCTTGTGTTTCGCACAGCAGCACTGGGCTCCGACCCTGTGGCTGCGCGTGAGCGCTGACTCTGTCCACTCACTGTGTTTGAGAACACGGGTCTTTGGGTGTGGCATTCACTGACAAATACTCATGCAACACTCACAGCAATATCAGGAAATACTAATGTGCTTTATTCATGGCTTATATACATGGACTTTTATTTCATCCATCCTTTTTTAAGTTTGTTTGTTTTTTTTTTTCCAGCTCTATTTGGTGTAACGGCATATGTATTTGATTACAAAGTAAAAAAAAAATAAAATGAATAGAAAGACATTACAATACTCTTAAAGAAGGATTATTCATGTATACATGTTTGCTGAAAAAGGATTATTTTCAGTTTGGAAACAATTTTCACAAGTCAAAATTTTTTAAATCATTTTTTTATGTCATTTTATTTCCTTCATTTCTCTTTGGAGTTAGCATTGAACATTAGGTCCATAATGACTAGTTGATTAATTGATTATTAATTTATAACTAGACTAATCATCAGCTATTTTGAATGGTTTTAATTTTTTATTTAATAATTATCACAAGCTTTTAGATTTTTCAGCTTCTTCATTGTGAATATTTTCTGGTTTCTTTGCTCCATATAACAAAGAAATCATTAAAAGTGAATAATTTGGGTTTGTGGACAACACTACAGTAGACATGTGAGAACATCGTCATTTCCAGGTTTGATCCAAATCTTTCAAAATTTTCTGACATTTGAAGTACTTGATTAATCAAGAAATAATCCACAGATTAAATAAGCAGCCCTATTCAACACACAAATATATGATCTTTACAGTGAACAGACAAATAAAGTTTGCCATCACAGCGTCATTACAACTTCACACCAAACCCATGTATATGTTGACTTAAATGTAATTTCATGTAAATAACACAATGTATAATGCATTTATTTGTAATTTGTATTTTATTTACTGTTTCAAACTTAACACTAAATTCAAGACAAATTAAGGATATAATAATTTAAAAATGTTCGTTCTGACAATAATGTGCTGACCCATTTTTTAATATTAATTAATATTAGTAAAGTACAGTAAGTATAGTAAAAATAAAGAAAAAATAAATATTTAGTTTTCTATATGGTTTAGATCAACGGGACCAGACACACTTGAACGGGTAATGGTGTCAGGTTGAAATGCAGCTGCATTTACTATAGAATAGAATAGAATATATCTTATAATGTATTATCTATAGAATGTCATCGCTTAATAACAATGAAATTATGATTGCACCTTTTGAAACATGCTTGGTTATGGACAGTGTAAACAGAAGGTAAGCAATAAACGCAAATGCAGCTGTGACTCAACTCATATTATAGTAAATAATATAACGTATAATAAGCAACATAGTTGTAGCATTATTTTTTAAGTTGGAAATAATTAGCCTTCACCAGAAAATAATTTCATCTCACCATGTTCACCGTGTGTGTGTGTGTGTGTGTGGTATTCATATAGTGATGAAGACAGATACCAACAAATTAAATTATTTCACAGTGACATTGTTCTATGACTTCTGTTGAGTAAATTGCAAAGACTTTCACGGCAAATAATGATTTCAAACGTCACGTCATTTGCACCTTTTTTTATTTCATCTAATTACACATTTGAAAATATGTTGAAAAAACTATGCAGAGAAGACATGAGAGCATATCAGATTTGACACATAACTCATTTTATCTTTGTAATTACAAACAGAATTAAATCAGCGAATTAAAATATGATTCACAAAATCAATTAAATGCTTGTAATGATATAGTGCTTTTAATGTATTTTGAAAGTAAAACAAATGGTGATGTTTAATATTAGATTAACACATTTGGCATTTGTGTGTGTGTACGTGCGACAAAAAGAATAGTTGGTTTCTAATTTAGTGAAGAGGTAGAAAGATTTTTCGATATGTTCGGCTAATGAAGAGTCCGCGCGCGCACACACACACACAACCTTTATTTGTACTCAATATATATACTATCACTGCGGTGTTACCAAAAAGAAACGAAACCAAAAAGAGTATATAACAACATAGACAAACAAAGATATTAAAAAGAAATTAAAACCTCTGGATTTTTATACCTCTGTTTAAGAGATCAGGATGATGTGATAATGAAAATGTCACTTTACAAACCTAAGGATGACAAAGTGTGATATAAAATACACTTACATGAAACGGATCCAATGGGAGTTGAAAGGTTTAGTAATGAAATGTGTTAAATAAATATCCATAAGGAAGAAAATGTCTTCAGCAGCAATAAAGTTTTTCCAAATTCAGGGCAAACTGGCGCGACACGCTGTCTGATGAAATACATCTTATGGGTGAATTAATGCTGATAGATATTCTGGATTTTTTTTTCTTTCAGTAAGAGTTTTATTAATCCTCTCAGTAGCCGCCTGTCCGTTGTTAAGATTTAGTGTGTGTGTGTGCGTGTGTGTGTGTGTGTGTGTGTGCGTGTGTGTGTGCTGCTGTTAGATTCATGCAAAGTCTGCTCAGTCACAAAAGTGGTACGTTGGCTGGACTCAGACACTGCAGTCAGCAAACACATCACCATGATTCAGAGCAGCACACTTTATCCAAATTATCCACTGAGAGTGCTGTTCGCTAAAACACTTTCAGCTCTCCTCCCCCCAACTTTGTTTGTTTGAATTTTATTTTGAGAGCAATTGGTTCTTTTTGACATGCATGAGCAGGAAAAACACAGATATTGCTGATCACATTAATGATTTGCAAGCATATCTGATCTGTGTATGTCCATATTGTCCATATTGACATAGAGTCAACTCTGGTCTTTCTATAGTGACCACAGCAGTAGTCTAAACCAAATGGATGACAGAAATCTGTGCCTGCAAGGAAGCTACAGAAAGGAAGCAGACTACTAAGTTGTGCCGTCCTTCGAACTGCCGCCACACGCTCTGTTACACTGGTGGGAGCAGGCAGACCAGCAGTGCCAGTGGAACTGCATGCTGGGGAACATTTGATGATGCTCAAAGGTCAAATTTCCAAATGCAAGAGAAGACATTCTGCATTATCCTGTTTTTTAAACTATTATCTTCTACTGTGACGACCGGTTAATGCAGCTCCAATTAACTTCTGTCTCTTCAGATCTATGCCGTCGTCGTTGTTGTTCGAGTCGTGATGCACAATTCTGTGCTGCATTTAAAAGGAAAACAAACAGGAGTCTCTCTACATACAAATCTTTTACATTTTATTTCATTTATAAATGAAATAAAATGTAATTTCATTTCATTGCCTTTATTGTGCTTTATCCAGGGCCGGCCCAAGCCTTTATGGGGCCCTTAGCTAAATTTGGTTTGGGGCCCCTCCCATCACCTTGCAGTAGAATGAGCTTCACCGTTATTGATACAAATTTAATACTACAAACTGCATTAGTTTGTGTTATTTACTCCAAACCAGTGTCACATTAGATTAACATTAGATTTCTTCAACTACCAAATAACACGAAATAACTTTTTTAATGACCAGCATTATTTAGATATGTGAATGTATCTAAAGATATGTAGATTTCTTTACTCACTCACTCATTTTCTACCGCTTTATCCACTGAGTGTCGCGGTAAATTTCTTTAATATGTTTAAAAAAAAAAATCAGCCACTTAGTTCACTTGTGTCTCGGGTCGGCTCTGGCTTTGTCACAGTCAAAAGTCAGTTCAGTCCAGTTTGGTTCTCCATCATCCTCTTTATTTTGAAGAACTGAACTTGGCTCAGCCTGATTCAGTCCTCGTCAGCATCATGTTAAAACATCCAGTAGCTTCCTATCTTTTAGTAAAAGCACCATTACCAGCCATCAATAATGCAGAGGGAGTAAGTACATACAGACACACTGGCCCTCGAGACCCATAGAGCGGATGTGAGAGCTGTTTCTGACTCCAAACTCAGAACTGGGGTGTTGTAAAGGTGCCTGTTTGTTTATCCTCACACCTTACCCTGCTCTCACACACACACACACACACACACACACACACACACACACACTCGGGGGAGTCATGTGCACAGATTGCACACATGTATAGATATAATAACACGGAGCATGACAGACATGGTCATAGCCTGGGAATAAGTGATGAGGAGCAGGAACTGGAAAAGACACCACATGCTCTCACATGCATGTATGTGCTGCACATCACATGATGAGAAGATGTGTTTATGTGTGTGTGTGTGTGGGGGGGGTGTTCTTTGTGCATGCTGTGTGCTGTTGAGCATATAGGAATGGGGGATTAGTGTGTGTGTGTGTATCCTGGAATTACTGGGGTAAACAGAGGCTGCAACAAGGAAGCAGACTGTTGATGTTGCTTGGTTTTTAGCCAGGCATTGTGTGTGTGTGCGCGTGCATGTGTGTGTATGTGTATCCTCTATTCCTACATGTTTCCATCCAGACAGAGCGATGCATCAGCGTGGGAGGGGTTATAAGAGGGTTTTCATCTCACTCTCCTCTCACTGTGTTTTTTAAAGTGCATGGGAAAACCTGTGTGTGTGTCTCTCTCTCTCTCTCTCTCTCTCTCTCTGTGTGTGTGTGTGTGTGTGTGTGTGAAAGTGAAAGATATAAAGACAGCGAGAGCACAGAGAGAGAGAGAAAGAGAGAGAGAGAGAGAGAGAGAGAGAGAGAGAGAGAGAGAGAGAAAGGTGGGCACTCACGTGTGGCTGTCTAAGTGAAAGGTAAGCCCTTGTCTTTTCCTTTGTCTTTGTGTAGCTGGATTCCTTCACTCATTTGCTGCATTTCCTGTTCATGGTATGGATTTGTTATTTTAAATTTGTTTGTGCTCTTTAATTATGGTTGTTTTAGATGTAACTTCTAAAAGTGACCTATATTATATGCACGTATGCTCACATTTCTTTGTTCCCTGTTCCTCACTTGCTTCGAGTGATGCTAACCTCCCTTAACTTGGAGCAATTATAGATGCTTACTGTGTATACAGTAAGTGGGTCTGAATACATTAAAAGAGCGTATTGGCTGGTAGTAACTCCATCATGCACACCTACCATTTGTTTTGTGTCACTTTGATTTGATATGTATGTGTGTGTGTGTGTGTGTGTTGGCTGTAGGCTGCAAAAATACACCCCAGAGATCACACAGCCTCAGTCCCAATTTGTCAAAATGGTTTACAACAGGGTTCCCTGAGGATACACCATCCATTTTTCATTGTCTTCCCACGCTCATTTCACATACACACACACACAGAGAGAGAGAGAGAGAGAGAGAGAAAGGGGTGCACATGCAGACTCAGATGTGCTGCCTATGAACACCTCCTACAAAGCGTTGGTGGCGGCATCATTTCCATATCAAAGATTTGTCTCCTACCAAAGGAGCTGTAATGGCTGGTAAACTTTCTATTATAATTTGGTCTGCTGGCTCTGTGCTGGATGACTGACAGGAGGAGCAGGAGGATGGATGGGGGGGGGGGGGGGGGGAGAGGGGGAAAGGGTCATGAGGATGAGGTGAAGGCATGAAAGGATGGATGGGGGGGGGGGGAGGTGGAGAGGGTGAAAGGGTCATGAGGATGAGGTGAAGGCATGAAAAGGAAGGATAAGGACAGTGGAGTGAAAGAAGTGGAGCACAAAGGGGAGAGAGGAGAAGCGAGTCAGTGTGGAGTCTTTCACACAGCCCACCACCACCACCACCACCCCCCAACCACCCCCACTTCATTCCAAAACACACATGTACACACTCACACAGGGGCCAGAACATATCACTGTCCTCCCTCCCCCAAGCCTGGGCATGTGGATGGCAGCCAGACAAGCAGGCGAAGCAGCCCTTTGTTTGACATACAGCTACACACAAAGACCTGAAGTAGAGCTGGAGAGCACAAGCGCACACACACACTCACACACACACACACACACACACTCTCTCATCAGGACCACTTCTGACTGGCTTCAACACTGATGTTGCAACAGTCAATCAATGCTCTTGTTTGAACTTTGTCATCATTTGCTGTTCATGTTTCCGAGGAGAAAGAATCTGGACTCGAGTCATGATCTTAAATGTTGCTTTCAAAGGGCAGAAACGAGACGTTCACTTCAGCTCAGACAAAAGAATCTGACTCCGGAGAGCACATCAGCTCACTCTGAGCGCGGCTCCTTCCACAGACACAGACACTGTCCACAGAATTCTTCTACTAACAGGACATGAGTCATTGGGTTGAATCACAGTTTTAATGAGCATTTTCATATTTCCTGTATGTACAGTTAATATTCAGAGTGAGTGCAGCACAAAGCACTGTGGTGTAGTTTTATGCAGACTTGAGTCATAATGAAAGCAGGTGTGTAGATGCAGGTATATTAGAAGTATTTATATTAGATTTGACTACAACTCACCAGTGATTTTAATGCAAAACAATTCTTGATGTATCTCAATCTCTCACATCCTAATTTTTCTATATAGACCTGCAACTAAGGATTATTTCTATCATCAATTAGTCTGTCGATTATTTTACTGATTATTAAAGTACTTGTTTGGTCCCTAAAATATCAGAAAATGAAAAAAAAAAATGTTCATTAGTGTTTACCAAACCTGATGATATTCTCAAATGTATTATTTTGTCCACAAACCAAAATGGCTCAGTTTTATTGATTTGTTATGATTTGATTTGCTATGTTGTCTTTGTTATGTGGAGCAAAAGAAACCAGAAAATGTTTACATTTGAGAAGCTGAAAAATCAGAAAGCTTGTTTTGAATATTAAAGAGTCCAACCAATTATTGAATTATCAGAATAGTTGATGGCTAATTTAGTAATTGATTAATAATTGATTAATTGAATAATTGTTGCAGCAGTACTGCACATGGACACTTTTCATATATCATAAATCTGTACAATTTTTTGTATTTATTTAAAGCAACCTTCAAAAAGTTATATTTATTATATACTACTGGCTCTACCTTGCACCTGACTGACACAGTCAAGGGTGCAGTATTTAATGCTTATTTAAATGGCACATTATATGTACCTACATAGGTGGGTTCACAGTGCACACATACTCTGATTGTTACACAGTCACAGGAATGTGCTTCAGTGCTCCTCCCCCTACCCCTACCCCTCCTCCTCCTCCTCCTCCTCATCAGTAAATTGTAGATTGAATGAGTGCAATTCCCTATCCTTTGCAGTCGTATTATGCATTGGTATATGGAACGGAGTGTTGGTAGATGGCAGAGGCAGACTTATTGCTGAAATTATAGATTAGTGTTTCCCAGACTTTTTATATCAAGCACCACCTGAGAAAATATTGAGCTGTCGAAGTAACATCCTTATCACCAACGTTAAAATACAGTGGTGTAAGTCAGCTACAGACTTTTCACATGAGGCAGATTTATTCCCAGTAAGATAATTAGCTCTCTCGTCATCCTCCTCTTCTTCACATATACTTCAGACACTGGTATAGTGAAATTAGATTAAGATAGAGTGAGAAGTTAAGGTGCTCTAATGATTATTATTTCATTTATTATTATTTTTTTTGGCTATTTGTTTAATTTCTATGCACTCCGGTCAAAATTCCTCAGATCCACTCCGATCACATACCCTGGTATATACAGTAGAACAGTATTACTGATTTTCCCCCAAGTACCGCTGGAGGAAGCCCGCGTGCCACTGGTGGTACACGTACCACAGTTTGAGAACCATGGGCCTCGAGTAGTATTTTATTATTTTGTATTATATAAAAAATACACTTGCTCACTGTTCACGCCTGTGAACACACACGATGTACTTAGTTGAAAACGAGGTCACGAGCCAGCTTTACTATAAGTCAACAGTAAGTGATGGGCCACATGAAAATTAAATGGGGGTCCATGAGTTTGTGACCTCTGGTACAGTGTGTGTTGTATTTCTATAATGTTTGTTTTTGTATCACACAGAATGCTACATATTGCACCTTTAATTGAAGTGCCCAGTCTAATGCATTAACGTGATGCCAACAAGCACGCTTGCAGCTACTCATGCCAAAATATCATGTTAGTGCTGTGATGCCTCAAAAGTTCCCTGACACCATTTATAAAAGATTAACCTTCAGTGTGACAGAGCAGCCATCAATGTTTGCCACCAGGAGGCACTTCCCTCTCACAGGAAATTGCACATGGACAAAGAAACACAGTTAAGGTTCGTCTTTTCAAAGAGATGACAAGTTTCTGCAAGATTTTGTGCTAAACAGATTTCACACCACATTTCTTGCAACAGGGGATTTAGGGCGCTGGCACGCAAGAAAGCAATATCCGCCACCAGAATGTCAGCAGTTTCCAATCCACCATTTGAGCCGCAAAACACTGGAAAACACTGTACCAGACAGTTCACGCCATTAACCAGGACTCTGCATCATCAAATCTAAATAAATAAAAAAAAAATCTCTGCAGCAGAGGGTTTACAAAGAAAAACAACCAATAATGTTTGATAAAAGTGGAAATGAGACATAAATGTGGAGTTGTATATGAGGTAATGGCTAATTCTGCTCATAAAAGCTGGACTCTTTGTGAATATAAGGAAGTTATTACCACAGCGTCTAATTCCACACACTGTGCTGAGCTACTTAGAGACTGAAGAAAGTGTAGACGAGAGGGACAGAGAAAGAGACAGAGCTGAGGGCGGCAGGTACTGTATGTTTAAAGCAGATAAAACCAGACATCCACTGAGTGCGAGGTGAATGACAGAGTTTAGTGGGTTTTTACCTGTATGCGTATATGTGCGTGTGTGTAAATATATGTGTGTGTGTGTGTGTGGGGAGGCTTGTGTGGAAGTGACAGGACTTGTGACTGTGGCCCCACAGTGAGTTCTCCTCCTCCTTGTCTCTGCTCAACCCTCAGTTCGTGTACAATTTGAATTGTTTTTGGCCCTGGTTCTCAAACTGTGGTACGTGTGCTTCCACTAGAGGTACAGTAATTGGAGAAAAATCAGAAATACTGCTTTACTGTATATACCAGGGTATGTGATCAGAGTGGAGCTGAGGGATTTTGACCGCAGTGCAGAGAAAATGAAACAAATAACAAAATAATAATAATAAATTAAATAATAATAAGAATGTAATAATTTAACCTTGAGCCATACTAATATAAATGTCTGTGGACATATCAATAAATCTCATTTAGGCCCACCAAAACTTTTTCTTAAGCTCATAGGCTTTTTTGTCTCATTTCAAACTAGCTTCTGGAGTCATTGTTCAATATTTTGGGGTTTTGGATGTAAGCACTGATTGTCCAGGCCAAGACCTCTATTTTCAGTTTGCCTCTTACTTTTGACAGTCCTGACAAGCCACTTAAAATGCAACAATGAAGTCACAGTCGGCATGTATGGCTTGATTTTTTGTCTAATTTACATCAACAACTATCAAATAATTAAGTTACCACACCAACACCAGTATGTGCAATACAATACAGTACATAATATCTCTACAGTAATGTGCAATAATGAACAGTACAGGCTCATAGGCAACTGTTTGCACCTCTCACCTACAAAGTGAATGTGTATTATCTGCATTTCTTTATCATATGTTGTGTTTATATGTAAATATTATGTTCTATATTTTACCTTTTTGCATTTGAGTAGATTTGTGACTCAGAGAAATGCACAAGAATTCCAACGTACCTGTATTGTAATGTACCAATACAAATGACAAATAAACTCTACTGAAGATAAAATTAATCTGATGAATTTCAGGCCATACTTTTCTGTCTCTGTTGCTCTCTAGATGTTTGCATACCACCAACCAAAGCCTGCTAAAAATGTGATTAATCAAAGTAGAAAAAGAAACCAGAAGGCTTATGGCCTCAAAAACATTGTCCTTATTCTGCATATTCACACAAAACCGTGTCTACTGGGAATAGTTGTGTGGAAATGTAATTTTAAGGAGACGAGGTGGCTTTTGCTAAATATTGTTCCTGTTCAGTTTGTATATTTCGGTAAGTCACTAAAGGCCAGAAGGTGAGACGAGGTGAGGAGGTACACGTTACATCACAAGCATCAGTTCTGGCTTTCTGAAAACAAACTTAGGATCAGAGGACTAAGAAAAGACACTCAGGGGCTTTATAACACACAGAAGCTCGTGTTTGCGCTGACTCTTTCCAAACTGTCTCTTAAAACAGGAAAAATAAAATCGGTCTTGTCTAATCTCCTTCAGAGAATAACATTTGCTTTCACATTGCAGAGGTAATTTTGAGCCAACCCTGCAGACTCACTGTTCCTCTTTCTGTTCCAGTCTTTTTTAGGCCGCCCTAATTCCATATCCTCATTTGTTCTTCAGAAGGAGGTGAGGAAAAGTACAGCAGTCAGCATGACTTCAACTTAGACCCTTCGTTTGAACACAGTGCACCTGAGAGGGACAGTTTAGGTTCAGGCAGCATACTGTTGTCAATGGGCCTTTATTGAAAACATGGCTGCCAGTGAGGACACAGCAATTCAACACCCAATGAAATCCACACCTTCTTAGAAATATGTTTGCTGCTTTATCTCACTATGGGACAGCCTTTCCCAGCTGGAAACGGACATTAGTACAGCTTTGCAGGCTAGTCTGTCTTTGTGCCAAAGTCCATAAAGAAAATCAACGATTTTACATCACAGCACAGAGGAGCCATCGATCCACTGCTGCTTCCATCAGTGAGTTAAAATGTGTTATTATGTGACGTCTGTGTCTGATGTCTTTGCTGAGATTTACCTAAGTGACACCAATCTGCCACAACCAGGCAGCAGCCGACCAGCAGCTCCTGCATCACTATGAGCTAAAAACATTGGTTTTTTTCAATGGATTTTGGTCCATAAGAGGGAGCAGGTTATGAATTAGTTTCCAGTCAAAGACAGCTGTCTCACTGTAAGCTAAAATGAAAGACAGATTCTTAGAGTAGGTTTTAAGACATGAGCCATTTGATATGTGGCTGTTTTATTTTTTCGCCATGTTTTCAGTGAGAGCGAGTGTCCAGCAGAACTTAAGGTTATTAAGCTGTGCTTAAAATATGTTATTTTTATTATGAAGCGTCATTTCCATTATGTACAGAATATAATAAGTTGCTTCATTTCCACATAAAGAGATGTCCATCATCTATAAATATACATAACATATATTAGTTTTAATAGCTGTTTTGACTGAAACATGTTTTATTGTTTCTGATGCTTGCAAATTATAGATTATGTGGGAGTATTTCCAGAATAAACCTTATGTAATAACAATAGAACAATGGGGGGAAAATCTATTGTTTTTTTAAATAAATACATAGCAGCCTAATTATGTACAATATACATAATATACATAATAATAATAATGTCATCATATACAGTGTATATTCCAATATAAATTATAATTATAACTTTCTACTCAAATTGCCTTACCTTGTATCTTAGTACCTCCAATGGCAGTTTACATTGAAGATGCAACTAATTATTTTCATAATCAATTATTCTGTCCATTATTGTTTGGTCGGTAAAGAAATGTTAGTAAATGCTGAAAAATATTGATAAATATTGATAAATCTGAAAATTATGATGTTTCAAATCTCTTAATGTTCAGTTTAAATGATTACTTTGTTTTGTGGAGCAAAGAAACCATTTACATTTAAGAAGCTGAAAAACCAGAAAACTTGTTTGGATCCCTTAACAAGCACTCAAACCAAATAATCAATAATCAAAATAGCTGACAATCCATTTAGTCGTCTATTAGTAATCAATGAATCAGGTCATTGTTTCAGTTTTTTGTATAATTTACATTTTTTTTGTATAGTTGTATTTTTTATGGTTTTGACATACAGCTAATTTGTACATTTTTTTTAAAAACGTCATTACTTCTAACATACAAACACACATACGTAGCATCCAAAATAAAGAGTTAAATCAATTATATAAGCAAAGTAAACATACGGTGGGGAAAAAAACAATACCATTGACATAATATATCACTGTGATTCAGAACATTTTTCGATATCATTCCTCTCCAACACTGAACTGAGCAGTATAACGTCTCCTCCAGTACCATAGTCTGACTGTCCCATCACAAAAGCAAAACATTTAGTGTCCTGTCATGCTCGGATCAATACTCATTGTCTCTGTTACACACCAACAACCGCTGCCTCCATTGGTCCAGAGGCAGCGGCCGCTTCCTCCTCAGCAAATCAATGCTGATAATCATAGATGGGATATAGAGCAGGAGCTGCAGGCTGTGAGGCTGCATGATTAATGAGCTTATTATCAACGCAGAGCGGACCTCATCACAGCCACGCGGCTGGGAGAGACACAGTCAATAGGGAGGCAACATACACACACACACACACACACACACACACACAAGTACCTCTGTCTGTGTGTAATCACTGATCACACTTATGTGATTTATTACCTTGAATTAAACAAGCCACAATATGCATGTGTGCGTGTTTTGGTGAGGAGTTGCCAACTTGTGGAACCCACAACAGTAAGCATTCACTAAAACAAAGCTGTTACATGGTGACATGTGCTTCTGCCTGCAGGTGACTCATCCAAGCTGCGGCCTGGAATCAGCTGAGAGCTTTGAACCTGTTTGCTGTCGACCCAGCACCTGCTTACTTCATACAACAGCGTGCGCGCAGGAGAACAGGTCAGTTTGATGTGGTCGCACACACATGTGTTTGCTTCTCACCTTAGTGTGTAAATTAAAGTGGCAGTCTTATTATCAGAACATCGTTCATTGTTAATTTGTTAACATTGTTAAGAAAAAACAGCCTCATCTCCAAAGTTCTTAATTTAAAACCTATACATCAGACCTGTTCATAAAGATGGAAAGATAAACCTCTGCTATCTGATTTTGTTTTACAGTAATTAGTTTTCGTTCTAGGTTGGATCCAATCTAAAAAAAATCCCGCCTCTACCTGTTTGCACCTTTTTCTTTTTGGAGTAAATGACATAATTGCAAGAATTCATTTATATAATTCCTCTTCCACAGTTTGCACAGCCAGCTCCTTGTAGATAATCATTTAATCACAGTCTGACTTCATTTTCCTTCCGTCATTTTCATGTAAGGATTAATAGAACTAAGAGCTCTGTCCTTCACTTGGCTCAATCAGCTCAGCTACATTTCACTCTTATTGCAGATGCTATCATTTAATGTGGCCAGCCACAGCATAGCCTAAAGGTACTGTAATTCCCTCTGATTCAAATCATCCTGTAGGGGGGGATTAAAAGAAAAAGAGAGAGACAAACTGTTTTTTCGGGGGGTGGTGATGGTTAAGCCTCTGCGTTCACAGGGAAGCTAATTAGAAAAATCCGTAGTTTCTTAGGTGCGTGTAATTCTGTGAAACCTACTCAACTGGTGCTCATCCACGCAGAGAGCAAATGGATGCTGCGTGGCATCAAACGGAAGAAATGCTTTTTCTTTTTAATTTTAAATTACATTCAGGCCTTCTAGAGAGAGCTGGAGCAATATTATGAATTAAATCAGAGGAAATCTGCATTATGCTGTGGAATAAGTTGGTTGATGAGGAAGCTTGTGCTAATGTGTAGTTAATGTGTGATATGCTGATATGCTCATTCTGATTTTGATTCTATTTTTTATTCCTCTTGGAAAGTCAACCAGAATAATCTCTAATAAATTAAACACTGGAAGGTATGGATTATCTCGGTGCGTGCTTTATGTATGTGTGTATCAGTTACTACACCTAACCAATGGTTAAAATTATAATTTTGTCTGATTGGCCGTCATAGATAGTTTTATGCATAAAGCAATTTTTATACCCATAAGGTAGATTCACTGTGTTCAACAGACATTAAAAACAGGCCAGAAAGAAATTTGAAAGGAAATAAATACAAAGCAAAACACGATCCATAACAATTTATTAGATAAAGTAGTTTAAGCAATTATAGATCAATTAAGAGAAGACTAAAACAAATTAAAAGGTTAAAGGTAAATAAAAATATATAAAACATTTAACTAGATAAGAAAGTATAATCAATGGAGTGATACAGGTTTCATTAAACTACATTAAACTACAGTAAAACTCAGGATTACAGATTACAAAAGAAGGAAGAAAGAAATGATCAAAGGACAATATTAGCAACAGATAATTTGACAAGAAAAGAAAGAAGCAATATCAAAAACAATATTTTATAAAAATAAATAGATGCATATATCTTATAAATAAAATGGCATCAACACAGACAAAATTCTCCATTAAGGCAAAACACAATCATCACACAGTATGTAATAGAGATATATAACATCATCATAATCTATATTTAGTCCATAAGATTACACTCGGCTTCACTCCAGATTTTAACAGTCCATAACCTTAACAAGAATTTTCTTCTGCATGTGACATATTCCAGACGATGAAGACCTGCAGCAAATGGACAAGGAGTGATCATCTGTGCATAGCACTGCTGAATGAAGCCCAGTGTGTGTGTGTGTGTGTGTTCTTGTATTTGGTACCTCTTTAGGACCTTTTCTGGCATAAACACTGACCTTGTCAGGACCAGTAGTAGTAAGTACTAAGGTTAGGGTTAGGCATTAACGTGCGGTAGTTAAGGTTTGAGATAACACATTGGAAATTCTGTCCAAATGAAGGGAAGTGAGTGCAGTGTCCTTAGAATAGCTGCATAAAGCTGTGTGTGTGTTCTTGTACGGGTAGCTTTGTGAGGACCAAAGAAATGTATAAACCATAGGAAGTGAGGACATTTGGTCTGATCCTCACATCTTTAAAGGACTTTTTGGGAGTTAAGACCTGGTTTTAGGGTTAGGGTTTGAATTGGGTTTGGGTTAGGCTAAGGGGCTAAGTAGTGCATGTCTATGTTGTGTCCTCACTAAGATATAAAAATAAGTTTCTCTGTATGTGTGCGAGTAAAGATTGATTGCCTCAGTTTTTCTCCCTATCTTTTCTTCCTTTAGATCCATCTTTATCTTGCCTGAGTCTTACTCATCTGTCACTCTACTCTTTCTCTGTCATCCTCCTCTCTCTCTCTCTCTCTCTTTCTGTCTATCAGTGGATGCCAGCTGGTTCGGTGGTGCTGCAGTGTGCAGCGCCTGCCAAACATTCAGCTAAAAGGGGGAAACCAGTCTCGAGTCTCTGCTTCACCCTTCCTCTCTTTTGCTCCCTCTGCAGCTGTGACACCACATCACTGCATTATTTGCCACTTCCACCGCCTGATCTCACCATTCAGTAACACGCCATTTAGTGACACTGTGCCTCAGATTTGCACTCATTTAACTGCGGACACTGTTAATAGACAAACATATGGTAGCAACGGGTGCTATGCCAAGATCTACTGACATAGCTGTTACATTATGACAGCAATAACAACCATGTTTTCGTTGCTTTTGGTAAGGAATTCCATCATATCAAACCATAATGTTTTATGAGACATGGTGGGTGAAACTGACCAATCATAGTGAAGAGAGAGAGAGATGGCACCTCGTACTGGTTGTTCCACTAAGCTGCTGTCCATACATGTCCCTTTGGTGGAAAGTTTGCAGTCTCAAAATTGGAAACAACTGCCTACACTGCAAAGAAACCTAAACAAAAGAGAGTCAAAAAATGAACAAAAATGTGGGTAAAAGTGGGCAGGGTTTCAACACTCTTATACTCTTTTATAAGATCCTACATACAGCAGCTTTAATATATTACACTTTTTCTCTTGAAATTCTATTAAATAATCGTCCATATTCATTGAGAGTATTTTAAAATATTTTGAAACTGAAAGAGAAAAGACGGACGTGTGTGAGTGTATTTTCATTTTTGAAGGATTAGTTATGTCTTCAAACAGCTAGTTAAGTTATCGGGGACTTTTCCAGCAGTGGACTGACACACGAGTTTGGTTTAAAGTGTGGCTGAGGGCAAAGATGTGTGTGTCTTATCATACTGCGTCATATTGAATTGCAGTGTGTGTGTGTGCGTGCGTGTGTGTGTGTGTGTACCTAGTATTCCTTATGTTGTGGGGACCTAAATGCAGTCACATTATAGGGACTTGTCTTCTATATGGGCACAAAATTTAAGTCCCCATACATAAATTTACAAAATTTTACAGTGAAGACATCTTTTAGAGTTAGGCTGAGGTTAGGGTCTGGGTTAGGATTAGGGTGCTAGTAATTATGGTTGAAGTTAGATTAAGTCTCCAGGAAATGTATGTACATAAAGTCAATGCAATGCCCTCTGACGTCATGGAAACCAGAGTATATGTGTGTCTTAGTCTATGCAACAGTGTGGCTCAATGATTTTGGAAACAGTAGAGCTCCATGGCTTACAGGAATGAGATACATCAGACCACACAATTCCTCACAGTAGATCAGATCTTGTTGGGTTTAGGTTTTTTTCTCGATTGCGTGTGTGTGTGTCTCGGCTTCCTCTAAGCCGCAGAGACTGTGATATTAGCCCATGCAGAGCGCACAGACACAGACCAGTGGCTTTTTCTAATGAGCAGACTGTGACATGTTGCCGTGGGGACCCTGCTTCAGGGCCGACACACCCTGCATGATTTTATGAACTAATTAAGCACTAAAAGTTACCTCCTTCAACTACAAAGTCAAGAATTAAACGAAGCTCAAAGAAAATTACTGTGGGAGCGACAAAAAAAAAGGACCATCTGTAATTTTTTTTTCATCCCTATCTTTTATTTGGATTTGGACACTGTTTGTTGTTAAAGTCTCAGACTGGCTCAAGTTTCCACTGTGCAGCTAGGAAGAAGTAGTCTCCTATTTATAGACATGAATTACTTGCCTTATTGCTTTGCCACTCTCCTGATGGAACTGAAGATACTGTCATCTTCACTTTAGACAGGAAATGTGGATCAATCCCCTGCTCATTTACAGATATTCCATCTGGAGACACACAGTCAATACCAGTTGTACTATGATTAGAGAACTATAGTTTCAAATTATTTTCTAAATTCATTTGGTAATTGTATAGTATTTACCTGTCTAATAAATGTATCTAATGTTTGCCTGAGGAGCAATTTTAAATGTTACAGTTCATAAACAACCAAAAACGCTTAAGCCATAATAAATGTATCAAAAACAAAAATTCAAATAACAATGGTATGAAAATATCAAGTTATTAAGGAGTAAAAGCAAGAAGACCTGTGCTTAAATGGGGGGGGGGGCGAATACAAGTACGCAAAAAGCTATAAATCAAATGAAAGGGACTTAAAGGTAAAGTGTGTAAAATGTCAAAATAGACCACCATGTTTTTTTTCAATAGCCCACACTGAAAAACTAAACAGTTCAGCAATAAAAACTTAATTTTACGCAGTGCACCTTTAAATGAAATCGGAATTAAAATAGAACATGAGGGTAAATTAAGGACTTGACAAAAACAGTGATATTAATTAATTTTGTGTTACATAAACATAATATGCATCACAATACATACTGTGTCTCATCCTGTTCATTACAGCCTCCAGGATCCTTTGTTCATAAGATGCAAACGATATGTAACTGTTTCTGCAAACTACACATGTGAACTGTGGTTTCTGAGCCAAAATGACTTTTCTTTTGAAACTTCAGTTTTAACCACTACTAACGTGATTTCTGGCTGAAATGAGGATAATGATAACCACTTCCTGCTTAGGGCTATAGGAAAAGATTATGGTTTGGTATCTCACTCCGTGCAATGGCATTCCTTCTTGATGTCAAATTAAAAGTCACTAAGTTTTGTATATGACAGTAGATGAGATTCTACTTTGGTTAAATTCTCACACTGGGCGTCTTACACTGTGGTCTGCTGCTTAGCGTGTTGCAATGTTACAAGCCACCATCAACCTCCTCCTTCTCCCTGTGAGATATTTGTCACTTAAAACATGCTGATGACATGTACTAAACGGTTAAGATATGACATTCAAACTTTATTTTTCTGTATAGAAGGTCAAATATATCATACAGAACTCCATATCACATCACATGATTGACTATACCTCGTTCCACCTCTTATCTCTCCCGGTATACAGTATAAATCAGCTGCTTCCTGCTGATGTACAGTGCACTTCTGTGACTTTATGGTGACTTTATTCTACTTCAGCTGCACAGCTCTTTTTAAACGAAGCCAGAGCGATGCAGGATTGGCAGGTATAGGGCGGCTGTCAGCATCATCTCTGTCAACTGCCAGCTGCTCCTCCTGTGATAACACTCCAGTTTATTCTGGGACTGAATATACTGGACTCAGTCTGGCTGTCAGCCCATCACTCAGCCTTTCTGTCTGTCTCTCTCTTTACAAACTCTAGCCCAAATTCCTCACTGTCACTCAGGCAGGGCACGGCCGTGTTTGTTAATGTCTTTTATTAATTTATCCTTTTTTATTATGCTTTTTTACTAATTTGCCTTTGATAATAGTACCGTTAAAGCAGGGGTGGGTTGTCATGGCCAGCAGAGAATTAACTGTACATAAATCATGTTTGATTTCAGCTGTTCTGAGGCCAGGACTTCAGATGCTGCTAGCTTTTTGTTGAAAAACCACACATCTGATTAATAATAAGAACTAATGACAGAATCATTGGCCAATCAAATTTAGATGTTCAGTGCTGTTTTTGGCATTATGTGTGCATTCTTTTTAATATGGCAGCTTTGGCTGTAAAAGAGACATATAATGTGTATAATAATAATAATTATTAACAATGTCGGGCTGTGCTGTGCGAATCATGCGAACCACACAGTGCAACGTGTCAGTCACTCCAATGCTCGAGCTGAATAATTTTCAACTTTGACAAAGAATTTGCATTGACATTGAGATTCCCCAGATTACGTCACGGACAGACTCTGCTCAAAATGAAGAAGAAAATTATCATTTCTGTGTGTGGGCACCCGGAGCTCTACAACACATGTTGCTATATGTATCGGCACAAACACAAAAAAGGAGAGAGCATGGCAGATGGGCAGCGAAGAAGTCGATGATGCTGGTGGTTCAGGCTTGGGCCGACCGGCTGATGATGATGTACAAAAATGTAGTGATCCCGTAGCACGAATGAAACAAATGGTGCGGCAGGTAAATTCGAGTTTATATCATATCTTATATAGATTAAGGAAACTAAACTACTAAATTGAAAAACAGTCATGCCATTTTATTTGCCGGCTGCAAACTGTGCTCAAGTTTTGGTTTGTTGCAAACAATAAGACAAACAATAAGACAACAATAAGAGCGAACAAAGAGCATCTTGCTGCTAAGCTTCAGAAATAATGAACACTTCTGAAGCCTCGGTATCGCTCTCAAAAATGTCTTAACCTAAGGAGAGGGGAAATGAGTGCCTGCAGTGGAAACAAGGTAAATATACGTCACTAAAAACAGAGAGGACGTTGAAGACAGACCGTGACAAACTTTTCTCCCCAACAAAGAAACAACAAGGTCAGGCCAAGGTTCACCAACCAATGCTCACTCCCTCTCTCACATACATTTTGTCACTGGATATTCTAGATAAATAATTTTTCTTTTTTATGGTCTGTAACTGGCCCCCTATTGTCTCCTCTCATTATGCTATTTTAAAGCACAAACACTTTCAATCTCCATCAAATAGGTTCAATGTTTGCTTATCTGGCAACCTACATGAACCACGCGTCTGCAGAGTTCTGTTGCTGGGTTGCTGTTGTGCAGCAATTTTACATACACCGTCTTTAACTCTATTCTACAATGAGTCATGATATTCTGTAGAATCACAAAATCAGCTGTGTGTGAGACGCGAATGTGAGACAGAAATTATTCCCATAAAAAAAAGCCCAAAAATAGTATCAAACATCTGCCAAAGCCATGAAAAGAACTTTAAACAGTGACACACTTTAATCAAAAGACTCTGATTACACATCATACTCCCATTTTACATACTGATAAAGAAAAAAATGACTTAATGAATGACTGAGTGCACAGCTCAGCCACCTTCACCTCCTCGTTTTCCTCCTTACAAAATGAAGAATGCTAAATCAGTGATGCCAATGATGGCGCCATCTGAGTGACTGATCTCTGAGCTCAGTTAGGAGACCAACACTTGTGTTTATCCAGCCGTGCACAGACACAAGCTCTCTCTCCCTCTCCCTGACTGTGAAGTGCAGAGTAAGCACAGCTGTCTGAAAGCAGCATGAAGGATGGACGGCAGGAGAAGGGAGCCGGAGAGGGAAGCAGTTTGCACTGGGTGTGGCATCACCAGCTTCTTCTCCCAGAAAAATGTTGTTGTGCTGTTTTCAATTCCTGCAAAAACAACAGGGAAATGTTACATTTTGTACATTCTGTACAGAATCCATCCATCCATTGTCTACCGCTTTATCCTCCACATTCATGGTTCTCAAACTGTGGTACGCTTTTGCTGGAGGTACTGGGAGGAAAATCTGAAATATTGTTTTACTGTAAATTTCAGGGTATGTGATCAGAGTGGAGCCGAGGAATTTTGAGCGGAGTGCGTAGAAAATTAACCAATTAACAAAAAATTATATATTAAACAGTAATAATCAGAGTCACCTTATCTCTCACTTCATGTTAATCTAATTTCACTAAACTAGTGTCTGATGTATATGTGTGTATATAAGAAGAGGAGGATGAATGAACTCAATGGGAATAAACGTTTTGGGAAAAAGCAGCTGTTTTGTAAGGGTGGGAGATATGAGTCCATTATGATATCACAGTATCAATATTTGTCATGATATTTCACAGAATATCAAAACCAAAGTGTGTGTATTGATATGGAACAATACATACAGTACAAGTTTGAGACATATGTGATAGTGAGTATAGAATCAGTCGTAGGCTGCTAACTGTCATCACATGGATCATGCTGTGCTGCTGACGAGATTTTCACTCTGTCAGTCACATGAGTGTCCAGTCACTCTCTCCCAGTCTGTCGTCTCTTGTCTCTCCTCTGCCCCTCATGTTGTTCTCCACAGGTAGTTCTGCCTCCAGCTATAGAGTCCGGATCTGTGATTGCAGGACTCCTACTGCCCCACTTTCCTTCCTCGGCACCTGCTGCTATAATTGACTCTGTCTGCCTCTCTCTCATCTCATTCCATCTCATCATCTCTGATTCTCTCTCTTAACTGTTCCAGACAAGTGACTCAGCCTCCAGGTTTCTTCTTTCCCCTTCTTTGTCAATGTCATAAAATGCCCTTTTAGCTCAAACACTCACCTGCCAGTCTATAAGGTACACCTGTTCAACTACTACAAATATCTAATCGGCCAAACACATGGTAGTAATTTATGGTGAATACAACCTGCTGAATTTAAAACCGAGCCTCAGAATAAAGTAAAGTAAGGTGACATTAAATGTGCCAAGGTGTTCGTGCCAGATGGGCTGGTCTGACTATTTCAGAAACTGCTGATGTACTAGGATTTTCATGAGCAATCATCTCAAGGGTTCACAGAGAATGGTCCGAAGAAGAGAACATATCCAGCGAGCGGCATGTCTCTGGGCAAAAAATGCCCTGTTGATGCCCGAGGTTAGAGGAGGAGAATGCCCAGAGTGGTAAACCTAATATAAGATAAACCTAATTCTAAAATGTACTGGGAAAAACTAAGTCCTTAAACCAGCCAAAGATTTGCCATAAAGCCCTTACTTTTCACATAGGTGGCAGCAGATGTAAATTTACACACACACAGAGCTCATAATCCCTTAGGCTGGTTTTGAAAGTTACTAACTAAAAACTTCCTTTGCCTCTGACATGAGCTAAATCGTAAGGCCAGCCCTTGGATGGGTTTCCTTTTTTCCAGCCCTCACACTGTGTATTTCTTTTCCTCTTTTCTCACTGAAGTGTTTCTGTCCTTTATGTGCCGTGACATTCTTTGTCTGAAGGGCACTGGCGTCCAGCCAAGGGCTTCGCGCTCCGTCCCAACCATTTAAGTGAAACCGTAAAAGAACTTTCTCTTGGCACAAAAGCCCTCATGTGGGCTTTGTTGCTATTAGATTGAGCAGAAAGGCCAGCAAACCTGATAAAAGGGGATTAGGAGAAAGTATTGGTGGGATATTATGTTGAGTGTGACACAGCAGCTTGAGGAGGAATTAGTGAGATTCTGACCGGCCATGGATTGGTCAGGCAGAAGGACAAAGCACTGATTAATGGAGTGGTCAGAGGCTACACCTGAAAGCCAATTTCACATGAGGAGAGAGCTTGGCAGCAAAGTGGTCCAGTAAAGTCCCTCACACAGCCACAGTTCAACACAGCGCTGTGTAACCGTTAGACATACCTTCATGATAGAGGCTGTTTGTTGTTAATGCCTGCCCCACACTTCAGGATTTTTAAATCTGACTTCATTTTAAAAATGTGGGCGAGCACTGACACAACAAACTCTGTATCAGTGTTTTAATCCTGACTAGACCATCCAGTCAAGACGCAGAAAAAACACACTTGTTGTTCAATCAAATTATTTCAGCAGGAGATTCCAGGGATTCATGCAGAAACTTGTGTGGTTTACTGGACTTTAGAATATAAACAGACATGGAGGTGGACTTTTAGCATTGTTAGTTAGAAGCTGTTGTGTGTTTTGTGCTTAGAAATGCAAAAAAATCTGTGAATGAAATCACGGCTGAGAAGACGGAATCAACTTGGATTGTACAAGTTACGGTTCTAAACATATCAAACATATTTAATACTTATGATTTGATGATGATATTGAACTTGTGTCAACATTTGTTTTCTTTTCCTTCCTTTTTATTTTTATTTTTGTTTCACTGTATGTATTGTTGTCTATAGGGACATGTATGCACACACATACGTTTTAAACCTTTGTTTTGATTTAAACAATTATTCCATCATTTTCTGTGAATGTAACGGTTTTGTTATGCAGTGAAATTATCCTGCTCTGGGGGTTCTAGACATTTTCCTGCTCTTGAGAACGTGTTTGACCCCTTCGTTCTTAATAGGAGTGAAAAACATTTTCCGTGGTTCATGTAAAAACAGCTCAAGTAAAATGTCTCTGCATGTCATCACCCTCAACCAGAATAGATGTTATCTTGAATTTCATGGTCATGGCAAGTCAAAAATACAATTATTGATTGTTTTACAGTGGTGTAAATAGGACAAGAAAAGTCAGCTACAGACTTTTCACAGGAGGCAGATTTATTCCCAATAAGGTAATTTACTCTCTCATCATCATCATCATCTTCTTCCTCACATAAACTTCAGACACTGGCATCGCAAAATTAGATTAAGATCACATACCCTGTATATGCAGTAGAACATTATTTCTGATTTTCCTCCAAGTTCCACCAGAGGATGCTTGCGTACCACAGTTTGAGACCCATGGCTCTATGCTATACTGGAAACCCACTTTACAGCGACACAACGCTGCTTCAAGGTGGATGAATCCTCGCTGCTGTGAAACCAAAGTTATTCTGAGCTTCATTATGGCTCTGTCCTCAATATCACAGTACTTTATAAATAGTCAACAAAATGGAGCAGTGTAACATTAGAGTACTGTTGAGTCACATTGAGAAAGACAGTGGCTTATCGTGTTGAGCATAATTGAGCTCTTTACAGTGATGTCACAAAGTTTAATGTCATTTTTGATTTTCCATCACTGAGTAGATATTTCTCTTTCTGTCTGTTTTGGCTGCAGGTTACTTCATGGTGAGTGTGTGTCTCTAGACTCAAAGGGCAAAGTGGAAACAGAAGAATAGCTCCCATTGAAACAGCCCTCCTGTGATGAATTGCACTTCTGCTGCTTTGTTCACGTTTAACCCAGTGCAACACCTTTTTTTTAACCCACTTTTATTACCATAGTAGTCGGCTTTATCAGAGGAAATACAGGCTTTCGCAAGAGCAAAGGTGAGTGACATTAGTCCACAATTATTAATTTTCTTTGTGTTTGCAGTCATACGTCTGCTTTATCAGCGCAATGTTGGTGTTGTCCTGTCTGTTGTGACACAAAAGAGATACAGTATATGGACATGAGTATTTGGACACCAAACCATTACACCACCTGGGACTGTAATGATGTGTTCAAATACATATACAGTACTTTAATATGGAGTTGGTCCCTTTTGCAGCTATAGCAGCTTCCACACTTCTTGGAAGACTCCTCAAGATTTTAAAGTGTTTCTATGGGAATTTGTGTCCATTCATTCTGTAGAGCATTTATAAGGCCAGGCACTGATGTTGGACGAGAAGATTTGGCTCACAATCTTTGTTCCACTTCATCCCAAAGGTGCTAGATGGGGTTGAGGTCAGGGTTTTGTGTGGGCCAGTCAAGTTATTCCACAACAAACTCATCAAGCCATGTCTTTATAGTCCTTGCTTTGTGCACTGGGACACAGTCATGTTGGAACAGAAAAGGGTCTTCCTCAAACTGTTGCCACAAAGATGGAAACATAATCTTGTCCAAAATGTCTTGGTATGCCAAAGAGTTAAGATCGTTCATTGTGCCTGATTGAAACACCTTAATTCAGTACTTCAATAACATGGGTGGCCAAATACTTTTGTCCATACAGTGAATATGCACCGCTATACTGAGAAACAGAGAGTTGTTTGGTGCTGATTTATTCAGCTTTGTGCAAACTCATTTGAATGTAACTTTGAAATGTGTTTGCATTAAAAATTTACACTCTGCACTTTTAATTATATGCCAGTTGCTTTTGCCTATAGCGACTGTGTTGTCAGGAGTTTAAATTTGAATTTCAAGCTTTTCATGTTTGAAACGTCCCATATTGTAAACTCAAACTCACAGTTCCCATTGTGCGGTATCATTACAGGAGGGTAGAGTCCTGTCAGGCTCAACTGCAGCCACTGCTCACTGAGAACAATAACACTAACATGTGCCTGTGCCGTGACTGAGTCACTGAAGATGAACCACTTACCTGCAGCCTGTGTGTGTGTGTGTGTGGAGGTGGGGAGGGTCAGCTGGTGTTGTGAATCAGGCCGCTGAAGTGTCAGACACGGCTTTTTCACAACACCAGGGTTCCTCCCCATCACTTCCTGCTGGGATACATGACTGGAACATTTCAGCTGAGCCTAAAGATTAAAATATCTAATGGGTGAGTTGTTCATTTTTACAAAGTAGGATGGTCACAGTGGGACAATTAAGTGTATGATTGTATATGATTTTATTTTATTTTTATTTTTTTGCTTCATTTATTTGATTGATTTCATTAGGAGAGAATTAACTATAATTGAAACGACTTGTTCTGTTTTGTTTTGCAATAAGACACTGGAATTCATTTTTTAAGATTCAGTGAAACCAAATAAAACTTCATAAAGAACAAGTGGAAGTGAAAGTGTTATTTTTATTCTCCCCTATAATCTTATAAAATCTTGATTTAAATATGTATGGTGCCTCAGGCGTACAGTTGACAATACACAAATAAAAATTGAGTTCATATTATGTTACACTATAATAAACACAGCGTTGCCAAACGAGAGATTATAACTTGTTTATCTTCACTGCAACATTCTTATTGAACAATGACGACTGTCAGATGAATGGTAAAGATTATGCATTTGCTTGAATAGGACTTTGTCTTTGTTGAAGATTGAGACAATGGCAGGATCCTGTCCAGGAATGGCTGCAGTGCATTTGCATGCATGTGTGCAGCGTCTTTCAGTCTTTCACACAGTGAATCTTCAGTGCAGAGAAAGCTTGACAGGTGAATAAAAGTCTCATGACCGAAGCAACGATATGTGTGTGTTGTAGTCATGTTACCGATTCTTGAGTCCATTAACATCAGACGTTGGAAGCTAAAACAGGCAGTGACGTCACCTCTGAATCATTGTTACCAATAGGAGTCGATATTAATGCTTTACAGCCATGGTTCTTATGACATTATCTTAATCTAATTTGGCTATACAAGTGTCTGACGTTTGTGTGAGGAAAATTATGAACAACATCAGTTTGTTTTAGAAACTCATGACCCTTCAAGCTCCCTGAAGTCTTGATTATTTATAATGCTTTTTTTGTGTTTCCTGCTTTATTTTGGTAACCCTTGTCTTGTTTCTTTTCACTTCCTGTCAAGTTTCCCGTCTCTGTGATTGTCTCCTCCATCTAATGTGTTTCACCTGCGTCTTATTGCCGTCCCTCCTCCCTGTGCTTATATAGTCAGTGTCTCTGGTTTGTTCTTGTTGCCAGACCTTCATTGTTTTCATACCTTGAGTTCCAGTGTTTTTTTTTTTTCTTTGATATTTCCTTGAGTGTTTTGACCCCTGCCTGTTTTGACCTGCGTTTTAGACTGCTTTTAATTGGACTGTTTTTTTTTTTTTGTGTACTATCTGATTATGGAGTAAAATCATTGAACTGATTTTTTGCCTCAAGTCTGCTTTTTGAGTCAGTCTTTAGTAACATGAGCTCACACAATAATAGCAACCGGTCATTATGTTACCCTTTAAGAATCTAAACTCCCATTTTGAAGCCTCCAGAAATACCATTTGGTCGGCACCATGGTGATGTTTTGAAGGTCAGAGACATCACCTTCAACCAGGGTCCAATTGGACAATATCAGCTGTCAATCTGTACTTTTGAATTTTATTTGGGAATATAATTCAAAAAATAATTAATGTGCTACTACTTCCCTTAAAAAAGACATCTTTTTTTTTTCGACTGGTGGAATCACCCCCGGTGGGTATTCAAAATATTCTTGCTATGTCACAAAGGAAATCAGAAGACTGGCTAATGTGGTTTGCAGAGAGACTGTGCACTGGTGATGTACAGAATAATCCTGGAGACTGGGTTTCTAAGCACCACCGCTGGACTAGATTTTGGGCCGGGCCTTTTTTTTTTATTGGTACATAAAACCTATTGGTACACAAAACGGTAGATCGGCATATTAGTCATGATTGATTCTTGGCTGGACCAATTACAGCCGAGGGCCGATGCACCCTCCCTCTTGGGCCTCGACTGTTAATCAGTCCATCATATAGAGAGAGAGGAGATAAAAAAGATGGAGAATAACAAGAAGCGGAAAGGAGGCGCGGAGAAAATTAGAGAGAAAAGGCGACAAGCCCTTAGGGCAGATGGTTATGGCGGTGAGGTGAGTAGGGGAATCTGAACCCTATCCTATTTTCAGGTTTCCAACATACATTGTTCATTGTTTGTTCAGGAGGTTCACAACAGCATCCGTATGATGCAACTATTTCCCCACGTTTCTAGATACCAGTACTGTAAAGATATAAGTCCATCAAGTGTTTTCCTTTCTCACCTTTCTTTCTCTGTCTCCTTTCACTTTTTAAAGGTTGCCATGTTTGAGGCAATATTCTGTGATGCTGTGCTGTTTATTGATGTGGTGAATAAATTGTCTATGAAAATATCACTAAATCTGTCATTTATTCATTTTAATATTCATCAACTAAACTAGACCAAGCAGCCTTTTGGTTTCCACTAAGCACTGTATAGAATGACAGGATGGTGTAGGTTTAAGTTTATTAGACAAGTACATATACACCAACAAGGCAGTGTACAAGCATTGTCACAAGAAAGTTTGTTTTCATTCATAGACTTCATTGTCCTTCCATCAATACCTGATGGGCCGGTCTCGGTTCAAAATGCCCGGGCCAATTTTTTATCCCAGTCCAGCCCTGCTCAGCACTCATGAAAGTTCACCTTTATATAAGTTGTTACATGACAAAAAAATAATACAGTATATTGTTGCACTGTAAAGCTTTTACTACATGACTACTGTCTGACATGCTATGAAGAATAAGCAAATTCCACATATTCAATGCGAGCAACTAATACAGCAACATGATCCAGACACGCACGTCTAACATAATTGGGGGAAGGTACCTTTAAGTTTACTCACAGTGTCAGTAGACACACAGATAAATTTAGATAAAAAAAAACACAGAGATGAAGCTGAGTGATAATATAAAACCAGACCAGGAGGGACCAGGAGAGATCATTGTCCCTGGAATGTCATCATATGTAATCTGAAACATCATCACACAGTGGTTTTCTTAATCTGGGACACTTCATTCAGGAAGGCGATGAATAATTTGGTTCCCTCGATATAGTTGTACCTGGGAGAGAAAAACAAGAATGAATAAAAATATGTTTATTAAGACTGATATAGTGTGTGTTATTTTGTTTTCATATAGCTGTTATTGATTTTTTTAATTGCTTTTATTGTGTTATGCAAATTCCCCAATAAAGTAAAAAGTGCAAATACAGGTACAATACATCAGACAGCTCTTACAAATACTGTATTTAAAAAAGGCATGCAATGTTACCCTTGCATAGTTTTTGCAGAGTGTGTATATATTGTTATAAATAATTCTACAATTTTTTATATTTTTATTCTATTTTTTTGGTTTGTATTCAACCTTTTCTTTCTTTAAACGTCCATTCTGATTTATCTTGTATTGGACTTTGCTCCTAACTCTTGTGCTGCTGTATCAATGTGAATTTCCTACATGGGGGGGAATCAATACAATTACTGTACATCTCATTATCAAAATATTATATTATGTAATACATCTAATATTATCGAAAGTAGCTGTCCTGTGTAATAATAATAAAAACTCTATGAATAAGCACCTTCCATACATGAGATACAGCTCAAAGTGCTTCACTTTCACTTTAAAAAAATAATGGAAAATTAAGCCCAAGAAATAATTAGTTGACCTGAGGTGAACTGAATTAAATGTAAACAAGACAAATAGTGCCAGTTCAGTACTAAATTAGAGATGTGACATATTCAACTTTATTTTAAAAATAGTGAATGTGTTCGTAGGCCGTGTGATTTGGTTGGTGCTGTTACTGGGAGTAATCAATAAACTGACAGCAGATGATTTTGTGAAGGCACATAGTGAATGGGTGAGTCAGCAATGTAGCTTGGTGCAGTTCCAATTATGTGCCTTGTGCAGAAGAAGGAGAAACTTAAAATCAATCCTAAATGATACAGGAAGCCAGAGTAGAGCAGCCTAAATTGGACTGATGTTCTTTCTCCTTTGTTGTTGTTAACTGCTGAACTGCAGAGTTTTAAATGATGAGTTTCTCAGTTTTGTTTTTCCCACCAGGCCAGTAAAAGGTCCATTAAACGAATCAAAACAGCTTTAAACAAAAGCATGACTATGTTTTTTTTTTTTGGCATATTTTTTTTATTAGAAATTGTACTTATGTGATGTGTTCAAGGTGGCAAACTTTGGTTTTTGTCACCTTGTTAATGTAAGACTTAGCTTAGATCTGAATCTAGGATAACACCAAGATTTGTAGAGTCAGATTTAATCTGGGGGATTAATTTTCTTAAGTTATTCAGCAGCATTTGTCTTTTTGGTTTAGCACCAATGAGTGCAGTTTTGCTTTTACTTAAACTAAAAAAACACTGTCAATTGTTTATTTATTGCTTAAAGACAGTTCATAACTGAGTCTATTGCTGCATACTGTATCTTTATTTCTTTATTTCTAGCTGGACAAATGTTTGAAGGACAAATACTTCAAACATTTGTCCAGATATCAGTTTGTTCTGGTGTCCTGTAATGGCTTCATTTTAAACCGTATTTAAAATTAAATGGGACAAAATGACCTATGAAGTCAAACCTGCTCATTTTCTCATTCTGGGAGTGCAGCCCGTCATCGAAGCCTCCGATGGGCATCATGATGATGCTTTTCCCCGTCACATCCTGGAAGGTTTTTGCGATAGGAATAGTCCCACCCTCACGGATCAGATCAGGATCCATGTCAAAAACTGAGAGAGGGGGTAGAATGAAACAGCAGGATATCTATATGAATTATGCGTTGGCTAAGCCAGATTTACAGAAGTACATCTGGATGATGAGGATGATGTTCAAAAACACATTCATAGTAAACACACAAACCCATGGTTCTCAAACTGTGAAAAGTGGACCACCAGTGGTACGCAAGCTTTCTCTGGTGATACTGAATCAGAAATACTGTTCTACTGTATGGAGTCATAAAGTCATTGTGAATCCTTGGTTGAGAGAGAGGACAGCCTTGGGAAAGACAATGTTGTTAGGTCTGGTGGTACATGTTTTTATTGGTCTGTATCACCTCCCTGAAGGCAAAAGGTCCAAACAGGTGAAGGGCGGGGGAGTGAGAAGAGTCTGCTGATGTTAAATGATGACAGGCCTTAAAAACATCCACTTTGTAGGTGCTTGTCAAACTGTATGGCCTTGTTTAGGAGCATTTAATCACACAGTTGAACAGCAGCTATATGGAAAGCGTAAATACACCCATATATATATAAAAATATCATATAATATATACTACTGCTAGTATATTTTTATCGTTTTTTTACAGTGTGTTTATGGTTTTGCAATTACACTCTATGCTATGGGTCTGAGTAAAGGACTTTGACAGAATGATGGTGGAAGCTTAATGTGATGTGAAGAACTGTACCTCTCTTGACGGCAGCCTTCCCGGCCTCATAAAGGGGGTGCTGAGTGTCCGCCAGCCAAGGCTTCGCTCCAATCACCATAGTAACTTTGAGTCTGTTAGGACTTTTCCTCTTGGCAAATACAGAGTGAAGGTAATCTGTCACCTAAAGCATCAAAACATGAATACAAAGAGTAGAATTAGTAGAAGAGGAAGCCATTTATTTACACTGAGAATGAAAATCAATGTGTTATTTTATAGGCCAAGTGTGAGTACCATCTAGGAGAATTTATTGAACTTAGATTAATGGCACTTTTCCATTATACAGGTCTAGCACTACTTGTTTTTTTTTTTGTTTTTTTTTACTTTTCCATTAGGGACAGTACCTGGTACTTGGTGCTTTGTTTGGAACAAATGTGATGTCAACAGACTGCTGGCCAATGACTGGTCAGAGAGTGTACTCACTGGAAGAGTCATGAGAGCGACGTCTAACAAAAGAATTAAACAATACCGAACTGTAGATCAGTCAAAAAGACTAAGTCCTGAAAACATGTTAATCTCCAACATTTAGCAGGGGAATTTCCACAATGTCAATATTTAACAGAGGAGTCTGGTGTATTTAGCGACAGCACTGCTGAAAGTGTCTGGAACACTCCATGACACCCCAATGAGAAGTCCAGCATGTTAGAATCTTTCTTTTTTGTTTTTATTTGCCCAGCCTGACATCTCCTACACAGTTCAACTGGACATTGACCAATGGAATAACAAAGTGCACTGACAAGGAGCAACATACAGACACCGTGGGGAAACATGGGAAAGACGAAGAGGGATGCTACTGCTGCTGCTGCTGCTGCTGCTGCTGTTGTTAGGTGGAGAAACGATACAGAAGAACGTTCTGTTGAGCTTTAGCAACAGTAGCCCTGTCTCTTTGACATCTCCTAAAGGGAAGAGAGCGACAAAGTCCACAAGCATCACCCACAATGCTTTGGTAGCCATGATTGCCAACTCCTTGCCCCGCTTCCTCGATGACCTATAAAGTTGCGCAGTGTCGTGAATGATTATTTGTTGTACTTATAATCCTGCCGGTCCCTTTGAACAAGGCACGGCAAGAATCTGACATGGTGACCATCATGAAATACAAAAATAACATGTAGTCTAACCCCAGCATAACTACGCAAAAGATGAAGAACAACATCCTTTATGGCCACTGTAGTTTCCTTCTTGTCCTCAGTTACAATCTGTAGCCTCACTATTAGATATTACTAATTCTCACACATTGGACCTTTAAAGCATTCACATCCTGTTTACCTGTTTCTTGACCACTGCAGGGTCCATGTCAGGAACTTGTCTGATGGAGAACTTGCCGATAACCTTAGCTGGGATGACAGTCTTTGTGCCAGGGTCAGAGAAAGCCCCCTCAATGCCGTGGACGGTGACTGTGGGATAGCGCCACAAGTGGGCCAACAAGTCCACCTACAGGAAACACAGGGGAGACAATTGGCTTTTCATGTCTGATACCAATACTGACACAGAGAGTGTCAACCAATACAATAAATATACTATAAATGAAATACTGCCTTTCTACAAAATGGTACTTGTTGTTTCTGTTATATCTTGTTTTATTTTGGTAGTCTCTTTTCATTCTCCACATCCTGTAAATGTACTGTACTTTCCTTAACTTCATTGCCAGATCATGAGTGTTTGTTGTAGAAACGTCTTAATAGAGTTGTAGTGAGTGCAGGAAAAAAAAGCAGCTGTCTTTGAATCTTTTATTATTCTTGCAATAAGGAACAACAACAGAGCATCTAAGCAGCCTGTGCAGATGTTTGGAGGAAGAAAGTCTCTGCTAGGGGAATGTATGACCCTACCTTATCATATAGAGGTGCAAGGGTCAGGGGTTATCAGGATTTCAACTCACAAGATGGATATGATCAAGGGGGTATAGAGGTCAGGTGGTATCAGACACAAAGTAGAACAATGAGCATTCATGCATATCAGTTTATTCTCTGGTTTCTACGACAGTGTTCCCACTTTCTGTGTGGTTTTCCTTGTGAGTTGCCTTACGTTTTCTAAATTAGATACCTCTGCCTGACTCAGTGTCTCATTCACTCAAACAGTTTTTAAATTAAAGATGATTAACTTTTTCCCTGTGTCTGTATCTGTTTAGAGAGTCACTCCTTCCTACCTGGGTACTAAGTGGGCGTGAGCTTGAAGTGGGCAAACAAACGTTCAATCTCTCACCTTGTTGCTGTACATAAGCTGGTTGATGCCAATCTTGTTTTTGTAGTTGTCGATGTCAAACTGTATGTCCTGGTACATCCTCCATTCATCATCAGAGAGAGGAGCCACAGCCTCCCTGATACCAGGAACCAGGATCTTACCAGTGGGGCTAATCAGTGAGTCTGAAGAGTGAAATTACAATAGAATATATGATATCGGCACAACCTAGTAACAGAGTTCACTCACTCATTTAAACAAACTATAAACTATACACCACTTTTCAAACAAATCAAAGGTCTTTTTTTTAAAATAATGCTCAGTCTCCACTATTATTGTTTCCTTCCTTGATTTGTTTTTCATGTCTTTAATCTATATTTTAATGGTACCTGCTGTTATATTACATGGTGCCTTGAATGCTGTCTTTTCTTTTTAACATTTCTCTCTTTTTAATATTGTTCTGTATGTTAGATGACTTTGTGTTTGTGTTTTTATTCTGTCTTTAGGATCATTTAGGAACATCTGCAGATGAAAAATAGCCTATTGGCTAATTCTAGTGCATTTACAGCAACTCTTTGTAAATGCTCCTGTTAACTAAACAAATATATATAAATATATACAGTACATATACTATGTACTGTATACAGCAATGTTTACAAAAAAGAACTCATGTTCAACTTCCACTATGTGTTAATTATTCTGCAGTCGTCTAAGCACATATGGATTTGTTTTGTGCACTTTTTATTCACAGTGTCAATGGGTGTTTTGTGAAAATAAGAAATAAAGATACAGACTCTTTGGTATCAAATCTATACTAAAGAACCATAAAACTGGTATAATAAACTGTCACATGGTGAACCAGGCCTCAAGCACTACAAGGCTGTTCATTAGTGCCCATACCACTGCAATATAATTAATAGGTGACATAACTGTCATTTAGTAATATCTGTCTCTCCACCTGGGTTTGCATATTCAGTGGTTGTCAAGTTTAATGTTGTTTCCACCTATTCATTCATTCATTCATTATGTGGATAAGAAATAAAATAAACATAACAATGACAAGATGTCCTGAGTGTCTTGCTGTGCTTCCATTGTAGTTCCTTCACCCTGTAAAGTAATTGTGTACAAATGCTGTATTTATGTACAGTACATACAAGACACAAACTACAACTTACTGCAACACTATAATAACAATAAGGTTACATTCAAGGAGGACACCTTGAAGTCGTATCTAAAGAAGGATAATTTACAACAGTTAATAGGGTGTGAAGTTCCTTTGGTCTTGTACACAGTCTTGTACCTTGCCTTGTATGTTTTTATGACTTTTTTGTTCTAAAATCATGGTTCTCAAACTGTTTTACTGTATACTGTATACCAGGGGATGTGATCGGAGTGGAGCTGAGGAATTTTCAGCAGAATGCATAGAAAATGAGATAATGAGATTAGAGTCAACTTATCTTAATTTAATTTCACTATACCAGTGTCTGAAGTACATGTGAGGAAGCCGAGGATGATGAGAGAACAAATGATCTTATTGGGAATAAATCTGCCTCCTGTGAAAAGTCTGTAGCTGACTTTGCTCGGTCTATTTACAGCACTGCATTTTAACTTTGGTGATAATGGTGTTACTTTGACAGCTCAATATTTTCTCAGATGGTACTTGGTATAAGAAGTTTTGCTACTTCCCTATACAGTTCTAGCAGTACTGCTATGGTCACAGTTCATCTTGTAACTGCATAGTCGGTCTGGTTCTGGTTTTAAAACCTTCTTTCCTGAAATGTCCACTGAGAAAATGAATCATAGGAAATTTACTTCCTCACCAGAAGGGATCTAATAGTGGAAGGTCACTGCTATAAGAGGAATTTCCCATTTGTTTTGTCGCACAAATATGGTGTGGTGTGGAAGTAGGGATGAATATAATGTAGACTTCCTTGTTAAATAAAGGCAAAATAAGAGCAGAATGAATGGATGAATGAATGGCTGATGTTACACGCTTACCAAGAATGCCAATCAGGTCAATCATTGGTTCAATCACGACTCCTCCATACACTCCAGAGTGTAAATCCTGTTTGGGTCCTTCAACCTGTAAACACACCACAGGAGGCACGACATGGCAGCAGAGCAGCAGAGTACGAGCCGAGTGTCAAAGTTCATGATACACAACCTCAGCAAAGAAGTAGCAGTTGCCTCTGGTGCCGTAGGTGAGGGCCGGTCGTCTGCTGAGCCAGCCACAGTCTGAGATAATGATGTAATCCACATCAGAGAAGAAGGTGTCTCTCTGGGCCAGGATCATGGCGTCCAGGCCGTTAGAGCCCGTCTCCTCCATGCCCTCGATGACAAACTTCACATTCACTGGCAGATCCTGGTGGACAATAGTGAAAGCAGTGTTGCTTTATGTGTGAAAGTTGACAGTGACAGCAACTGTTGGAGAAATGTGTCAATTGAAACCAGCGTATTTATGGATATATGGATGAAAACCAAGGCTTTTTGAAGTTGTAATGGTGTTTCGGCAGGTTATTGACCACTTAATGAAGCCATTACAGTAGCTATGTTTAAAACCAGTCAAAGTCATGGCGAGGATGATGGCAGATAGGAACAGACTGCTGCAGTGACTTTGCAGAAAAACAGCAGTGACTTTGCCGTTTTCTTTCTCATTAGCCAGAGGGTACTCCTCCGTTTGTTCCCACTAAATGTGTGGAGTATTTTACTCAACTGAAACAGTCAACTCAAATAAATGGGTGTTATCTTCTGGGTCTGTCTTGCCAGAGGCACCGTTCTCTCTCTGCTTCCCCTCTTTATATTCTAAGTGTTTTCCAAGACAAGGATGAGCTGCAAATTTGAGCTGTAATCTGTCCTTTGGCAGCCTCAGCTCCCATTACCTTGCACATTTGATTCTGTTCATCTTTGGCAAGGAAGATAGTGAATGGTCTGCATTTATATAGCATTTTCTAGACTTGATGACCACTCAACGTACTTTATCCTTCAGCCATGGTTCTCAAATTGTGGTACATGTACCACCAGTGGTGCACGAGCTTCCTCTGGTGGTACTTGGAGGAATATCAGAAATATTGATTTACTGTATATACCAGGGTATGTGATTGGATTGGAGCTGAGGAATGTGTTTAGAAAATAAAACAAATCACAAAAATCTAATTTCACTATACCAGTGTCTGAAGTATATGTGAGGAAAAGGAGGATGATGAGCTAAATATTCAGAGAGCTCAATATTTTCTCAGGTGGTTTTTGGGAACCACTGATCAATGGTTTTACCATTCATCCTTTCAGTCACACATCCATACAGTGCATTTACTGTATGTACAACACTCTTTCTATCACACAACTTTCATTGTGACGACCTGATCTATCGGTGAGCCAGACCACCCAAAAAAAAACAAATCCAATATGAAAGCCTTTGCACACTGGATGTATTTTTTCGTGAAATTTTATTTGCACACCAAAGCTGCTGTCAGTGAAATTGTATAGCTATCCCACAAAAATTTATCTAATTAGGAGCCAAGTGGTTTGCCAGTGAATAGTATGACCCCACCTCATGAAAGATGTTCATAAAATGAAGCAGATTATAGTATTTTTCAAAACTGTCTTCAGTCAATGCAAGTCTTTCTATAAGATACAGGAGCGATTTAGCCTCTTTTTTTCAAAGTTATACTTCCAACAGACACACCTCTCTCAGATTACAATGCATGTCATTGACAATTTGAGATTCAAAATATTAATATGAAAGAATAAAAATGTGCATATTTTTCGGTTTTTAGGAAAGTCCTGTTTGTTTGACACACTTATGAGTGATGTTGTGAAAGTTCTGTTACCATGTTAAGCGCCTGATAAGCCTCCACAGCATGAATCCAGGCTAAAACTGGTGCTTTATTATCTGATGCTCCTCTTCCATACAGATTACCTAAAGGTACAAATCAAAGGGAAAAAGCAGGAGGAGAATGGATTCCAATGGAAGAACAAGTTAGCCAAATATCAACTCAAACACAACATCACTGACAGAAGCTTTTAAGTATTTCACTAACATAAGGTTTTGCTTATTTTTACAGCAGTGCCATATATCATTAGATAGAAATATTACAGCCAACTTGCAAGAATATTATACACAAATCTAGCTTTGAAAACCACTAAAAGAATGTAAACAGAGTCAGGATGCACAGTTGGAACTGGAAATGAAAACAGTTTAATAGAAAAACTTTTACCATTGATGTCAGTCAGGTTGTAGGGATCAGTTGCCCAGCCGTCTTCTCGCTTTGCTGGCTGCACATCCACATGACCATACACACACACTGTATGTTTGTTGGTATCATTGCCAAACCAAGCTGTCACCACTTTAGGCAATGCCAACATCTGGCCATTAGGAAGCTGCAAACATTAGCATTCACTGTTACACATGCTTCGCTTTCAGTGTTATAAGGTTCTGGATACTTTGTAGTGCAGAGCGTGCTTCAGTTATTTGGGTTGCCACAGGGTCATCTGTCACACTCAATGATGGATTACTGAATGGACCTACCAGGGGCCCAAGAGTGTGGGGGTGGCACGCACATGAGGGGCCCATTTTCCAGTCTGTGCCCAGGGTACCACTGATTCACAATCCCAGGTCACACTACCAGCGCTGAATTAGCTGCACTTTAAATGGTGTGTATATAATAAGAAATCTGCATGAGTCCTGTCCTTTCTGTCTGATGATTGCCTCCCCACATTTGACACTGACCTCCTTCATTGAGCCAAACTAATTATTGTATATGATTATTATATATATACAAAGCGCAGCACTGGGTCTAATCTGTCACTGACCTCTTGTTCTCCGATGTCCACCAGCTCTACAGTTCCTCCCATCTGCCTCAGCTTCTGGGCCACTAGCTCCATCATGCGGTGCAGGTCTGGTCTTTTCAGGACATTACTGGAGTCACTTTCAATGGCAACCCAGTCCCGCAGAGCCTGAAACACACAGACACGTAAAAGTTTATCAATTAATTTAGAATGCAAGGAAAAGACAAGAATCACCAATCTATGTGTTCTTTAATAAAAACTGTTAATTATGCTGCCATACTGTGTGTACAGAATACTGTATGCAGTGCCGGCCCAAACCTTTATGGGGCCCTAAGCTGAATTAGAGTAGCTGTTTCTTGATTATAATTAAATGTAACACTATAAATTATAGTTTATAGTTTATAGTTTACCAAACCACTGTTGCTCTTGTTTTTTTTTAGCCTGAGGGCAGTAAAATCACAAAAGTGGTGTAGTATTCATTGGCACTTTTATATTCAAAGTGAAGCACTAAGTGAGTTGATGCAGATTAGCAAATGTGCACTAAATGAGCAATCTTCAATAAAACCAAATAACAAGCTCAACACTATTTTGATATCTAAATCTCTGAATATATCTAGATTTATTTCATGTGTATATTAAAATAAGTCTCCACACATTATTGGGGGCTCTCTGCAGGCAGCTGCTTAGTTTGCTTATGCCTTGGGCCGGCTCTGACTTTATGTCTTTGGATTTTCAGAATAATGCTCAACTATGGAAATTTAATGCAAAGCAATAGCACCATCTAGTGTCTAAAATATTTAGGCCCCCTCTCCTGCTCCAATTTGCCAGACTGAGAACATGTGTGTTCTGTAAACCAGAATTCATAATAATGATCTGCTTGTGGTTAAAACAGAGTTACATCCATTTACCTATTTTTTTTCTTTTTATTATTTTCTATTATTATTTTTAATTTAAAGAGGCCACTGTAAAAATCAGTTTTTTCTACAAGATGGATGTGACAGAAAAGCTGCAACTGTAACATTAAGGCTGACATGTTCATATTTGGTTGTTCTTCAACTTACAGACTTCTTCGGGGAGATATCTGCTTTTATTTTTGCATATGCTAAAAGAGGAAGAAGCATATACTGTATATCACCTCTATATATTCTTCTTGGTGGCTGTCAATGTGTTGTGCCAGCTCTGTATACTGGAAAGCATGGGCAGTAGAAGAGACCAGCAGGATGGAGAGCACAAATGGAAAACTCATCTGTTGGCAAAATCACATGGAAGAATAAAAAGGACAAAGGAAAGAAAGCAATTATTTAAAAAACAAAACAAAAAAACTAAACTGTTTGAGTGTTTTTCACTTTTTCTGTGATTTCATCCTATTGCTGAAAGTAAACTGAACATTTTTGGTTTGTTGACAAAACATGACATATGTGGTCTTCGTTATTTCTGCCTTTTTGAGAAATGCTGTTCATTTTACACCATTTTATGCACCAGACAACTAAAAGAGTAAATAATTACCAGGTTAATCATAAAAACGTTTGTTAGCTGTAGGCCTACAGAGTAATATGTATGAAAACCAGTAAAAAAGTCAGTAAAATAAACACATGTACCTTTAAAGTCTATTATCCCTGACACAAATAAGTTTGCTTGCTGACAGGTGAGGCGAGCACTTTAATCATCATTGCCGTTTTCCATTGCTTATCAAGCCAAACTCTACTTAAACCCGGATTTCCTGTCCTTCCTCGTCAGCACGTCTTCTCAGTTCGTTCGGTAAACATGTCATGTTTGTCTGCCACTGAGTTACACTTGCACTCTGTTTTTTAATGTTTTGTTTCTTTTGTACTTTGTAACACTCGTTTTTGTTCTTTCCTAGTTCTCCCTGACTCCTGAGGTCCGTCTCACCAGCCGACCTGTCTCCGAGTTTTTTGTTTGTATAGAACTGGTTCCCTTTTGTAAAGGCTTTTGTAAATAAACTCTGTTACTCCTTTTTTCTTCGTCTCTGTATCTTTGGTTCATCTCCTTTTTTATGGTTTTTCTATAACCGTGATATTATGCGCGAAATGATTATATTTTATATCAATACAAAATGAGGATTGATGGTTAAATCAATAATACACTATTATAAGTAAAAGTAGTGGATATTGTTTAGCCTTACCTTTCCTCTGCTTGCTGTGTGCATGACAGTCTCTCCAGGCAGGCTGACTTTGGTACTGTGTGGCTGTCCTAATATTTATATACCCTCCCTCAGCTTCACATTACTGGGCCCTGGGGTCACACAGTCAAACATTTCCTAACACAGTGCCAAGACAGCTGACAAATTGATTTTTTTTTCCAGCTGACAGGTACAAGAATTACACTCAATCTATTGATCTTGCTCCAAGAATGCACACAGCAGGAACAAAAGCAGCATGTTGAAATGAACAAACTCCTGCTGCTTGTGCTATGAAATCTCCAAAACAAAAGCAGCTGTTCTTGATCTGTCTTAGGCTGGTGGCCCCGTTGTGCTGAACAGAGCATTGAGCTAGAAATTGTAACCATTCTTAATATCAAATAATAACCCTTAACTGTTTTCCTGAGCATATGAATTCCCATCCCACAAGTTTGCAAACAGAACAAAAACAGTCTACAAAGAATGCCATTACTGCTCTTTGTAGACTTCAACTCTGCTTTTAATACAATCATACAAAGCAGACTGGTCACAACATTTCTGGATGTGGGACTTTCACAATACATCTGTCATTGGATCAGTGACTTTCTGACTAATCACTCCCTTAGAGTGTAATAGTGGGACTCCGTGTCTCCTCAGCACTGAGCCCTCCCTGGGCAGATTTCAGCCTCTTAGTCTCTTAGATGAGAAGTGAAACGTCTTCAACTCAACTCAAGCAAGTCCAGTCACCTACAGTTAACAGAAAAAGACTATGACCTGAATGACTGAGAACCTCCACAGATATTTAGGAGAAAGAAACCAGACATTCGGACTGTCTGCATAAATGGGGACTGCGTGGAGAAAGTCTCTGACTTCAGGTTCTGGGGAACCACATCAGCAAGTACCTGACATGGACCGCAAACACCACTGTGCTCTTGAAAAGGGTAATCAGAGAATGCACTGTGTCCTGAGGATCTTCAACAAGAACAACTTTGCAGAGAGGCGGCAGGTATCATTCTACCGATGCATCATTGAGACTGTGCTGAGCTATGGCATCACACTGTGCTTCTCCAACTACACTGCCTCAGAAGAGCCCAAAACACCCACAGTGACTGTTCTCACCCTGGTCACCTTCGGTTTGAAGTGATACCCTCAGGGAGGCTCCATAATTCCATCAGAGCCAGCTTCTTATTATCTCTTCATTAAACCATTAATTACTTGTTTATCTTTTAAACTGTTCATTTTTATTTTACCAGTACCATTGTTAAGAGCTCTACCTCAATTTTGTTGTACTTTATAATGACAATAATGATACCGAGATTCTGATTCCCATCACTCGTTGATGTTAATTGAATAAATTGTCCACGGTCAAAACCTCCTGAATTTTTGTGAGCGACCTAGTGGGAGGCAGGACAAGAGTCTGGGCTTTTGTCACGCTCATTTTCATTTTCATCAAAACTAAACATTTGCCTAAACTGACAGCAGGATAACTAGTGTGTTCAAAGCCTGACAAAAAAAAGACTTGAGTTTTTATCTTGCTGAAATATATTTATATCTAGAGTGAACTAAACATTAAGCTACATGGAAACGGTGTGGGCAGTAATGAAAAACACTTCTTAAATCTCATACTAATCTATAAAACCATGTAATACATCAGTGCAAACTGTTAACATTGTACATATTATTCTCCTATATTAATACATTTTATATTAACTTTTCATATCTCCTAGTATTTAGAATTTGTGTTGTTTTTTTTTTTACATTTTACTAGATTTACTTTTGTTTATCTCATGAAACATCTTAACTGTTGCACCCCAGTGGACGTCAGGGAGGGACATTTTTCCCAATTTGGCATAGCCCATTTATTCCCAGACATATTCCTCCAAGGCAGGCCAAACACATGCTGCGAACTGGGTGAGTGTTCCTAATATCACGGGGCCCAGATGAGGTTGTAGCTCCTGAGTTATAACAACTGACTGTAACATTCTGTAATCCTTTCTGCTCTGGCACATGACAGGGGTTATTCTTGTGATATTGTACTTAATAATGTCCAAAACACATAAAATGATTAATATGAATATTAAATACTCTGGGTATTTACTTTGGCTTCACTCTATATCTTGATAACCACTTACAGTGACATGCCAACCCACTACTCCCACCAACTGTGCAATAATTGCAATAGCCTTTTTCTGTCATAGTACTTTACTTTTATACCAACCCGTCATAAATGATTTTACCTACCTTTGTTTCTGTTTCTCTTTTATATTGTAAAAATGTTACGTTTGGTTGTAATTGTGTTTTAAATACCACTCTGACTGGCATTTGTAATTTCACTATATTATGATACTGTAACAAATAAAGGCATCTTATCATATTTCTTTTAAGAAATAGGTCCATATGACTATAAATTATCATTAAAAAACATTTGTAAATGTCTATTTTTATGGCACATTTGCACATTTAATTCTGTTTCTGTGATTTGTGAATACTGTGCTGGAAGAAGATCTCAGAGCTTATATTTTGGTCAAATGAATAATACTACATGTAACTGTACTACAGTTCGGTATCATTTTAACAAAAACTTAATATTACACTGCTAGTGTTTTTTTATAGTATACTGTAGGTAGATTCTGCATTTACCTTCATGAATACGATCAGATTTAAACTAAAAGAAAATGTTTGATGTTGGCTCATAATATTCAAATAAATAAAATGCATTCATCGCACTTGTTGGATTGTTATACAGATAATGGAAATGAATATAAGATCTCCAAATGACCGTTAACAGTAGCGACAGAAATTGGAAAATTAAAGACATGTGGTTCCTGTGCGCGCTCCCGTTGAACACGCGCGCGCGGAAGTCACTTATCCCCCGCCCCCTCTGACGTAAACAAAACGTATCTTACATTTTTGATATTAATACATTATATTATTTAATTTAGCTTGTAAACTAATGTGTGTTGCGTGTAATATGTGTGTTACAGAGTTTAGTGAATTTCCATTGTACATTTAAATATATCAGTTTCTTTTTTTGTCATTTTACGCGGGAGGTCAGAGGTTAAGAAACAAAATGGCGGAACTTCCTCAGAGTCAGAGTGGAATGTTTTGATGCGCTTTGACCGCAGCAGTCCACCCGTGGACGTGTTCTCTTCTCCACGACATCGGCTGCTCATCACGACCAACTCACTCGTCCTGTCACGTCCACTGTGGGTGCAGAGAAAACATCGTGTAGCGTCTGTGAGGAAACTAACAGTAGCTGTATGTAGCAGCGCTTACAGAGAGGTTAGCTCAGTGCTAAAACCTTTCTTTAATGTGTTTCACGTGTTTTACGTGTTTCACAGTATTTGACAGGACACGTTAAAGCTCTCCTGGATGTGAAGTAAGCAGCGGCAGCAGCAGCAGCTCAGCAGTGAAGACAGGAATAGACCTGGAGCAGCGGTACAGCATGTTTAAACAGACTGTGAAGACATAACCAGGAAAGAAGATGAACAGGAAGAAGGATAAAGGATTCGAGAGCCCGCGCCCTTTTAAATTATAAGTCCATCTTTATTCTCATTCATCTTCTACAGCTTTTCCTCCACATGAGGCTCGCGTGGGGAGCTGGTGCCTAATCCCAGCTTGTTATCCCTTTGTATTTATTAGATTGTAATGCATTCAGCTTTTTGCAGACATGATTTATTATCTTATATTGACGCTAACCTAGCTCACATGCTGCTTAGCAAACATACAGTAAACCTCACCTCATATTTTTTGAATAGGGAATTTATATTTTCTAATAGTGTTTCTTCAGACAGCAAGACTTGGGAAACTTCACTTGCTACTAGGGCTGCGACTAACGATTACTTTCATATCTAATCTGTCTTTTATTTTCTTTTTACATTATGGAGTACTTGTTTGGTTCATAAAATGTCAGAAAATGTTGGTTGTTATTTACTAAACCTTGAAACGATGATATTCTGAAATGTCTTCTTTTGTCCACGAATCAAAATTGGGGAAATATGGAGCCAGAAAATATTAGAATTTAAGAAGCTGCAAAATCTGACCACTTTTTAAATTAGTAAAAAAAAAAATTCAAACTGATTAATTATCAAAATAGTTGATGATTCACTTAATAATAAATTAATAATCAAATAATCGTTGCAACCCAATTTGTGAATGCAACACACTATAAGAACTGTGTTATAATAACAGTTTACATGTACAATAAACACACATTTTCATTTAGTTATCATCTACCACTTTATCCTCCACATGAGGGTTGTGGGATGCTGGTGACAATTCCAGCTGACAAAGGGTGAAAGTCGGGGCACACCCTGGACAGGTCGCCAGTCCATTGCAGAGCTGCATAGAGATGAACAACCATTCACTTTCACACTCACACCCACAGTCAGTTTAGAGTGTCCAAATTGCCTAATCCCCAAATCTGCATGTTATTGGACTGTGGAAGAAAAGCAGAGAACCCAGACAAAACCCACACACACATGCATATGCAACAGTGCCAATGCATGTTTTAATATTCATATTTTTGTTATACCCTACCAAAGTGTATATTTTTCAGTGCCTTTGAAGTTTCACTTCATATGTTGAAAGATTATTATTATTATTTTTTTTGTGCCTTTACGACCCACCAGGTGGTGTGCATCAACAACATCAACTTCCAGAGGAAGGCTGTTATTGTAAGTACAGCATAAAATATACTGTATAGATTCCAAAAAGGTTATTTATTTTAACACATTACACACAAACATGATGGCAATAACAATGATAAAAAATTAAGTTATGATTCTTCTACTATGAATAGAAAATAGAAATATAAAGCTTTTTTTGTTGTTATACACTTGTTATATACTTTTTACTAATTTCTTTGTTTATTTGTCTTTTTTAGGGCTTCGTTGAGCTGACCATTTTTCCCACAGTGGTCAACCTGAACAGGATCAAGCTTAACAGTAAACAGTGCCGCATTTACAGGGTTCGAGTCAACGAACTTGAAGCCCCGTTCATTTACAATGATCCCACACTGGAAGTTTGCCACCATGAGTCAAAGCAGTGAGTGTATCAGTTGTGCTGTATCATTTTATCATTTGGTGAATGGATTCATGTTTAGAGATCTGGATATACATAGTACGTATGTATACAAGTCTGATGGGGTTGAGAAGAGAGAAAAGAGAAATTATTAGAAAATATTTTTCATTCATTGTGTCCTCAATGGTGATAATATTATTTTGTGTTAATGTTTTATGTGTTTCTTTGTAGGAGAAACCTCAACTATTTCTCTAGTGCCTATGCAGCAGCAGTTAGTGCTGTGGACCCTGATGCAGGACATGGGGAGCTTATCATCAAAGTTCCCTCTGAACTCTGGAAACAAGGGGATGGTAAGAGGCAAAATAATGAAGGACAATGTAGTCTTTGGTATTTACAAAATTTTATTTTTAAATTCAGGGTTGCATGAAATGATGTATTGATGGGAGGTGGATTTCATAGTAATCCTACATAGCATAACATGTTTTTTTTTCCTCTCCAGATTTGAAGGTTTTAAAGGTTTACATAGAATTTTCCCTGGACCAGCCAAAAGGGGGTCTCCACTTTGTTGTTCCTGATGTGGAGGGCAGCATGGCAGAGAGAGGGGCTCACGTGTTTTCCTTTGGATACCAGAACTCCACCAGGTATCAGAAAATGTGTTTATGTAATTCCTTCTTTTACTGTAGACGATTCAAAAATACATGGAAAATAAAATGTAACTCTCACATTTCTTACAGCTATTTTTACAGATATTTTGTTTATATTTTACACACATAAATACAAAAAAAATCAAGTAAAATAGAATTGTAGGTGAGGATTTTTTTGTATATACTCAAAAATGAAGTTATATAAACCTATAATCATTTCATTATTTATGTTTGAAACTTCTGTTAAGCTTGACTTTTCTTTCAGATTCTGGTTCCCCTGCGTGGATTCTTACTCTGAGCTCTGTACGTGGAAGCTTGAGTTCACTGTTGATGCGTCCATGGTGGCAGTGTCCTGTGGTGATCTAGTGGAGACCATCTACACTCATGACATGAGGAAGAAGACTTTCCACTATGTTCTCCCAATTCCCACTGCAGCCCCTAACATCTCCCTGGCTGTGGGTCCCTTTGAAATCCTTGTAGACCCCTACATGCATGAGGTGGGTTTGTAGTCACCTCAGGTGAAAGTTAAGATTATTTTAGGAACCATCATTTTTGACCACACATTTTGCAGCTTTGTGGCTAGACTGCCTTGCTCCTGCAACACATGGGGCATCCAGCTGTTTGTACCCTACTTTATAATGAAAATAATACCCTGAACTCTCATCAGGCTGTAGAGGGTCATGTCCCACCTCCTTTACCAAAATTCCTCTCATATCATCTCTGTGTAAATGTTGGTATTTATGAGAGTTTTTCTTGTTTATGCTTCACTGTATGTCACATTTGAAAGAAAATAGTTAAAGATATCATTATTAGAAAGTCAGTGGAAAAACTATAACTATTGACTGGGATAATTGCTGTACAGAAATAAAAAAAAAACTGCAGCAGTATAAATCACGACACAATTTGAGCTTTTACTGACTGCAAATCTGTGGTAATCTTGTAATAGTTGTGGTCATCTTTTCATTTTTTAAATTACTACTAAATTTACATAAACAGAAGGTGGCAGTGTTTACCTAAAGCTTTTTGGTACTGCAGATATTTCATAAATGTCATTCTTATGCACTATAATGATGGTATACATACTTACAAAAAATATTCATTATATAAACAATTTATTGAAGTGCATTTTTTCTGACACTTTACTAAATATACAAATGATTGATTTAGCAGTAATGAAAAAAATAGTTTATCATTATCAGCAACATCCTTGAATACTGTCAAAAAAAATCCCTAAGCATTAATAATATCACTTGCTTATGTTCCCTTTCAGGTGACCCACTTCTGCCTGCCCCAGCTCTTACCACTGCTTAAACACACAATGTCTTATCTTCATGAGATTTTCGAGTTCTACGAAGAGATCCTGACTTGCCGCTACCCGTACTCCTGCTTCAAGACTGTTTTCGTAGACGAAGCCTATGTACAAATATCCTCCTATGCTTCCATGAGCATCTTTAGGTAATCATGCAAATTTGAAAGTATTGTTTTCTCCACTATTTCTTTCCTTTTTGGTCACTGTTGCTTTGGTACTTTTCTATGCACTTGACCAGCTATAGAAACCTGAGATTCCTTAGGATTAATTTCTACTAGACTGTCAGGGAATATGGTCAAACTGTCTTCACACTCTGTTGCCTCTTTCTTTCAGTACCAACCTGCTTCACAGTGCTATGATCATAGACCAGACGCCACAGACTCGTCGCTGTTTGGCCCAGGCCCTGGCTCAGCAGTTCTTTGGCTGTTTCATCTCCAGGATGACATGGTAAGACTGAGTGGAGTCATCTTACACCCAGTGCAGTGGTGTAATGTGGTGCCAAGCATTAGCACAAAATGTCTTTACTAGTTTTAGATTGTCAGATTTATCTTTTTTTTTCTTCCCTCCAGCACACACACTTTTTAAATTGCACATTTAATATTTTATGAAAATGTTGCATTAATATTTTGACAGAAAGTTGCCTCTTAAATTTCACTCTTAATTTTTTGGTTCATTATCAAGATGGTAGACTAAGCAGCAGCTCTGGTCTAGATTTTGTTTTCAATTTTGAGCCTTCAAGTTTTCAGCCTTCAGGTTTTGAAGGTTCCCGCATCAGACAAAAGACTCTGGATTGTAAAAAGCTGCATATGCTGCCAAAAGTTTGCCTGAATGTTTGAGACAATACCATTTTAGGCCTGAAAGATGCCTTACCATTGAGATTTACATTCATGTTCTTGAACCAAGTACTTTGACATTGATGTTTATCTCTTGCAACACATTGAATATATGTGTTATTTACTCTATTTGTGTAATCCATCACGTACATTTCACTCTCCATGATGGCAGACTTTCTTGGAATGTGGTAACACAGAACATGTATACTGTCTTGTTTGAAGAAGTCTCAGTTTTGAGTATCAGACAAAGAGGTGATATGAGTTCAGCCATGTGCAGACCACTGTGAGAAATGTGTGTAATGGAAAAGTGCTGTCAGTGCTGTTTGGAAGCAGTTTCAGGGCACCAGCCTTACTCATCAGTGTATTCAGATATTTTTGAAAAGTGTGGTATCACTTAGCCTCAGACCTTTTTATTATAATGCTGATGAGTGATGAGAGATTTACTGCAGAGCTCTACTGCTATGTCAGTCCTAGGTCACAAGATGGGCCAACACTGTGTGATGGATCACTGCTTTACCGCCTGTATACCCGACCAGTGCGGTTGGTATGTGAGAGACTGATGGAATAACTCGGTGGGACACTCTCATGTTTAAGCTGTAGTAGGCAGGATCATTTGAAAAATGGTTTATTATTGATTTTCATCCACATATTGTTAAAACAGTAATGTTAGGGGTAAAGATGAGCTAGTCTGGTGATCACTATTGTTCTATGTCCAATACTAGTCAAAGTTACTGCATCGAATGTCGGACAAAGTAAAAATCCAGCACTGTCTATTAACCCTAAATATCATGTAAATGAAACAAAATAATCTACCTTAAGTATCCTGTCATTCGTCAAAGTCTTCTACCAGATAGAGGAGGTTTATCCTCTTACTGACTTTCTCAGATCACTTTATTTACATTACGCTTAATGCGTATTAGAGATTTATCTATCTATAAATGCAAGGATTGTGTCTTTGCATTGATTGTCTTTTAATCATATAACTGTCCAGCAAGTCACTTGACACGCTTTAAACTTGGCAGGTGACTTGTTAAGGGGACCATTGTGTGTGGTGCTGACTGATATTGTTCGGATAAGAAATGCAAGAGATATCGTGAGAAATGCAAAGGAAATATCACTAAAAGAGACACTTTCACCCCCTCTCACACAGTACACAAACCGTAACACCGTTTTGCCTCTAGTGCTAGTAGTTTTGAAAAATAATTGTTGATTGACAAACATTAAAAAACTGTGTCCTTTCTTTAGCTCTTATCCTCCATTCTGACCCTCTCCTCCTTTATCCTCTCTGACCTCTAAACACACATCAGATGTGGGGCCTTGGCTTGCTTTTGTTGTTGAGCTCAGCTGGCTGGTGTGTAAGGAAAGACCTCAGGAAGGTTGGTCACATCTCTTTGATTTTAGCACAGCAATGGTGAAGCCTGCTAGCAATTAATCAGAGAGGGGGCTAACTGTTGGCTGTAATTGAAACCAGGCTGAGCTCAGTAGACTGTCAGACATTTAAAAGAGAAATCGCTCTCTTGACAAATACATGAAAATGAAAGGAGGTTTGTGTTTGAATTGTGAATTGTGAATCGGTGTGCTTTATGAGTCCAACAGTTTAAAAAAAAAAAAAAAAATCTGCTTATGTAAAGACAGACTTACAGCTTCTGAGGTTTGCATCCTATCATGTGTTGCAATTTGCATCTCTCCAAAGCTTGAAATGTTTCTGTGAAATAAAGATCAAGAAGGAAAGGAAACTGCTGTAGACTTTACAGTCCCCAAAGTAACATAATGATAACATAATCAGTATGCCTAGATCACTGGTTCTCAAACTTTTTATTCCAATTACCACCAGAGGAAGCTCATGTACAATTGGTGGTACATGTACCACAGTTTGAGAACCATGGCCTTTGATGATATATTAGAGGTTAAGGGTGGATCATATTTACAAAATAATATACTTGTCTTTAAAATGATGGCTGGACACATATTAAACCATTAAATAAACTAGAAAGGATTCAGTTCACCATCAAACCACCAATGTTAAATCAGTGTGCTCCATCTCTTTTTTCATTTTTTTTTTTTTTTTTTTTTTTACAAACTATTAAATCCAGGTTGGTATATTTATTGAGGTTATAATTACTATGTCAAGTTTCTTCCAAGCAATCTTGAGGTTAAAATTCATTACACAGTGATGAGGGAACTCCAGTGTGGCTTTAACTGCTTCATAGAGGTTTTCCACTTTGAAAGAGCTCAGGACAATGTGGGCAAAAATATAGGGATTTTACTGTCGAGCTCTGTTTCAGGTTATACACTCTCAAATCTCAATGTCATTTATCATGAAAGTTGCTTGGTTAAATTCACATTTCTTGGTTGCCATTAATCTCATGTTAAACAAAATCTTAATGATTATGAAATAACTTTTAATTTGCTACTATTCAATACTGGAATACTAATCAATTCCTGGTAAATCAGTTTTATGATTTCATGAGAATTTTGTAATATGTTGTGTTTTGTGAGCTTTCGTTGCAGTGACATGTGTTCTTTCTGTAGGGCCGATGAGTGGGTGTTGAAGGGAATCTCAGGTTACATCTATGGCCTCTACCTGAAGAAAACCTTTGGAGTCAACGAGTATCGGCACTGGATAAAAGAGGTAAAGCCTTTATCTTTAGATATTTATCCACTGTTTACTTCTCTTTAAGCTTTACTCAGCAGAGCTGATAATAGCTGCCTGACTGCTGTAGGATGAGGTGAAGTATTTTACATCCACACCTTTTTGTTTCAACTGACATTTTAAGCTCTGAACGTTAATAAATTAATATCTGGGCAAATAACACCGTAATCCAATGTTAAACCGTTTAACTCATAGTCACCATTTTTTTTGTGTTTTTTTTTTTATTTCAAATAAAATATAGTTTCCCCTTATTTAGCAATGCAGCATCTCTGCTTATAATAATGATACGAATGATGTGTCTCTCTGTCTGTCTAACATTGTTGTTCTTTTGTTACACAGGAGCTAGATAAGATTGTGGACTATGAGCTAAAGATGGGAGGCGTTCTCTTGCACCCAACCTTTAGTGGAGTCAAAGAAAAGGACAAGTAATTCTTTGCTACATTTCATTTCACTGATTGAACTTGAATTAGTAAATTTTAACTAATTACACTGAACTTTTCCTCTCCAGTCCGACCCCCCACCTTCACTTCTCAGTCAAGCACCCACACACATTGTCCTGGGAGTACTACAAGATGTTCCAGTGTAAGGCTCACCTGGTGATGAGGCTTATAGAAAACAGGATCAGCATGGAGTTCATGTTGCAGGTCAGTCACAGCCACAAGTTATCTTTCGTCTATGCAACTGAGGCTGTCAAAACGGATTAAAGCAAATTTCTTCTCTTATTTTCTTTTCTTTCTATCATCTGTTTCCCCCTCTTTTAGGTTTTCAATAAGCTCTTGAGTTTGGCCAGTACAGCTTCATCCCAGAAGTATCAGAGTCACATGTGGAGTCAGATGCTTGTGTCTACTCACGCTTTCCTCAAATCCATCTCCAATGTTTCTGGCAAAGACATTGGCCCAGTCATCAAGCAATGGGTGTATCCTTTTTTCCTGTAATGGATCACAGTTTGAAAAAAGCTGTTGGAGTGACTGGGTCCTCAGTTACCTCCCTGACCAGGATCTTGTGTTTAAACTCAAAGTTTGGAAGTTTTAATGCCTTTATCTTGACCTGTGCCTAATCACAAAATGCTGTCACAAATGGCATTCTTTGGACCTTTCTAATACAAATCACAGGATGTACACTACTGTATAAATATATTCACACCTACAGGGAAATAAACAAAGTGTATGGTGAGGTTAACAAAGCATGTACAGAAATTACAGCTGTTGTTATCGATGATTCTTCCTGATTCTAAGCCTGAAGCACAACTAACTAAAACAAGTTATACATGCAGTAATAAAAAGATGGTGAAAATGAGTCTTAAAATTAAAGAAAGTGTAAGAAAATCAAATATTTTACAACAAAAAAATCAAGATAATTATTTAGCAATCTTTTGAAGACCCATTTTTGTGGAAATTGGAATTAAGCTTCTTCTGCCTAAGTGTCTAAATTTTTAGCAAATCAAATTTTAGTATCTGTGTGCACTCTGTCTGCTGATATTGATTGGCTCTATTATTCTTGGTTGTTTGCCTGTGTCTTAACATTGGGTATCCAGAGACCAGAGTGGTGTGGTGAAATTCTTTGGAAGTTTTGCCTTCAACAGGAAGAGGAACGTGCTGGAGCTGGAGATCCGTCAGGACTATACATCATCTGGAACTCAAAAATATGTGGTGAGCTTTAAGATACAGTATGTGGAATGAGGCTGTTTATGTTCAGAGTAAAATCCAGGATTTTCGAAGGTATTTCACGTCTAAGTCAGAAAGGTGCTAAAAGACCTGTAGCATGTGTATTTTATTTAGTCTGGGGGGGGGGGGGGGGTGGATGGGCAACCATCCACTCTCAAATTCATACCTATGAGTGTCCATTTAACCTCTGCATGTTTTTGGACTGTGGGAGAAAACCCACGCAAGGCGAAAACTCTGTCTAGAAAGGCCCTTGTTCCGACTGGGTCACAAAACTTGATCTTCTTGCTGCCAAGGCAAGAGTGCTAACCACTACCATGCGGCCTGGATCACAGCATGGGATATAATTTTTTTCTGTTAAATTATAGAAAATGTTTAACTTTATATGGGAAAATATATGCCAGAAATGTGAATATTTCATTGCAGGGTCCTATCAAGGTGACTGTGCAGGAGCTGGATGGGTCCTTCAACCACACACTGCAGATAGAGGAAAACAGCCTCAAACATGACATTCCCTGCCATTCCAAGAGCAGACGGCAAGTGGTTGATTTTCTCAATATGGTTGCTTGTGGGGACACAAGCAAAAACAAATTTTAGCCACTTAACTGTTAATGTAGCTCATGTGACATAGCAGCCAAAATATGTCCAACTTACTGATCATCTGATGTTGTTGGTCATCTTGTTTTCTATCCCCAGAAATAAGAAAAAGAAGATCCCACTGATGAACGGAGAGGAGGTTGACATGGATTTGTCTGCCATGGAGTAAGATGACATTTCATCAAGTTTGTGAACGAGTGTGAAGATGGGTTCATTATTTCCATGTGATACATATCAGATATATTTATAAAAACCTTGTTACAGCAACTAAAGTTTTTCTTTTGTCTTTTGTTTTTGTCTGCAGTGCTGATTCTCCCCTCCTCTGGATCCGGATCGACCCAGACATGTCCATTCTGAGGAAGGTGGAGTTTGAGCAGGCTGACTTCATGTGGCAGTATCAACTGCGCTATGAGAGGGATGTAGTTGCACAGGTGGGCCTTTGACAAGAGCACAGATTTCTACAGCAGCTTGTGGTTTTTAATAATTGAGATTCAGTCAGCTAACTGTTTTTTGTGTAGTATTGTGTAGTATTAAATCAATATTATTCGTGTAGCCCTAATTCAAGTATCGGTTTACCTCAATGGGCTTTGTAGTTTACTCACTGTAACATACTCTGTCCTTAGAGCTTTGGGAAAGGAAATGTCTTCCTTTATAACACCCTTTTTCATAGGGGGCAAAAACAAAAGAAACTTAAGTATGTGGTCATACATTTATTCAATTTAATTTAATCCAATTAGGTGTAAATATTCCCACCAGGTAATTAAACACTGGTGTTTTACTATCTGGTTGTAACACTGGCATATTGGTTTCGACTCCGTGTCTGCAGACGTGGACTTTCCTCTTTAACACTGGATTAGTCTGTGATCAGTGTCACCCTAATGCTGCATGTAAAGAGGGTACAATGTTTCCCATCTTTGCACAGCTCTGTCCCTCTATCTGCAGGGTGGTTACATAATAAAATGAACCCAATACATTTTATATCAATGAAAAGATTTAACTTGTGACTGGCCCATGTTATTGGTATGTACATGAACATGGTGTAAGACTGTGACAGCCTTGTATCAGTTTTATTACCAACAGCTAAGGCTAGTCACTTTGTGGTTCCATTATAGGCCCAATTATGTATTTATGTGACTCTTCAATCTATGAAAGCTGAATAGACTTGTCATTTTATCTTAAGTTTCATGTAAATGTTACCTCTCTGCTAGGAGGAGTCTATCTCAGCACTGGAAAAGTTTCCGACTCCTGCCTCCAGACTGGCTTTAACTGACATCCTAGAGCAAGAACAGTGTTTCTACAAAGTCCGAATGCAGGCCTGCTTCTGTTTAGCCAGGGTAAGTGTATTTGTGGCAAACAGCTTGACTGTACGGTACATTTATTAACACTGAAACTACACTGTGATCTATTGGACCATTCACACACTGGGTTAATCTTTTATCCCAAGATGCTGGAGCAGCAGCGGTTTAAAAACTCTCTTTCCAAGTTCAGTTCTGACTCTTGGGACTGATATTTGTTGTGTATTAGGCTTATAGTTTTGGAATGTGCAAATATAGTATAGGTGAAATAAATTTTTGTGTTTTGTAGACGCATCTTTTACTTTTCATGTAACATTCATAGAGGATCTAGGTGTATGCCGCACATCTTATATCACACATGGTTCTTTTTAGGGCTGTAATTAACAATTATTTTTTTGATTTATCTTTCGATTAATTTCTCGATGAATTCTGAAATATTTTGCTTTATAAAATCAGAAAATGTTAAAATATGGTGATCAAACCTGGAAATTATGATGATCTCAAATGTCTTGTTTTGTTCACAAACCAAAATGATACAGTTTTAGTGAATTAATGCTCACAGTGTTGGTTACTGCCCATATCTTAGATGTAAGTTTAGGCTCAAAAATATCCATATCTGCTTTATACGATTGTGAAATAATTTGAAACTGAATACCGTTTATGCTGCATCAAAGCTAAGTTAGAAGGAAAATGTGGTTAGATTAATAGATAAGGAAAGAGTGAAAGTGATGTGATAGTGTAGGTAGGCTGATGAATGACTTACAGAGAGGGATATAAAAAGAGAAACACAATGTTTATTTTAGTATAACACTCAAACTAGTGTAAGTCTGCTGTGATTTTAATTTTTAAATCTTTATTGCAAACTGCATTGTGAAAACTGCACAATGAGATCAATGTAAAACTTCCCAGGTTGCAGGGCCACCCACCAGTTTAGAATTTGCCGGGCTTCAGCTTAGCTGACTGAATAATCCTATTCTGTGGCTGCAGGAAATACTCCATTCTCTGGATTTGGTCTGTTCCAACTTTAACCCCATTGGATTTCCGCCATTCAAGTTCCACCTGAACCAATATTTTCACAACATGATAAACTGAGTGGAGGTTTAAATTGCAGCACTTTACTTCTTTCTTAGACCTTTGGCATAAACTATAACTACTACTACTACTACTGCACATACAGTCACCCACATGCACATAAATACATGTACTCACAGACTTGCTTACCCACAATAACCACAAAGTGCAATATGACTGACTTTAACTCAGAGGTGGATTCAGCTGAATCATGATTGGTTGGAATGACATTTGCTTGTTTTTGGTAGGAAAATGTAGTTAGTAATAAGCAGCCTAGGGCTAAAATTCTGATGAGAAAACACATGAAAACAGACAAATGCATGGACATGAAGCACAAAAAATACAGACGTGTTTCACGTGCGTGCACACAGGAACATTCTGGTGTTCATTCCAGCCTTTGTTTATCTAACCAAATGAAAACATCCTGTGCCGGCGACCCTTAACCCTTTATGACCACATTAACATAAATTCCCAAATATCCTGTTAGAACTGAAAGACTGCTGGAGCCACTGGTCTTCATACCTGTGGAAACCTCTCAATCTGTTTGTGTGTGCTCACGTTTGCCTTTGAGGATGTAGTTCAGCTATTATCACAATAGTTCTAATTTTTGTGCCATCATTTTACAAATAACTAATTTTATTCATCTATACTGCACTTTGATGTTCTCCTAATATTTCACATGATTTTCAAAACAATAATATTGTAATACTTGGGTTTCATGTGACGTCGACGTAAAGTGCGTAATTCAGATGGCGGGAGGAAGTGAAAAAGATCAGTGCAAGCTTATGTGAAAATGCCTATGTATTGCGGTGTTTACGGATGTTCTATCCGGTCGAGCTGGGAAACAGAAGCAGTATTTCAGAGTACCAAAGGTCGTTGTACATAAAGGAGGAAAAATTGAAAAAGCTTACCGAAAAGCGCCCAAAAAAATGGCTTTTACAGCTATGTTTGCAGTCTGGAGGAGCAAAGTCTGCCAGTATAAGAACAAACACTCACCCTTGCAAAGACCAAACGGTAGCCATCACGGAGACGTTTTGTCCCGAGGTTGTGGACCCACTCGCTGACAAAAAAAATTGTATGCCTCCAGACTCTTATAAGCCTCCTTTTTTTGCTTGGTTTAATAGGATGTCTGGAGGACCAGGTAGTTAGTAATGTCCACAGCCTCGACAGTAGGCAAATCCTTGAAGTCATTTGTGAACTCTGACATCTTCATAGAGTACGGGTCACGTCCAATATATTGTTGGACCACCTGCTTGTATCTCTCCCGAGAAACGGTCTAAAACAATAGCTACTCTCCTGTATGTTGTTTTCCTCTTCCATGTTTACCTCCGCCCGCCGTTTGAAATCACGCCACCTTCGTGCGTCATCAGAACCACGTGACTGAAACCCAGCTATTGTAAAAAAAAAATGCTTTTAACTCTTGAAATTTTTGTTGTTGCAGTCTGTTCTGTAAAATATAAAGTAAAAACAGTAGTCAGTAGTTTGGAAATACATTTTTAACTGTAGTTAAATGGTGTTGGTCAACTGCAGTATTATTCTTGATAGGGTCCTGTATGTTGGTCCTGTATGTTTACTAGAAATATCAACAGCTTAAACAAAATGCAGTTAAAGATCACAGTTACAGGCAGATTAAGCAACCCAGTGTCCAGGATTACATGTTGCAACTTTACTTTCCCAGATATGTGCGGTAATAATACATACCTGGATTATGTATTACTGCTTCCTTATTGGGATTTTTTGGGTGCAAGTATTTTTTTCCTGTGAAATCACTACATTAAAATGAAGTTAATTAAACTGATCAAGGTAATTGACTAAATTGTGTCATACAATCTTTGCAGATAGCTAATGCGATGGTGAGCACGTGGCAGGGTCCACCAGCTATGAAGTCACTGTTCACCAGAATGTTCTGCTGTAAGAGCTGCCCCAACATCGTCAAGACAAACAACTTCATCAACTTCCAGAGCTACTTTCTACAAAAGGTACTGCAAACAAAATTCACTCATCGTCACACAGCTGAACATGAACTAGTTTCTCCTCATGGCCACCTTCGACAGACTGTAGAAGCAAACTTGTGCTACATCCACCTTGTGCAGATGCACCTGCTGTCACACATAGTGCGTTTACATGCATGTTAAAACTCCAATTTTAGTCGGACTAAGACAAAAGTTCACTATTGTGAGTGTGATATAAAAATGTTAGCATGAGTGAAATCGAACTAGTCTTAGTTCGATTAATATACCGAGATAATCATATTCAAATCTGATTACTCCTGCTTGTATACACTTAAAAAACACGACTTGAGTCGACAAACACCATTTACAATAATAGTTACTGAAACAAAATATAACAATGTTCTTTTGTTTTTTTGTTTGTTTTTTAATATCCCCAAACCGACAATGACTGTAATATCATGAATATGGATTTCCTCTGATGTGTAGTTGAAACACTCATCTTGATGCTGAACATTTTATGAAAAAAAAAAAAATGTCCTTTTCAAATAAAAACATAGTAGTTGGATGTAAATTTGAACCTTTACTGGAATAAAATATCTCACATATCCAAGATTTTTATTTTATGTTAAGCAGATATTGAATGATTCACCACTGCATCTTGAACATACTGCCCTTTAGAATATTGTAAAACTGGACGTTCACCTTTTCCATACCAGTATCATAAATGTTGTTTCATGCTTGTTTTCTGTGTCAGACGATGCCAGTTGCCATGGCGTTACTCAGAGACGTCCAGAACCTCTGTCCCAAAGATGTCCTCAACTTTATACTTGACCTCATCAAGTATAATGACAACAGAAAAAACAAAGTAAAGATTCACGTTTTTTTAATCTGTTTGCACACTTTATAGATGTCAACAGTAACTGTTTAGTTCCACTGATCATCATCAGTAAAGATGATTTCAGTTTTACCTCTTATTCTTTGTCTCGTTCTTCTTTTCCCTGCTTCCTCTTGCCTGCCTTTAGTTTTCAGATAATTATTATCGTGCAGAGTTGATTGAAGCACTGACCAACTCACTGACCCCAGCCATCAGCATCAACAATGAGGTGCGGACAGTGGACAATTTAAATGCTGATGTCCGTCTCATCTTGGAGGAGATCACCCGATATCTCAACATGGAAAAACTGCTGCCTAGCTTCAGGAACACCATTACTGTCAGGTACAAAGCAAACTGTGCACAGACTTCTGATGGAGTCATCTCCAAAATATTCACGACAACACTACTCATTGTTACACCCAGGAGTTTGTTTTATTTTCACCACCCCATTAATCTCAATATAGTTATACCAAACACGCATAATGTGTGTAGAGCTGCAACTAATTTTTATTTTCATAATCGATTTATCTGGCAATTATTTTCTTGATTAATCAAGCACTTGTTTGGTCCATAAAATGTAAAAAATGTGTTGGAAAATGATGATTGATGTTTCCCAAACCTGGAAATTATGATGCTCTCAAATGTCCATGTGAAGTGTTTTGTCCACAAGCCAAGATTATTCTGTTTTTATGATTTCTTTGTTACATAGAGCAAAGAAACCAGAAAATATTCACATTTAAGAAGCTGAAAAATCATTTTTCAAAAACTGATTATCGAAAATGATTAATTTAGTAATCGATTGATTGAAAAATCATTGCGGGCCTGCATTTATGTGTAATGCATTAAAATTCAGTCCTTGAAAAGGTTGACTCAATAACTCTTAAAAGAAAAAGTGAACATTATATCCTTCATGAAGGGAGAATTTCTTACAGGACTGCTTTAGACTGGTTGAATTTGGTGGTAAAAATGCTGCCATAATTCTTTGTACCATATACAGTAGTATTTAAATGCAAGTAGCGCTTCTGTCTGTATTATACTGATGTAGGAAAATGCTCTTAGCTCTTTGAATTATCACTTTTCTGAATTCCTCTATGATAAGTGGATTAATAAGCTTTATTTCTGCTGTCATCCTTCTCTCTCCAGTTGCCTGAAAGCGATTCGTCACCTCCAGAAAAACGGTCATATTCCCAGTGACCCATCACTGTTTAAGTCTTATGCTCAGTACGGACACTTTGTAGATGTTCGTGTCGCTGCCCTGGAGGCTCTGGTGGACTACACAAGAGGTATGACTTTTTGCGTTGCATACTACATGCTATTGCTCACAGCACTGGTTGACATATATATCATTAAAAACACATTGATCACATCTATAAAAGACATTTAAATGAGATAATCTATTACATTTAAACTAATGTTTTATGTGGAGCTAAGATAGATGTTTCTTGCTGACATGGGTCATACTCTTAAGATACCAGTAAGTATCAAATTAACTCATGGCATTTGGCTCCTATATGGAATAAATACTATTTCACATACTATATCTTAAGTTTCATTCGATTTTGTTCCTTCTATGCCCTTCTATTGAGGCTTATTATGGTTTCTTTCTGTTTTTTTTTTTTTGTTTGTTTTTTTTTATTATTATTTTGTCCACAAGTGGAAAGAAGTGCTGCAGAGCTGCAATGGCTGCTCATGATGGTCGAGGAAGACCCATCTCATTATGTCAGGTCAGCTAACACTTGGCACATGCTTGTAGCTAGCGCACATCTGCACACTGTTAAAAACACATTAGTTCTGTATATTACATACATTAAGTAAGTGTGTTTTCCTCTTGTATGTTGTTAAATCTCACCCTCCAAAACCTGTTGTCACTTCTGTCAAACATTTATGCAGTTACACAAAACAGCAATGAGGTTAGTTAAAAGAAATTAATAACACTGAATACAGCTTCAAATAGACTAAATATGTTGCCACCTCACTCTCACTCATTTTCTACCGCTTTATCCACTGAGGGTCGCGGGGGGCGGGGGGGGGGGGCGCTGGTGCCTTACTCCAGCTGACATGGGGCAAGAGGCAGGGTACACCTTGGACAGGTCGCCAGTCCATCACAGGGCCACAAAGAGACAGACAACCATTCACTCTCACATTCACACCTATGGGCAATTTAGAGTGTCCAATTGGCCTAATCCCCAAAATCTGCATGTTTTTGGACTGTGGGAGGAAGCCAGAGTACCCAGTGAGAACCCACGAACACATGTTGCCACCTTTAGTGGATAATTAAATCAGAACAGTCAGTTTAACAGTAATGTGACATGATCAGCTAGAAAATGTCTGTCAGCTTTGCTGAAGTTAAGAAACACTAGCTGTACAACATTATTAAATAGTGGTGTTTTCTACAGTGTTCTGGTAATGGTTATTATGGTTGGAGCTCAGTTAATATATCTTTCCAATCTCAGTATATGAACTCAACACTGAGACATTAGAATATTTCACTTACACACGCTAATTTTCACTGGTTATTGCAGAAGCATACTGCACTGCAGAGTATAATATAAATTGAAAGAACAGTAAAAGAGTTTGTTGAAACCAAGCAACTTGTTTTCTGACTCACATGAGATTCAGTAGTGATTGTTAATATTCATGATATAAAAATTTTTCACATTTATATTTCACTCACATTTGTGTTTTAAAAAAAAAAAAAAAAAGTAAAATGCAGGGACTGTTACCACTAGTGTTACATTTTCAGGCAAACAAATATGGATCGTTCTTTATTGTATTTCATCATCTGCATATGTGATAATGCACTGATGCTTGAAGAGTATGTAGAGCTGAAACAACAGTTTGTATTAGAGCTGGGCAATGTGGCTTTACCAGAAAAAACAACAAACTTTAAACAGAAAAACATTTCACACATTTGAGGTAAAACATTTTAAAAATGTGTTAAAATATCTGTGTTAGTAGAATACACTGACATATTGATACATATTAATTCTTTGTTATATTGTTATTAAAAGAGCTATCGTGATAATTATTGTTTAGTTATCAAGTTTTTTTATTTTCTTGTCTGGATTTCTTGTTTGTTTTGTAACCAGACACAGTATCCTGGGCTTGCTGAGTAAGAATCCACCTTTCACTAAAACGTCTGACTCTGGGCTGTGTAATGAAGCACTGGTTGACCAACTGTGGAAGCTAATGAACTCAGGTGAAATCACACATTCTCTCTGTGTCAACACTAACCCTGCCCATAACTTAAACCTAAATCAAAACAAAAAAACCAAGTCTTAATAATGTAAAAGCCCTATGTAAGTTTTGATGAGTTAAGCATGGATTCATAACCTTAGCATATAAGCACTTCCACAACATACTAAGTTCCTTCTAAAGTGAACTGTACTTGGACCACCTCAGGAATTGGATTTGTAAACAGAAAGCTCTTCAGACTTGCTTATATTTTGGGAAGAAGAAGAAGGAAAAAATTATTAGGGAAAAAGCAATTGGGCCTTCATGCCACGCACTGCTTGTGCTTTCTACAGGCATTGGGAAAATTACCCATAACGCAAAGCTATAATTGCTTTGTGTGACAGAGAAACTACTGTATGTAGAGGTGGAGTGAAAAGAGAAGTGGATCCTAAAATGTGGAAGAAAATATGACTTGAGTCTCTTTGGTGTTGGTGGTGCACCTTTTTGGTCAATGTAAAAAGACTGAATTTGGTTGGTTTAAAAAAAATCAGTTTTACTGATTTTCTTTTAAATAATTAAAACACACCTGACAGGTTGATTAGGAAAATAATGGTTAGTTGCTCCCCTAAAAAACCTTCACACAGCCTTAGTTTCTTTAAGTTTAGGTTTGACTGAGACATCTGTGAGTCTACTAAACCAGTCAGATGGAGTTGATAACATTTCCTTCTGGTGCTGCGCAAACACATCTTTGTGAACAGTTAGTTCCAGCAAGACCACTTGCTTATTAGAGTCTAATGATATCACCATATCTGGACGAAGCAAAGTGGTGTTTTGTAGGAACTTGAGCTGCCTTCCATGGTCGACTCAGAGAGCCCACCAGTGGTGCCTGAGTGGTGCTGAAACTTTTCTTCAGTTCTGATGAAGATAACAGTTTGGGTGAGGGTTACTGGTTTTTGAAGCAATGTGAAAAATATTGATGTATTAAAATAAGATATTTCATGGCATGATACTGTACGGATAAGGGCTGCAGCAGGGTCTTAAACTCAAATGACCTGGGGGCCACTGAACATTGAGTCTGGTCAGGTCAAGTGAAAAAAAGTTTTGGGAAAAAGCAAAAGTTCAGTAAGGGTGGGAGATAAGAAAATTCTATCACCATATTTTGATAACACAATAATATATATATATGTGATGATATTTCCCAGAATTTCAAAACAAAATTGTCTGTATTGGTACGGAACCATATATAATATACAGTTCAGAATAAAAAATATGTAATGAGTCTATTAAAAGCATATGGAAATAACTATATTATTACTGTTATATAATTGTAGTTAACGGTATAATAACTTGATTTTAAGTGGTGGACCGCATAAAATCGACTGGAGGGCCACAAGATTACTATTTGATTACTAAAAAGAGCTATTTTGATAATTGATTCATCGGTTTGAATTTTTCTTTAGTAACCAAACAAGCCATCTAATTCTTCAGCCTCTTAAATGTGAATATTTTGTTTTCTTTTCTCCATATAATAAATAAATCAGTAAAACTTACAAAACTGATTTTGTGGGCTAAACAAGTAATTGATTGATTAATTCAGTGATCATGAAAATAACCATCACTAGCAGCCCTAGTATTGATCCTTGGAAGCACTGAATTGATATATGTGAAATATTCTTGATTGTGGTTTTCTGACAGAAAAAGTATTGTTAGCCCTGGGCTCTTTTTCCTAATCCTCTCACTAGACAAATACTGTGTATTGTTCATGCATACAGCATTAAGTTTACGATAAATTTTCTTGAAATAGACAGTTGGGTGGGGGGGATATTTTAATCAGGTAATATCAAAAATTATGATGACAAATACTAAATGATTCATGAGTGATTTTGGCTCCTGATTGAAAGTTGAAGTAAATAGTAACTATTCCAGTTTTTTTATTTTTTTTATTTTCTTGTTTGTTTTATAATCAGACATAGTATCCTTGGCTTGCTGGGGTTTTGTGGGAAAAAATCTCTCCCACCCATTCATTTTGCTGTGAAAGGTACAGTATTGTGATTGTGTGATTCAGCTAATTTGGCAAAATATGCTCCACAGCTACAGTGGTGGGTCCACACTTCAGCTGCAACTAACAGTCATTTTGATTATGAATTATCACTTTTTTCTTTTGTGTCACACATTTTTGTTTACTGGGAGTGCTGTTTTCCTCTGTTTCTTTTTCTTTCGTTACCATGTTAAATTAATGTAAAGTTTATTGTCTACATTTTGTTGCGGTGCGTCTACCATGTACAGTAGGCACATGGGCCATGGCTTTGCCATCTATTGTGTATTCAGGTTTCATTGTTTTTTTTTCTCTTCTAGGGGGTCTTATGTTCTTTCAGCTCACTAGCCGGGCCATAACGGTTCAATCTGCCAATTTAAATACACAAACCCTACAAACCCAAACTAAAGCACAGTATACATTCTCCGTGCCATGCTCCTAAAGACTGGTGTGCTCTTTCTGCACATGTTATTTAATTTATTGACTTACAAAATTGTGGGATGATCAAAAAACAAGGCCCATCATTATTTGCACTGTGAACTTTAGTTTGTCGGTCAGATTATGTGGCTTGCTGTGGGACAGCCTGACTCTGCTGCCAATTTAAATATGCAGTGACCAGAATGTGGGGACCTTGAGTACTGTTCTGAAAATGTGTTGGTTTTATTCTTCTCCCCCTAATAACCCACAGGCCTCCCACGTGTTACACCCCACACTCTAGCGGGATGATATTTCACTGGCTGAAGGTCAGAGCTGTGAGAACACAAACTCAAAGTGCTTTATGTTGCCGTTAGAGTAAATTATATCAATCTTCTGCCAAAGCCACAGTCCACCCCCCATGTTAGGCGCCTGGCCTTTAGTTTCAACAATATATGGTGTTCAGTTCTGTCCAATTATGCACACACTACTACTCAAATAACCCATATAATGATGCTTTTGGTAGCATTCATGCCCCTGAGAGCTAATTATCTTGTATTTACTTGTGCTCTTATTGTCTCTGTGGGAATTTCAAATAAAATGCTAGTTAAAGGACTTGCAGTGCCTACATCAGCTCAGGGTTGATGTTAATTCTGGAAATTAGTTTCTTCCAATGCTCTATTCATTTTCCCCACTTGTTCCTCATTCTAACAGTTGACAGTAGACTAATCTGTTGGCCAATTCATGTGTTTTGTGATCTAGTGGAGGCATCACTAATGGATACACAACAGCTCATCACCAGCTCACCAGGACATGTCATCTTATTTTGTTGCTGTTGGTTTTTTTCTTCTCAGGTACGTCACATGACTGGCGGCTGCGCTGTGATGCAGTGAACCTCTACTACACCTTGTTTGGTCTGACCCGTCCATCGTGCCTGCCACTGCCAGAACTGGGCCTGGTACTTAACCTGAAGGAAAAGAAAGCTGTGCTCAACCCAACCATCAAGCCTGAGCTGGGCATCAGTGCTGGTATGGACACTGCTGCCAGTATAGGTATCCATGGTGTCGGCATGAGCTACACAGCTGTAAGTAGTGATCGTTTTTATTTTATTATACGTTACAGTAGCAGGAGCCCCATGGGGCAAAGGCCCCCTGCAGTGACCTGGATTTGATTCTTCCCATTGTCTTTTTCTGCATTTCTTCCACCTCTCTGTCTCTGTCCCTTTCATGCATCTCTGGCCTATCTAATAAGCAAAAGTGACCAAATACTGTATATCAAAACTTTTTTTTGCATTATTATTGAGATAAATTAGCATTCCTTACACCTGCTCATTAATTCGTCTATTTTCGTTTGTGTCAGGTGGATGAAGAGCCGGATCCTGTTTCATTGGGGGTGTGTGGTGTGGGTCAGCCACCTCAGGGTTTGAAGAGGAGGGCTGAGACTCCACTGGGCTCTCCTCCAGAGCCAGGACAGGTTCTGCAGCAACAGGAGGAGGAAGGCAGAGGAGGGCGCTTTAAAATTGGGGTAAATGACCAGAAGACTGTTGTTATTTTTTGAGTAATCCCCTTTTCTTTTAAAATGTTTGATTTATGGGTGTTTTTCGACAGTATTCTGTTGCAGTTATGTTTGTTTTTATTTTACAAATTTATTAATGTATTGTTATGATCTGTTGAAGTTTAACACCATGGAAGATGAAGATATTGACATGGAGACTGTTCATGATAGTCAGGCCTTCATTCATCAACATCTGAACTTGTTAGAGAGACCATCTACACCAGGTAAACACACACACGCACACAGGTTCACACAGCTATCCTTTTTAGAATTCTACATTGATATCCATTACGTTGGACAGCCCCACCATGCAGGTTCTGCAACTTGGGGACCAGGTTATGGTCCCCAAGAGGACTACTGGTCCTGACAAGGTCAGTGTTAATGCCAAAGTAGGTCCAAAAGAAGTACACACACAAAGTACTGATTCCCCAAGAAACCTCTCACTTCTTTGTCCCTTGTAGATCAAGGTGTTATTAATATTTGTTCACAGTTGTACAAACGGCAGTAGAAAAATGTCGCTAAACATATGAGGGTGTTTTTCACAACTAGGCTGCTGATTACAGCAAAATATATGCTCCAGAGAAAGTTTTCAGCATCAATTTGGAGATACTAAAGGAGCAGAGGGAATGAGTATGTACTGTAAAGGTAAAGAGAAGTTTTCACAGTGTTGTATTGAATATGCAAACAGGAAAAAACTGTTGTTTTGATGGACATTTCGTAGTAAAAACATAGCTTCTGTAATGGTATTGTTTTGCACAGACCGAAGTATCAGAAGGTTGGAGTATATGGTACAGAGCAGATCCGTCCGTCCAAGATTCACTTTTGTTTTTCCTCTGTTTTTGTTCCTCTATCAACGTGATTATTTTCCGCTGGCAAAGCTGAGTTTGCTTCTGCTGCTGTCAAACTTGAAATAATCTGGAGAGGGGTTGTAATTTACAAAATGTCTTCAAAAGTCACTCTGGACATTTTGCAAAACGTTGCAAAATTCCTGTCAGAATTCCAGATAATGTTGAAGTGAGTCAATGGCAGAACAAGTTCCAGATAAATCACAATGAGCGAGTGGGTGAGACTTCTACTTCTGGAAAACAGTTCCACCTGAGGATAGATTCTATGTAAACACTATTCTTGTTTTGATCAAGGAATGGGTCACAGTTCCTTTTCTACTGAAAAATGAGTCATATTTTTTCCACAGAAACCTGATCCTGGTATCAGAGAGAATAACATTGTGAAGGCAAGGCTTACACGGGATCTATACTAGCATGGATGATGTTGATTTTTCTGTCCTACCTTACCTTACCTTTACCTTAACACTGTGCAATCAGTTTTAAATGAGATTAGACTTAATTGATCCTACATTGGGGATCAAGGTACAGCGGCAAATGGTGACAAATACAAAAAGTCCTAGAATAGGGTGTAAAAAGCAATAAAGTTACACAAATACACAGTATAAATATACAAATGCAAACATAGAAACAGAATAAGCAATACTACAAGAAAATATAACAGAAATATAAATGTAAAAGTTTTTCAAAGTATGAAGATATTGAAACTATTCAACATATTTGCATATATACAATGTAAATGGTAAAAGGCATAAAATGGGCACCAGAGACGAGTGTTAAAGAAAACACGAAAAGCAAACAAAACACAGGGGAGGTCGAAGCTGCCACAGCTGGCTGCCACCAGTTGATAAAATCATGTCACAAGTTTAAAACTAAAGGTCATCTATTTCAGCTTGAAGTATTTACAAAACACTAATGTTCTTCTTTTCAGGTAAAGAGCCACTGACAGTGGAACAATCCATGCTCTCCATGCCTGCCACACCAGTGCCTTCATTCTCCAAAGAGCCCACCACATCATCCTCGAAACACAGTGGTGAGCATGGCCACCACCATCACCACCACCACCACGAGCACAAGAAGAAGAAGAAGAAGCACAAGCACAAACATAAGCACAAGCACAAACATGAAAGCAAGGATAAGGAAAAAGAGCGGGACAACTTGCACACCTACAGCAACAGCCCAGCCAGCGGTCGATCCCTGCGCTCGCCGTCCTTGTCTGACTGACCACAACTGCTGGTTCAGTCAGGTTGCACTGGATATAGCCAGTTTGGTGTCAGAAGCTTGGATCCCTGCCAGAACAGTGACACAAAATGGGAGCTGAATGCATTCAGTGTGACTAAGTATTCATGAACCATTACTGAACAAGGAAGACTCTTTCAGACAATATGTTATTGGAAAATGGAAAGTCTGAATTTCTCAGCAGAAACATTTGTGTTTGTTGAATATCAGGAGGAAGTGTCATCATGCTACACCCACACTGCCATGTTTTCTTTTTAAAAAACAGCTGCTGCAGTTGCACCTACTTTTCCAGCCTGTTGTGTCGTATTTGGAAACACTGCAGTTAGTCCATAAACTTTGCAGCAGACTTTAGGGCCTCATCTTCACAAAAACAGAACTTCCCCCAAATGATCTTTTTCATTTTGGTTCTTCATCTTTGAAGAAACATCTTCATAAACAGAAAACCCCCAAAAAGACTTTAAACACTGTATTATATATGCCAGTCCTATGTGTGGCGCCATAGTGCGGCCAAAAAAAATATACCAAAAACAAAGCAGATGTGGTGCATAAAGCTTGCAAGCTGTATACAGAGAAAGACCTATGACATCATTTTCACAAAATTGCGTATAAGTTTTATTCATGAAAATGCAAGGATAACGTTTAGAACTTTTTTTCCCCATAAAAATAGGGTTTTAGGGTTCCCAAAACTCCAGCTCTGTGTGGATAAAATTATCCAAAACTTAATTCCCATGTGCATGGGCACTTAGTCTGGACAGACAGAAAATAGAGACCTGTGTAAATGATGGTGCTCTTACACACAGTCTCTTCTGCTTCTGAATAGTCACAATTCAACTACTAGCCATGACACTTGCTTTTAGTTTTACCTCAATGTCAGTCCAAAAAATGTAATCCCTGCTGTTACTTATTATTATTGTATATTGCAGGTTACAAAAACTGCTTCTTTTACATCAATACACACTGGCCCCATCATCAGGAGGCAGATTTTTTTAAGGTCCACTGTATAACATTTAGGAAATGGAGGATTTATTATTATTATTATTATTATTACTTTGAAACGGCTTAGATTGGGAGTCACAACTTGGAGTGACATCACTTACAAGTTGAATGAGTTCCAGTGGAGAAGTCAGGAAAAAATGGGTACCAATGTATTTCAGACAACCCATTGTTAGTAATACCCATCAGTAACAGTGCTGTACATGGTATTTTGCACACAAACAGTGTAGCCACAACCTGAACAGTACTATGTGGACACCTGACAGAAGTGCAACTATCAGTAAAAGTAACATTGATTTTGCTATTGGAGTGGCAGCCATTTTAGAAACCTATATTAGGGTTTATGCTCCAACTTGAGAGGGTGTTCCAGGATAAAGAACGGCCGCCAACTCCTTGACTGCACATCAGCTTTTAAAGTGTTCTGAAGGCGAGGGCCTTGCTTTAAGGAGACTGTCGTTTTGTGCTGCCATATTTACACAGCAGCCTGAATGGACAAGCCAAATACAACTAAAGCATTCATTTTGAAGCATGAGAGAATGATATCTCTTCTCATATATGAAGGCCACGGTAGTCCCCTTACAGGAGTCTCATTAGATCAGCTCTATTTCTTACACACTGGACCTTTAAAATGCTACTTTACAAAGAAAACACAGTCGTGTGGATGTTGCCTCAGTGTCAGGCCACTCATACACACACACACACACACACACTGTCTTTGGAGTTTTAATGCTGCCTTCAAACCGTCTCAGGCAAGAGTCAATTAAAGTCTTCTTCACCTCACACACTTGCTGCCGCCACCACTCCCCCGCTACACAGACACCGCTCTGGTGCGCCTCATCCCCACAGCTCAATCCCAGCTTTCAGTGCGTGGCTTCTGAGGGGAAACCAAGTTAGTTGTGTGGATTTATCCATCCTGCCTGGACTGGACATTTCCCATCTCCTCACAGATGAACCTTAATCAGGATGTTTTTTTTGTTCGTTTTTTTAAACCGTACTATACAATTAAAATCAAGTAATACTAGTGTGTTTTTTAATACTTTGTTTCCTGTAATTATTGATTAAAGATGCTTTTTTTTTATCCTTGAATGTTTAGATTAGATTAAATTCACCTCCACTAAGGCAGTTACACCAGGTTTACTCTGGCTCTGTTAGCTGGGGCTGATTAGGTGGTTTTTAAACTATGGACAACATGCAGAGTTCAGTTTTCACCAATCAGATAACCAGCTGATGTTGAGACTGTTATTCATGTGGTTAAACATGTTTGTTTTATAATATAATCTGCCTTCCCGTCTCAATTTGTCTTCACTAAATAAGACAAAACCCTAGCTTTAGTAAGTCACAGTCAGCATTTCATCCCATCAGGTACATGTTATTGATGATATGCTGGAAGTTTGGAGATAATGTTGGGTACAGTAGCAGCAAAGTGGAAATGACAGGAAGAACAGATTGAGGATTCACTTGGCAAACCAGAACTCAACATTTTCTACATTGTAATTTGTTATTAAAATAGGTTTAATAAAATTATACTTTGTACATTTGTTTTAATTCTTTTGTTTGATTTTGCCGTGGATTTGCTGATCTCGGCATCGGTGTCCAGTTTGCGACATGCTGGCATAAAGTGGTAGTAAGAAGGATGTTTTGTTTTAAATGCTTTTTCCACCTTAGATGCAGAGGTGCCACTGGATAAATGATTCTGGGTGGAGATACTTCTGGCAACGGGTGGAAGGAGCACTGAGAGGTGGCAGCTGTGTGGCTTCAGGATGGTGCTGTTCCAGCAATGTAGGACTATCCTGCAGTTTGTATTTCTGGTGTTGAAACTAAACTCCAGGCTTGGTGATGTGGGACACTGGGGCTCTCACTTGGCTACATGTCTGTATGCCGGTCCAGTAATTTCGTTTTAGTCAGAAAACAACTAGATCAGATAAAAAGAAAATGAATTTACTATTCACGGAACTCTGAAGTCTTTTGTTGAAAGTGACATACCTATTTGTCTGTCTGTACATCCATCCATAGACCCACTGTCATTGGGGCTCATATGGGATTCCCTGGATCCCCGTCCTTCCTCGTCTCCCATGTGTTGCACTTTACAGTGAGTGGACGGTTTTGTTATAAATCTGTTTCCCCTCTCATTTTCCATAAATGTGTCACCTGATGGAGGTTGCATATTAAAAGAATACTCCGGCATTTTTCTTTTCTCCCATTCTGCCTTACTTGTTCTCCGTGTGTCCTCCACATCCTGAGTGAAAGCCTCCTCCTCCACCTCCTCCTCCAGTAAAAACACCCCCCATGCTCTTCCCTTCATCGGCCCTCCTCTCCTGGTGGTCCTCCACTTTCACACTCAGCATCAGTCACTCTCCCACCTTCAGCACCAGACGACAGTCAGAGGAGCGACAGAGGAACATGTTGCTGCACAAACTGGTACGGTAAGAGTCCGTGTTCTGTCCGTGAGCGAAGCCGCCGCTGTGCGTAAAGCTTGTGCGTAATTTCGCCGCGTAGATCGACTGAGTGGTTTATTCCTTACGGCCAAAAAACGAAACGCTTTCGTGATATCCTGAGCTTTTTTCCCTCTCAGAATGTGCCTCTTCTTTCCTTACCAGCTCCCTGCTGTTTAACATTTGCAGAACAATTGCAAACCCGTCAGTTCTTTTCCAAACCTTTGGTCAGAGTGTCACTATATTGTTATGTGGCTGCGGGTGGTCCTCCTTTTACTTTGAAGGAAGCAGAGAAAAGCGCACGCAGCGGGAGCTGCTTTCAATGAAAACGCATATTATGAATCTGGGCTTTATTCGAGCTTCAACATGTGCGCTTGTAATGCTCCACGCACAAACGTTTGAAATAGCCCTTTAATATTGACTTTATGGACCGTGAACTACACAAGGCTGCTGTGACAGATATGAGCTTGAATAAGTCAAACAAAGGAATTTGCAATAAATTGATACTAAGAAAAGTTTACTTGATGGTGTAACTTGTTCATAAATGCCTTTAAACAGTCTGGATTCAATAATATGAGGTTTAGATTTAATTTTACTGAACCTTTAGGCATTACTTAACTTCATGTTCATGTACTGGAGCCAAAAGCACAAGTGACTCAGAAGAAAACGACTTGGTTAGAAGTCAAAGTTGCCTGGGTAAATGCTTGGGTAAAAAGTCTTAAAGTATAGTCATGTTTACTGTATCTGTGTCATTTGTCATTAAATGGATTTAAGAATTTATAGTAAAAGAGTTAATGCCCTTAATCCTTTAAGTTTATGTCTTTCATTTCAGCTCCATGTCCAGGGTAGTGAATGAACTTCATAATTTGAAGTACTAGAAAGACACACAGTAAAATTATCGAGTAACTCAGTAGCGAATGACTTTGGTGGAAGTTAAAATCACCTCTTACAATAATTATGTAAAAAGTGTTTTTAGAAATAACAGTTTACTTTAAAACGCCTCTTTGCACTTGGTCAAACTAGCCTCCCCCAAACCTGATTTACTGTCCCTCTCAATCATAAGTCATAAGTCTATGAGCCGCCAAATTTTATTTTTTACAAAATAACAGCACAAAATATCTCTGTCTTACAAGCTTTGCTTAAGAATAACATTTGACTCTATAAAGTATATTATCTCAGAAGTGGCTGCTGTTTATTTGTCGGCTAATGAAAAGTCATGATGTGGTGGTGTTGTTTTTGTTGTCTCAGTTTGTTTGGATCCTCTCAGTCGTCTGTGGCACTGATGTGGCTTTGGGGTTCGTTTACGATCGTCCCAAACGTTCCAGAGAAGACGGGACCTCAGCCAGAACAGAGTGTGAGTACGATCCTCTTGTTACTGGAAAACAGACATCTTTGATCGGCTTGAGTCTGTGCCAGCCGACTATGTGTATCTACAAAAAACATAGTTGGCACAGCACACAGGTCTGAAGCCTGACAAGTGAACCCTTCAACAGATATGTGAATAGAAAATGTGAAATGCTTGATTTGGCTCGTTTGTCTGTAGAAAATGGCGGTGCAAGATGGTGGCCCTTGTAAAACAAGGCCCTTGCCTAAAGTACATATAAAAGGTTTATTCTGAGGCTATGAAAAGTAAACTATTTTGTCTTAAAGCAATTATGCACCCATACAAATATACGTATGGTAATGAATCTTGAATGTTTCAGACTCTTGCCTTTGATCGGCAGGAGTTTGATGGGGTGAGGTGCTGTATAGAGACAGAAACATTGCCATAGTCGGCACCGTACACACCGGTCGTCTTTATAAATCCACTGCCAAGCCTGAAGCCTGTCAAGTGAACTGTTGGACAGTTATGCAACAGTTGACGGGCAGGTGGACAGTAGGTGTGGGATAGACGATACAGTACGATACATGGTCCACCATAGCAATAGTATCATGGTACAACGATTCTGTGATAATCACTATATTGTAAGACAAGCGTATAGCGATACTTCATCTGTCTAACTGAAGAAAACAAAACATCCGTGAAAAGCTATAAGTGCATGGTTTGTCTGCGTACTGAACACGGATGGGGCATCTCTTAGCTTGGCTTTCTCCAGCATTATCCCACTGTAAAGTCCCTCTTCTGTGGCCAAGTTCCCCTCATTCATTTGAACAGCGCTACCATGAGGAGACATCAAGTAGCGACACCTGGCGAGTGAAACTGACAGGGACTGTTTACTTTAGAACACTTCACTTATTAATTAAAATATCAATATTTGCGGTGGCATATTGATTCTTGTGTTGCATGAGGGAGAACAATTTTCTCCCACCCCTGACAGGCAGACATTCATTGACTTATTAGCAATTGCCATTTAAACAAAAGCAATTGTTTCTTTAATTTGTTTAAATGAATTGCATTTGTTTCTGACTTTATTATAATCTTAAGTATCACAGGAGGGGCACTTGGCCCCCCGGTGTTTTTACATAATCAAATCTGACTTTTCATAAAAAAAGGTTTGGCCACCTCTGCCATAACACAACAAGTGACAAATGACACAAGTTGCCCAGTGATGTGAACCTGAAACGACCACAAAACAACAACTTAGTTCTTGCTCCCTTTCCTTATTCACTCTCTAGCTCACTCGACCACAGCTGCTCTCTTTCTCTCTCTCTCTAATTGAGCCTTGCAGGAGGAGCCAAGTTAGAAGTTTGTGTTTGCAAACATCAGTGGACAAATCATGCACACAGTGTACCTGTGATTCAGCTGCTGCTCAGCACACAGGCAGCATGGAACCCGCCTGATCTCCAAGAAAAACCTTGCTATTTTAATTTTCTGTAAACCAAGGGAAATGTTACATTTGTACATTCTGTACAGCACAGTTCCAAACTTCAAACTTCAGAGATTCAAGGCCCCTAAAATGTCATTGGCATTGAATTCAACAAAAATCTCCATGTCCATATTAATAATAAATAATAATGATGACAATATTGATCAAAATAACGGATAAGTAATTGAGAAGCTTGTTTTGTGTTTATATGCCTACACCGTATAATTATGAAGATGTCAGTAACTAAATAAGAGACACATCATATTTCAGAGATCACATGAGCGAGGCAGAGCTTTGTCTGCTCTGAGGGTGTGATATTGAAATATATTAAAATTCCAGTATATTTATATTATTATTAAATTTAGTAAATGCCAATCACATACTCTATTGGATAATCAGAACTCGGTATCACCAAATTAAAACCCTTTTTTTTTGGTTTACCTTTAAGTTTATTTAGCTATTTTTTACCAAGGCCTCTGTGACCTCTGACCTTCTGTCTCATCAGGTCAGTTAGCAGCTATACCTGTTGTCAACATCTGTACAACAAAATATCGCGTCTGAGAAATGTAAAAGTACCAAAGACTCACCGGTATCAAAAAAGAAGACAAGGCAATATCTCAAGAGTAACCTCGGCTTTGATTATATGGGAGCACAGGACAATTTTTATCCAAATACACTGTGAGAATAGGAACAAAAAACTACAAATGCTGTTTATTTTTGCATATAAACCTTTGTAATTATTCATTTTATTCTTTGGGTGTGTGGTTGGGAACCACTGGTCTAATTGAAGCTTAAGAACTTTAAGATTGTTAATTATTCCCAACATGAATGTTTTTTTTGGTTTTTTTTCCATATGCACCGATGATAAGGAAAGTAAAAAATATAATTAACTGCAGCCAAATGACCAATTGTGATTCTGATTTGAAAATGATTAATTGCCCCTCCCTAATGTTAAAGCATGTTTCAAACAGATACATATAGAGTATGTCTTTCTCTCTCACACACACACAGACACACGCGCAAACAACAACACAACAAATATTGAACTCAGTGTGAGCTTCAGTCAAGTGCAATCAATCACTGTGACGTCAAACGGAGTGACACACATCTGTGACCCACAAAACATGAGGGAAACACATTTCCTCAGCAGCTGCAGAGGAGTTTTCTCCCACTGCGTTTATTTGCAGGCTTATTTTCTATGTGACGTGTGTGACAGTGCATATGAAATGAGTGAGCAGGGAGTGTGTGTGTGAGAGTGTGTGGACAGTGGGTCACTGTGACCCAGCACAGTCCTGAGTGGACAGCTCGAGAGAGAGAGCGTGTTTGTGCTGCTTTACCTTGAGTCAATATTAAAGAGAGCGTTGGGGCCCATTCCTGCTGCACACTCTGCTTCTCCACTTCACCACCGCGCTTTATTCCAGCGAGATCTTCAGCTGCCTCGTCTTCATCGCGATGCTGTCTGAAGTGGTTTATGTTCCTCTGAGGGCCATAAATCGGTCACCACACATTAAAAAGCACCGTCAACACAAAGCGGTGATCGTCTTTTCATCGCAGATTTTACAGAACACACAGAACACTGTCTGGCTGTTTCCCACTTAAATGAACTGCATTCTCCATGTGTTTTCCCCCACATCATGTTTGTGATTTGAAATAGTCAAAAAATAGGCAAAAGGAAAAAAATTAAATCATAACACTGATTTCCTTTTTCTTATATGATCAATTTTCACACTCTTTTATACGTTTTTAAACCTCTTAATGGTCTAAGCCCAACTTATTCATCAGATTTGTGAACCATATATAGCAGCCTTTAAATATACCCATAGTTAAAACCCAAACGTTCTTTAACTCGGCATTTTATCTGAGTTTTATTGTTTATTTGTACTGCTTTATTTAATTTTAGGGTCTGACAAAAAAAACCCTACCTTTTTACAACTGTGTCCTTTAACCAGGTTATTATTTTTCTATTTCACTGCAACTTTTATTTCATCATGTTGTAGTTTATCTTATCTTTTTCTCATAGCATTTATTTAATTTAGCATTTATTTAATTTAGATCACACGTTAGTATTTTGCTCTCCATTGTCTTCTTCTTGTGAGTTCCATGATCGTGTTTCTTCATGTCATCACGTCCTTTCCTCTCCTCTTCTCCTCACTTCCTTTCTTCTTACTTCCTTTTTTTCTTCATTTCCTTTGCTGTTTCTAATATTTGATTATATTTTTATCACATACCTTTAGTTGCATTTTATTGATTGAATGAGTGAGTGAAGAGGCAAAATACTCACCAGAATGTAGAGATGTCCACCAAGCAGAAGACCTCGGTTCAAGACCAGAAATCAGACGTTTCCTTGCCGGTTCTTGCAGTGATGTGAGGACATTCTGACGTGTTTATAATGGAAGGCGAGACACTCGCCACACAGGATGTTCTGGTGTGTTTTTATGAAGCCCATCAAGCAGCAGACCACAACAGTTAGGGAATAACCAGGAGACTTTTGTGCCTAAACCAAACCAAATTAATAACCAGGAAATGTCATCATCATGTTTATTTAGGCCAAAAGTGCCACATACTGTTAAAACATGTTAAATAAGTGTGGGAACATGTTTTTAGAGGTTGCAAATACAATATTTACAACACTACTTCAACATGCTTTTCTTCAATTAACCTGTTTAACTTAATTGACCCTAATTTAACCTATGATTGAAATGATGCTTTGCTTTATTATTGTTTGCACATACTAATGAGCTGGACGGATCTCCTACTGCAGGTCAAGAGCCAACATGGGCCCCTACTTTTTTTGGGGGGGCCTATGAGGACAAGAACAACTTTGTGTTATAGGGAACTCGAGTGTCCCCAGTGAGACAGAGCTATGAGTGAGTTTCCCATGACAGGTTTTAAACTTTAGTTACTGCTGAGTTTGGCACATTTTACATATATTAAATTGCTGCCGCTTTGACTTTGGTGACTCTTTTTGTTTTTTTTTACTTTTTGACAAACTAGTACATGTTACTAATATGTAATATAGTAATAATATAGTTTTTTGTATGTAAGTTCTCTAAGCTCACTCCAATGGACCAGTTTACAGACACCGGGAATCATTGTATTGTCCTGAAGTTAAGATGTCAAGTTTTCATGTTCAGCAGTGTTTTTAGATGACAAAGCTCTTCATTGGCAGTATAACTTATAAATGTTGTCTCCCTTCTTTTCTTTGTTCCTCAGCTCGTCCTGTGTACGTCCCGACGTCCGGCTCCTGCAGGAACAGGTGTTTTGAGCTGGTTGAACTGGATCCACCCAACTGTCGCTGTGACAACCTCTGTAAGACCTACAACAGCTGCTGCTCTGACTTTGACCAGCTCTGCCTCAGAACAGGTACCCACTCCATCGTCCTTCCCTCTGATGTCCTCACACTCTGTCCTTCACTTCTTTTCTAGTTCCTTTCTATTTTCATGCTTCTGAAGTTGATGACTTGAGACCCATCAAACTTTGTCTTGGGCTTAAAATGTGGTGCACTGCTTGATAATGCAGGGGGCAGGACAAATGTGGAGGCAGGAAATGTGACCAGCTATAGCGGCCATTGTGTTCTCACAGACGTCCCCTCTGGACAATTTCAGGAAAGGGCTCAGACCTGAAAGTCTGAAAACAGCTTTATTTGTCTGTATCCTCCTGCGGTTGCCATGTGTCAGTGCCATTTGAGATATTCAAGGATTTCAAGGTGCTGTTTGGATGTGAACGTTTCTTCGTACCAACGCTGTGTTTTTCTGTCCAAAAATGGTGTCTTGCTCTCCCAAGGTTGGCGAGAATGGTCCATGTAAAGTAGCTATAAGTGAAGTGTTCATATTTTTACGACACCACCGTAAACATCTATCCAATCCATCTGTTGTCTACCTCTTTATCTTCACTGTTGTTAAAACACAAGCCGCGGAGCCAGTTTTGCTGCTTCAGTTACTGTATAACTCTCACCGTGTTATGACATCTTTGTTTGTGTGTTTGGGCTTAAAAATGGAGATAAATGCATTGTAAGAATACAGCATGTTTTGATACTCTCTTATCTTGATTGAAGATTTCAGGGGTAGCGTTTCTTGATAGGCCAATATCTCCTATGAAACAACGCTCCCACCACAATATCACTTTACACCACTACTCACTGCACTTAAGCAGAACCACTAAGTAGCAATGGTTAGCAGGATTTGGTAGAACACTTGCTTGCATCCGTGTTGCATGCTTCTGTGTTTTTAAATTCCGGTCATTCGTGTGTGTCCCCCCACGTGGATAATCAGATAATTTTTTCCTCTTCCTTGCTTCATCTGACAATGGTTTTCTCTGCTTCTTTTTCTCCATCTCTGCCATGATGAATGTCTAAAATAAAAGTAGGCTGGTTTTCTGTTAACAGACAGCAGGGGGAGCGGACACAGGCCCAGTCTCCCTGCAACAAGGGCTGAAATTAGGATTCAAAATCTGCAAAGTTCTAGTAAATATGGATGAAGGATTTCAAACACTGAAGTTAAACAGTCATACATTTGAATTTACGGATGGAGGCAGCAGTGATGTAAACTCCCTTGAGAGTAACATCTGGAACACCAGCTGGGTGAATGATGATGGATGGCAATATTTGTACTTTTACTTCAAAAAGAGTCTGAATGCTGTTTGCTTTGAGGGCCGATCAGTCGAACTCTTACTTTAATTGTATTCTGATGTATGTTATTGTGATATATAGCCAGAAACAAATTATTCTGAAACTACCAAAATAGATATTTCTGTTCTAATTTGTTCGTATTTGTTGCATTTATTAAACACTGGCAACAAATATCATTCTCATTGAGAAACTATTACTTAATAAAATGGGTCTTTTAATCAAGTATGTTGACATATTGTTGCAGCCTGATTGTGCAGCTGTACAGTTTAGTTATAGAAGCTGGAAGTAAGCCATCACTTCAATGTGCCTGCACTTGACATGGGAGTAAAATGGTTTTTATTAGTTTTCGTGCGGGCTGTTGGTTGTTATTTTCTCTCAGTTAAAATACTGCAGTGATTCTGTGACTCTGTCAGCATTTCCCCCCTGCTACTTCTTCGTATTGGTGGTCTGGATTTATGGTCCTCTCTTCAGCCTGGTGGTCTTTGGCTCACCACAGCCCTGCCGCTGAAATCCTCCCCATGTAAGAAAAATGATGAAATAATTGCTTCTATGGTTGTTCGTAGGTCTTTGCCCTCACGCTGTCGAATCCTACGTTGAGTTATGACTTTCCTCTGGTGCTCTCATCTGAATAAATTGCTGGTGCCATGCAGATGAAGCCCTGTTTAATTTCTTTTCGGTTTCTTGTGGTTTCACTTCAGGTTCCCTCGTTGATTCTCATCGAAAATATGTTTTTTAATCTTTGAACTTATCCACTCTGTCTGTTCTCTCCACACACACAGAAGGGGGATACGAGTGTCGTAAGGATCGATGTGGGGAGACTCGAAATGAGCAGCACGCCTGCCACTGCTCTGATGACTGTCTGGCCAGAGGAGACTGTTGTACCAACTACAGGTCACTGTGTAAAGGTTAGTTATATTAATGTGTTTATAATATATAATGTACATTTAAAGATACATACTGTATATATTCTGATTACTTAATGTATATAATATATAGCCTATTCCCATGGTTCTCAAACTGTGGTATATGTGAGGAAGAGGAGGATGATGAGAGAGCAAATTATCTTATTTGGAATAAATCTGCCTCCTGTAAAAAGTTTGTGGCTGACATTTCTTGGCCTATTTACACCACTGTATTTTAACGTTGGTGATAATTGCTCAATATTTTCTTAAGTGGTTCTTGGCATAAAAAGTTTTGAGAACCACTGTTCTATTCTATTTTCTTTATAATCTTAATAGTCCATATCGTCCACATTGTACATTCACTGATGTGGAAATGTTCCTGTTGTGCGACTAATAAATCTTATAAGGGAAATGTTAACACATGACATTATCTGACATTATGAACTTTGTGTAAACTATTATATGTCACAGTATAATTTCCACATTTTTAATCAAAATGATCAAAACTCTGATCAACATTTACTGACATTTTATGGACCAAGCACTCAATTAAATGAGAAAATAATCAACACATTCATCGATTATGAAGATAATTGTTAATTGTAGCCCTAGTGGAGAATGTGATGAAATATCAGTGGATCATCAAGCCTCTTACATTTCATCCAAATTTCATGAAAATTCATCTGAAACATGTGGTATCTCCAACAGTGGGTAGTCAGTAGTCAACAGAACAGAGTTCAACAGACAAACCATAATCTGTCTTTAGGGGACACGTCATGGCTGCAGGACGAGTGTGAGGAGATCAAGACTTCTGAATGTCCAGCTGGGTATGTTTACATCTGCACACTAATGAATACAGTGATAGTCATTTAATGACCACGGACCAGTGCACTAAATTGTTGCATTATAACTCCATTTTTTTCTCCCTCTGGTCATGTGTATGTGCAGGTTTGTGCGGCCACCACTCATCATCCTTTCTGTGGATGGATTCAGAGCGTCTTACGTGAAGAGAGGAAACACTGTCATACCAAACATCGACAAACTCAGTAAGGCCTTGACCAGGGTTAACTACACAGCCATTAAAAATTAGACATTTAAAGGAAAAATTTGTTGGGCTGCATTGGGTGAAAAGTGAGATTAGCAGGAGAACGTGCTCATTGAAGTGTTTGTTCTGTTCTTCTCTTCTTCTCAGGAACATGTGGAACCCATGCTCCATACATGAGACCTGTCTATCCTTCCAAAACCTTCCCCAACCTCTACTCCCTGGCTACGGTAAGGAACAAGGATGTTGACTGATCACTGTCGCTCTTGCAGGCACGCACCACGCATCAGATGTACATTTCTTAAAGTACTTCTTCTGCAATGCTAGCAGTTATAATTCAAAATGTCATCACAAGGAAAATCCTGATGGCGATGTGTGAAGCAAGGACAGCAGCAAATGTGAAAGGGAGGGTCCTAAAAGTGGTAGTGGGACCAGCTTGGAGACAGTGGTGCTGTCTAAAAGATGGGAGGTGGAGCTGGAGGTGGCAGAGCTGAAGATGCTGAGATTTAACATTCGGAGTGACCAGGATGGAGAGGATTAGAAACGAGAATATTTGAGGGGACAGCTCAGGTTGAATAGGTCTGGAAATCGTGTAAGAGAGGCGAGGTTGAGATGGTTCTGTCACATGCAGAGGAGGGATTGTGATTATATTGGATCAAGGTTGTTGAAGATGGAGCTGCCGGGCAGGAGGAAAAGAGGAAGACCACAGAAGTTCATGAATGTTGAGAAGGAGGACAGTTGGTGTAACAGAAGAGGACACAAGGGACAGGCCATGATGGAGGTAGATGTAGCAGATGGTGCCCACTGTTGTGTCCTAAAAAAACTACGGCTGGTCTCAATTCTCTCTCTTTTTTTTTTTTTTTAATTTATTTTTTAAACTGTATACATCCATAAAAATGATTTGACTGCCTACTAGGGCTGTTGCTGATGTATTTGTTTAAGGTGATTTGATTGACCCCACTCAAATTGAATAGGTAGTGTTTCAGGTGAATCCTCCACTGTGCTCATGTGAGAGTTCTGTGAACTCTGTTTCAAACATTATCTATGGTATGAATTGTAGGTATTGTATAATTCAACTACAACAGACTGTGCCAGTGATAACTTTATTTCTGTTGAACTGAAACAGATGAATCATGGCCCCGCTGCGGGTCCTGACCCCTAGTATGGAAATCACTACCTTAATAATAATGGTTTGATATGCAATACAGACCAAAGAGGGCAAACATTAATGTCACAAGTAATGTTCATTTTCAATGGCACGATTTCAGGGCCTCTATCCCGAGTCTCATGGTATTATTGGCAACTCCATGTATGACCCAGTGTTTGACGCCACCTTCACCTTGAGAAGCCGAGAGAAACTCAACCATCGCTGGTGGGGTGGACAGCCGGTTAGTTCTCTTCTCTTCTCTTCTCTTCTCTTCTCTTCTCTTCTCTTCTCTTCTCTTCTCTTCTCTTCTCTTCTCTTCTCTTCTCTTCAGTGCAGTATCATTTGAAGTACCACATTTTGAGCCTTTGTAATTTCTTGGAATGAACTCTGTTCCCATGCAGCTACAGTTGGATATGGTACAAAATGCTTTCTAATAAACTGTGTCAGGATGATGAAATAATGCGACTGTGCTGTGTGTTTCCTAGATCTGGATCACAGCACTCAAACAGGGAGTGAAGGCTGCCACTTTCTTCTGGCCTGTGTAAGTCTGCGCACACACTAAATGCTTAACTCTAACCCTGAAACCCTAAAAAGACCAGCCCTCAAAAAGCCCTTTAAAGTTGTGAGGACCAACTAAAATGTCCGTGCACAAATTAACCTTAATTAACCTTAACCTTAACCTAACCACAGTTCAAATCTTACAGTAGTATTAAATGTACTGGTCACTGGTCCTGACAAGGTCAGTGTTTATGCCAAAAAAAGTTCATAAAGAGGTAACAGACACACATTTACAATCACCAATTGGTTTGTGAACTTCCATTTTGACGTCTCATATTCTAATATCTGCTATTTGTCCATCTCCATCTTGTTTTGTTTTTTTAATTGGGAAGGACCATTCTTAGGTGAGAGGGTGATTGTTGGATGATTTCAGTTAGAGCAACTATAATAATACTGATCGTCACAAAAGTTCATTTTTCCTAGTGGCTAAAATCATATTTAAACACACACAGTAGTAGTCAGACATGTTCCAGTGCAGAAAAGTGATATTCAATAACATGTGATCTCAGGTCCAGGAGACACATCCAGGTAACATGTCAGTATCAGGTGTGAACAGCTGTACTGTCCACATATGATCTGATCTCAGGATGGACAATATTGCCAGACCTGAACATCAGAACATGCCCTGTCATGTCCCTTTTGCTCACTCAGGTCACCTACAGTATACACCTACAGGTTGCGCAATGCAAAGGAACCCATATTTATGAGCACAGTGAAGGCTTTGATGCAGTGGGAGGCAGATCTCAGCGGGGATGGCGTTGGGCTGTTTTTACAGCAATTTGTGCAAATGGGCCAGTTCAAGCTATGCAGGATTCTTCAGTGAACGGGGGTCACAGACATGCCACTCTGTAGAAGCAGCGTGCGGTTTACAGTGCTTTTCTTGCACTTGGCACTGACAGAGGTGTGTGAGAAATAAACAGAGAATAGGGAAAGACAGGAGTGTGTGTGTGTGTGCATGTGTGTGTGTTTGACAGGAAGGCAGAGACTGTAGGTCTGCGCTGACGTTTGTGTGTGGCTAAGAAAGCCTTTAGATACAACACTACACAGCGTAGTGTTCTACCAGCACTGTGGGGATTGGCATGGTAATGGGGACTGGGGATTGTTGGTATGGTTGGGCTCAGCTTCCTGTGAGGTCCCCACCTCACTAAACCAAAAGCAGAGAACTAGAGAGGGTAGAAACAGGACAGAAGAAGAAGAAGAAGAAGAAGAAGAAGAAGAAGAAGAAGAATGGGACGAGGAAAAATAGAGTTGAAAGTATGAACATATGGCATCTTCAGTTGGGACTCATTAACACCTGTGTTTACATCAAAAGAAGTTTTGAAAATAACCTTGTTAGCTTTCATGTGATAAAGTTGTGTGAACATGGTTGTAAGGCACCAACATTGCCAGTTATCACAGATAATGTTAATATAATGCAAAGAATGAAGGACAAAAACTGTTAGTTGGGAAACCTTTCAAAAAACAATGAAAACAATTCTGAATTCTCTACAGTGAAATATTAAGACATATTAACTCCCCATCTACTGAAATATTAACCCTAATTGGTCTACAATGCGTGAACTAAGAACTGTCAGTAAATTTCCACTCATAATTGTGGATATGACATGGGTTGGGAGGGTTACATCATAAGCACTAACTAATTAAATAAAAAACAAAATTTTATTGTCCCAGATTTAACTATCTGGCTCTATATCTGGCTATAACTAGCTATATTTAACTATCTACAGCATCTGTAAGCTGCAGTATCCTAACATCCAGAATAAACAACTTCTCTGAAGCACTTTTTAAAACTAAAACAGAACTTTTTTTAATCGTCTCTATTTTGGTGACTCTAAAACACTTTGGTTGTGTTGGAGGCAGACGTGTCCAGAGCAGTGTTAATGTGTTTAAAAACAAAAAGGAGTAGTGGGGATGTAGCCAGAGAGCACAGGGCTGCTGTAACCACACCCTCGTGTTCCTCCATGTACCCCCCCCCCACCCCACCGCCTCGTACATCAAGCCCCATTCAGGGCCTCGCTCCTGGGCTTGATGGTTGACAGCTGTGAACTGTATGACAGCCAGCAGCTTGGTTGGTGGCCTCATCACTACGCACAGTCAGCCTTTGACTCGCAGACACTTGTCACAGTCACACGGCTTTAAATGTGTTATACTCTACAACCCTCAGTTTTATGAGGCTCTTTGAGAGTTTAAGGAACAGTTTGGGGTTTAATGGTTGATGAGGGCAGCAAAGGATACAGTCTGTTCCAGTAAAATCCATGTGTACAGTATGTTTCCAACTTATTCACCGTTGGCATCTATGGTTTTCCTCAAATGATTACCACTGTTAATCTGCCTGTGTGTGTGTGTTGCAGTGGCATTCCATTGGAAAGGAGGATACTAACCATGTTGCAGTGGCTGCACCTTCCTGATGGCGAAAGGTGAATTCACATGTACATTTTATTCCTGCTTCACTCTTGTGTTTCATTTCCCTTATGTATTTTCTCTGTCAACATTTGCAGCCTCAGCATTAGTTACAGTGGGAAAAAAACAGTCTCACCATGCCTCATAGTTGTTTTGGCATTTCATATTGTGTTCCTGCACTACAACTGGGTAAAATAAAAAAAGAAAACAGACATTTTCGCTTTTCGCAAAAATCGTCTGAGCATCAGAGAGGCAGAGACAGCAGGAGGGAGTGCGGAGGTGGAGCACGTAGGAGGTTCTGGAGGGCTATGTGAGGATTTTATTGGATCCACTGTGGAACAGGGCGCCAGTAAAGATGATGTTCCATAAGCTGTTTGCAGACATGAACACTGGAAGATGTCCAGAAGATTGGTTTGGGACATTTTCAAGAGGCAGGACACTCAGCCACTGTCTGTGATGATTCTCAAATGGGCTGACTTGGACCTTATCCATAGATTGGACAGGAAAAACTAACCTTTGTAAATGTTGGCATTCTCACATTCAGTTCTTATGAACAATTTCAGGAAAACAGGACTTTAGATAATACTGTTGCTGTAGTCATTCATGTAAAAAGTGTCTAAAATAGTGAACAGAAACAAGAACATAACCAACACAAGATCTCTGTCTGACTTTGGTCATTGTTAAAAAAAAGTCAATGCAGCTCCCAGTCTAAAATATTAAATTATATAAAGATACTCGTCATTATATAAACAAAAACAAAAGTATTGGGATGCCTGATCATTACGCCAACAGGGACTGCAATGACATATTCAAACACATATACAGTACTTTAATATAGAGTTGGTCCCTTTTGCAGCTGTAACAGCTTCCACGCTTCTTGGAAGACTTTCCTCAAGATTTTGAAGTGTTTCTATGGGAATTTGTGCCCATTCATTCTGTAGAGCTTTTATGAGGCCAGGCACTGATGTTGGACTAGAAGGCCTGGCTCACAATCTCTGTTCAAGTTCAACCCAAAGGTGGTCGATGGGGTTGAGCTCAGGGTTCTGTGCAAGCCAGTCAAGTTCATCCACACCAAACTCATCCAACGATGTCTTTATAGTCTTTGCTTTGTGCACTGGGACACAGTCATGTTGGAATAGAAAATAGGTCCTTCCTCAAACTGTTGCCACAAAGTTAGAAGCATAGCATTGTCTAAAATGTCTTGGTTTGCTGAACACTTAATAGTTTCATCCATATAGTGTATGTTCATTCAGCAGTAGTGCGTGCCCTCCCTTCTAAAGCTGTGTCAGCACATTCAGTCCTTAAATTTGAGCAAATCAGTCCTGGAAAGTCCTTGAAAAGTCCTTGAGTCTGATGACAACCAAGGTGGACTGACCTTTTATTACAAACACGTCATGTCCTCAATGTCTTGTTTCAGGCCTTACGTTTACGCCATGCACTCTGAACAACCAGACACATACGGACACAAAATGGGACCCATGAGCACAGATGTAAGTACTGTGTATCTCTACGTGTTTGCACGTGTGCTTAAGATTTAGACTGTGAAAGTCAGAATGCTTCAGGAATGATGTTTTTTTCATAGACAACACAGTATGGGATGTGCGTGTGTTTCGTATCATGAAAACACTTGATTATGTCTCCATTCCGTGTCTTCCAGTTGAACAGCCCTCTCAGGTTTATTGACAGAATTGTGGGACAGCTCATGGATGGACTGAAGCAGATGAAACTGCACCGCTGTGTCAACATCATCCTGGTGGGGGATCATGGTACAGACACACACCAGCACAAACACACACTTTGGTATAAAACTATTAGACATTTATCTGTATGACCTGGTACAAGCAATTTAAAGCAACACAATGACACTTTTGTATGCTTAAAACTTCTCAGCCATCTAACACTATTTTACGTATTTACATGTCTACAAATGTGAATATGATATTGTTTTAACTGCTTGTCTCACTTTTTGGCAGAGTGTAATGAGGGACATAACTATTATTACTTGGTTATGAAGTGGTTGTTGCTGATGTTTGTGTGACTGGTTGTTTTAACTGTAATTGGCATCTGTAGTGTCACATTACTGCTTCCTTTTCTTATTTTCTTATCCTCATGAATGTGGTTAAATATGGGCTGAGTTATTAGCTTTATTTAAAAGGGGCACCTGGCTATTGCCCAGATCAGGGTTTTTTTTTTTTCTCATAGCATCAACATTCTGTCAATAAAACCCAACACATCTGTCCTCATTACGCCACAACAAACTTCGTACTCTTGGGCTTAAACTGCGGCTGCTGCTTGTCGGACGTCTCATGGACACCTTGCTTTATTACACACTGAAAATTCTCATTAACTATATATGTCACTGTAGAAATAAGACATGTATTAAACCATTTGCCAAAAGATTGACACTTAAACAATGTTTCCGCTGTAAACTGTACAAATGTAACTTTTCCCATTCTTTACAGTCCTCTGTCCTTACATTTCAAAAGTTTGGGGAGTCATTAGAAACACGTGTGTAACTCAGTGATAATCAGAGACTCAGACAAATAAGGTCAAATTTTGCAAATTTTGTAAAAAAAAGGTCAGTTAAAAAGAACTAGTAAAGTAAAGAACTTTACTGCGGTGTTGCTTTAGTTTAAAAGACTTGTGCTCAAAGACATTTAAGTAATCTGTCGGTTTGTTCTCAGGTATGGAAGAGGCCCATTGTGATCGCACTGAGTTTCTTAGTAACTACCTGACCAACGTTGATGACCTCATCCTCGTCCCTGGGTCCCTTGGCAGAATACGCTCCAGATACCCCAACAACCCTAAATGTAAGAGAGAGAAAGACATAGAAACAAAGGGAAAACATTTTTTTACAATGTTTTATCATCCTTTGCATATATTTTACATGAAAACTCATGTGCATATTAAATTTAGAAAATCCCAATCACACATTGGATAATCAGAACTTGGTATCACCCTGCTGTTGTCAGCATCTGTACAACAAAATATCATGTCATGGATGTTTCAGTTCTCTGACCACTGCTCTTCTTTCCAGATGACCCCAAGGCTGTTGTTGCAAACTTAACAGTAAGTGTAAGACTGAACAAATGAAATGAAAAAAATGAGGACTGTATGAATTTTAAAAGTTTAAATTATTTTAAAAATTTTAAAATAGAATTTTGTCAATTTCATATAAAGAGAATTGTACAAATGTGGAGGTGGATTTTGTCTTTCAGTGTAAGAAAGCAGACCAGCACTTTAAGCCATACTTGAAGCAGCACCTGCCTAAGAGATTGCACTACGCTTACAATCGACGCATTGAAGAGATTCATTTGCTGGTGGAGAGGAAATGGCACATTGCCAGGTACAGTTCTGCTGCTACAACAGGAAGTGCAACTGTCACACTCACTCTCACAACTTTACTAAATGCCAAATGGGGATACAGTGTAAGTAGTCACATGGAAAGTTCACTGTGGACATGAAAACTGACTATTGGTGAAGGAGAATTTTTTAAGTTTTTTTAAGTTTGAGTGTATTTTTGTTGAAGAATTAAAACAAGCGGTCTAATTTTTTTAGATTCTTAAATGTGAAGAGTTCCAGTTTCTTTGCTTTTGGTTGATGGACAAAACATGACATTTGAGAACATCATCAATGATCAAATTTTTCTTGCATTTTGTGGACTAAAAAAATGACTAACAATCGTTGCAGCCCTACATGATCCTGTATCCTAATAGGACAAGGAAGCTTGTCGTATGATGAAGAATTTAATTGCAGATGTGTGATGGGGCGTATTTTATGTTTTCCTTAGGTCAAGCTTTCAGATTAAGTGATTCCGATTTTCCTTAATTGGCATCTAATTTCACCTCCTCTGCTCGTCATAATCCATTATTCATGGAGAGGCGTTTTCTACTTTCAACTGCTGTTTTAAAGCTCCAGTGCGGAACCTCTGTCACCCCCATGGACCTCTTAGTAATTACCACAATACTGTAGTCCTGATTTCACCTAGTTTTCTTCCCTTTCTAAGTCTAAGTTTTTTTCTACACTGTTCTTTATCTGTCTTTTGCCTTAGCCTCACTTCTCCTGACTGCATCCAGTGAACATAGAGCTGTGAGCTGCAGAGCTTCAGACAAAGGTGGATGGCTAAGGTCAGGCATCTTTTAAAGGAGAACTTGATTGCTCTTGGCGGAGCACGTATTTCATTCGTCCAACGATTACGTTTGCGAGGAGCTAAATTCACAGCTATAACAAAATTGTGATGGTGAAGTCCTACTGAATGTTATTTGTAGCAGTAGAATCCACTTCTCAAATCTTTCATGGATGCTTATTGGTGGTTTCAGGCATAGTACTGTATGAAAAAGGTGTCATTCCGTGTGCAGAGTGGGAATGTTGCCACACACATGAAAAAAATAACTTTGCTTTACTTGTGAACTAATTTGGCAATAGTTTGATTGTAACAGGTATTTGTTTATATTTAAAATTTACAAACTACAGGCCTAATGTTCAATAATTTAAGTATAGAAAGTAATCTAGGTTCTTAGTAAATGGATATCTACTCTTGAAGGCAGTGCAGGACACTTTCCCTTGTCAACAACAAATGGTCCTAAATCTACATAGATTAATATAATTTTGAGATTCACACACACTGCATTATCACTGGATTGTGTTCCAAACAGTTAAACCCAAGCTAAGTAGCAAGTAGGCGGTAGAGAAGAAGTTCTTGGTAACTTGGGTTTAATTTGCGGCTGCATCGACTCAAAAGAAACTGTTCAAACGTGGCACAGTCAGATCTGGCATTTTTCAGCCCACCCATCTGCGAAGCATCTTGAATTACTTTAGAACACATTTCATGCTGACATGGGCTGCTGTTGATGCATCATTAACACGTGCAGTGCTGAGAGGTTTTTAAGAAGTCGTCCCGAGTCACACTCGGCCTTTGCTGCTGGAATTTTCACGCTCCACGGAAATCAGCTGACAAGCTTTTGATGGAAAACAGTGACGAGTCTCACTGCAGCGATTCAGTGACAAAGTAAACCATGATGTCACCACGACAGTGAAAACATACAGTACCTCTACACTCAACACTCCTCTCTCTCTCTGTGTGTGTGTGTGTGTGTGTGCGCGCACACATGCTTGTTGCTGTGACCTTTTCCTGACATAAATACTGACCTTATCAGGACCAATAGTCCACATGGGGACCAAATTCTGGTCCTAATGAAGCAGAACCTCATTAAGGCTCTAGTAGGCGAGGATAAAGATGTAAATGGTAATTAGTTTAAGGTTAGGGTTAGACATTGACTGTTTGTCCAAATCAATGAAGTCACTGCAGTGTCCTAAGGACAGCTGCGTAAATCTGTGGGTGTCTTTGTTACTATGAGACAGAATGTGGCTCTTTCATCTTGTGGGTGCCTATTCTTCTCAAATCACTGTATACCTTTATTTATTTGGACAGCCTAAACTAGCATTATTCCTAACCTTAACCATAACCAGTTAATGCCTAACCTTAACTTTCATGTTGAATTTAACCAGTTCCTCATAAATGAGGTTCTGCCTCATGCCAAGAAATGTCCTTAAGAGGTAAAACACACAAGTATACACACATGCACACACGTGAGACTGCTAAATGAAAGAAATCTTTGAGGTTTGAGCTCAGAGAGAGAGACCGGCTAATCATTGGCAGTAGAGCTGTGAGCCGAGTGTTGGAACTTTCTCTGTGTGTGTGTGTGTGTGTGTGTGTCTGCCTCTGACACAAACACAGGCCCACATAAATTAGCCGATGTAAATGTGTCAATCCCAACCAGCCAACTGAAATACACTGAGTTTGTCTTGTTCCATCGTCATTTACATTTTCAACGGGCTTGTGGGTTCACCCAGTATACACACATGCACACACACACTACAACTGGGGGTAGTATTTTAATGGACACTTAATAAAAAGTGGCTGGTTTTCAAAGTAAGGACTGTGGCTTGAGTTATGCGAAGTAGTCGCTTTTCTGGGCTGAACTTACTGAGTACTGACACAAGTGTCTTTGCCTCTCAAACACTAAATTCCTTTTAGATCAACATGCACATGTTATGAGTTTGGAAATAAAAAACTAGTGTAGAGTGAAAGTGTTGGTCAGCAGAGGCAAAAACCCAACAACAATTGGGCACTAACTCTAGTATTAAATCATGACATTCTGACAAATAATGTCGAGTCTGTGCTTTTGTGATTAAGTATGAACCTATTATGTAATCTCAGGTCAGTCACACCTACCTACACGTGAAACAGCCAAATTCTGACATGTAATCTATACTCTTGATTCCAGGAAAGTTCCTGAAGGGAAGCGACACTGTGGCTTCGCTGGAGACCATGGCTATGACAATAAGATCAACAGTATGCAGGTAAGTCTGATCATCTGCAGTGGTTCAGAGAGGTCAACTGTATCTATTACACTTGATAAGTGTTATTTATTGTAATATCGACCTTTATTTCCAGACCATTTTCTTGGGATATGGACCCATGTTCAGATTCAAGACTAAAGTTCCAGCCTTTGAAAATGTTGAGCTTTATAATGTCATGTGTGGTAAGGAATGATTTCATGTCCTCTTTTATGTGTGTTAGGGTCCCTCCATAATTTCCACGTTCCATGTCCTCGGGAGAGTCACTGCACATTTGCACTTGTGCATCCATAGCCAAGAATTTTTTCATACTGAATTGAAGGTCTGTGTTAGTCTAGCATTGTACGCAATACGCATGCATATTCGATTTTGTGTTTCCATTCGAGTGGAATAGTCGGGGTTTTTTCGCACCCTTTTTTGTGGGGGGGGTGGTGGTACCAGAGTAAAAGGGTACGGTAAGGTCAGGGTGTCAGCTGATATGGAGCGACAGAAAAAACGACACTCCCACCCTCAGTCTATTCTCATGCAAAGCTTGTCGTCTTGTTGAGACAAACGGCCACAAACCGAGCAGGAACTGGTACGATGTCACGTTACGTATCTCGCTGACGTGGTCATCTGGCACGCCCCACCCCCCACCAAGTAAAGGTACTATTTTCAATCGAAACGCAAGCCTGACCCAGGACTTTACCAATCCAAACTGCACTGTACTGCACCAAACCAAACCATACCATGACAACATATGGTTACCATTTCTTCAGTGACACATATAGTCCGTAAGATCACAAAATGTCCAATGACTGCGTATGTCTGCATAAGTTCTGTGCATGCCGAAGTATACATAGACAGATGGTGAAATTAAAGTCACGCATAACATAGTGGACTTAAACGTGGAAAGTATGAATCTGGCCAAAGAGAGCACGAGAATACAGGACTGACATCTTGAATGATTCATGAAGGTTTTCAATCAATAACCCACATGAAACCGGCTCCTCTCACTCTCAGATCTGCTGGGATTAAAACCAGCACCCAATAACGGGACCCATGGCAGTCTGAACCACCTGCTGAGGAGTCCTGTCTTCAGACCCGCCATGCCAGAAGAGGTTTCCAGACCTGTCGTCACTGATCTTGTTCCTGCAGGAGCAGACGACCTGGGCTGTAACTGTGATGACAAGGTCAGCTGTGATTACTCAGCAGCAGACCCCACCCGCTTTTTCTAGACTGCTACAAGTTTTTTGGAGATTGGTCTGTTTGTCAGCTCAATCATATCAGTGATGACAACAGAGAAACCTAAATTATAATCAGCCATGTTTACTCCATCCTCACTCATTAGGTAGTCTTAAAACCTTGAGTGATTTGATTCAAATTCCAGAAATATTTGCATAACGGACTTAGGAATTTGCCCATTGTGATGAACGGATATTGTCTTGGTCACATGCAGGTGAAGTTTGACACTTGCCATGGTCAGATTTCGAACATCAATGTCACAAAATTACACATTTGAACTTACGGATGGAGGCAGCAGTGGATCAACATTCCCTATATGCCCCCTATAAACTCTTTGTTTATTTTATTAGACTTTACAGAGCAACACAAAGCTCAGTTTATAGTTAGAAAAGGCAATGAATTAAGCTGGCATAGATTTTACCTGCTAAGCCTTACAGTAGGTTAAATGGCCAACATCTGTTTTTCGTTGTGGCCTTGTTGCCATGTTGTCAATAGTCCTCAGTGTTCTAGGGTGGTTCTTGGTGCAGGGGGTGCACAGCACAGTCAGCACTGTCTACGTGTCAGTATAACTGCTTGTTATACATAGATATATGTATAAGATCTGTATATGATACATGATAGATCTGTAGGCATCGTAGTGCATCACTGTTTGAAAAGAGTTACTGTTTATCACGTGGAACTTGGGCCATGAATGTTCTGTAGAAATATCTTCTCAATGATACTAGCTCATTGAATTTACAGTCTACAGATCATGTAATTATGGTCAGCTTTAATTATGAAAAGTTGAATTTTCTTCATACAAGCACAAAGAGAATTAGAATTAGAATTAGAATTAGAATTAGAATTAGAATTAGAATTAGAATTAGAATAACCTTTGTTATTGTAAAGCCAGTGTACAGCAGGGTTTTGGGAGATAAATTAATAATTATGAATGGCAAGTCAAATGGATGAGACAAATACACAAAAATCCAAGTAATGAAAAAGACAGATACACATAAATAATAAATGCAAGAAAGACAAATACTGTGATTATGTACATAATCACAATGTCTATTGCACTTTATTCATGTCTGTGTTCATGAGTTCAGGGCTCTAATTTCCCAGGGATAAAAACAGTGTGGTTGCATCACTTACAGGTATTTTGACAAACACACCAGTCTCCAAAAATAATGATGTCATCTGTTAATGTGATGATAACGATGAGTGGGCAGCTGTTTTAGTCAGGGCTGTTTTACTGCAGTGTAGTGTGGTTGGTTGTTCGTCGTGAAAAGAAGCATCGTTCTGCACACACACCACCACCTAAGCGTTCAGTCATTAGCCCTGTATTCGGACAGTTTTACATGGAGAGGTGGGGTAAAGTAATTATTACCAGAGCTTCTCAGTGATTGTAGTCCCATCCGAATTTGCCATGTCAGTAATCATTACCAGACGATGTCAGTAAAGATTACAACAACTTTTACCTTAGGGAAAAAGGTACAGAAAAATGATCCCAGGTAATTCAAAGCGCCTGCAAATTGACCAGCAGTAAATATTGTAGTATATATAGTAATATAGTAAGAATTCCTCCGTATTCTAGTTTTCCACAGATTTTTAAGCATGGTGGCACTTGAGGAAGCATTTAGTTTCGCACTAGACAGGTGGACATGTCCATCGCAAACCTCGGGTGTTTTTGGCAAATGACAAACACCATTCTGAACAAAAACAAGTTCCAAAGCACTTGTCAGAGGCACGGGACTTCTGATTACCTAAGGTAAATAAATCTCTTACCCAATGTTTATACACCATGGTCTCAAACTGAAACCATCAGCAAACCAAATTTAAACACAGTTTCCTCCCTGGTCCAGTTTCATGTTTTGGGTGGTTTAACCTTTGTCAGCATCATGTGTTTCTGTACTTGTGATATCAGGAAGCAGCATAGTACGCACAAGGACAGGAGGTGACAGTGATGCACGAATCAATTGATCTGTCCCACTTGCAGTAGTTTTACTGAGATTTCTTATCCCATGTGAGCTGGCCATTATTTTTACAAATATTCTTTAGTAAAATGAATTACTCCATCTACCCATGCAAAACTAATACTGGTGAATAGCTCACAACAATAAGGCTCTCAGTGTCCTATGTATCACACCTACTGGGTTGCAACTGATGTTACAGTTCCCTCATCTGTAGTTACTGTCAGCTAAGAGGTATTTGCCACTTAACTGATTCCAGCAGGCAAAATTACTCCCATAATATGTAGGAGGCTTTATTTGCACAAAATCATTTGGATTTATTAGCCTTAGAATTGACCTCTTCTATGTACGTCAGGCATATGTCAGATTTCCACAGCAGCCCAAATGGGCAAACAAGCTGAAATATGTATTTTCCATTTTGAACAGAAGCTCTCTGCACAAACAAAGACAAAGAACATCTTTTCTGGTATGAGTAGGCCACCATAGTTCCCCGAAGTGCTTGGGAAAGGGAAGGTAGAACAAGAGAATGCTCTTATCATTAGATTTCATTAATTTTTACACACTGGACCTTTAACACATGATTATTGGGACTGTACTGCTGTTACAGAGCCCAGTTATTCACATTCCCTGCATTCTTTCACCAGGAGGCAATTTATTTTACTGTTTGTTCAGCACATACAACTTAAAATTCCATTTGCAGTCTCTGAATTACAGCACATTTATTTTGTTAGGTTCTCATATTACAGATATGAGGGAGTTACTGTAAAGTGAACAACCCACCTTCACAGGAACCATCACACATCATCTCTGTTCAGTCCAAATACTGACTCAACTCAGAGTGAAGTCAGTCTCTGCACTGACGTGAGATGCAACGAGAAAGATGTAAAACGAAAATGTTTGCACTTGTAAAAGTAATATTTGTCCCCAGTCATCACTGTCTGTTCTGCAGAGACTTTTGTCAGATTATGCTTTTATAATTATTATTCAGGGGTAGCAATTGTGTACAAGTCTGGAAGAAATAAATCGTAAATGTCAGATATAATAGCAAAATTGTGCCAGAAAATTAAAATAATTAGCTCAAATGAAAAAGGAAGGAAATTGTACATTGATCATTTGAATCTTAAAAACTTCTTCCCTTTAACCGCAGTAGCATTAACCAGTGACACATCAAACTGATGTTGTGAAATAATGGAAACAGGATAACTGCAGCAGACTGTGACTCTTGAAAAACCTTGCAGTGCCAAACTTTGCACCACAATCTCCCAAACACACACCTAACCTGAATTCTCACTTACATTTCAATACGAAATGTGTTTGACACAGCTAAGCAGAAGGCTACTCTTCGCAAACCAAATTTGTCAAAGATTGTTGGACTTTTCAGTGTATTTTTATGGAGAGGGTGGTGGTGTTTCTAAGAGGAAGAAGCGTAATCTTTTCCATCGTCTCCTCTGCCTGAATCTAACCACAGTTTACTCACTGTGGCTGAAACAGTGCGCCAAGAATTGTTATCATCACTCTCTTTACTTCGTTTATGCCATCATTTAGTAGTACGCAGTATCAGTGTGATTTGCATGTGAGCAGGCATTTAAATAAGCAACTTAGGCTTAAAATGCATTCCTTATGAAATTTTTGAGAATTTAGCTGTGCAGAAAATGTAATTTTCAGGAGACAAGGCTATGCGTCTACAGCAAAAGTTAATCTTCTCTTTACTTTTTTCAGTTTAACGTGTCTTTTTACACAGCATTGTGAACAAGATTCATCTGCATGGGCTCATCAGCAGTGATGATTTGATTGTGTGCCTGCTTCACTTGTGAAAATGTACCTGTTTTTTGTTTTTTTGTTTTGTTTTTATTGCCTCTTCAATTCAGTTTTCTTAAAAACTGAACTGAGCTTGTGGCCTCTTTGCTTTCTGCAGCAGAGCTGGACTCAATACACCTTCATTTCCATTCATTTGGTCATTAGCAAAATGTTTAATTCACTTACTGACAAAAAATAAAAATAAAACATTTTTGATCTTACATTTGATGACCCAAGTGCATGAGACCCAGCCCTGCTGCACACTGTTTCACCTAATCTGTTTTGTGATTCCCATGAAGATCTCTGGCAAGAGATTGTTTCAATCTCCGATCTTTTTGCAGTTGCGTGTAAAAAGTAGGGGCCAGAGAGGTTTGAAAGTGACCCTTGTACGAGGCTATAACGTGGAGTCACTCTGGCTCTGTCTCTTACAGAACAAAGTGGAGGAGCTAAACCAGCGACTGAGGCAAGCTATTGATGGTCAGTCTTTCATCGTTCTTTCAAGGCTGACGAACATTAGAGAGCACAATGACTTATCAATATTATCAGTGATGAAATGGAAATGCCCTTTTGAATTAATAGAACACGCCGATGCTGCACTCATTCAGCCATGCAGCCATTTTGTATTTATTTTAGCCACCCATTATAATACATAGTGTTTTCTAATTAGAGCTGCAAATAATGATTATTTTTTGCATCGATTCGTCTGACTAATGATTCTCTCAATTCGTCAATTACTTGTTGGGTCCAGCTGCAACTAAAAAAGTTATTTTCATAATCCATTATTCTGTCTATTATTTTCTTGAGTAAACATTTGGTTCAGAAAATTACAGAAAATTTTGATCGGTGTGGAATGACTTGTTTTGTCCACAAAACAAGATGATTTAGTTTTAATGATTTCTTTGTTATATGGCACAAAGAAACCAGAAAATATTCACGTTTAAGAAGCTGAAAAATCAATCTTTCAGTTCTCCAAAAAACGCTCAAGCTGATAATCAATTATCAAAATAGTTGAAGATTAATTTAGTGTTTGATTGTTGATAATCATTGCACTAATAATCATGCAATAATCATTGCAGCCCTAGTCAAAGGTCAGTTATATAATATATACAATCATATCATGAGCAGTAAATAATACTATGGCAACAAACCATCTGTCATGTGTTCACCAAAACGACATCAGTATCACTTGCCTGCAAAGATACAAGATCATTTTACCGTTTGAAATGCTCCTGGTCACCGTTTCACTTCACAGTGTAAAAGCAAATGTAATGCGTAAATGTGACCTGTGACCTTTTCTGCCTCTCCTCCTCTGCTCTAATCCCCTTCACTCGTCCTTTCTCAGACAACAGGAACCTGCCGTACGGTCGACCCGCTGTGCTCTTCCGTACCAAATACTCCATCCTCCACCACAGCGACTACATCAGTGGCTACAGTGAGTCTCTCTCTATGCCCCTGTGGACATCATTCACCATCAGCAGACAGGTACAGTACTTTCTGTGCTTTTTGCTTTGGTTAATTATGAGTGATCGATCAGCAGTTGAACCTCAAAATCTAATTATTAGAGGATTGTTATTAAAGTTGACATCTTTTGTGGGTCTAAAGACCAGCAACTGTCATTTTTTCTCAACAGTATCCTTAAATTAACAGCTGCTTTTAGTGTTTAGTGTGTTTAATTCATGGCCGTGTCTAGGAAGTGGCCTAAAATCTGAATGGCCACCCCGGATGCCACCCTGCTTGAACACTTCCAGCATAATTTGTTGTTTGCATGGGTTGGGTTGGGGTCTATTTGTTTATTTTATTTGATTATTTATTTTATTTGATTTACAGTAGCAGCGGTAGCAGATACAGTAGCTACTGGTCAGGTGGCACGCTGCGTTGTTCACATTCATAGCATCCGAGTTGTTTTTATGACACAAAAACGGAATTCAGACACATTTATTTTTCCACATTTCACGCGTAAAACGATTTTCAATGCTAATTTTCTGTGTGTGTGTGTGTGTGTGTTTGTGTGTGCGTGTGGTCCATCAGGTGGAGTCGTCTCCTCTGCCAGAGGCTCTGTCCAACTGTGTGAAACCTGACAGCAGAGTTCCTCCAGCCTACAGTCAGTCCTGCACCAACTACAGAGCAAACAAACAGATCACCTACGCTTTCCTGTTCCCGCCACGTGAGTTCACCAGCACAGCCCACATGCTGCAACGCTGTCTCCTTAATTATGCTGCATCAAGGAAACTCAGTTGCCTGCAATGACACGAGTGCAATTCGGACTTTATTTAGGTGAATTCCAATTGGCAGAAAGTGAAGATAAAATAATCATTCTTTTTCAAACTTTATTTTTAAGGTTACTTTATATGAACAACAAACAAACAGACAGATACATTCCAATGCAAAAAAGACAAATATTAAGAGTCTTTGTACTTATGACAGTCCCAGCATTCCTCTCCTTTCTCCCTCTGTAGTCACAGTGTAAAAGTCAATCCCTCCATTTTTATTATTATTAAGTTAATACCAACATTTGGTACATTTCTAGCAGCCATGAATATCTTCAACAGATATGTGTCTCTTTTTCTGACGTTTTCAGGAAGTTTACCAAGAGACATGGAGATGAAGGAAAAATCTAATAGTATATCTACGTCTTTCCAGAAAGGACCAAAAAACATGAACATTCTGCAGAGACCCCTCCACACTTTCTCCAGCAAGATTTCTGATTTAGTGTAATAAACAAACAAATCAAATTCTTCCAACAAAAATCAATTTTTAACGAAGAATTTGTAGTAGAAGATAAAATAATCATTCTTAAATATGTATGATTTTGCTTTGTAATTGTCCCAGAATGAGCTTTTTATATTTACTGTATCTCAGGAGCCAGACCAGATCTTTGGAGGATTCAAATTTTAGACCACCGTGTGTTTATAATTTTTTATGGACGAAGCTGTTCACCATCCTGTGCATAGTTTGCCTAAAATTTATCCTTCAAAATATGAATTGCAGCTTCATTCCGGCTGCTGTAGAAAACATGCTGGCAGAAGATAGCAGCCTCTGAACAGACTCATATTAAGTCAAAATAAAAGGCTCATTCAAAGTCAAAGGAAAACCAAATTGTTTTCATTTAAAATCGATTATACGCTTCTGCAAACATACTTAAGGGTAGTATGGTCAATTCCTGCCAATAAACCTTCGGAAATGTCACACACTGGACCTTTGAGAAAATTTAGCAAAAACAAAAATCATGTACTGAAATCTCTTATTTATGTACATTTATTCTAATCTTTTGCTCCAAGATGTGATCAGATGCCACCTCTTTGCTCTATCTATCTATCTATCTATCTATCTATCTATCTATCTATCTATCTATCTATCTATCTATCTATCTATCTATCTATCTATCTATCTATCTATGTCATGTTGGGTGAGTGAACCAATGAATGAAGAGCCCTTTTAATTGTGATTTTATATATATATATATAGTTGGCTAATCAATCAATGCACTTGTTTTATCATCAGTTACTTAGTTTTGATTGGAATGTACACTAGTGAAACAATTTTAACCTTTGGGTGATTTTTTTGGGAGTTTTGACAGCCTGTTTGTTTCTTTGTTGTTGTTTTTTTTTTTTGTATTCACAGAATTGTCCTCAACAATAGATAAAAAATATGATGCTGTTCTCATCACCAACACAGTTCCCATGTATCCTGCTTTTAAGAGTAAGTCAGTCGGTGGAAGCAGCACGTGTCGTTTACTGTCTGTTTCTGACAGAATCGGTATCATCCCTGCTGTTTTTCCTTTCCCTTTCTTCCACTTCATCACCTCATCCTCTCTTTACTTGTTGCTCGGCTCTCCTGCATTTCTTTCTTAGGAATATGGAGCTACTTCCAGAGAGCACTGGTGAAGAAATATGCCACCGAGAGAAACGGAGTGAACGTACTCATTGGACCCATTTTTGACTACAACTATGACGGTGTCAGAGACTCAGCAGACAAGATTAAAGAGTAAGGTGTTCCTAGGTTTTTCCAAATCAAAACTGGGATAGGAAGCATATTTTCACTATTATTGATCAATAATTTAATACTAACCTTTCGCCATAAGCCTTGTGTGTGGCCCACGGTTAAAGAAACTGACCAGGGTAGTTTAGAAAAAAAAAGGCCACCCACCATAGCATAAGAAAATGAAAACAGTCTAAAAAAAAGTTAAAAAATAAACCCACTGCGATGCGTGTCAACATTAATGAACAAACAGCATTTGATTTCTCTCAACGAAGTTGGAATTTATTGCCTGTTTTTCCTCAGTATGTGTCCTCTTTGATGTAAATCATCCCTGTTGCAGGTACATAAGTGGAACGATACCCATCCCCACTCACTATTTCGTGGTCCTGACCAGCTGCTTAGACTTCACACAGGCTGCAGACTCGTGTGGCGGACCGCTCAGCAGCGCCGCCTTCATCCTGCCACACCGAGCCAGCAACGATGAAACCTGCAATGTAAGGAACGTCACGTCTTTGAATGCATCGTCACTTGTTCACACTTCTAGACAATATATGTATGCTGACATAATAATCCTCCCAATAACGTCATAGTTAAGATGGTTTCATATCAACATATCACTGAGGTCCAAGGAGCGCTGATTAAATTATCTGAGTCAAATCAGTGTGGATGAAAATTTTCCAATGGCAAGTGAGATCATATCTTTTCTGTTTTCTCCACTGGGAGGTACTGCAAGACTTGAAGTCACAAAAGCAGCTGTTTTCTTATATCGGATAAGAATTATGCTTAATTTCTTAGTCTGCTGTTACAACAATGGGGTTATTTTTATTTTAGATGTTAAAAATAGTACTGCAAACCAAAGTCAAAATACTGGATGACATGAGGCTCATGTGGGTTGACAGACAGTTTCCAAAAAATACAGACACAAGGAGCCACACTTAAACCTGGTGTTACACCGCATTAATGCACACACTGCATAACTGTCCCATTGTCTGTTTTGTTTGTAGAAGCGTCAAACCATTTTTGATTTCAGAGGCAGATAAAGAGTGAGATTTTTTTCTCCCAGTCTGAATTTACGAGATCATTTTTCGTGATCTGTTTTTCTGAATGAATGAGGTAGATAAGAAGCATCAATTTCCGCCCAGATAGCTCAGATGAAAGCAAAGATGTCTACTTTTACTTTGACTTAGGGAGATTCTCCTGTCTTTAAGTAATATTGACGGTATTGTTATTAGTTTGTCGACTTGACACGGGTACCTCAGGACTTTGCAGTTGTTTAGACGGAAAGAACACTTGGATCTTGTTTTTCCAAGATCATTTAAATAAACGTGGCATAATTCATGGATATACTAAGATGATGCACTTAAAAAGCATATGAGCTGGCTACATGGGGACACAAGAAACAATTAGGAGATTGTTAAAAATGCTGGATCCCGAGGGGGTGCAACTGAGAAGCTGGAAAATATTTTAATTTAAAAAACAAAACAAAAACAGGGCCTTTTTTTATTTTAAGTGAATACAATATGCATCTGTAATTTCCTCTCCACTTTTAGCCTTTATTCCAAATACAGACCCTCTTTTTTTTTTCTTCGCATCAGGATACTTTTGAGAGGTAACAAGGCCTTAAGGCCTTAAGTGTGCAACTTAAGTGTCAAAGTGTGTGGCAAGTTTGTGGGCCAGCGATGAAATATGTCATTGTGAACAAACTGGTTGTACCATTGTTATCACTGAAGCTACTATTTTAATTTAACATATTTACTTAATCTCTATTATGATTATATCATGATTATTGCCTGTCTTAATATTATACGAGATCATTTTTCATGATCTGTTTTTCTGAATGAATGAGGTAGATAAGAAGCATCAATTTCCGCCCAGGTAGCTCAGATGAAAGCAAAGATGTCCCACTTTGTTCAGTACAGTCTACTTTTACTTTGACTTAGGGAGATTCTCCTGTCTTTAAGTAATATTTAAGTATACGTTTCCTCACAGCATCTACCTTTAAAGCCTTTTCCCACTAACATGTCCAAGTGTTTCCTCTTCTAAACATACACATCCCGGGGTCAAACCATTTCTTCAACAAACAAATGGAAAAGTGACATTTTCACCATTTTATTAGCATACTGTACACAAACACAGAGCTGGTTAAGCGACATTCCTGCCCTCTTTATCAATCAGCAGCCTTTTGCAGCCTCACAGCAGGAGTCTGCTCGTCTTCTCTACTTCATTTCCTCATGTTTAGGAGTTTAAAATAAAGTGGCAGAGCTTTTCTACAGCCAGTAAAAAAAACATTTCTGGATTGTGCTGGCAAAAGCATTATAAATAAATAAATATGCATAGATTGAACACCATAGAAAGATTGAACACCTGGTGATGGTCAAAAATTCTCACCACTAAATCTTGTGAAAATGTTTATACGTAAATAAAGTAACGAAAGTACATATACTAAAGATTTAATTTTGAAATTAATTTAAATTATAACCTCCCACGTCCCTTTCAGTGAACGGTTTCTGAATATTTCCTGGTAGTAGATAGTTTTTTGCTGTAAATTAGATTATTGCTGTCTGTAATCCATTGAGATCTTTAAGTTTTAGTGACTTTGACAGTAAAAATAATGTGAATATGTGATCTCTGTAACCTGCCTTATAAATGATCCTTATTACTTAAAACCTACAAAGTTTTAAGTAATGACTATGCTGACTATGGCCCCGGTGCTTCATCACATGCTTAAAAAAATCCTTAAAACAGAAGGCTTGAGAGAAGCTGATTTTAGTCTTCAATGCAGTTGTACTTTTTTTTTCCATGTCCTTAGCCACAATTTTTTAACATATATAACGCGTGAAGTAAGGCTGCAACTAATGATTATTTTCTCTATTAAACTAGTTTGGTCCACTTAACTAGTTTAATACCTGTTTATAAAACTTGTTTGGTCCATAAAATGTCAGGAAAATATTGATTAGTGTTTACCAAACCTGGAAATGATGATGTTCTCAAATGTCTTGTTTTGTCCATAAACCAAATTTATTCAGTTTCAATGATTTCTTTGTTATATGGAGCAAAGAAACCTCAAAAATCTGTTTTATTTATTTAAAAAAAGCACTCAAATTGATTAATCGATTATAAAAATAGTTGACAAATAATTTACCAATTGATTAATAGTCGATATGATACAGTATGTCTTATCCTCTCTGCCCCCATGCAGAGCTCAGAGGAGGAGGCCCGCTGGGTGGAGGACCTGATGAAGATGCACACAGCTCGGGTCAGAGATGTGGAGATCCTGACGGGCCTGGACCTGTACCGCAGAACCACCCGCAGCTATGCCGAAATCCTCTCGCTGAAAACCTACATGCACACGTACGAGAGCGAGATCTGATTCTCCACATGATGCCGGAACTTTTTCAACCGTGGTGGATGTTTGTGGTATGAGCATAAGAGATGTGATCGTCTCTGTTACACTGACCCACACTAGCTTTAGCCTCCAGGTGGCGCTGTGGCCGGCACCTGTAGCTGTTCTGCAGCTCCTACAGTATGTTGTCGCACCCGTTTTACTGAGCATTTGGTTTTGTCTCATCCGTTTTATGACACAGCTTTAACACTACTGAGCTCCAAAGCTGAGGTACTGCCCACTATCGTTTGAAACATTTTATTGTTTCATGCTCATCATTTAAGGGACCAGTGTGTAGGATTTAGTGCCATCTAGTGATGAAGCCGCATATTGCAACAATAAACTATGGTGGCCTTGAAAAAGCCTCGTCTGGAGCCACTCTTTTAATTGTCCATTCTAATATAATATTAAAGGGCTCATTCCAAAGAACAAAAACAAAAGTTCTTAATATTCAGGACAATAATGAAGACACAATTATAATAGCTATTTTTTGTTGATAGACACCCCCCCCCCCAAATACTACACACTGGCCCTTTAAATCACAACTGAATAATATTAAACTAAAACAAAAAAAAAAATGGGAGCGCAATATAAGCTAAATGAAAAGAAAGACAGAACGTGTAAAGGCTCATATAATTATAATAATAATAATTAGTTTCACATACCAAAATTCACATATCCTGCATTTACCAACTAGGGCTGCAACACAGCAATTATTTTCATCATTGATTAATCTGTCAATTATTTTCAGATTAATCGCTTACTTGTTTGGGCTGTAAAATGTCAAAATGAATGTCTTGTTTTTGTTTATAAACTAAAATTCATCCATTTTTAAAGATTTCTTTGTTATATTGGGTAAGGAACTAGAAAATATACACATTTAAAAAGCAGAATTTTTTTTACTCACACCATTTCATTATTTATCAAAATACTGGATGATTAATTTAGTAATCAATTAATCGAGTAATCATTGCAGCCCTAATAAAAACTATAATATTTCTCACTACCAAATAATTAATATTTCTTTTAAAAGACAATGTTTTAGTCATTTTAAATCCCTACTACAAGGGCAGGTTCATTAAAATAGTGCAATGAGCACATGCATGATATTAACCAACTCTGACATTAGGTTTACTCATTTTATTATGTCTGCATTCAGCTGCCTTAATTTTTTAAAAATAATGCAAATTTTGTGTGTGTTTATGTCCAAATCAAGATTTTCTTTTGTGTGTGTGTCTGTGTGTTGTGACGTTTATTTTTATTTTTTTTATTTTTTTTTTTGTTCTGTGCACAGTTATCATTTTTGTCAGTGTTAATGATTTAAGATGATGTGTTGTTGTTGTTTTTTTTTGTCCTTTAAAACATTTACCACCTGTGAGACTGTTCTATTTATGCTTGATGTGAATTTCTACCAAAATAAACATGTTTTTAATAAATCTGCTGTGATGCACTGAAGCTCTTTTTTTCCACAGCTGACAAACTGTCAGCTGCGAAAAAGAAGTCAACTTTAGTGATGCAACGGGAACACGCGGTGCATGTGTTACCTAACAAGTGATTTAGCAGAAACAAGAGTATTTCCTCCTTTCTAAAATATATCCAGTACTGGTGGACATGTCCTACGTCTCCTCGCCTCTTTTAAAGCAGCAGTATACAATAATAACACTGAGATTAAGGGTTTCTGCCATGATCTCCTCTCATTAGATTAATATGGATTTATTATAATTGTGTTGTCTTATAATTTTAGGCTCTGTTTTTTTGTCCAGTCTTCATGCTGGTGCAGTGATCTTTCCATCAAAGGGACTTGAAAGTTCAATAGTTTTTTTTTGTCTGAACTTTCGTGTGAATGGTCAAAGTGTTCCATCTCTTCCTCAGCTGCCTGGCAAATGATTTAAAGTGAGGTCTCATATTACTTGATTTATATAATGGGAAATGTTATAGACCTATTGGTAAATAATGCCACAAAAAAAAAAATTATTGTCTGTATCACAGACATGTTGTGGGCTGTTTAACTATTCTTTATGGGACAAGAGCATTTGTTAAGGGTGTCAACTTTACCATTGAATTGAGGGTTAGTATAATGGGGGAAATTTGAAAATAGAGCTAAACGTTTTATGGTCTCTTCAAGCTCAACGTTGGCCAGTGTTTTTTTATTATAGTTTTTTTCTACAGAAGCTCAAACAGGGGGAAAAAACAATGTGCCATGGTTCACAAATATTGCTGCATTTTTATTCCTTAATTCACTTAGTGTGATCTCTACTGCATCCAGCCACTAGAGGGCGTACGAGGAGTATTTCCTTTAGTTTCCTGTTATGAGACCTGTTGTGTCTATGACCTATGTGTCTGCTAATGAACCATATATCATGTAAAGTGCTTTTAAAGAAAAAAAAAAAAAAAACTGGCTTGTGCGTGTGTGCTTTTCTTTTACATTTCCGCGGGCACGTGAATGCACCACGGGTTGTGAAAGAGTGGAGAGTAATGACGCGCAGATGCTGAAACACTTTCACTTCCTTCAGCAAGCCGCCCTTTCTCGGCGGGTTCATCTCAAGCATTCGCACGTAGCGCTGTGGAGTCAACGTTAAACGATGGTAAGTGTCATTTAACTGTAACTCTGTACAGTTAGTTAGTCTCTCCTCACCACTGACGCAGCAGAGGCCGTTATTTCACTGTCTTTAGTTGTAGTTTAGCTTCTGTTCTTCCTACTCACACTCCTGCATATTAAGAGTTTATTAATGTTGACAAGTGTCATAGCAGCGTTATTAATGAGTAAATGATCGAAATAGAGTCCGAATACTGTCGTAAAATGTCGTAAACATGTAAAAGTATAGGAACTGGGTTTAAATTGAGTGATATACAGGTTCCACTGTGGCACTGACTTTTAAAACTGGTAGTCTTTGGGAGTGTGTGCTTGTTTGTATCTGTTACAGGGCTTCAACTTTAATTTGTCGATTATTTTTCTTCGATTAATCAATTAGTTGTTTGGCCTGTAAAATGTCAGATGTTAAGAAATGTCTTGTTTTGTCCACAAACCAAAATGATTCACTTTGAATGATTTATTTGTTATATGGAGCAAAGAAACCAGAAAATATTTACTTTTATGAATCTGAAAAACCCGAAAGCTTGTTTTAATTATTTAAAAACACTCAAACCGAATAATCGATTATCAAAGTAGTTGAAAATTAATTTAGTAATTGATTAATATTCATTGAATTGAATAATCATGGCAGCCCTTGTTACCTCTTTAGGACCTCGTCAGGACCAGTACAAAGGGGAACAAAACCTGGTCCTAAAGAGGCTTGAGGAATTTGTTAAGTTTAAGGGTAATTGTAGTTAGGTTGAAGTTAGGGCTAGGCATTAAAGCTTTAGTATGTAACTTTTCAACATTCAGACTATTGTCAGGTGAGTTCACACGATGCTGATTAAGCCGATCAACCTCTCATGACTCCGTCCTTGTTTCTTGGTATAGTCTTTTTATGGTTTGTCTCTTTTGAGAACCAGGGTGATGTGAGTGATGCTGCATCACAATGTGTAGCATAATTGCTGTATTAATAAAGTGAGACTAAGGTCAGATCTTTCCTTTATCCTCCACATGGGGGTTGGAAGGTTGGAGCCAATCCACAAGGCGAAAAGCGGGGTACACCCTGGACAGTTTCCCAGACCATGGCAGGGCTCATATATAGGGATGAACAGCCACAACCCTATTTGGTTGTGTAGAATAGAATAAATAGACTTGAACAGTTTACAGTGCACTATACCTCTGTTATCCCACAGAAGTGACTGATGTGCAGTAAACATGGATCAGGCAAAAAAGACCAAAAGCCTGCACCTGCTCACCCACCATAGAGAGCTGCTGGTGTCCAGGCTGAGGAGCATTCAGTGCATTCTGGACAACCTGCTGGCCAGTGGCTTCCTCTGTGAAGAAGATGTCGAGATCATACAGCGGACTGTGACCAAGATGGATCAGGTAGGAAATCCATCATTTAATACCACACCCATACACACTCACACATATGTACTGTATGTGCAGTGTGAGTATAAATATATGTGTGTTTATGTACAGTACAAAAATAAATATATGCATTTTACTTGTAATCAGAGGCTGTAATTTCCTATGAAATTAGTAGGATATTTAAACCACAGTACCATAGATGTGGTCAACATGCTTGACCTTTTCAAGTTTACAAGTCAAGATGACTGCCCCTGACATAATGCTATAGTTTGTGTATGTGTGTGTAAGTACTGTCCTGCTGTGAATCTTTGGATTGCCATCTTTCCCATTTCCATCTTCATAATAGAATTTACTGATATCAATGCAATACTGTATGCACCTGTCATTATTTTCCAGGTGCGTAAAATCTTGGAGCTTGTCCAGTGCAAAGGGGAGGAGGCCTGTGAATACTTTCTTTATATCATATATAAAGTATGTGATGCATACATAGACCTCCAACCGTGGCTGAAAGAGATAAACTTCAACCCAAGCAGTGACATAGCAGCGTTGGAAGTGGTGAACACAGATCCCAGTAAGTTATACAACCACCCACACTGAGCTGTGCCACCTCACTGTGTTTCTCTGTGCTTATGTCTTTGTGTCATTGAAAATATCTCACTGCCTAGATGTTAGACAGCTGTGAAGAGTTAAGGCACAGCTATTTTATATTCTGTCAACAGTAACATTTCATATTTTTATTTTTCTGTCTCCCCACTTATAAACAGGCTACACCTGAGGATAAAAATAACCCTGTACCTTCAGTTTAGTTATTTCTAGTTATTAGTTATTGTTTGATGTTATGTTATTGTTATGTTTGATATTACTTTTCAAACATATGCTGTATATAAATAATTCTTTTTTACACGTTGTATCGAATGTGTCACTGCACTGTACTTTTGTGTAGTTATGAACAATGTCACTCCTTGTGTTGTGAAATGTTGTTTTAGGTAGTACTCCCTCTATTGTGTTTGTGCACTTGTCTGCAAATTCATTTTCATTTGTATGGCGCTAAATCAAAACAGAGATTATCATAAAGCCCTTTACATAGTAAGGTGAAGATGTTACAGTATTATTTAGCAATAGACAGGCTTTACAGTCCAAAACCTCTATGTTTATGGGCTTTCTTCCACCTTATCAAAATTAAGCTAAGCAGAAGCTAAGTAAGTTCTTCAATCCATTTTCTCTCATTGTGTTACATTGTGTCATATGTCACATTTTCTCTGTGTGTGACTGGCCCCAATAGCATTTTCCATCATACAGTTCTGGCACTAGTCAGCTCTACTCAACTCCATTGTATTGGTTTAGTTTGTAATTGGTTTGCTTATCAAGTACGTCGTTTTCCATTATTTCATAGTACCTCCTCAATGTGGGCGGGGTCGTCATAGCACGGTTGCGTGAAACTGCTGTGACGTTGTTTTATACGTATCTAGCTGGCTCCATCCAGCTCTCTCTGGATCATCTTGTCAGCCACCAAACACAATAACGTCTGCACCTCATCAAAAGACCACTGTGTATTTTTTTGCCAGCAACCATGTATGCTTGCTGTAACACTCTTTACTGGTGTCGGATGTCTTGCTCATGACTCTCGGGTGGGTGGCAACATGCTCTGACCAATCAGTGGCCAGCAGTCTGTTGATTTTACTACCAGCACAGCTCGCTTTCAACCTCGCAAGGATCAGATACCAAGTAGAGTCAAGCCGAATAGTACTATAACTGTATAATGGCAAAAACTGTCAGTCCTGCCTTCCTTATTGCACTAATTCTCACATTTATATGTTTTAAGTCAGCAGGTATAGTGAGAAGCTGAGGCAGGATTTGAGCAGGGACACCAGTTTCATCATGTCTTATGGTCAGCATGATGAGACTCGTCTGGAGGATCTTTACACAGACACTGTGATGGAACTGTTGAATGACTGCAATGAAAGTCTGGGCTTCATGGAGAGTCTGGACCAGCTCCTAGGAGACCATGCAGTCTTCAATCCTCAAGGTGAAATCATCTATGTGATGGGGGATGCAGGTTTGGGAAAATCCATCCTCCTACAGAAGCTCCAGAACCTCTGGTCCAAGAAAGAGCTGCAGACGGATGCTATCTTTTTATTTAAGTTCCGCTGTAGGGTGTTCAGCATTTTCAAAGAAACAGAACACATTTCTCTCAGAGACCTTTTGTTCAATTACAACTGCCATCCAGATCATGATCCAGATGATGAGGTGTTTGATTACATCCTACGTTTCCCTGAAAAGGTTATTTTTACATTTGATGGTTATGATGAGATTCATGAGGATCTAGACCTGTTGAATGTCTCTGAAATTGTGTCACCCGAACACAAGGCCCATCCTCTCCAGCTGCTTGTCAGTTTGCTTTGTGGAAAATTACTTAAGGGTTCCCAGAAGGTGCTGACAGCTCGGACAGGGATCGAGATCCAGAGCAGAGTGATCAGAAAGAAGGTGGTTCTGCGAGGGTTCTCACCAAGTCATCTAAAGACCTATATTAACTTGCACTTTCAGGAGCAGGAACACAGAGAGCTGGTGTCAGTTCAGTTGGATGCTAGCCCCCACCTCTGCGGCCTTTGCTCCACCCCTCTCTTCTGCTGGATTGTGTTCAAGAGCTTCAGACATCTGCACACCATACATGACACTTTTCATCTGCCTGATACATGTGTCACACTCACTGACATCTTCCTCCTGCTGTCTGAGGTGTCTCTTAGCCACTCAACTTCAGCCGCTTCATCTCTGCTGAAGAAAAGCACCCGTTGTGCCTCAGAGACGTTCAAATCAAGGCTCAGGCCTCTTACTGCTTTTGCCAAACTGGCACTACAGGGTTTGGAGAGTGGTATCTTCATTTGTGACCAAGAGGAAATCACTGCATGTGGTCTCAGAGAGGAGGACCTTTCACTGGGCTTTCTAAGGCCAGTGAGTGAGTATGATGCCAGAGGAAGCTCTGCAAACTTTGAATTCCTCCACATTACCTTGCAGTCTTTCTTGGCAGCATTTGCTCTGGTGTTGGATGAGCAGGCTCCAGCAAACACCATTCTGAAGTTCTTCACAGAGTGCAGCAGAAAGAGGGAACCCTCCTGCCTGCTCTTTGACTCGTGTATCAGTGACTCTTCTAAGCACAGTGAAAAAAACCCATTTACGACCAATGAGCACCTTCAGTTCACTAATCTGTTCCTGTGCGGGCTGCTGTCCAAGGCCCACAGTAGCCTTATGGGGCATCTGGTTTCTCCTGTGTTACTCAAGAAAAAACGGGCCTTACTAAAATCTTACCTTTCCACTAGTGTTAAATCCCACTTGCATGGCTTACCCCACTACGTTGGTGAAGAAGGCAACAAAGTCCATGTTTTGCCAAACTTTTTGTGGATGCTGAGGTGCATCTTTGAGACTGGGAGCCAAGACATTGCTCAGATGACAGCGAAGGGCATCACAGCAAACTTACTCAAGCTGGGATACTGCAATGTGTACTCAGGGGACTGCACCGCCATTAACTTTGTCCTGCAACATCATCAGAAACTCCTGGGTCTTGACATGGACAACAACAACATCAGTGACTATGGAGTGAAGCAGCTGAAGCCTTCATTCTGTAAGATGACAGTTGTGAGGTAAGAGGTTCAAACTTTTGTTCTGACCAATTTTACAAAACACTGTAATTCACAGCACTAACTGTACTGTTTGGTTTCAGATTGTGTGTCAATAACCTGTCAGACAGCAGCATTGAGGTGCTTGCAGAGGAACTGTGTAAGCACAAAGTGGTGAAGGTCTTGGGGTAAGTGAACATCATTTAGGGTGCTTGCACAGGTCTTGAAAGTCTTAAAAAGTATGGAATTTTGAAACGCTGTTTTCCAGACCTTTAAAGTCTAGAATTTTGTTTTAGAATGTTGTTGTAAAGACATTATCTCTGGCAGGTAAGGGTTGGAGCCTAGCTTAAGCATGCAGGAAGCTAGGATACAACCTCTGAATTATCTAAAACTCACATGTTCTCACATGGGTTCACTTGGATATTATTTGGAGATTTGACTCAGCAGCTGGCAACTGAAGTTTTGGAAAATGTCCAAAGTGACATGTGTGTTTCCACCTACACTCTGGATGATTTAAGCAATTTCAGAAACGTGTCTGTAATTTTGCCAGTCGATTTTGCAGTCACGTTGTTAGTTGGTCTGTAGGTATAAATTACTGTGACCAGAAATAAGTATCAGCAGAAAGAGAAGAGGATAATAAGAGAGTAAAAACAACTAAAAGTGAAAAGAAACTTGAAAAGACTGTGGTTCAGGTGGTTGTGGATTTTTTAAGCAGAAGATCCGCAGTCCTGATTCATACACTCACTTTTAAGGCCTGCAAAAATAGGTAGGGGTTTTTTGGTATTAGTGAAACTAAAGTGAAAGAAATCCCAAGGGGTTTCCCTCTGGGTCCCTCTGGGTCCTTCACAATCATAAGCGTACAAATGTTGAGACTGCTGCTTGTGTCATTGTCATGACTCATGTAAAATGGTTGAAATAATTATTTTGATGTTCCTCATTTTGATGCCCTCATTTGACGTCACTGAGGGCCCCAGTTTGACCTTTTTTGTCATCATGATTGTCATCAGTATCCATAACAACTCATTTCCCTTTTTTAATTTGAATCTAAATCTTAAAAGTGACTCTACTGTAGCAGTCAAATATGATTAGTGCAATTATAAAATACAGTAAAACTGTAAAGTAGCATCAATTTAAAATAGTCAAACATTGTAGAATACACCAGAATACATTGTAAAAAAAAGTCTAATATTGCTGCTTGAGGTAATTTTTTGAAAGTTACTTGTAGGGAATGGAGTATTTAAAAGTGCTTCTTAAATGTCAGGACTTTACAGATAATTTATGCCACAAAATCAAATTGATCTTAAAGTAGCTTCATCATAACAATGTTTAAAGGTGGTAAAATGTTACTGATAGCTGCAAATGGATCAGACGTAAATTCAGCCCACCTGGTCATGTTGCCCTGCTCCAACACATCTGATTGAAATGAATGGATCATTATCAGGCTTTTGCAGAGCTTGATGACACACTAACCATTTGGATCAGGTGTGTTGGACCAGGGCAACATGTGAAACATGCAGGGCAGTGGTTCCTGTGAACCTGGACTGAGAAACACTGCCCCTGGGGATATAATTAAACCTTTTTTTGGAAGGGGTACACAAACATACTAATTTCAGCTAATCTAATTTTTGTTTTCATCTACAGACTTTACAACAACCACATCACAGATGTTGGAGCAAAGCTCGTAGCTGATATAATTAAAGAGTGTCCGAAGTTGCGAGTTCTCAAGTAGGTTTCTAACTTGTACCAAGAAGTTACAAAACAATACTAATAATGTCATGGCAAAGTTAAATTGTCACAGTCTAATGGAATATTGTCTGATCCCCATTGTCCTCAGGATTGGTAAAAACAAGATCACTAGTGTTGGTGGGAAGTATCTGGCCAGTGCAATTCAGAAGAGCACCTCTATATTTGATGTGGGGTAAGAATTAAGCCTAGTACTGTAACAAAAATGTAAACTTTTTTTACCAGTTCTAAACAGTTGACAACATGGGACCTCATGCAAGAACTATTCTTCTGTACAAATTTGTTCTTAAGGGATTTAGGTGAATTTGTGCCTTCACTAATTTTCTCTACTTAGCTTTTTCTTTCTGGTTTGAGAACAAGTTACCCCCAGACCTGTTGTCTGAGTCATATGAAATTAGTCTCCTCTTTTTTTCTTGTATCTTGTAAACCAGCCTGTGATTACCCAGTTTCAGCTGGAAGTCATCAAAAGCACACTGAAGATGAGTAAGAGCCAGGTTTGGGTGTGGAGCCTGTCACAAATTAAATTGTATCATCAGCCAAAAAAGACTTTAACATAATACATTTGATCTTTGGTTCATTTTACTCTGAAGGAAAGAAACAGGTCATCCTTCACTGTGGAGGGACAATGAATGTTAAAGGTTCACTTTAATTCATAAAACCCGGTTAGCGTTTGTAAAATATTTTCGAGTCTAATGCAGAGCTGTTACTGCTGTTTTGATCCACCCGTAAAAGGGTCAGATCAATAAAGGGGTCATGCACCACTACAGTATTTTCAGTGAGACATGTCTCAGATTTGTGGACAGGCGTCTGTTTTTCTGTGCGTGTCCAAAAAAATTTTATTCTGAAAGACTTTTAGTGTGTCTTTCATAAGTGGGTAGTAGTTCAAACTCTTTGTTCACTCTGAAATACAGTAAACTGTGAACCTACATCATCCAAACCAAGCCACTAAAGCAGTTGGTGAAAGTTACAAAACATGTTTTCTCCACAAATTAATCAAAGCAAAGCAGCTGGGAGGGAAAGTGACACTGGTAATCTTAATTTAGATTTCATTTCTTAGTTTAATGTGTTAATAAATTCAGTCAAGTAGAGCTGAAACAAATGATTATTTTGTTATCAATTTATTTGTTGATTATGTTCTCGATTAATTGAATAGTTGTTTGGTCCATAAAATGTTGATCAGTTTCTAAAACCTAAAAATTAGGATGTTCTCAAATATGTCGTTTTTGTCCACAGTCCAGAATTATTCACTTATAATCATTTCTTGTTAAATGGAGCAAAGAAACTTGAAAATATTCAAATTTAGGAAGCTTAATAATTTGAAAGCTTGGTTTAATTATTTACAAAATCTGAAACCGAATAATCGATTATCAAGATAGATGATGATTAATTTAGCAATGGATTAATAATCGATGAATCAAACACTTGTTGCAGCTTCTGTCATCTTAGGCTCCCAGGTTTTGGGTTCCTTAGTAACGACAGACAGGACAGAAGGCCCACCCCAAAAACAAGAACCTCTGGCAGAATATGAACAATTTCACTGCTGATTTTGCCAAAAATAATAATAATACATTTTATTTATAGGTGCCTTTCAGGACACTCAAGGTCACGATACAAAGTAAAAAGACAGTACAAAATGTAGATGTCAAATAAAAAAACACAAAAAACACACCAAAATGTTAAAGATGATAGTATAAAGTATATGAATTATCAACCAAGTCTATGAGAGTGAGTAAGCCTGTTTCTGATGTCATGTGTAGGAGGTCGGCAAGTTACTGAGGGGCGAGGTTGTTGATTCTATTTTCATGCATGAACATTTACTGACCTATGGGAGAGGAAGTGTCTTACACTATGTGGTAATATTAGGGTCATTTTTCTTACTTACATCATCTTACTTATACAGTATATTCTAACATGGTGTATTCACATGACTCACCATACAAAGGATAAGAATATTGCACAAGGTCTATAGGAGTCTGCTGGTAGACCGACACAGACTGTCTGTGTATGTGTGTCAAGTGATGCAGCTCAGATGAAGATTGTGATGTTATCATTTCATCATCATCAGAATGTGGGGGAACAGCATCGGTGATGTGGGAGCAGAAGCATTTGCAGAGGCTTTGAAGCACCACCCGAATCTAACCAACCTCAGGTGAGAAGACAAAAATCTACAACAAAATATTTTATTTAAATATTTTATATTTTATATTAGTACTTTAAATAGATAAATATGTCTGTGTTCTAGTCTGTCGGCCAATGGCATCACATCAAAGGGAGGGAAGTTTCTGGCAGATGCACTGAAAGAGAACAGCGTTCTCAGGATATTCTGGTCAGACAATCACTTCACCTCCTCAGAGCTGAGTCACGTTAACTGTCCTGAACGCAGCATGATGACGATGTTGGTGTCCGTGCTGTTGTAGGTTGGTGCAGAATGAGTTGGCGGATGATGCAGCCCCACACTTGGCTGAGCTGGTTGAAGCGAACACAGGTTTAACTCACCTCTGGTACGGACAAGACAAGACACTGTGTTTACCCATATGATGTCACCATGGAGCACATCTGTTTTCAAACACTGACTGACTTTGTTTGTCTGCAGGTTAATTAACAACCAGTTCACTCGGCATGGGCTCAGACACTTCGCTGAGGCCTTGGCTCACAACACAGCACTGAAGGAGATATGGTGAGGTCATAACAGTAACATGTGACAGTGATTTTAAAGGGATTGTTCAGGGTTTGTTTGTTTTTTTTTTTTTTTTGAAAAAAAGTGTTTGAGGTACAGACACACACTTTAGTTGGTGCTGGCTGCACTCACTGCAGACAAACTCTGAGTAGAATCATGGCTGCCAGTTGAGACACCAGGAAAAATAGATTTTAGCCTCTTGACAAAAGGATCACATAGCACTCGCACAGGAGAATTCCTGAAATTCCCTTTTCTTCACCCCAAATCAAATCAGAACTGTCCAAAAAAATTTTGTCAAATGAGGAAAATAAGTACCAGTGCTGCAAAATGGTGTAGTAGCGCCTCCAAAGGTGAAACCTGGTAGGAAAAAACTAAGTGGCACCAAATTAATGGAACTGGCAGCCCCAGATGAACCAAAAATCTATTAGGACCATGGCCTCAACAACTCAACAGGAAGTCATTTTGAAAATGAATGAACTGGTCTGAGCACTTTAATCGTACCAACAAATGTGTTCATTTCTTCTGGTTTAGGATCGTGTTCCCTTCTGTATCTCTTTTAGACAAATATTTCTGACAGAAAATGGAAGTTTGTGTCCCTTTGTAAATCTTCTCACTCTCCTGCATCATAGCCCATAGTGAAAACCAGCGATTTTACATCACTGCACCCACAAGATGTTGATCTGCTGCTGCCTCCACCAATAAGTTCACCTGTGTTCTTTTGTTTAATTAATGGCTATTTTGTCCATATTAAGTGAAAATGGTTGACTAATTGTAGTACATGTGTAATTGCAGGAGTTTGGGTAGCAAAGCACCTGCAGTATCAGGTCTTTTCAATGAACATGTGTTGATGAATGATGTCTGCTCATGTTCTTACAGTGTGAAAGGAAATCAGCTCTCTGAAGAGGAAGAGAAAGAGTTTGAGGCAGAGAAAAGGCTGCGGTTCCACTGACTGGCCTGTCCTGTATAACTGGCTCATTTTGAGGAATATATCTTGACATATTGTGTCAGTTGCTTTAAGGTTATTTATGAAAGAATTAATGACAGTTAGAGGTGAGACTGCATATTGCAACAAGCCATTTCCCCAGTGGTCTTCACAGATCAGAAAGGATGTCAGTCTTCTCTCTCTCTGAATCATAAGCTTCTGCTTCAATATTCCCACTCTGGTTGGATTGTCTGTTCAGGCTGCTGTAGAATCATGGCATCACAAGATGGAGGCCTCTGTAAAGCAAAGCACCTGCCTGAAGTGCATTCAACAATGTGTTTGATATCCAAACAAAGAGGTTATTTCTCCAAGATTTAGTTGAAAAACATCTGTATCAGTGAGCACTACATCTTTACAGTAGTGCAACCAACCGACTCATCTTGATGCTGATTAGAGAGCATGAGAAGTTCACAGGTGTGTCTTGGAAACACCTTTATTTGGGACTGAACTAAAGCTTCACAAAGGGACATTTTTGAAGGGGACCCTGTCAGGCTGTGCTGTGACCACAATTTATATTAGTATACATCTCATCAGTGGACATGCGAAGTTGCTGGACATTGGCAGGAACTGGAACCTGCTGTGTGAATGAGAACCTGTGTAGCTTTCAGTTAGGACATTTTTAGTTTGTCCATTGTGGGTGTAAAAGCAAAATAGCAGCCTCCGCAGAGCTGACCCCGCTCCTGATTTAACTATAAAAGGCTCATTTATAGGGGTAATGAAAGATTGTACACTTAAACAGAATCAAGTCTAATTATTTTATCTTCAGTATCTGCCAAAGTAACACAATTTGACCTTGTGTCACCTGCCAAGTGGATGGATTATTGTAGTAATGCTCACTAATACAGATTTGATCTTTCGTTTGCAGACAAGAACATATTTTACTTCAGTTTATGGAAAGTGGGAGCAGAAGCAAAAGTGTCGGGTCTATGTTTTTGTTGATTATTCACCTGTGGAGGTGGGTCAGTCAGGTCAGTCAGCTGCAGGAGGAAGGAAGGTGTGGAGATGAACACATGAAAGCAGATACAGGTGTGTTGATTGGACACAGCTGGTGCTTGTTCCAAATTATGCTCACCATTGAAATGCAGTAGCATGGTGGGACCACAGATGACTGACTGCTGTGCACACACAAGGACATATGCAGGCAAGACATACTGTATTTACCAGAGCAGCCAGGACAGTAGTGATGGACAGTGTCCTGTCTGACAGTGTGTGAGGTGAACTCACAGTGGCAGTGAGATCTATTATAATTTATAAAAGGTTTACACTAAGACAACAAAATAATTTTTATCTCTGACCTGTCTGCTAAATGTCTGGACCTTTTAAAGACATTTTGGAATATTCCATCATTGTGATGAATGTTTAGTGTTAACCAGTTTAATATGACTGTGTGCAAAAAGGGAAGAGGAAGCAACAGGAAGAACATTGTGACTTCCTTCGTGATGAGCCTTTGGGTCCATTTAAGAACCTATTTTGTTCTGTATGAGGCTACAGTATACTGTAAAACAGAAACTTTAAATTATTTATTTGACTGTTACATATGTTGCTCATTTTTCCACAGAGCAGGTGGAATGTTTTAATGTGGACAAGTGAAGATGAAACTGTGACAATAATGTTTACGGTGTGTGTGTGTGTAATACAGATGTATGGAAAGTCCTTAACTGGTGAAAAGCAGTCATCAGGCACCATCTTGTGATGGAATCACAGAATTGCATGTTACAGTTGCTACATAGCATACAACATAGTTGTGTACAACATAGTTGTCTATGTTGTACACAACTATGTAGTAGTCAAGTGTGAGTCAGTACTACATTATTAATACATTTATTACTACATATTAGTGCATTATTAAGTACTCGAGGTATTATTACATGAGTAATTGCAAGTGTCATATTTATGGTTGTCATCACCATTTCTCTCTCTCTCTCTCTCTCTCTATAGTGGAGGTCAGGATGCAATTGTGGGTTGAGCTTCTAATAGTTATGAAATTCAAGAATGTCAATACTTTCCAATTTTTACTTTATTTCAGCAAACCAGACTTTCTTAAATAAAACTGTCCATGAGCCAATTTCTCACTAAGCTCCACCTGACACATTTGAAATACGATTAAAAAGAACACAACACACACAGCACGGGCTGATCCAAAGGTTTTATTTAAAAATTCTGATTAGCTCCAAACACAAAATTATAGGAGAAAAAAAAAACTGCAGTAACTAAACCAGAATGACTTGTCTTCAAATGATTCAGTCTCGGTTACTTTTTGTATACAGTTTTATGTAAAATAAATATTTGAGTTATTTTGTGATTATCTGTTTTTCTCAGGTACATAGAGTACAGCACACACTCTCTGTTCCATTATATCAGGTAATGCTTGGTGGGCCTCCGAACTGGCAAAACATAAATAAGTTATTAAATTATTAAAACTCTTAAAAAGAAAAAAAAGTGCCCAACTGATTCTATAGCATCTCACATGAGACTTATTGTCGGACAGTCGGTCATCAGTACCGCCACACAAACCTTCAGTCCTCTAACAAACTGGAGCCAACACAACACAATTTCTTTCAACTCACTGTGCAAAGCAACAACATCACTAAGTTCATATTAATGAAAAACTTCATACACCACAGAAATATTCATTTAAGAATTATAAAAGTTTAATGACACACTGGCTGTTTTAGTTTATGCTTCATTTTACTCATCAGCCAAACTTGTTTCCCAAAAATTACATTCCCACACAAACATACTGGGAAACAGTCATCATCATCATCATCATCATCCTCATCGCTGCCAAAAGCACCACAAGCAGTTACAAGACTAACATGATATGTACTAAAATAATGTGCCGATACAATATTCAGTGTAGCATCGGTCAGATGACGATATGTGCAGATAAGACAGGAAATGGCGCATACTGAAAGAACAACAAAAAGGACTTTAGGATCTTTCAAATAAGATTGACATGAAACAGTCAATTTTTTGATCTGAAAAAGGTTCTTTACACAAAACAGTTGAGAATGCACTTTGGCTATGTGAGGGAACGTCATTTTTAGGAGACAGCTTTCGTGATTGGTTGACGAGCTGTTGTGCTATTACAGGCAACGGTTAACAGCAAAAAGTTGAGCGTCATCATCATCTGTTAAAGCACTTTTTCACCATCATTCGCAACATTCACAGAACCTCGTTATATGATGATGATGATGAAGGTGCAGTCTGACCCTGTGATGTGTCACAGTTGAAACAATCCCACTATTGCTAGGATCACAGAGGATCTACACGACTCTGTAGCGCCTGAAGTCAAAATTGTGTTCCATCAGTGGATCCCAAAACTCCAAAGGTTGACAGGATTCATTCTCCATTATCCCCACCAGAGGGAAGCAGAGCATGTGTGAAAAGTGTAACAGATATGTTGCATAATATGGTATTCAAAGGGACATTCCAATAATTATCTCTTCCAAGGAGGTTATGTTTTATATTATTGTATTTTCATGAAATAAGGGGAGTCATAATATACAGAAAACAGTTGTAATGAAAACTGGTCCATTTACATTTAAAGTAGTCCAAAAACAATGTGAATTATACGTTTGCCATTATGCAAATTTGAAATGCACATTCAGACTCCACAGAGTAAATGAAGAAGATTTTAATATAATGACGTGTAAGAGCTCAGTCAGTCTGAAATGATGAAATACTCTAGATGGGAAATATCTGTTTTTTGTCCAGACTCTTCTCTATAATTTAATACCAAATCAGATTTAGTATGTGACACATTTCAGGTGAACAAGAAGAGGAAAAGGAAAAAAAAAGGCAACGAATACAATATTATAGATGACAACTGCCACTAAAGGCCACCACTAATCAAAACTATGGTAATGAATTTTGAAATAAAGCTTACAGCACCATGTCCCTAATACCTGGACATGAGTTTAAAAAGAACATGAGTGCTGAGAATCATGAGTTGAAGGCCACATGGGACGCTGCACCTCTTGTTAACCAACATTTGAGAAGCTCCGAATGAAGCAGCAATCACACGACACTGCTATTAAAGTTGCTATAAAGGGAAAAAATAAAGCAGCTCATTTGTTTTAAGTACAAAAATGACGATGGTGAGCTGAGATCACTGTGAGTCACAGAAACAAACAGGTGATGGAGAAACGGGATCACAAATTCAGACAGAACGTTTTGGTACCTGGACCTAGTTTACTCTATTTGAATAAATGAAGCCACTTTGATTGGTGTAATAAGTGAAACTGCTGCCTCTAAAGTCATTCTCAAAAATCAATAGGCACATACTACATTTTTAACCTGGTGCATTTAAACCAGTTTCTGCAGTTTCATTTAAATCTCCTCATGCCTTGTTATGTGATTTTCAATCAATCACAACTAATAAAGCTAAGCACCTACATATCTTATAAAAAAAGAGAATGTGCTCTTGTTATAACATAATTTTCTTTCTGTACATTTTCGTAGTTACAGATTTAATTGGCATTTAAATAAGAAATGTCATTTCACATTTTTCACGTCATGGTTTTACTGTAGCAGTATTTGTGTTCCTGTTTCCTCTTTTGCTTTATGATGATTCTTTTCTCCATGTGATACAGACAGCTTCACTTCCTGTCCTCATGTGTCCTGTTGCCACCCTGATCACCTGCTCCGCCGCATAATGTGATTAACCTGTGTCTTCTTGCCCCCCCCCCGTGTCTTTTCAGTCTGTGTGCTGTGTTTGTATCATTCCTTTTTGTTGTGTTTCAGCCTTTTCTTGTCCTTTAGTGCTTCAGTATATGACTTGTGTTGTTATCCAGTTTTTGACCACCCTGCCTTTGTGCCTCAGGATTCCTCACGAGCTCAATGTCATTTTGACATTGTTTTGTATGTGTTGCTGTATTGAGTCATGCATTTGAGTCTGGAGTCTGAGCCCGGCCTTGTCTAACATAAGTTTTTCCTGAAGTAAAAAAAAACAACCGTAAGTTGTGGTTTATTACTTTATCAATAAAAAAAAAAGAGTTGAAAAGTAAAAATGGTCCATTTAAATACGAAAAAACTGCAATTTGTTTTGTCACAGTGGCAACAAAATGTTGCCATACATTCAGGTTACGGGTAGGTTTCTGCAATTCAAGACCTCCACTCTACAGTGATGATAAAGGCAATGTTCAGACTGCAGGCAATTCACTTTTTTCCCTCCTATGAGATCTTTTCATGGAGACTGTCCACACAGTTAATTGCAAATGGTTGAAATGGATTTGTGTGTTCACATATGGGGTTGCTTTGGTAACAATGTAGGTGTTTCCATGTTTGTGGCGTGGCTTTAAAACAAAGACACATGAAAAATTGAGGTTTGTCATCTCGCTCTTTAAACAATTTCCCTGTCACGTTACAGTGCAGAAATCCTCCACTAGAAGAGAAAGACTCAGAGACAGAGGAGGAGAATGATATAAATTCCAGTGTTTGGTGCTGTAGTCACGACTGGGTTCACTCAGGACTGAACACTTCTGTCACTGGTTTTGACGCTGTCGTGTGTTGTGCGATTTGAGCAGCCAGTGTGTTCAGACTTTGATGCATCTGTAGAAATCTGACCAAACCAACTCTAACTTTGGTTTGAATCAGATTTGAAAACAAAAGAAATCTGATTTAAAGAACGCCATGAGGCAGCTCTGTCTTCCACACATTTATGTACAGTATATCTGGTTAAAGAATGCTGCGAGGGAGGACCGTCTTGTTGCCATACTGTGTTTGACATTGAGCCAACAGCACCACTGGAGCTACAGCACAACATGAAGACATAGAGAAACATGGATGACAGTTGTGGAGCGCTTCGCACCATCACCTCCATCTGAGGTGTTAACTGAAGAGAAAGCTGAGAGCGATGTTTCTGAGGAAGGGGATGATGAGGCGGACATTTCTGGTTGGGTCGGCACAGGACTCGACTGGATGAGTCATCATACGTAAAATTTGTGGAAAAATCTGGATATGCACAAACTGGTGTTTTTTTTTTTGGCATTTTGAAGAAAGCCAACTAGCACTGGTTATGTTTGTGTGTGTGTGTTGGCACCATTCTTGCAGCAGCTGTATCAGCCTCAGTTCTGAACGTGTCCCTGCTGCTGATTCTGTGTCTGGCTTGTTTCTCCTGGAACCGGCGGCAGAAATGCAGTTGCTGTGAGATGGTGGTGCAGGTCCAACCAGTTGGTCCATTCATATCCGCTGATGGTCTGGACTCGTCCGTGCCGCCATGCTGTGGCTGGGCGTCACTACAACAAGGCACTGGTGGACACTGATGCTGAAGGAGGAGGTGGGAGGAACAGGATAGAAGGAGTCGAAGGAGGAGGAGGGATAATCCCCCCCCCCCTCCTCTCCACACGGTCACTGCCTGCAGGGCCATGTCCACCTCCTCTAGTGTCCTGGTGTACAGTCCACTGACAGCTGCTCTCCAGTGGCCTCGGGAAGAAGCGTCCTGCCTGTCATAGCTTCTTGTGTGGCTCTGAACATCAGGGGAGCAGGAGTGAGGTGGAGATCAGCTGCTCCAGTCTGACACCGAGTGTATGGATGTGCAACTCAAACATGAACAAAAAGTCTAAATCCCTGAAGATTGTTGAAATGACATTTGGCACACCACGATTGATCACAGTGGTCACAGTGTCACAGCAGCCTCTCAGGATCCACACTTTAATAAAGTAGATCACTCATTAAAGGGGCACCTGCCATTATACACACCACACAGAATATATTGAAATTGTTTTGTTTTTTTTAAAAAAAAAACCAAAAAATCAGAGAAACAAAAATCATTAAAAAAAAAAAAAAACCTTCACCTGTGCAAAAAAGCGTTAATCTGACGGATGCTCGGGACACGATCTGTTCACTTCAAACCACTCGTCGATGCAGCTGCAAAACAAGTTGGGCAACAAATATTAATCTTCATTTCTGTTCTGTTTGCATTTGTGGAAGTGACTGCTGTGTTCCCACAGCAACAGTGACCACAATGTAAACAGAGAGGATAACCTCAGGGCGGTCACAAAATAATCAAAATGGCAAAATGACCAAGAGATAGTGTATCCCAATCAAAAGACACTGCAGTTATGTCACTAAAGGTACGGTGTGTAAAATGTTGCAACAGTTATTAGTGAAGCTACATGTTCCAGCTGAATATCTCTCACCTCAGCCTTCCCTCCCGTGTGTTGGAGAACCACCGCAGCCTTCAGTTAGCAGCAAAACTTTTTACACCGTGGAAACATTGTTGTGACATTCTGCAGTACACTGAAATATTTGGATGATTTGTGTATTTATTTATCATAAAATGACAGTAAAATGATCAGTCGTACCAATTTTGAGTCATATTGCAAATCAAAATAATATATATATATATAAATAAATAATATTAATATTTATAAGTAATAATATAATTTCTTTGGACCAGACATTATAGGTCCATAGTGTATGCCATCACCTCAGCCTAAATCACTGAGGGCATTAATGTACTTGTGTGGGTGTCCTGCTGCTGTTTTGTGGTCCTTGTTTACTGTAAATGTGTCACGTAAATGTCGTCATCCGTCCGTGTCCGTGATGGTGCACACAGACCTGTATGCAGGCATCGGCGTGCAGTCTAAACATTTGTGACCACGAGGACATAGGCATCTATTACACTTTGCTCCGAGTAGGACAATATGATGGAATGAAAAAGAACTAGCCATCAGGATTGCATGTGTGAAACGCCTGACACATGCAAAATCTCATACTTGGTAGGAATGGAAAGTAAGCAAAGTGACATTAATGTCATACCCTTTATGATAAATGCAAAGGCAGGGCAGGCGAGCAATGGTGTCTCCCTGTACGAGCTCCTCCAGGCAGATCGCACACTCTCCTGCATCCTTAGTGAGGACGTCCTCTGGAAAAGAACACACACATCACAAACGATTAAATCACATTTCATCATACAGGAGTCAAAACCCAACAGTCTGAAACTGGTCAAAATCTGTGCACTCTAAGCTGTATTCGTCTTATACACTGAATTGGACCAGGAGGTGGAAATCATTGTGTGCACCATTAAACCCATCACCTGCAGCAAAACCCACTTGGTCATTGGGACTAGCATTATGTAACTGGATTAACCCACATCGACCTGGAACAGCCACTTATTATGGACTGTACCACATGACGTCCAGCAGACAGTGCCAATCGGTTATTCACGCAGTCCAGACACAGACAGAAAGCAGAGATTTAACCATGTGTGGTGCATGTATTTGCTGTTCTCCATCAATAGCTCAGTGGATGATCAAGTGAGATGGTGGTTCTATTTGTTGACCTGTGTCTATTTGAGAGAATTTTACACGGACAAAAGTTAGAGGAGCTACTAGGCATTTAAGGAACACCACAACTCCCATCACTGTTGCTGCTATCCTGAGGAGACAGATGCATAGATAGATAGGGTAGCCATCTGTGCAGTGGAAAAGTATGCACTTTTTGTGATGATTACCGCTGCTGCCTGCAGTCATCACTTAAACATAGGTTATAGTATTGCAGAAGCTGCATTTGTCTCATCTTCATGACTGTATTTAAATTAAAACTAAACTATAACTTGTTTTTTCTCTGCATTCTCTCTCCTTATTGAGCAGTAGCAGCATAAAGCTGCTGTTTCAGCTACAAGCATCAAACTGATCGAGTTTGATGCAGGTTAAAATATACTGTTTTCTGAGAAGGCAAAAGGTGGATTCTGCTGAGAGCGAAAGGCAAAGCCTCGAGGTAAATTCCATCTTGTTATGAGGGTGTCTGCCGCTCACTGTCTGTGGAGTGAAGAGCAGCTGAACCCAATTAATTAACCCATTTTTGGTCCAAACCCACCATTTAAAATCACTGGTGTAACAGGGTCCATCACTGTGACTGTCTTGCAGAACAGTGATTGGTCAAGGTTGCGGAAAAGCTGCAGTGACTGGACAAAAATGTAAGGCCGCCCAATCAGTAAATGGTTGAATTTGCATTAGTTGTTGTGATCGGAACATCGGAAATCCTTGGAATTTGGTAATCTGTACAAACTGTTTATGAAGTGGAACAGTTCTGGACAAACTGAAACATGTGGTCACTGTAAGCAAAAAAAAAAAAAAAAAAAAAAAGGTTGCATGACACCCCAGATGTTCTGACACTCAACTTTAGTGCCTGCCATTTTAACAACCATTGTCTCCTAAGGGTCTGACTCATACGTACTATGCAGATACACTATGTCAAAATCCCTGAAACGTCAGTTAAGGTGAAATGTGCAGGTCAAGTTTACTCTGGGCAGAGAGGGACATGAAGGTAAAGATTTAGCAATTCTGGAAGGTTTAGCTGACGCAGAAATGGATCAATACATCAGGGGTCAATGTATCAAGTCTGGATTAGCCAAATTTCAATGTCATTCTGTTTTGGTTTTCATTTTGATTGTGCAGTGGTTGCTTCCGTTTTGCACTCCTCATCTGTAATGAATGTTATGTAATGTAAGGCATTTTGGCTGTAAATAGAGCTACTTCATTTCGCAATGAACAGTCACATGTTTCTTTGCTGAAGACACAAGCATTTGGAAGAGGGTGGAGGAGGCGTAGCAGCAGCAGCAGGTTGACCTCTGGTCTCTCTGTTAAGGGTGATGACTGGAATCTACGGCTTGGCTGTGATGGTGTGATCCGTCAGAGTGACATACGGCATATTTTAAATCAGATATGAGGTCAGCTATGATGTTAGAAACATGTGACAGCATCTGACTGTGTCTGTAACCGTGAGTGAGGTCTGCAACTTTTCACTTTACACCCGTTTGCATTTTCTATTCTGTTCTGTTTTCTGTTATATACGATATATGTTCAGTTAATAGCTGACTAACACATAATTAAATATATCAAGAGCACACATTGCTCAGCATGACATTGGGTGCACTGAATTAGTTGCTTGATATATTGCACATGGTGTATTAGAGGTCTGTCCTTGAATGGAAAAAGCAGACAAGTGAGACAAACACAAACATACTAATTACTGAGACTGTGTGTGTGTGTATACTGTATGCATGCAGACAGAGGGAAGGACTTAACAGCTGACTTTCCAATTAAAAAGGCCACAAATACCATAGAGCAGCTGTGACTCCCAGGGTCAGTGACCATGTGACACACAATAGTTAGTGGATAATCAAACCCCAAGGGTCACACAACTAATAATATTCAGCTTCGGGTGCAATCATGGTGCAGAACACACGTGTAGCCCCATATGTTTTTATTTTATATACACAGCATGTTGGCATAGTGGTTAGTACTTTTGCCTTGGTTCGCGAGCCAGTCTGACCAACGGGAGTTTGGATGTTCTGTGTGGGTTTTTTCAGAGTGCTCCAGTTTCCTCCCATCATCCAAAACATCCAGAGGTGAATTGGACACTCTAAATTGACCATAGGTCTGAAAGTGAGTGTAAATGATTGTGCGTCCCTGTATGTTGGCCCTGCAATGGATTGGTGATCTGTCTAGCCTTTCACCCTGTCTCAGTCCGGATTGACTCCAGCGGGCCCTGTGACCCTCATGTGGAAGATAAAGCCCTAAAAAATGAATGAATATACATCATGTGCAAAGTGACTCATTAACGCTGCATTTGTTTGCAAATGGAGGGAAACAAGCACCAAGTGTGTTGAAATTGCAAATCAGCAACAGAGTAACGCAAACCTAATGAAGTTGTGTGACTGCATCAGGTTCAGGTCTAGTTTGAACACAAAAAAAACAGAAAACCTGTCAGGATAAGTTTGGGTTTCGGTACCTTTCGATGTAGGGTTATGAGTAGGGCAGCAGTTTGTAAAATGTGTAACACCAACTGATTGTACCATGCTGTGCACAAATTAAACATGAGGATTTTTTCCCCTACCATTGTACGTCACTCTGGGTTTGGTTAAACACAAAACCAAATGAAGATCCATCTCATCCGAGGACACAAACTTTGAGCACACAGGGCACTTGAAGCCTGGAAGAAGAAAAAAAAAAATGATCACAAAAAATACAATTACTGAGAGAATGGGTGGACATTGTGTCAATAACAACATTATTAAAATCATCAGTCACTCTTGATGCCTATGACACCACAAGTTTTCATTTTTAACTCTTACAAACATACTACATACATTTTTTTGGTTTCACTTTAACATTCACAGGATTTCTGCGAATCTCATTTCCTGAGATGAACCACTCAGTCACTACCATAACGTAGGCCAATGTCACACAAAGTAAAGATTCAACTCAACAAGTTGACTGTTGACCACAATTCTTCACGGTTTATCTGCTCCCAATCACATCTACTTCTTGGAAAGCATCCCAGAGAGTTGTGTTGACTCAGCTCTCCTGCAACCCCTGACTCAGCACATCCTAGACTTCATGGGATTTATGAATCATTACTTTATTGATCAGGGTTCAGTGATCATTGACTCCCCTTTTCTCTCCCATGTGCAGTTTTGCGTAATGCAGAGAACAATCAGGCTATTTTGCAGGAGAGGAAACTGACTTTGACATACAGTAGGAGGATCCTGTACAGTATAGTCACCAGACAAGGGTGAAAACCCTGCAGCCTTCATGTGTGGAGATGGGACACACCAGAAGTGTCAGAAGAAGCCATGAAACTGCATTGTTGATGACAGCGGTCAGAGGAGAATGACCAGACTGGTTCAAAATAAAATAAATAGTAACTCCAATAACCACTTGCTACAACCAAGCTATGCAGAGAACATATATGAATGCACAACAAATCGAAACTTGAAGAAAGTTATAGGCCGTCCATCAAGGAAACGACGACAACAGGTGCCACTCCTGACACTTGAGTGGTCATCAAGACTAGACCTCAGACCTCAGACCTCAGGATCTAAGGCTATTCATGAAATTTGAATCCAGTATAATAATTATATGAATAGCCTTAGATCCTGAGGTTGTTCTATTGACAACAAACTGACAGCAAACTGTTTGGCCGGCTGATGCCTATTAAATTCATATTACTGGCATTTCATGGGACTTGGACGGAAAAAATTGAGGAGAGTGAAAAGGGGAAAGCAGGAAGTGAGGCTAGAGAGGGCAACGGACAAGAGAACTAAAAATAAAATTGCCTTTCAGCTGCTGGGAAATGGGTTTAAGTAGGCGAAATGTAAATGATGAGGACTTCCTTCTGTCATGCTAATATAGCACTGCCTTCTACTAGGTCACTCTGTCTCTCTCCATCTGTCAATATTAGCATCACGCACAAACGCCCCAGAGGAAACAGTGGAAATACCAAAATATGTCAGCCAGGGCCGAGGTGATATAGAAAATAATGACACTGTCACCTTAGAATGACCTCAATTTTGGCTTCTACTTAAAATAAATCATAAATATACTAGTGAGTCGCAGTGTATTAAGCGTCATGAATAGCAATAAGGATGTTCTTTTTCCTCATGGCCACTCATTGGCCTATTTACCATTTAGTGAAATGTCCTTAAGAAGATTTCACATTCACAAACAAACAATTCCAAAGCACAAAGTACTCCAGTGAAAGTTGGAAGGGGTCGGACACTTCTGTTTAAAGTGGAAATGTTGTGGAAACAATGACGTGATATTAAAAGAGATTGCACAGTAAAATGGTGAAAGAAAAACAACACTATTAGCACTTTTATTAGTCCCCTGACAGTCTTGCTTTCACTACTTTACTCTCTTACTATTTACAGCACGAATGAATGTGTGTTTCCCTTTGTGTGACCAAAACAATAAAAATATTAGAATTATTCCAATATCGATCCCCAGTGATAGAAATAGCAGAGGGTGGAACAGCCTAATGACCTGAAACAACCATATAATAGAAGACAAGGGCAGACAAGTTAAGAGATTTATAGAAAAAGAGATAAAACAATGATGATGATCCAAATGCAAGTGTTCATTCCATGTCCAAGCTTTGGGACTCGAGAGGCTTCAAAAATGGCACGGAGTTTGAAACTATGGCTGTTCCCAAAGTTTTTCCCTCAAGGACGGATAAATCACACTCCGGCAGATGTTTAACCAGTATCATTTTCTTCATTCATGAGAAACGTCTTGTAACAGGCAAATAAAATACGTTTAAAAACCTGCAAACACAAAATCTTTTAGAGGAAAACAATCATCCTAAGACACACTGTATGTGTGCCTTCTGGCCGTTGTCTGCGTTGGACAACAACCAGGCTGCGAGCGTTGGCATGATGCTACTGCTGCAGCAAGTTAACGCTTGGAGCCAGGAAACATCGTAGGAGGACGGAGGCTTTCAGTCGTCCTTATCGCGCGACCTTCCCTTGTGTTAGAGGCCATTTGCGGACGTTCTACAGCATGTTACTGTCCCTAAAACTACCAATATATTGATTTTACAATTCTGTTCAGTTCAGTGTGTAACACAAAAGGTTCTTCAAACAAGGCTCTAGAAAACGTCACATAAAAAATAGTTTGGATGTTCAAGATTCGCAAAAGGACCCTCCAGACGCTCGTCAACAGCAACGATGACTTCATCATAACTGATGATAATGACCAAAGAGAAGAGGGGATTATATTTCAGTTTATGAAACAGATAGAATTGCCAGCTTTGGTGAGTGATGGTGATGAGGCGTGACGGATTAAAGTAACATTTAGCTGCTTCTGCCACAGTCTGCCACCCTCTTGTCCTTTTTTTTGTTTTCCCATTTTTCCCCCATTTCAGTTTTTGTGGACAGAAACACAGTTATGATGCTTTGTTATGTCTCAAAATGGCACTTACGCTCCTTGTTTGTGCTCCTTGTTGGCCAAGAACTGTTTGAAGTGCCATCATGTTTTTCAAGCTGTAAACAGTAAAGTTACTTCTCCTGCACCATTCTTATATAATCTTACTGAACAACTATTTAATCTAAATTTTAATGAAGTCACTCCCAAAACCTGGGTCAGGACCCACAAATGGGTTGTGTCGGGAGATTTTTTTTGGGTCCCTTCACAAATTTGTGGAATATTCCCCAAACTTTAATGGTGTATATGTTTTTAATGAGATGTATAAAATAATTCATTCACTTACCATCTCTTGGTCATTATTCATTTACAAATTCAAAATGATAAAAGATATGGCTGTAAATTAGTTGCTGCTTTAAGCACAAATTCACTCTGGTTACAACTTATAGTTTGATTTAGTGGATATCCACAAAGAAGGAAACACTGGCTTAACTTATTTGTTGACTTTTTTGTTGTCCTTGTTTCTTTTCATGTGAAAGTACCCAGAGAAATAGAAAGCCTGTGAATCTAAGTTAACTGAATAACTATAACTTCACATAAATAAGTTACATCTTAATCTCATGAAGCCATTTGTACCAGAGTCAGCATAATAACATGTGGAGCTGCTTTCAGGGACTCTGTTCAGGGAAAGGGACTGAATTCATTGTTAACCTTTGTCACTGTTAGCGTTGATTTTATTGAAAGAAAAGGGACATAACTTAAGTTAATACACAACCAGTTTCCATCAAGATTGAGTTCCTAAATTACTGCTCAACTTTATTTTACTAAGCAGTGATGTGGAGAGTAAAATCACTTTTACGAGCCGCATTGACAAAAACAAATCATAAAAAAAAAATCTACAACCTTTTCAAAGCGAATAGATAAAGAACAATGCACAAAGTAGAATTAATTAGACATTGATTTATCAGTTAATTAAAGCAACTGCAGGTTCCAGTAACTTATTCTGCATTTAAAATAATTGAAATGGAATGAGTTTGGACTGAAGATCGTTTGTGGACCACGACATTTAGTCAGGTTATGGTGTGAGTTTAGCTTCTTTCAAACATTTAATGAGTGTGAGCTATCTGTAGTCCAGTTAGAACAACTCGTATTTATATGTTGTAAACTGGTCTGAAAATAAAAAAGTTCTAAAATACTGAGCTCTCGAAGCATTATCACCAACGTTAAAATACAGTGTTGTAAACCGGCCGAGCAAAGTCAGCTACAGACTTTTCACAGGAGGCAGATTTATTCCCATCTCTCACCATCCTCCTCTTCCTCACATATACTTCAGACACTTGTATAGTGGTATTAAATTATGATGGAGTGAGAGATAAGGTGACTCTAATTCTTATTATTTAATTTATTCATTTTGCTTTGTTATTTGTTTCATTTTCTACACACTCCGGACAAAATTCCTCAGTTCCACTCCAATCACATACCCTGGTATATACAGTAGAACAGTTCTGATTTTCCTCTAAGAACCTCACGTACCACTGGTGGTACATGTACCACAGTTTGAGAACCATGGAGCCAGACATTACAGTAGTGCACTATTAATCCACACACATTATTAATAACTGCATTTGACATCTTATTACAACAGAGTCTTCTTTAATAAATAATATAAGTTTAATTAAATTCAAATGTGTAAGAGTATGATGTGATTCATGGGGATATTTCTTTTTTTTTGTCTGTAAGTGCCAGACTGATCAGCTCACTGAGCAGCAGGAGGCTGACAGAATGGTAAGAGTGTGGGACTGGCACCTGACCAGCGTCCACACAGTTATCCTTCTTTGTGCACACAAACTAGACTGCATGTTTGAACAAGATGACAAGAGATGAAGTGTAAAATGTGTAGGAAGTGGAGCCACAGTTAGAGTATACATGCACACAAACACATCTTTGTTTATCCCGACTAGTACTTCACCTCCGCATCAACTGTTGAAAAGAGGCACAAAAATTGCCAATACATGAAAAACCACTGTGAAGCCAATTGTGTGGGAAAAAAAAAACCAAAACAAAAAACACAAGTAGGCAATCCAGCCAGCTTCACACAATGATTGTGTGCACATATGAGGGACCAGGAGCAATCCCAAAGCCAGTTTCTTTAGAAACCAGAGTGACGTCACAGCTGCTCAGTCCAAGCAGTGAGACAACAGCACACAAGTGCTGCAGGATTCAAATGAAGACACAAGAGCAGAGACTAGGAGAGAGCAGATTAAGCATCACTGACTTATCCAATTAAGGTAGAATTAACCTGGAAAGAACTCTTGAAAACTCGCACTGACCTGTGGACATATTCTCAGTAGCAGAGAGTGTGCGTGTTTTGATCACGACAACAAAATACCTGGTCATCTCTGTGTCAAAACTCTTTATTAAACCAAAACACGTCTGCCAGCTGTCTTCTCTTATCTCCTCTCTCTCTCTCTCTCTCTGTTGATGCACTGAGCCCTGGTTGCCATCATCCTGCCCGCCTCCCTTCCTTAAGAGGACTTTTTCTTTCAGTGATGTGATTATGTGATTGTGAGCATGATATGATGGCAAAATTATGGTACTGCAAACTCAGAAGGCTTTAGGCCATTTGGATTCACGCTTCAGGCTGTTGCACATAACAGATGAGAATCAGATACGTTGTGATAGACGAGCACTGAAGCCAGTGAACAGTCTAAAAGATAAAACGCCATATGATTTTCAAACTTAGGGAGTGAAATAATACACTGTGACACCGTGGGGAAGCAAAGTTTTGTTTACAATATCCTTCATCTATCAGACATACTTATAAGAAAAGGAAAGTAATCATTTCTTTAGTGTGGTGTAAAAGGTATTACTTCCGTCAGGGCAACTTTTTAATGGCCCAACCTCAAGCGACACAGCCGATGAAGTTTAGAGCCATGGTTCTCAAACTGTGGCACGTGCACCAACAGCGGTACGTGAGCTTCTTCTGGTGGTACTTGGAGGAAAATCAGAAATACTGTTCTACTGTATAAACCAGGGTATGTGGAGGTTAACATAGCAACAGCCTAACTCGGTACACATCCTTGTGCTACCTTCTTTGAGTTTTCCACAGAATTAATTTAATTATAAAAATGAGGAAAGACTCGTGATCACATTTTGCGATATGTGTGGCCATTTATTGACTTGTTCCTTGCAGATTCTGGTTCCCCTATGTGGATTTTTACTCAGACCTCTGTACATGGTATTGTGATAACACACAGGAAATAAAGTCGTCTCCTGTAATATGATTTATTTTCTGCAGTTGTGCAGAATATTCCAATATTAGCTTGCTATATGTATGATATTGGAATTTGTACTGCATTATATGTCAGTGTATGAAAAAAATCTATCTGTAAAGTTTACTAATGTACATGAAATCATTTTGTAAATGTATAATAAATGATTAAATCGACTGAAATTAACGTTTTACACACACATAAACTGCCAGCAGTGTCTTGGACACACCATGGGCAACTAGTGGAGCCAGGAATCAAACCCTTAACCTTCTATGACTCACTTTACCATTCAGCCCAGTCCACAGTAATGTAATTAGGATTTTGCCAATATATGTCAAAACCTGCCTTGCATTTGCAGTCAATCATCTGTCTGTATATGAACAATTTTAAAATAATAATTATTGAACTGATTAAAATGAACAGTTTACATAATCAAAAATGTTTATGGTCACATTTGCATTTCCAATCCTCGAAATGCTGATGTTCTCAAGTGTCATTTCATACAAACTACAATTTTCCCGTTTTAATATTCTTTCTCTTTGTTATTTCGAGCAACGAAACCAGAAAATAATCACATTTAAGAGGCTGAATTTGAATTTGATTTTTTTTTAATTATTCGGAAAACACTTGCACCATTTACAATAATTGTTGCAGTCCTGATAATAAATTAAGTAATTTATTCAAATAAATGTTTGAAAAACTTTCTTTTAAGTTTTCTTCAAACTGATATTTACAGTTTGTTTCTTTTTTGGGACTCACCCTGTGTCACTACAGTTCAGTGAATCTGGCTCTAACCTTAATCTTACCTCCAAACAGATTAGGGGAGAGATGAGCTGGTAATGATCCTATCAGCAGCCTGGGACCTTCGTGCTCCCTCTCCGCCGCCGCCGCCGCCACCGCCGCTGCCGCCGCCTCCTCCGGGCTGCTGCCCTCGGATTCCGGGGAGCTGTAGACACCGCTGCTATTCGGAATGTTGATGCCGGACCGAGACCTGGTCCTCGATCCTCCCGAGGCACCTGCAGACCTGCCCCCTCTGGCTCCCGTGTTCTGGCTGGTGCTGGACGAGGCTCCGGACGCACTGTATCCATGGTACCTGCTGCCGCCTCCGGCAGTGTTCCTGCTGACATGACCGCCGCCGCCGCTGCTGGACGTGCTGGACGGCAGGTCCGAGCCCGAGTAGGCTCTGGTCCGCCCGTTGGCAGCTGGATCCGCAGGCGGGCTGCTCTGCTTTGCCCCCATGTTCACCTCCGCGGATGTCGGGTTTAAAGTGTTAAAGATCCACTGTTTTGGCCGACAGTGCGCCAGATTTACCCCGGAGGAGGCAGATGGCTTTTTACAGGACAAGAGCACACAGGAGCAAAACAAACTCTGCGTCGCTATGATCCCATTGAGACTAACAAAATCCCGGTTAACGGAAAGTTAAACTGAACACCAGTGACAACCACTTCTTCACATATGAGGGAAACTTTACTCCAGGTCACCATTGTGTTTCCGTCAGTTATAGTTGCGGTCGTGCTGTTTGTAGATAACGTCGTGGACCGACCGTTGTCTGAACCGCCGCCGCTGCCGCCGCTGTGGACCCGCTGCAGTGCTCCGGCTGCTGCTTCCTCCTCCTTCTCAGTGTCCGCTCCTCCATGGCTCCCGAGCGGCGTGAAGGAGCAGAGAGCTGCGCTCCTTGCGATCCCCCATCGGCCAACACATAGCTTAGTAAAGTAGGAAGTGATGGAGGAGTCCTGCGCGAAACCGTTTAATTAGTAGCAGCAAGGAGGTTGCTCGGGCTAGCCGTCAAGCCAGCAGAGTTAACAAGTGCTTCCGGTCAGGATTTTCAACATAAAGGTACTGCAGCGTTTATAACACAGGTGCACCCGGATACCGTAGATGAAATACAACACCAATATCAACAGCAGCATTAGCAACAGCAACAACAACAACAATACTACTACTACTACTACTAATAATAATAATAATAATAATAAGACCCATACAGTGTTGATGTTCTCATCGTGGGCGAGGCAAAATTGGAGGCAAAACAAACGTGAATTAGAAGCTAATGCTAGCGAACACGTTTTTTTATTGTTCTTGGGTTTCAGCGTGTATATCCAGTCTTACTGTCAGACTTACTGTCTGGAACCGCGAGTGTTACATAAGGAAGTGAACACTAATCAAAAGGACCAGACTAACTGAGCTGGTTGTGCTTATACGTTAAATGCATGAAGTAATGTTTGTCTTCGGTTGAATGGTCAGATTTTATTTTAACACCAACTTTACACTTCACTTTAGGCCCAGAATCCCTCAAGTTACGTGTACCTTTTTTTCAGCATCCAAAACCCCTGCCATTTCTAAGTTTAAATAACTGTCATTCAAAGCCGATAACTGTAGTTTAGACATTAATGTATCACGAGTGCAGTAACAGGCGAGTATCGTCAGTACAGATGTGCTGGAACCAACACACTTGTCCATGAGGCTAGAGGATGAACATGGCAGGTGATATTTCCTTCCTGATACACCTAACTAACAGGTGAGTCTGACCCGTTTCCGATTATGGACTGTACGAAACCGATCGTAACCGTTTGTTAAGACAATTAATCGCATGGAAAAAAGAACCGAACAGTCATAGAAACCATAGCAGTTTCGGTGTTTTTGAAAATGAGAATTGGGGCAAGAGAGATCGTTTGTTTGGTAAGATGGTTCACTCTGAACAGATTTTGAGACACAGAGCAACTTGAAATGAATGAATCATGTATATTGCTGTTTTATATTGCATTATGATTAATATACGTGATTCCTTGTAGTGTTTTAGCTGAACTCTGGGCTGTTCTATTTTTGGTGAATGTCACTTGTTCTATGCAACAACATTACATTTTGCTGAAATTTGAGTTAATCCATACTATTTTGATCTGCTTAACGCAGTTTTCTTGTAAACCTTTTACTTTTCTTCATGTGAAAGCATGTGGTTGCAGTGGGACACTTTCATTTTTAATGAAGCGCTGTTACGTCTCTCTGGCTGCAGGTGACAAAGACACTTCAACCTTTACCACCTGTCAGACAGTCCATCAACTCTGACCGTCATGAGGAGAAGGTGAGTTTCAGTGTTTAAACAAATCAAATGCAAACCAGAATCTTCTTCATCGACACTCTATATGATTCTCCGTGTGAAAGTCCTTTCATTGTTTTCCAATTACTGCTGCATCCAGAGGTCATATGAAGGTTGTAGTTTGGCTGCTCTCAGCTGCATCAGAACAACAGAGCATTTTTTTTGTATGTTTAAACCTGCTTAGCAATAAAACAGAATCTTATTCTGAAAATATCTCTGAACATAAAGATATGGGGCATGACAACCACGACAATACCAGTAGATTTGCCTGTCGAGCTTTATTAAAAAAAAACTCAAAAAAAAACTCGCCAAAGGAACCTGAAAATGTAGTTAATCTAACAATATGGCCCTTAAATTTGGCAACTGTCGGTAAATCAAGAACTGTTAAGTGTGATGTCATCATTCAGTGAGCAGCAGCAGACTATCACAAATGCAGGGCCCTGCTGCTGCTGCTGCTGCTGCTGCTGCTGCTGCTGCTGCTGCTGCTGCAGTCCAGCTTAAGAGGAGATATGTAACTCACTCAGCAGCAGCTTGTGTTTACAGAAAACACGAGAGGACAGTCAGTCCCCTGATAGTGTTCTTCACCCTTACTGTGACAAGGAAAGTCAACCCACTCTCCAGGATCATATTGCACAGTAACGTGTTACTCAGTAATATCACTGTACCTAATCATGAGTACTGAAGAGGATTACAATTTACATAACATTAATAATATTACAGTTACTAAGCAAAGTGACTCTTGAGTGCAATTTGTTTTTTCACATAGTGTATGTTCATGACAGATCGCATCATATTTGCATTTCTTCAGTCTGATTGCTAATTTTTGTTTCAGTAAAGTGGATTAATTCCAAGGCAAAATTGTACATCTCTTTTTAATGGCATTAACAAAAGGAATATTAAATTCAATTACATTTTCTTTGCACAGCAGCAATTCATGACACACATCATCTGGTAAGGTCACAACCTTATACCTTTATTATTACAGAGAAACCCAATAGGAACACCACAAGCAAGCACTTAGCAACAGTGAAGGGAAACAAGAAAACTCCTTACAACAGGAAGAAATCTCTGACAGAACCAGAATCCAATAGGGACTGGGGGAATTTTTAAAAAATCAATAACATTAATAACAATTATCCTCATCACTATCATCTTCATCACCTCCCCCCGGGTGTGACATCATGTCTCTTGCACCAACGCCATGTGGGATTGGTACCAGCTCCTCATCTGACCCTCAGAAAAGGACAAGCTGTAGATGAAGGATGGATGAGAATGATAATAATGATGAAGAGAGAGAGGACAGAGAGGATGAGCAGAAAGTAGAGGGAGAGAGAGAGAAAACAAAAACACAGCAGTGACATGTAACATAGTAACTTCTTATACTACCTAGTAAGTCAGCTGTACATTTTTGTAAACTACAATTATGTGTGCACTCACATTTCTCCAACAAACGTATGTACTTGATAACACAAATGTCTCCAGATGTGCATTTCAACATCATAGTGTTTAAGTTTAAGTACTTGTGGTGTTCTATTAGAAATAATGGTGATGATAAGCATTTCCTGGTTGTGAATGTGGTTAGGCTTAGCAACAAAAAGCACCTGGTTAGGGATGGGGGTCAAAATCATGTTCTTTTTGCTCAGAGTTTCAACGTCCTATTCATGCACAGCAGAATGTCCCTATAAGACAGCCAAATCCATAAAAGCACACAGACATTTGTTTTTGGGTTGGTATCAGTCTGGTGTTCAGCTAGTGTGGCCTCCTGGTGAGACTTTTATCCAAAATGCTATATTTATTTTTAGAAATGTTGATATAGTATGAAACTGTTTGACAAAATTGTGGGCATTCGGTTCACCTCAATTTTCAAACAGAGAAGTCTACCTGGATACTGTATTTGTGATGAATTTGATTGGCCTGAATCTGTTGCATCACAGACAGTAAATAAAGACACCAAAAATACTTTGCATTTAGTCTGTGGTCTGCCATGTTCTTGTTTCTGTGAAAAAGGAACCACTAAGTTTAGAAAATGTGGTAAGGAAGAATACAGAACCCTTTGGCAACAGCTCCCCAGGGGCCACTCAAGGCTTTTAATGCAGAAACTTTCCATGAACAGCAGTCACATTATGCACAGCAGAGTGTGCAGAAGAGCTCACAGTGCTAGTGCTGAAGGTGAGCAATTCTCTGTCCCTTTACACACATAATCCCTCTAGCCCTTCTGTCTGGAAACAGTTTTCTGTCAAGTGATGGCTACATTGTTTATCAGCAACTGCATAATAACAGCGGAAACTGGGCAGCTATAATTGCATTACACCTAATGGCTTGTTTGTTGAATGAACTGTCAGTTTAACGACATTGCTTGGATGTTGGGTGGTCCATTATCTGTGTGTCAGAGGTGTATTCATACTTATGAATCAGAATTTAGACATCGGGTATTTTTCATGGCTGACATTTTCACAGGTCACAGTAGGGAACGCACATGTGCAAATAATCAGCTTAATGATGGCTGAGTTCCATTTAGATTCCTAAGTGTCAGGCTCCATGTGGCTCCATGTGTCATATTATCTGTGTTGTCCTCCCCTCATGATGTACTCACACCGTCAGGACTTTGAATCTCTCTAAAAGCTCAGAGTTTACCTTTATTTTAACTGATTTCAAAAATGGGAAGTTAATATCTTGTCATTCCAGTTGTATAGACTAGAAAAAAAATGCTGTTTTCCAACTGATTTGATTTTCCTCTTTTGCCCATAATGCTGGCATTATCATTGCCTAGCAACAGTGTTCACATGAGTGACAGTTTGGTCGTACAGGTAAAGGTAGAACACTGCTTCCCCCTGTTGGTCAACAAAAGAATGTACAGCTTACAAGAGACAGTGCAGAACTATACACTATTAATTTATTTAAACCAGGATTTTCAGGTAAACACATTTGTACATAAGGTACTGTATGACCTTAGACAACATCAAATCTAGACCTCTGTTGACTGGCACTGTAAAATCTCCCATCAGCATGTTTTGAAAGACTAGAGCAGAAACTGGAGCACTGTTGACAACTGTCTTGACTTACTTAAGCACATTTTCGCAGAAAGACTCGTGGCTGCTGAGTCCACTTCCTGATAACCCATCCAAACTTTCGAGTTCCTTGTTAAGAGTATTCATTAGAAAACACAAACTGGCTTGTTGTTGAACAAGAAATGCTTCGGATGTATTTTTTTGCTTCCCTGTGGCGGTTCTACATGTAGTTCATGTTATAATGATTTATACTGTTTCAAAAAGAGAAATTTAAGAATCCCATTGTCTTTGTGAGCTGGAATAAACTGACAATTTGTCCTATTTTCATAATTGATTAATTATTTTCTCATTTAATCAAGCACTTGTTTGGTCTTAAAAATGACATGCTTAAAAATGTTGCTTAGTGTTTATCAACCCTTCAAATGATGATATGCTCAAATTCAATTTTGACGATGTCTTTGTTATATGGATCATTGAAACCAGAAAGTATTCACATTTAAGAAGTTGAACAATCTGAAACCTAATGACACCTAAAACACTAAAAGGAATGAATAAATTGAATCAAGGTGAGCCCAGATATGCATGTCATCTGTATACCACTGGGCGGCAGTGTTGCCTAAATAAAAAGAGATTATTAGAACCAGTTATTACTGTCAACATCTCACTGTGTTGCAACAGACGGTCATTAAAATTCCCAGAAGTGAGTCTATACAGCTGCCAGTGTGGTATGTGAAGATTTAAGTATTACAAATGATAATGTTTATCTAAGTTTACAATACTATAATGACATGGATTATATAGAAGAAATGCTGCACAGTATGTTTTCTAGTCACTCATTTAATTTAATGAAACACATGGGTAAAATGGGCATTGTAGAAAATAAATAAAATAGTAAAAATAATTGGTTTGCGTTTAACGGTCCGGGTTTAGACAAAAATCAAGAAATGATTGTCAGACTCAGGTCAGTTGACACTGTTATTTCAAGTTATTTTAGGGTAAAATAGGCTGAATTCTAATGGCTTTTTTTAAATTGAAAATTTGGTGTCAATTTTAATAAATAGATGCATGGCCAGTAAAAATAAGTGATAATAGGTAGCAATTGATAAGTGGTTGATGTAAGTTATCAGCAATAAGAGTTAATACAGACGAACTGAGGGTCGTTTACGATCAGTCTGAACATTTTCTGACTCTTAATTGCTGGTGTTACCCAGGGGTGGGCCAGAAATATCGATTTGATGATATGTCTCCATCCTTCCTCGTGCAATGTGATAATCAATACAAAAATTTGTTTAAAGTAAACAGTCTCTGCCAGTTTCACTTGCTGGGCGTCACTATTTTATGTCTCCTCGTGGCAGTGCTGCTAAAATGAACGAGGGAATCTCGGTTTGAAGTTACTTGGCCAAAGAATAGGGAGTTTACAGTGGGATAATGGTGGGGAAAGCTATGTTACAAGATGCCCCATCCATGTTCAATACATAGACTGTGTTCTTTATGTTGTGAATAAATAGAGAAATCCTGCACTTTTAACTTCTTACGGACATTTTGTTTTCTTTGGTTGGACAGATATCGTGATCTATCACTGTCTGATTGTCTTGCAATATATTGGTTCACACGGAATCGTTGTATCATGATATTATTGGTATCGTGGACCATCTATCAAATCGTGAGTTACCCTGTCATTCCCACCCCTTGTGCCTTTTTTTTCTCTGCTCAGGACACCATTCCACCATGATATGCAAATAATAAACTTTTTCTGCGCTTAGCATCCGTTTAACAGAGCATTTCAGTATTTTTCATCTTCTTGTTTTGGTTTTCTGGGCCACAGCTTTGATGTCTGATGTATTTTTTGGTGTAAATTTGGCCACCGAATGCAACCATCTCGCTATTATATGAAGACAGGCGTCATGAAAACATATCAGTGTAGCAGTGCTGCAGTGTAGATCATAATAGATCATAAACCTTTCCCCCTATATTTTTAGGATGAGACTTGGGCCAAAGTCAAACTACAGTCATTCAATTATTCAAAACAGTGGGTGGGTTAAATATTGAATGTCTCTCAGATCTGGACAGTGGGGTTAATAAACTATACCAACAAAAACATTCGGGCTGAAACAATTAAAGAGTGATTATCGACTGCTAAATTAATTGTCAACTAAATGGATAACAGATTAATCAGTGTGAGGGTTTTTTTCATCACTAAAATAAGTTTTCAGATTTTTCAGCTTCTAAAATGTGGATATGTTCTGGTTTCTTTGCTCCACATAGCAAAGACATCAGTCAGACTGAATCATTTTTGTTTGTGGACAAAACATTTGAGAATATTGTCATTTCCAGGCCTGAAAAACATTGATCAACATTTTCTGATATTTTATGGACCAGACAATTACTTGATTAATTGAGAGAATAGTCGACAAATCAGTCATGAAAATAATCGTTAGTTGTAGTTCTAGATGACATAGCTGTAGGAAAAAACACCTGGCTGAGAACTTTGTCACTCAATTGTAGTCTTTATAATTATATTTCTAACTAACTAATTTCATGTGGTTTGAAATTATCCCTCTACTGACAAGATAAAATACCATATGTGGTGATCCTCGCGCTTGAGACGTCTCCGGCAATAAAAGTCTTTTTCCCCTCCTTTTCACTGCAATGAAGATTTGAGCATCAAGCACACTTGTAGATGTGTTTACTGGGTGTGTATGTCATTTTGCATTTTCACTTAAAAATGTTAAGCATGCAGGCCAATAATATACACAAATTTTGTGGCCTAATTACAGAAAGATGTTGAATTTGGCCTCCAGTCCCACAGTTAATTTATGCTTTGTCTTTACTCTGCTGTTCCAGAAAAATGTTACTGTTTTCTGCAAACCACTGGAAATGTTCCATTTGTACATTTTGTACAGAAAAAAAGTTTTGGCAAATAGCTTCATACGTGTCATAACAGACTTTCTTAAGTGACGTAGTTCACACGTATTTGGGGTAAAAGTATTACCGGACGGAGGAGGAGGAGGTGTTAGTGCAAGATGTCCGCCAAGCAGCTGTTCACAGTTCAAGACCAGTTTGAGACCAAATGTTGGAAGATTTGTTGCAGACTGTAACACTGTGTGTTTTGATGGATAAGATAAGGGAAAAAACCATGACCTCATTCTTTTTTCTGTCCCTGTCCAGGTGATTTTTCTTTTTAAAGCCTAAATCTTTCTAGGGTTGAAACGATTACTTAATTAATTGATTACTAAATTAAGTGTCAGTGAGTGTTTTTATTTATAAATAAAACACATTTTCAGATTACTTTTAGCTTCTCGATTGTTTTTTTTTTGTTTTTTGTTTTCTTTGCTCCTTATAACAAAGAAATCTTTCTTACTGAATAATCCCGGTTTGTGGCCAAACAATTACTCGATTAGTCGGAATAATCATCGACAGATTAATTGACCACCACCAAAGCCCATTACCAAAACACTGCCATGATGAATTGCACGTCTTTATACATGTAAATAACTAATGTTTTGCTTCAGAAATATGAGCTCACGTGTCTTGGTGTTTTACAGAAACATACAGTACAGTGTAATGACAACATGTGATCATGTTGCGGTATTTAAGGGTGACTATGTTTACAGGAGTTGTGGGGTTAGAGGTCTGACTGCTGTACGGCTTTACGTCTCACAAGGTTGATGCGAATTTCGATCAGGTGTAGCTCCCGTTCAGGGGCACCTCATGTATTATCCAATAACACTGTTGGCCAATGGTTGACCTCAGTAATGCACCAAAGCTGCCTCCCTGTGCCTCCCTCTGACTACTACTCTGCATTCCAGAGGGAAACTTGAAGAGAAGAAAAGTGCACTTAATTAATTGCCCGACATATTTTCCAGACTTTCATGCAGCCAATTTAGTGGAAGACGTCAATCAGGTGGATTAGACTTGTTTATCTGTGAGCCTTGTACTGACAGTGGAAAATGATTAAAAGGGGAGATTATGTGACAGCAAATTTGTGTTGATATCATTAAACTTTCATCAGGGACTGGGTTTAAAGCTCCAAATTGCTTATTAACTCGGCTTTTTTGTGGCTGCTTGCCTATCAACACTTCAAATGAATCAGATTCAGAGCGCCCCCCCCCTCCCCCATTACTGTGAGGAAAACATGTGCATGGATTACTGCACCTCTGTCACATATACACAACCTTTGCATCAGTAGCCATAGATCAACCATAAATGAATACATAAGAATACGTACAAAAGATGTGTTTGTCCGTCTGATCAGAGATGCAAAAAGTTATTTCAGGTATTTTTCTGGTCAGGAACTCTTTATTGTGGACTCATGTACAGTATTTCTGTAAACGTTTCTTCTGGGTGATTTACATTATTTTGCCTTTGATTTCTTTAAGGTTTTAAGCAAAATATGTTTTCTATTATATCTTACATTTTCTATACAATTTCGAACGGCTTAGGTTGAGTACTCATAGTTTCAGTCCCACGTTTCTGGTGTTTATTACACACTTTGCTATTATTGCTTGTCTCTTGAAGACCAACAGCAGCCTTGAATCTCCTTTATGTTTGTTGTTGTTGTTTATTAGCTTGATTTATCACTTAATTATCAGTGACTTCTTCATTATTAGTGTATAGTATAGTTTTCTATATCCTGCTGCCCTTGATGACCTTCTTTTTGTTACGGAAGAAACAAAGATGAACAATTGTTTGCTAGAACCTTTTAGAGAAAGAATAAGATTCATAAAATCTGATTCTAGGTTTTAGAGCTTTCCTTAATTGTTGAGCTGTTAAAAAATCTGGTTGTCATGAGACATCCAGAAGAAAACATCTTAATCTCTGCAGTTAATGAGACACTGGAAGCCACTTGTTTCACTTTAGACACTCAAGTAGGGCTGAACTATTGCTTGTTTAATCAATTATTAACTGATTACTAAGTTAATTGTCAACTAATTTGATATATCAGTTTGAGGGGTTTTCATCATTAAAACAAGTTTTCTTATTTCTCATCTTCTTTAGTGTGAATGTTTTTTGACTTCTTTGCTCCATATACCAAATAAATCATTAAAACTAATGTTAGTAATGTTGGTTTGTGGACAAAACAAGACATTTGAGAACATCATCTTTTCCAGTTTTAAACATTTTTCTTCATTTTATGGCCCAAATGATTAATTGAGAAACTAATTGGTAGGTTAATTGATTATGAAAATAATTAATTGCAGCCCTACACTCTGGTATGCAAGTTATAATGTACATTTATTTCATCACTGCTTCATGTCAAAAACACCAAATACAAGGATAGCTGACTTGACAGGAGATATGGTGCTTTCATTCATGTAATCCCACCTTGGCTAAGATGTAATTAGCTCTGGTTGGTCTGTGTGAGGCGTAGTGAGCCTGCAGGCCAAGCATACTACACCATGGGAATATCTCTTTGCCTTTGTTTGGACTGTCAACACATAATGTCATAATTTACTAAAGACAAGAGCCACTGTAGACAGCATCTGCACACACACACACACATGCACACGCACACTGGGCTGGCTTCGTCCTCAGGACATATTCAGACACAATATAACATTCTCTGAAACATAAGAAAGACCAACAAAGGGCCTTTGTTGCACGGCACCTTGGTGACCATATCAAACAATACACAGCTCTGGGTTTAACAATGACTGAACAACTGATCGCATTTCTACTGTATATGAGCAGCATGGCTATGTGAACTGACGAGGCCTTTGTCGAGATTGCAACCAGACCTGAAGTGTCTTTAATATTAAGGAAGCAGCTTGAAGCAGCAGAAAATGGACATGTTATCCGACTGTGTTACAGGGAGACAGTTACAGTGCAAATTTTTGAAGAAGGAACAAAGAGATTAGCACTTTAAGCACTTTTCATTGTCATGACAGAAAGTCACTCTCATGCTCATGCACTTCAGTGTTACGAGTCAGTCTTGCATTAATACAGTCAAGGAAAACAATTTTTTTGTTGTTGACATTATTCTGCCTCCGTTTGGTTCTCATGAATGGAAACAGTTTAACATGGTTTGTATGCTGCGTCGGCCAAATAAAAACGGGCTCTGTCATACAATGCTATCAGACCTGACAGAGGGAGCATTTGTGTGTATACAGCAGCAGTGCAGCTTTTATCCCATCAAACCACGGAATGACAGGGTTTTCTCAGCAGTACTTTTACGTGGGCACTGCATTTCCAGTCATACCTGTCTGCAGCTGTCCTGCTTTGCTATGGAATGTTGTTATAACCTTCCACTGTTTTGACATTAAAAGAATCACCTCCTGTGTTTCGCTTCTGAAACACAAAATATGTTAGCAAATACGTTCAAATCTGGATTTGTAAACAAATCACCTTTGCTAAGATAATCCATTCACTTGACAGTTGAGACACATCAAGATGTTATGTAATGTTTGTTTACTTATGGTTATAAAAGACCATGCTACCATGTCACATGGGGCATTTTTGTCCCCTCCTCTTGGTAGGAATTGGAACCAACTGTCATGCAGGTCAATCCAAAGCATCTTATGGTGCTTTTCCACTACACAGTTCCAGCATGGCTCGGCATGGTACGGCTCTACTCTACTCGGTTTGATGTCAGGCAAATTGTTTTCCATTACTAAAATACGTACTCGATGTGGGCAAACACGTAAAAGCATGCCTTCACAGAACTTCAGTTCTTTTCAGTGAACTGAATCATTAGAATCAGTTACTGAAAAAGATTAGTTCGGTACTTAATGCATGACTGAAGTGCAGACTCCGTCTGACAGTCACTGAACTAAAATACAATAAGCAGATTTAATTTTTAGGGATGTAATGATATTCGATTATATATTCAATTAATCGGTTATTAATCGATTACAAAATTAATCGTCAACTATTTTGTTAATCGATTAATGGTGAATATTTTCTGGTTTCTTTGCTTCACATAAAGAAATCATTAAAATTGAATCATTTTGGTTTGTGGAAAAACATTTGGGAACATTTCAAGATTTGGAAAACACCGGTCAACATTCTCTGGTACTCCATTAAGCAAGAAAATAATCAACAGATTAATCGAAAATGAAAATAATCGTTAGTCGCAGCCCTATTGAACTGATGAAGTTCAAACAATGGCCAACCTTGTCTAATAACCTCAATCTCTGACCTTTGGGGGCATGTCAGAAAAACACTGCAATGTATCACTGAGGTACAGTTGTGCATCATTTTTGAGGCAGTGAAAGCAACTGGTAAAAGAAAGCAAGGTTAGGTAGGGAGTCAAATGTGTTTCTGTGTCAGTGATCAGAGGGCGACAAGACTGGCTAAAGGCAGGAACTCTATCGTGTGCCATGTCTCATGTGCATGCATAGATGTCGTAGTATTAGCATAGTAATAGATGGGAAAAAAGCGGGAGAACTAACGGGAGATATTTGACAGCTGATTCTTGGGGCCCAATTACAAGTATTCGCCTGCATTCTCCTTTACACAGGGGCTTTCTCATCTCACAGCCCTCTGCTCGGCTCGGCGCTGCTCGGCACAGTGGGCCTATCTTCAAACCGTCAGCCTGTTTAGAGCTGGAGATTGTGAAAGAGAGAGCAGCTCTGCACTAATGAGGACAAGGAAAGAGACAGCTAGAATCCTCCCTGCTTCACCCCTGCAGCATAATAGTGGAATGTAAATAAGCTTCCATAGTCTGACTGTGTGAGGGCAAGATGGAGATCTGGAAGGTGCTCTGGAAAGACTTTAGGTTGTCTGTCTTTCCGTCCTTCTATCCGTCAACCTGTTTAACCTTCTACCATTTGGTACGAGATGCAGGACAATGACAACTCTGAATTAAGAGAAAACAGCTGTAGTTTTTAACTTAAAGCCGTACAATATGAATGTGCTTAGAAGCCAATAGAAAGTCTATAAAATGAACTTAGATAGATGGTTATACATAAGGCACATGCGTTATGTCATGCTTGGTCTTTTTATTGGATGAGAACTATGACGTGACATTGACAATGATAATTTAATTCCTGGAAGTGACTAAATCTGTGTTACAGGTGTATATTTCATTTATAGATTTACAGTATCTAAGCCTAATTTCTAACAATCTATTCAAGCAGCAAATCTCCTGTGGCCTTCAAGTAACAAAGGAACGCAAGAGACTCTCTCCAGACCCCGTGTTCCTACGTGACTCCATGTAAAGGCCCACTGCTGATGGTAGATATGAGGGCTCACTTGAAGATAACAAAAACACAGTGACATTTAGTTTCATATATTCTAATAAAAATTCAAAAATAACTATGAATAATATACAGTATTTCACTTCTGCCAATAGAGTTATAGAATTTATAATTCTGTGTTAAAGGTAGCGTATCATTTTAAACTTTTAAAATTCCACTTCTATGTCTGAATGTTTCTAAATGACCTGAAACAATATGTTTGGAATATTATAAATCATTGCAACAACACAGGACATAGAGTAAACGCAACACATGAATCCCACATGTGCGGACCGTGCGTTTGACTGAGATAAGATGTCATGAATCAGAACGGCAGTGTACATAAGTAAGGCATCAAGTTGATCCAGTAACTACAAGAATGTCATAACAGGCTTCATATTTCACTCTGTGTACCATTTGTGGTAGAGAGAGAGAGAGAGAGAGAGAGAGAGAGGTGAAATAAGGATATGTTCATGTTAAAGAAAAAAAAAATCACTGCAACTGAACAACACACATTATTATTTCCTACGTGCAACCCCCACACTAGCTGCAGCTACACTGCTGTCCTACTTCCAGCCTTGCTGCTTGGTGTAACCAGTCTTATATTGTTTTTAAATAGTTGCTCGTATGGATAGTTCATTTTTCGTTTTCGTTTTTTTATTACATGTGGTTGTGTGAGGTATTGACATATCATCAACGATGACTTTCTCGAGTTCACTGCCACTCGCTGATGGTTTCATGATTCACTGATAACGTGGCTGCCAGAACAGACAGAAGGAAAGACAGATTTTATGCCACTTAACAAAAGACTCATCGAAAAATATCTTTGCCTACTTCAGTTTACAATATCCCAAGCCTTGAAACTGAATATTGTATGTCACTCACTCTCTCACACAAAAGTCCATCGAAACAGTTTTTACAGGGGGCTCCTCTTTACACCTGGCAGGCACTTTCTAATTGTATTCCGATTACAGAAAATGCATTTTAATGCCTGGATTTAAAGGGGACGGGTCTCGTTTGATAGGTTTGTGTCACTTAGGGAAATCCAGACATAGGAGTCACAAGATAACATTTAATTTACTTTTGGAGGCAGTAGTGAATGTATAACACCTGCGCGCCATGATGTAAAATTATTAATTTTCTCTATGGACTGTAATGTGAGGAGAAACAGAGTTTTAAACTTAATTTCCCACCAAGAAAGACTGTCTACTGGGGAACGAATTGGCAAACATATTCTTAAATGCTGTAAAAAATAACAGGAATTCATGTATAAAATCCCACTCCCCCCTTTTTTATTGGCGAGAATTGAGTCTTGGGATGAAAAATTTGTTTCTCTCTGCTTGCTGTGGCCCAGCTGCAGCCTTAAAATTGTTTTGATGAGTTTATTCCAGAAGATGGATCTCCTCAAATAGTCAAATAGTCTTGAAATTAAAATAAATCCTCATCTCATGCTGCCATACATCTTGCTCTTAGAAAGCAGGACCACTCTGAGCCAAAGGCAACATGTTAAATCACTCTGAATTTGATAAAAGTCTCCTTTAAGAGTCTCAATCACAAGAACAAAACTCCTTCTCTACTCCATCTCCCTTCACATTTTTCTAGTTTTTGGAAAAGGAGTGGCCATTTGAGAGGAACCCAGAACAGCAGGGTGGTCTCTTTCAACATACAGTTGTGTGTCTTTCAACATACAGCTGTGTTGTGTGGTAGGCCAAGATCAACTCTATACTGGGCCAACTCACATGCAGCATCTTCTCCTTCTCCATTTGAAGAGAAAGAAGACCCCTTGCAGCCCCAGTGAGGAGAGAAATGATTGAGTCACCTGGGATCTTAATAAAGAATAGAGGAAGAAGCCCTCACTGGACCACAGGTCAATATCAAATCAGACAACTACTCCTATTTACACACCATCACCCTGAGGCAACATCAAACTGACCCAGAAAGCAAAACCTGGAACAAAAAAACATATTGAGTGAAATTCAGACTTAGGGCTTTATTTTAACGAAACAGGGGAAAAGTACAGCGGCAAGTACAAGCTTATGGAGCAATTAATTTTAACACTTTTCTTGGCCTGAGGCTCAAGTGAAGCTGTGGCTAGAACAAAGTGAAAAGGAGCTGCTCACCTTTTGTGCATTGCTCACTTTTCTGCTTTTAAACCTTAAAGTGCATTCACACAGAATGCGTTGCAGTTTTTTTTTTACTGCATGATGTGATTATGTATAAAGCTGTTACAACTACATTTTATTTGTGTAGTGCCAAATCACAACATACATTATCTGATGGCACTGTACATAGTAAAGTAGAAACCTTTACAATATTACAGAGGGAAGAGAAACCCAACAGTTCACACATTGAGCAAACACATTGAGCAAACAGGAAGTAAACTCTGAGAGAACCAGTCTCAAAGATGACAGCATCTGCCTTGGCCGGTTGGGGTGAAAGGAAAAATGAGTGACACAGGAGAGGTGGGGGACAGCACGCCATCTCTAATAAATCCAGGTTTTCACCCATGTCTGTGCTTTCCCCCTTTCCTCCTTTATAATTAGAATTATTTTGTAGGAGAGCAGGCAATTCACAAAACCCTGCAAGCCAAGTTGTTCAAACTGTATACTGAGGGTTATATGAAGAATAATGATTATTGCTGGAAATAAAATGAAAATTCAAATCTTGTGGCATGGTTGGCCAGTCATCAAGTCACTGTGGATTCAATGTGCTACTTTTATTATGCAATCATCCGTATTCACACCAGGAATCTGACAACAAATACACAAACATTGATGTTCCATATTTTTCTCAATACATAAATGTGATTTATGAAAGAACAACATATCCATTCCCCTCAAGTAGTGGAGCACATTTCCACTGCATTCTTCTTTGCCTTGATTCACAAGAAAACATATAAACTGCACAAACAATAGGATATTTGGTCTTCCACTGCTGCGTGGAAATTGCTGGTACGATTTCTAACAGATTATATTTTATGAAACGCTGGGCTTTGGCTCCTGAGCGTCACATGTGTTCACAATTAACTGGGAGACGGAGGTCCGGCTGTGGTCGGCCTGTGGGGAGGGAAATCATGAGTTCATGATATTTAAGGGATTAAAGCTGCTGGATCTTAGGAGAAGTGTGCATGTGTGCGTGTGTGTGTGTGCGTGTGCGTGTGTTCCAGACAAAGATATGAGGGAGATCCCATCTGCTAGTGCATTTGAGTGTCTCCTTGTTCTCTTGCAGGACATGCTGAACCCTATAATGTTGTAATTTACAAAATTGGTAGGACCTCCACATACTTATGTGTTATTAATTATAATGTATATCACAATATATCAGTTGCATGTGTACATTCAGCACATGTTCTGGATCTAACCATATATTTTCTGTATATTGATGTACGATATGATTATTTATGCAGGGTATTAATAAGATGTTTTTGATGAATATTACATGCTATGATCACATGTGAATTTATATTTACATAATATCTATCATGATACACATGAGTCACACACACACACACACACACACACTGACCCAGATAGCTGATCATCTAATTTGGTCCTTTCGGCGAGTTAGACCCTGTAATGCACGTACTCCACATATGGTCCATATCTCTCTTTTTGTATGACCATGAAAGCTACCGTGACATCTTAGAAGGCACAACAGTCTTTCATTTGGCAGTCAAACATGTACTGGACATATAGACCCCAGCTGGTGGTCAAGCACCTGCCCTGCAGCTCTTCTGACCGCTGACCAGATGAGGACCCTTTTTGAAAGACTTTTTATATTCATTTATATTTCAGGCACACACAGATTTGAGCAGCCATTCTTCTCCACACGCTGACATCTCTTCATTTGGACAGCCTAAACAATGAGTTAATGCCTAACCCTAACTGTAACCTAACCACAATTCAAATCTTAGGCCTCGACTTAACCACTTCCTCAGAAATTAAGTTCTGCCTCATTGTTGGACTAGGTTTTGGTCTCCATGTGGACTGCTGATCCTGACTAGATCAGTGTTTATGCCAGAAAAGGTCCTAAAGAGGTGACAAATACAAGTGCACACATACAGACAAATAAATGTATACAACATTCCTGCTGTAGATTATATTTCCCTGTCAGGATTTGTGTGAACAGCATTGTGCAGTTTAAATGAATGATTGCCTTGTTTTTCTTGTTTTACACAAATTACTTGTATTCAAACCAATAGAGATATCAGATTTACCACAAAAGGGAACGACTGAAATGCATCCTGCCTATGTTTGTGACATGGAGCTTTTAGACTGTGCATTGTTAAGCCAAAACAGATGTTTAAGGAAGAAAAAAAAAACCATAGCCCTCTCCTGAGTGCCCTCAGTGCCAGCCAAGACTGGTTTTTGTTGCACCCCCGAAGGTCCAGAGTTACACAAAGCCAAAGCTGAAAGTGACTCTCAGAAAACAGAGGATCACCCTGAGGGGTGCAGTCATCTGGGATTACTGAGCTGAAGAGGCAGAATATCATATTGCTATTCCCTTGACAGTTACTTTTTACTCACGTCAAAAGAGAGCTGTGTGTTATAGCTACTTTAAGTCCTATCTGTTTCAGGTCCTTGACAGGACCATGAGACTGACATTTCATTAGATTCTGTACCTTAGAATCACTCCAAGCTGATTTAAAGGTACAGTGTGTGCATCAAAACTATTTATGGCCTATTGTACAGACATAGTGCGTCAAAATGGCCTCAACAGAGATGACCCTGCTCATGATATAAGTATAAAGGGGTCATCTGGTGAGTGAAAATAATTTCAAAAGGAGTCTCGGATGTTTTGATCCTTTTAATGTCACATGAGAAAGTAGTGGTACAGAAGTACTGCTATGAAAGTTCTTTACTAGAAATTACCCATTGAGATATGCCGTCATATTTTAAGGTAGTGAACAGCAGTAATACAATTCAATCACAACCCAATATCATGGTAAACAACCTTTTGATGCAAAGGTTGTGTCCACGCTCTGCTAAGACAACACAGTTCTGTTCATGTGACTTCACAGGCTGTTAAAGAGAATTCACCTCTCAGGACAATAAAGGCCATATATCTGCACAATAGCAACAGGGGGTAAATTAAACACAGGACACAGAATGTTGGTAGGTTTTGCTCCATATAGAGTGAGGGCTAGCACCTTTTTTTTTTTTTTTTTTAACTAGAAATACCCAAAAGTGGCACTGCTGTTCCTATTATAACTAAATCTAAACATTTTTCTACATGTGTGAAAAGAAAAAAAAATAATTTTCATAACCGAGTGCCTGCCCCTGTTCCAAAGCAGATGATTTCAAAAGCGCAAACTAAATTTTCAGAAAACCACGATGCTAATTTTCACTAAACCACCAGCTAAACGGCAAGATGCTGGTTGGCAGTTCTGAGGGTCACAGCTGCCCCCAATGATGTACTAGGCCCTCACATGTATGTGGTGGAGGCTTCAACTAAATCATGGAGCAGTGTCATGTGTTTCCAAACTGCACTGAGGATATGTTGCTACACTTTTTTTTTTTTTGCTTCCATAGATGATTAACAAACTTGTTGAGCCACCACCAATCCTTTGTCCTACGGGTGAAAATACAAACTACTTCAGTTTAGAAATGTTCGAATAACATGAATGGAACCATTCACTTTTCTCTCAAGACTGTGAAAATGCAAAATGCCCCATGGTTTACAGAAACAGCCTTTTTTCTGTGAGGCTGTGTATATTACAGATTTGGCTCATTTGCTGATGTTATAAACATTTTTGTCACTCAAATGTGCAATTAAAGCAGAACTATGCAGAATTTTTACCTTTTAGTGTCACTGTGATGGTTACATGTCTTGTTACAGGGAGACTGGGGGCTGCACCGGAAAACTAGCCTTGCAAGGTCAGGACAGAATCGGGAGGTCTTGCAAAGTCTCGGGTCTCTTGAGAAACAAAATTGTTTGAAAAAGAGAAAAGCGTTATTAGAGGAAGTTAGGAAGAGGTAATGACTGTCTGACCAGGCTTGTAAAAATATCTACTATAGGGGGAGCTCCGTAGAAAAAAAGGCAAAAAAGGACCAGATTTTCAAAGCTACATTTTAAGGCAAATGTCAATTAGCACATTTCCCTTTAACTGCTCTGATTTTCTCAGATACTGCACCATCAGAGTGTCTGTCATTGCCGTTGGGAACTAATTTCTTTCCACACTCTCACACAGTCACTAAATAACTGAAATCCCTGTGTAGATTTCCCTCATTTCACATCAGTTGTTTCCTCAGACATTTGCAGCTTACGCTCATCAAAATAACCCATCTTCTGTTAGTCCGATTGCACATAAAGCCAAAGGCATTGCATAAAACTTACAAACTTTGCCTTCCTAGCATGAATTTTCTTGGGGAAAACATTGCTTCATTGATCATTGATCCTCCATGCAAAATTGTCACAGATTTAGATAAAATCTCAGCTGCAGATAGACTTTCACCCATATCTGCAAAATTTGCATATAACATTGCAAAAAAACATTGCTATTACATTGGAATTCTATGCAGTCTTGGCAGTTTGAGACTTTTTGACAAGATAGAAAGATACAGTCTTGACCACATATTTCACAGCTAACCTAAGGAAAAAAATAGAAAATACAAATGAAGCACCGCAGTTTTATACGCAAATCTTAAAAAAGGTGGTGCGGTATATGCACAGCAAAGGATTTGTTTTCAAAGGCTCTTTGTGTGGGAAAAAAACTTAATTAGTACAGTTAATGCATGACAATATTGAGAAAAAAAACTGTGTACCAACATGTTTCGACAAACATTACTTGATCCTCTTTCACAATTTACAATGTATCAGAAGGCATGTTTTATCTATTTTTATATCCATTATGTTGTGCTATTTAAATTTTTTCATGCATTAGCTCTACTAATAAAGGCTTTTAACTCTTACAATAAAATAGCCTTGGTTATTAAATCATTTGTTGTGTACATTCCCCAGAGAACATATTGGCTTCAGAACAGCAGTAAGTGATGTCACATGGGTTATCATTTGGTCAGACAACAAACAGTAACAGTCAAGGAGGCTGTGATAATGTACCTCTTAAGAAGGAGGTAAAGCAGTCTCGTCACACATCTCTTCTCAAAGAGCTTTGCCAAAATTTGTCCCTCATGTCCTATGATTGTCTTGCTTGAACTACTGACCTTTGCAGTGCACAAATCCAATCTGGGAGTATAAATTAGTCTTTGGGAGTGAATAGTCACCACGTCACGCTTCTATCAGTATTTCATCACCTCTGTCCACCACAGAAATGATTAGTATTGACTTAGTTGAACATTTTAAAATAATGTTTGACATTGTAAATGGCCTTTGAAAAAAAAAAAATAATAATTCAAGTTCAAATGGTCTTCACATTTTATATACTTTCTGTTCAATCTACTGAATTCATCTCTTAAAGTAAAACTGGGCTTCTGTTCCAGTTTTCATGTTTTTAGGCTTCCCAGCCCTTCCTGCTGTGTTCAGTCTGCCTCCAGGTTTCTCAGGGAAAAAAAGAAGTGGAGCTAGAGCTCGGTTCACCTTGACAGCCCGACCCCAGAGAGAGAATCTGGCTTCAGAGAACTAGACAGGCAAATGAATGCTGTAGCAGTGTGGAAGAGACAGAAGGAGAGCGAGAGAGAGCCAACAGGGTGAAAGAAAAGGAGGGGTAAAACAAAGAGTGAAGCTTTGGCTTGCATTTCACAGCTGGCAAGTTGAAGGGAAACATGATACACCAGTGGGAATACCACACAGGGAAAGGGATGTGTGAGCGGACACGTATAGGTGTAAAAAATGGACTGTGGCTATGCCGAATACATCAAATAACATCTGGAAATTTTGGAGAGTGTTTGCCAGCCCCAATTGAAATCTTCAAAATATGATGAAAAATATGTGTTTATGTAAAATAAACCCATATTGTTTTCAATATTTAACATTGTTGAACAGACATTAAATAGACAGTTTCAAATCTGATGCACACATTTGTAAAGGAGTTTGCACATGTTTGGAAATGTGCAACTTTTTGTTCTTGCTAGTTTCTGTCCCAGACCTTTAGTTAGATAATGAGACTGGATCCCCAGCTACCTTTACCTGTCACATACATCTTCATCATCATCTTCATCAGCGGACAGGAAGTCCTGATGTAGTGGTATAATTTAAGTACATAAACTGAGAGGTGTGAAAGTGAGGAGTGCTCACTCCACAGCTACTTGAATGTCCCCAGTTGCACACTCACTGACAAATAAACAACCGAATACTAGGGTCTTCAAATAATTGTTTAGTTAATTTTGATTTGGCAGACCTATAATCCACACTACATCAACGGTAATACATAAAATGTGAGTCAGTTACAATCGTATTACTGAGGTTTACTGATTTGGTTTTTGCTATGTTCTGTTATGTGGACCTGCAGAAAAAGAATCAAAGACTCATCGAGAAGTTATGGAAGCTCACCTGGGACCGTCCTGTGCAGAGCTCAGTGAAACTCATGTCTTTCTAATAGCTGGTATACATTTAACAACTTTTATACAGCTACAGCATCAGAGTTGGAGCCAGCACATCTAACACAGTGTTGAAATTACATGCCCGTCACTCTCTGAGGTGCTGCGATGTCTTTGAAGTTGCGCAGCTCCAAATCGTAATTCTGTTCTACTGGAGAAAATTCTGTCCCTGACACATCTTCAACAGCCCCTTGAACCTTTTTTTCCCATAATTCGGAGCATGATTAATGAGCCACACATCTGCATCTCTCCTTTAAATTTATCTGGTAAATGATCTGCTTTCCACATATACATGTATAAGCCCATCTTCACACCTTTCCCAGCTCTACTACTGACAGTTATTACCCAAGACATGCACTGCCTCCCCCCTCTATCAAGTGAAACCCCCACCCCACCCACCTCCACGTTTAGCCCTGCGGCTGGATATCTATAATTCATCTCCTATCTGGCACTCACAGTCTCACTTGCTGTTCCACGCAGCCATTGCCCACTTCACAGGGTAAAACCGCCTGCTGCTGCACGCTTTAATACAAATCTCAGAGGGCACCTGGATATTGATTGTATTCCAGGGTAAACAGTCTGTTTGCATAATCATTCGTTTCACAACTGAGCATCGCAGCAAAGGGGGCTGCAGCACTTGGGCTCTTTGGTTTCAGGGCAGTGTGGTGCGCCAATCTGGCAGCAGCATCACTGCTTTACAGGGTCTTAATAGCAACAGGGGGGCTGACCCTGCATCATATCAAAGGCAAATATGTTGTTAAAAGGAAAACTATGTGTTATGTGTGGAAGGAGAAACAAGAAAAAGCACGCCAAAGTTTGACCTCTATGTGCAGTTTATGTTCAAGCTCAGAGCAGCTGAATGCAAAATCAGGCTGTGTATTGAGTGTCCATACCATTTACAACATCAGGATGAAGAATTAAAAACATTGCAAATATGGGGACACATCTGCAACACAGTCGCTGTTTTACAAGTGGCCTTTCTGGGGTTCGCTGGGATGTCAATATAGCCAAAATTATGTAGCTGATAGAAGATACAAAACAAAATGACAACATTTCTGGTACTTAAAAGTAAGAAAATATTTGAACATGGACAAAAATGTCCTTGCTGTAGATAAGAACAGCACACAACAGAACCAAGTGCTATGATTTATGAGCTGGATGGTGTTCATATGAATTCAAAGTTGCTTACCTTGAATTCCTTGGATACATCTATATAGTAGTCATTCATCGATTCACTATTTTGAAGTATTTCCTCCTTTGGTCTGAAGAGCACAACAGATATTACTATCCTGAATTTTGCAAATCAGTTATAACCAGGGCAGATGACCTTTTTACAACACTTGATGATACTATTAGTTTGTTTCAACTGCTTTGAAGGTCCTGAGGCAGAAACGGGAATAAAGTCACCGCGTTATACCGGAATCAGACTACGTGGATTCAGGCCGATTTTCAAGTGATTTGGTCGTGACCAACCACGATCATGAACGTTGGGAACAATGAACAGATGTGTAATGTAACTGAAGAACAGAGATTTGGTGCCTAGAAAGTTCTGCGACACCTCAGTTAAAGGTCTAGCATGTTACATTTTTTTTTCATTTTTCTTGCCTAGTCTGACATCTCTTACAACGTGGTTCTGGACAATGACCAACAGGATAACAGAGTGCTCTGGCACGGCATAATATTTAGACACAAACATTGACTGTACACATAACTTTTACCTCAGGTTCTCTCTGAAGGACAGAAAGCCTATAAAGTACTGTGTGTACAACATTTTTAAAGGGACACAAAAAAAGACAGAAGTACTTACAAAGACTGTAGACATTACAGATTTTACACCCCTGATGCTCAGAACAGCCATCTTGAAATGTGAGCTCAGGGCATAGGGAGATTGAACCAGTACGCAACTTATAATTACTATGTCACAGGGCAGTCTAATCAAAACTACCTTCTCATAACTGGGAAATTACAGCCTCCGAGTACAACTGGAATGCACATATGACCTGGCTAATCAAGTCCATTCACAGACTGACTATTGGTGGTCTTGTTGCATTGTGGGTATTGTAAACACCAAGCTTTGCTTAAGATCCCTGCCTTAAAAAAAAGACAACCACACATCCGTACAGCTATTCTATTGTATATGCATGTCTTTTTCTATCAAACACCATTCACATGGCGGCTGCAAGGTCACACAGACTTGAGGAGCCAGGGATTACATTATGTTCTTCCATGACTTCATGACCAACTATTTCTTCTGGGATTGACTGTACCTTTCTAGCTTCAGTGGAGGTGAAGTTTTGAGAACATCTAAATGTTTTTGAATGTATTGTTTCTATATTTATCGTCTATTGACCACTAAAGCCTAAAGAAGCTGCTGACAGGCCCTTCAGCTGACTGTACGTTAATGTCCACAAGTTGCGTGTCTCCCTCCTGTCTGCTCATGCTTGTCTGTTGTGGTGAGTTTGTCTCTGCTTCACTTTCCATCTCACATCATCACTCACTAACCACAGTGAACATCAAAGACAAGTCTCCACTGGCCATGAGTTCTCCAGCCCATACAAGTCACGTCAATAGGAAAGAGAAGCCTTGAATGAGAAACCATGGTATGTTTTGAATTCCAAATCACATAAAGGATTTTATTAATCTGACACAGCAGTGGGAACATATTGGCTTCTTGTGTGGTACATACAGTACAGTATGTTGCCTAACTGGCTGTGTTGTATAAAAATGTACATTTCAGAATATTTCCCATTTAACACATAGTAGGGACTAGGCAAAGATAACACAAAACTGTGGTGCTGTCATTGCTCCAGCTGCTTACAAGCCCGACCTTGGGTGGGCTAAATTGGTTTTCAGTTGGCCTTCTTTGTAGCAGAGATCTAGTCTCTGTGAACCTGTGCCAAATCAGTTTGGCACTCTCACCCCCTTCAGTGACTCTGTTTTTGTCCTTGTTTTGCCCTGCGAAGGTCAGATGGATTAGCACATACCTTTCAACTCCAAAAGAGAACAAGTCATGACCCCAGTGCTATTTCCACTGCCATGTGTTTCTGCCATTGTCACACACACGTTAACACCTGGGAAATTATCACACAGTATTTTATGACATGAGCAACTAACTACTGTGACTGAATAACACGGGGAGTGTGTCTGTCTAGCAACATGAGCAAAAAACATCAGTTGTGGCAAGTTACTACTTTACAGTGAAATTAAAAAGAACAGTGGAGGGGTAATACTTTGCACAAGCACCTTTGAATATATATATATATATTTAGCATAGAGAAAAGTGACTGAGGCAGGAGTTTGGAAATGGAATTGTGTTTCTAGTGAACGCAATCCTGTATTATTTACCTCCCTTGCCTTTATGTCTGAGTCCCTGTTGCACTGACAGACTGACTCCTTCTGAAGAGTTGCAAAGCATTACAGAACGTTTAGTAACATGAACAAAAAGCAAAGTTAAGTGGGGGTCAGAGCTAACAGCACATCAGGCCAATGCTGTTTAAAACATCATTGTAAAGTGACAGCAGGTAGGTAGACAAAACTGTTGGCTGGTTAAAACCAGGGAAAAACAATTGCTGATATTTTTCACTATAGCGCTCTGTATGTCGTAACCTATCAGAGAGAATATAGCTGATTCTTAAAATACCATGTGCTTTTTATGTGTTTAGAAAGGGGACATTGTTCCAGGTGTATATGGCATACACAAGGGCCAGGATTTCTGTATCCCACATAAAAATTTGGACTGATACATATCAGCTCTGTTTTTTTGACAGAAACTGCACTCATTTAATTTGTTTTTGCAAATAAAAGTGATGTCTGTCATTTTTGTAAAGAACACTAATTACATAAAATATAATGTGCATATTCTTTTGGTAAGTTATTGTACTGCTGGTCTGGCAACCCATGCTACTTTGAGTGTTTTGTATGTTTTGTTGTGACTGGGGAAAAGTGGTTTGGACTCAACATGCCAGACTATTGCACTTTACTGTCCTTAAATGTTAATGCAGCAGTTATAAACATAGACACAAGGGGACATGAAACGAAAGAAAGCACTTTTTCTTTTTAACGCTACACTTTTTATGATAGCAACAACTGATAACAAAAATATGAATTAATTTGTCTGTCTTTGTTGCTGGTTCAGCTACTGCATTCAAGAAACCCCCATTAGAAACGCTAGACCCAAATATGCTGCATTCAACACTGTCCATTCATCATGTCCACGATGCAAGCACATATAAACATTCCCCTGTCATTTTTTTACAACCCTCTTAACTCTAAAGTTCGCTGCATATATTGTGGTAATGAGTTCTAACTGAATTATATTTTGGTCCAACACGTGAGCTCAACTGTGATGACAAGAGTTGCTCAAGTATTGTATATTGGACCATCAAAGTACTGGCAATTCTTTCTACCCCCCGGAACAAATCAAATAAATCTACCTAATGCTGATTAAGCCTTTCAGCTCCACATGACACAGTTCCTCAAAGTGACACATTTAATATCATGATGGATGGAAAAAAGCTGCATACAGTTGGACTATGGCTGAGAACAACAGGATATGATATTCCATTGTTAGAAATTAACCTGGATGCTCAGTAAAACTACAGAATCGTATTTTATTCATGATCATAAACTACCCGGCAACATGTCTTCATGCCAATCACAGCTGCTGCTGCTGCTGCTGCTGTTCCTGCACCACGCAGCTCCAAAGTTCCTGGATGCAGTGTGAAAAAGTGCCACATAGACAGATTACACACAGAAATTCTGTAGAAACAGATGGAGGGCTCTCTCTCTCTCTCTTTCTCTGTATATGTGTGAGAGTAAGGTGGAGTGTTTTCTGCCTGTGTTTTCATGATTACTCAAAGGTCCAAAGAGGATGATAGGAGTTAGAAGCTTTGCACTGGAACTTAAAGAGGAACTGAGGCAGAGCAAACTCTTGTTAAAATTTCCAAGCTTTGGTGTGACATGTTAAATTACAGCATCAATTGAGTTTCAGCATTGAGACATTTATTCAATTTCTTTAAAAAAGACACTACTGTGTGACTCAACAATGACCTCTTCAGCTGAGACCAGACTAAAACTGCCCTTAAAGATAGACTGATAAGACTCGCATGACAACTTCTATTCCAAGAACTCGGCTTATTAGGTTACTTGTCAGAACAGTCAAACACAGAACTTGATTTGAAAAGTGCAGCATTAAATTAAAAAAAAATCATGACAAGCTCTCTGTAAAATGAACTGTTTTTTATCCCGTTGAAACGTTTAAATCTAAAGAAAAGCAAAGTCACAAATCAAACTTGAGCTACACTACATATGTACTTAAGTTGCCCGAGACATATTAGCCTCTACAGTATATGCCCGAGTTCATGTACAGGTCAAACAGGTTATCAGGATTGAAAACAGCTGAATGAACAGCCAATATTCACATACTATGTTTTAAGGTTGTAATGAATGCTCACTGTATATAATGCCCTGTTACAAATGCATTGTCTCAGTTAATGTCTCATTTCATACATGCCTTTCCTGTATGTTCTGGTCAGCACTCTAATGTAGCCATGGTCCACTAAGCTCTGGGGCTTTATCCAGATGTACTGGTGCATATGTCCATCTGAATGAGAGTATAGGGACAGCCAGCGTGTCATTTATCCAACTCAACATAGCAGCTGAACTAATAGATGTTCTGCCAGAAAGACAGGAAGGCTGGATCATTCAGAAGTTTCTTTATATATGCAGCTGTGGCTGGGGAGAAGAAGTAAAAAGTGTTTGGAGCTTGTGCAGAGGAGTAAATGTTTCCCTTTGCGGGGCTGGTCTATCAAAGGGAGGCCTTGATAGAAATCTTGGACCTTTTATAAATCACATCTGCAAACAATTTTTCAAATGTTGCTTCATGTGTTCAAATTTCTTTTGTGTTTCCAAAATGGAATCTGTTACAGGTAAGCATTCGACCAGATGCTTGGAGATCAAAGGATAGTTGATTAGGTAAAATGGAGGATATAATGAAGCTTAATTTGCACACTATCATTGTGTGCTCACACGGATGTGAGCGGTCAAGGGTATCAAGGAGTCGTGGGTGATTTATTCAGATCATCATGTGTTTGGGGAGAATTACTGGCAAGAATGACACTTACGGTAATGAGGAATTGAGTGTTATCCAACCACAAACAAACATTGTTTTTCCTGCCTGAACACATCTGATTAGTTAGTCTGAACCGTTACATGCACAGCACAAACCTAAAAAGATGCTTGTCAAATACTATGCTTTGGTTTGGTACAGTACAAATTGGGAGAGTGGATTTTCGAGTGGTACTAAAATATCATCTGTAAATATCTATCAATTTAATTCTGGCATGAGGCATATACTGCAGGTTACAAAATTAAAGTTTCCCTAATCCTGACTTTATCAGAAGTGTTCATGCAGCATTTGCTCTTTTTTCCCCAAAGCATCAATTTGTCTCAAAGAACTGTCACAGACAGGGTCTAACTGAAGCTGCAATCAGGTAGGAGGACAAAGGCTGCCATTTCTGCATATGCTGGAGAAATTCAAGTACTAGAGTAGTCTGTGGAAGAGAACTTCTGGTTGACCTGAAGGAATTGCTGGAAAATTATCTGATGACTCAAGCAGGGACAGTAAGGCCTGGAGAAGATTTAACATGTTTCCCCATTGGGTCACTCATGGGATCAATGCAAGAGCATGAGGTAAAAGGACTACAAGTTTAAGCCTCAGTATTGTATCACATCTTTGCAAACAGTGTTCATTAATCTTAATCAGATTGTGACCTTCTGCAGTCCAGTCTGATGTGAGTGTGATGAGCAACAGCACCGACAAAATTAAGGACATAGTTCTTTGTCAGAGAACACGGGAGAGAAATTACTTCTTCCATATTACTCCTTGAAGAAAATAGCATTGTGATACTTGTTATTTAGCATCAAAAGTAATACAGTACATTGTATTACCATATTAGATTAGTAAATTTACTTTAATTAGCAATCAAATCAAATAGGACAGCCGCTCAAAGCGAAATAAATTAAGAAAATCTCTCCCAACTTTAAATGTTTCCTTAATATTCTTTCCAATGTGACCTGTTAAAGCACAATCGATAGTTTCTCTGCATAGTAATTGTGATATAATTACTGTTTTGTAAATTGCAAGCCCTTACACGCTCATTCCTGGGTACCATAAAAATATATCACTGAGTTACACGTTACTGCTCAAAGCTTATCATTAATAATATATACATTGTACCATAGTCAGTTGATCTACCCTGACATACTTTATGGTCTTGAGCTGTAGTTAGATGCTGAAACAATGTGACTGCAGATACTAGTGGACTAACTGAATTTCCTGTGAAGGGTGTCTGGGCCACAGATTCAGAGATGATGATGATGATGATGATGGGGTGAGGAGTTTGGAGCAAAGCTGATATTCCATCTCGTCTCATGAAGGAGCCATTTGAGGTGGCTTTAGCTTCTAATTAGGATTCCTCCTGGGTGCCTTCCTTTGGATGTTTTCCAGGCACATCTCAGTGGGAGGAAACCCCAGGGTTTGCCCAGAACTCGCTGGAGGGATTATATATCTGATCTGGCCTGGGAATGAAGCAGGAACTCTCAGGAGGAGCTGGAAAACATTGGTGAGAGGGAGGTCAGAAATATTCTGTTGCTTTTCCCGTTGCCACTTCACCCAGATAAGCAGAAGGAAATGGTTGGATTGAACAGATATCAGAAATAAATTAAAATTTTATTTGAAATGAAAATCTGATTTAGTGGAAGGCACAGGCAGATCGGGTCATTAACTAATCAACAGGTTGGTAACTGGATTCCTGACTCTTCTAGTCTGCAGTGTCCACCTGACTATACTTCAATGAAAACATTAGCAGTTGCCATGGCCATTACTCCAGCCTCCAAACAAACAACCAAAGTGATCCACATGTGACGATTCGAGAGAATCGTAAAAAAGGGAGAACCCAAAAACGGCAGGGACTAGAGAATAAAACTAAAAGGATTTATTAACACAAAAAAACTAAGGAAACCAGTCAATAGAAAACACAAAACGCCGAGGCTGGCCGGCTGGTTAGGCTGAGCTCAGGAAACAACGGGTGTCTAGGAGAAAAAGGAAACGAGGAATTAGAACGGTAGTAAGGAGTAAAACTACAAAAAAACGAGGCACTAGAACTAGAGCTGATTCGAATGTAACGTGAGTTACCCAACACTGCAAACATGACGCGCTGACAAGGAGGGAGCAGGAAAACCAGGTCTATAAAGGCAGGTCCTGATGAGGAGATTAGGTGCAGCTGTGCAGGTCACTCAGCCTGCCCAGCCGTGTAACCAGCCTCCAAGAAAGCACAAGTTAAGCACAGGATACCAACAGGAAACGCAACAATAAAATGCAGGAAGTGATCAGACAAACCCCCAGCCAGGAGACCGATTATGACACCACAACCATTCATTGGCTTCATAGCGTCACAAAAAATATCTCCCAAGTTTTACTGTATTTCTCAGATAAGCTGTGTTTAGCTCTCATATCACAAAGGAAGTGATTTGTTTTATGTCTGGACAAAGGAAGACAAACAACACATTGAAAAGTAATGCAAGATAGCTGCAAACAGGTTAGAGTATGATTGAAAGGACAAAGAAGCACCCACAACATGTTTCAGAAGTGAATTCTACTGTTCCAGTCCAGTTGTTAAGCAGTTTGATGAGATAAATGCTTTTTGCCCCACCCCCCTTGCGCTGCTGCTGCTGTATATACTGTACACAAACGCTCCCTCAGACAGGTCTGATAGTTTTGCTTGACAAAGTCTGTTTTCAGATGAAGGACACAACATAAGAATATTGGTCCATCATTCCAGGCAGATTAATAACATCATCAACAAAAATAATCACAAATAATTACACACTGGATCACTTATTGTACAAGTTAAAATCAAATCATTTTAACTTGTATAGTGACAAATTGCAACATAAATTAGTTCAAGTCATTTTACAGTAGTAGCACTTTTTAAACATGTAGGAATATCTGGCTGAGTTTAGAAATGTGCAGCAATCTAGCAGATAATTAATTACAAGTAATTAAAATAATATCTATAATTTTAAATCATTAAATAATTTTTAAAAAATTGTCCATATTTTTCTCCAAACTCCATATACCTTATTTTGTTAATGCTGGTTATTGCAATGGGAACACTTTTAGACATTGGGTTAAAAACATGGATGAAATAAAAACTGGAAACAGGAAATATAAATCCTTCCTTCTTTCTTGGTGATGCTCCCCTTTTGAATTATTTAGACCACTATTTCTTCCTGAGGTAAATAAGTGTTGAGCTAAATCCTGACCCATTTGGATTTAATAATGCACAATGTGAGATGTATTCTTTGTTTGATTTGCTCACCTCCGGTGCACGGTGTGTCTTGCCCAGTAGAAACAAAAAAAGAGAAAAAAAAAATTTGGCAGTGTGTCTTTGGATCTGATAACAATCTGAGCTGGCTGGAATTCCCAGGAATTCCAGTTGAGGAGACACAGAGGAGCCATGTCTCACTGGGCAGGTTTCTTTGTCTCCCTGCTAGTGACTGGCTACACTGACAGAACCCATCAACACTAAGATCACAACGCTGCTCGGCTTTCCACACTCTTGTGCACACACACACACACACACACACAATCCCTCACCATCCACTGACTGCCATTTGATCTTATCTTGCACAGGTAGAGATAAAAAAAAAATTCAGCATATGATGTGAAATAAAGTAAACATACAGCACATACTGTAGAAGCTAAGACTTGGGAGACAGAGCAGCTGTAATGTCAACGCTATGTTTGTGTTGTTTTTCTTTCTCTGACACTCCCGTGGTTTCTTACTCACTTGGCTTCGCTTTTTCTGTCTTATCTTCGGATTCCTATCAGGTCAGTCAAACACGTCAGTGTTACACTGATCCGAGACATTTCTCTGCTGCTCCGCTCGGTGAGGCTCAGCACGACTGGAAAAATGAGGCCCAACCTTTTCACTGGCTTCAATAATTTCAGTCACTCTGTCTTTTTCCATGTTCTTAGTTTCACACTTGAACTTCCAAGGGGTCATTTTGACCGGTTATTTTTGATGCGTGATAACTATGTGAGATGTTTGACCCTGGCTTTTACTAAATGTATGCATTCTTTATTATTACAATGTTATTTAATTCTAATTACCAAACAGAAACGAGCTTTGGGTGTTCATTCCTAGAATGGCCATTGCGACTAGTTGTTTTGTTTATTTTAATGCGCAGCTAGAACATACAGCTATGCTAAAGGAATTGAAATGGAATGAATAAAAATGGCATCAAAGAGGAGAAGGAATGTGATAGAAGCTTTGGCTTTGCTTCAGAGCTTGACTGAGGCAGAATCTGACAGCGGAGCAGGTTCAGGAAACAACGACTGCTGGTCTGTTGGCGGATCATCTGACAGTGACTCGATGAGTCAGAGATCCCAACTCGCAAAAACCCTGTATCTGCTGTTGTTAAGACAGGTATGAGGTAGAGACAGACAAAGTTAACTATATTATGATATATCACTATTATTATTATAGCTATCGCTAAACTATTAGTTTAGCTTTATTCAGACCACTGGCTCTTAAACTTTTTATACCAAGTATTACCTGAGAAAATACTGAGCGCTCGAAGTAACACCATTATCACTAACATTAAAATTTACATTGAGAACTAAAAAAGTATTCAATTAGCACAGTTGCATAAATAGCTGGAGGGCATACAGTATATTAGTGTTGTTCTTGTCAGTTGTGGGTCTTTTGTTCTAGTTCAAGCAGTAGTCGAGTTGTAAAAAAAATTCAGGGCGGACGGTCAATTTTTTTCAACCTAAAAAAAAGGGGTGGGGGAGTTTCATTCATGTAAATTCATTATCAAAACAAAACATTATAAATAAGACTTCTGAATCCTGTCAAATCAAGTCAAGCCAAATTTATTTTCAGTGCAAAATCACAACAATTATCTCTCTTTTGTGTTATTTAAGACAGTACAGAATTTACAACTCCTTTCCAACATTTCATAATACTTTTCTCCCCTGGGATGAACAGTTTTTTTACTCAAAAACTTTCTAATGATGAAATAATATAATTCTAATTTATATTTCCAACATTTATTGTAAAAAGGGAAGGGATGGAAAGGGGGGATGATTTTGATTTTTTTTATTTTAGGGTTAGGGTTAGGGTTAACCCTCATCCCCACCCAACTCGAGTACTGATTTTGAGTATCCAGGATACTCGAAATCAGGTGTATTTGGACCGGCCCCCTCATACATACTGCATACCTTACTTAAAACAATACATTACCTTGTGAGATGAAGGCAAAATATCTAAAAACAAATTACTCCTTACATTAACCTGACACCATCTGCTTTACAATATCTCTCCCTGTAAAGCACAAATGATCACGGGACGTGAACAAGGCAACAGTTTCAATGACATACTGTGCATTTAAATTATTAAAATCAAAAAAAAAAAAAAAAAAAAGTAAAAATCAGACAATTACACATACAATGAATCCGGTTGACTTACTGCTCCACCCAAGTTGTCCTATAACATCCATGGCTGAGTGGTGTCCCCTCAGTGTATAAGATCTCACAACTATCACCTATAGCACAATGTAATGCACGTGCATATAGCACGTGGTAGTGCCTCTTCATTGCTAAACTGTTTATTTACTTAGAAAAGTCAGAGCACTTTTTTTAAAAAAAGACATTTTATTCATAGGCACCTTTTAAAGCAATCAAGGTCACCTTGTGCCTTTGTCATTTCACTCTATTGTACTTGATTTCGTGTCTTGAATGACACCTACCAAACATTTCGCAGTGGTGACATGGCACAGTTTAGAGGTTAAGCAAAGTACAACATCACACTTTTTTATTGAGGCTGCCACGAAGCTCATTTAGTCAAAGTAATTAGAGGTTTGTGTTAGAAGCTCAACCACAGTGAGTAACACACAGTCATTCTGGTAAGACCTTGTGGCTCCTGACTTCCACATGGTATTTGCCACACTCATTCCCCACTGTGAAAGCGCATACACCACATGAGCGTTGCTCGCACATGCACAAACGCACACGCATGCACGTTGAGGTTAAGCACTGCATAGTGTATATAACAGTTGTGTCTGGTTTCTGTCCTCACATGCAATCAGTTTTGCCCACTGAGAGACTGCAGCCATTTTGACTTCCTAACAAGGAGAACACACACATTCCTGTACAGCATTCTTAGTGAGGACATTCATGACAGAATGCAATCACTACTAACTGCTTCACCCTAATCCTTAACCTAACCCAAAAATCCTCCTCACAGTCTACTACAGACATGTGTACACATACACAGATGTTTGTACAGCATTCATAGTGAGGACACATAGACATAATACATTCCCTAGCCCCTTACCCTAACTTTAACCATGACAACTAGATGACTAACCCTAACCAGGTCTTAACCCTGAAAAGGGGGTGACAGAAAGTAAGGACCAGCCAAAATGTCCTCACTTTCCCAAAATGTCTTCACTTCCTTAGCTTTTTGTTTGTTAGTTCTCACAAAGATACCCCCCCCACACACACACTTCAGATTCAGATTCATGGAGCTATTCCTTTAGGAATGCATTGTCTTCCATTCATTTGTTGAGCCTAAATAAAGCCTTATCCTAACCTTAACAATATCCAGTTCACATCTAACCCTAACCTAGTCCTTCTTCCTCATTAGGACTAGGTTTTGGTCTCCGTGATGAATTCTGGTCCTGACAAGCTCAGTGTTTAGGCCAGAAAATATCCCTAAAGAGGTAACAAATACACACACACAGCCATGTTTGCGCTTCTATCACAGTGAGGACCGTTATAGACATAATGCATTCCTCAACCCCTTACCCTAACCTTAACCATCACAACTAGATGCCTAACCCTAACCCTTACCCTAACCCTAACCTAAACCCAATTCTAACCCTAACCCTAAAACCAAGTCTTAACCCTGAAAAAGCCATTTTAAGTGGTGAAAAAAGTGAGGACCGGCCAAAATGTCCTCACTTTGTCAAAATGTCCTCACTTTGTAGGAATTATACACATTTTGGTCCTCACTCTGCTGCAAGTACAAGAATACATGCACACACACGCACACACACACACACACAAATCTTATCTCACTTGGAAAACATGCACAAGATTGCTAAGCTTTCTCTCCCCAAAAAACAATCTTTTTGATGAGAGTGCCAAAATAGCTGAACATTTAACTCATAAAGTGAAGTTTGATTCAGTTCCAGGTAAAGAGAAGCAGATGACCACGTAGCCACAGCAGCAGAAAAGAAGCCCTAGTTGAAATGTCAGACAGATCTTGTACTTTTCTGGCTCTGGCTGTTCCACCACCACACACTGACAGTAATTAAGCCGTGATTGCAGCAGTGATATGGACACAATAACATCAGTCTGTGTTGTGGCAGCTAAAACGTTTCGCTCATCAATCATTTTTATGACCCTCCCCTTTAACATTTGCACACTAGAGTAGTGAAGAGGAGTCTCCATCCCATAATATACGCAAATGGAGTAAAAGTCAGATATTGAAATTACTCATTTACACCTTGCATCCCATTGCTGTGGGTCCGGACTGTTGCATGCTGAGAAAAAATATTCAGACTGAAATGACTCGACTTCATGTAGTTTAACATAGTGCACACACACGCACACGCACACAAACACACACACACACACACAAAACATTTTCATGTCCGATACCAATATCACAAACTCAAGTATCTACAATATCAGTCCGATCCAGTGATTTTAGACCCTTTAAACTGTGAAGCTGTTAACATCACATTTTTTGCTGAGTGATTTCATGCCATTTCAAATAATTCTCCAATTTTATAATAAATATTTGTCACCCACATAGAAAAAAATAAGCAGCCCACAGCATGACTCAGCTAAAATGCTGTTGCTGATCTGTATGACTTTTCTCACCACCATGTTTAAAACATGATTCATATCACTTTAAATGTTTGCTGTTAGCAGAACAAAAACTTCACTTGTGTTTCTATGGGCTTTGCTTTTTGCTTCTACACTCATTAGATTCAGTAGGTTTATTCACGACCCTTTGTACTGAAACTCAAGTAAAATATGACTTAATAACTCGACAGTTTTCACTTGGATCGGAGTTATTGCTTAACCAGCAGGATCTGTACTGTTCAAACTGGTGGCCTTAAAACCAGTTAACTTTTACCCCTTGACGGCTTGTATAAAAGGAGAAGAAGAAGAAGAAGAAGAAGGAAATGGACTGCGAGTAAAAACCAAGGATCCAGAAAAGTAGCATTCCTGCCACACTGATTCACACAATTTGATGAAAGGATGAAACTATGATAAACAAAACCAACCTAAAGTCACATTGATTTCTCAGAGAAATTTCCCCCTTATTGATCTTATTTTTCTGCTTAACACTCATCAAACTAAAATGTGCAAGGGTATAACCAAAGTTATATATTGCTCATTGTATTTTTGAGCCTGTTTCTGCACCTTGGCACAAAAGTCCCTGAAGTGATTTCTAAATTTGCTTTCTTAATCTGCTGCTGAAGGGAGATGTACACATCGCTCTCTTATCTTGCTACAGGAGTCTTCCAGATGTTCCTGTCAGCACCAGGAGAAAAAAGTCTGTCCTGTCCGTGTTGATACACACACCGGCTCAGTCTGAAAAACTCTTTTGATCCTGAGGTCATATTGCTAAAGGGGCAGAATGATGGCTAATGGAATATCATTATTTTAAAAAAAAAAGTAATCAATCATAACTGGAGCTCAAGCAAGTCCATTGTTTCATGTGGTCACCTGTTACTGTTTCTACATTTGATCTTGAGACAAATGAAACTGGTGACAGACTTAATCTCGTGTGCAGTGACTGAGACATGACATGCTATGACATCTGCTGCACGTCAGGACTCTTCATCGTTTTTTTTGATCAAAATCAGGGGTTTAAAGATGAAGCTACAATATCATGTGTTGAGGCAGAGAGGAAAATATCCCTGGAACTAATGCGTGATTTTAAACTCTATAAACAAAAGTCAACATGCCTCAGTAATGACCTTAGACTCCATGGTCATCTCTCATGATGAGCCACCACCTGTCGCTGCAGAAGCACACACCAAGACAAGGCATTTCACTACCTCACCCATGTTTCTGAGAACCTGGGTTTACCACTTAACCTACATTCCTTTTTCAACATTTATTTCACATGTTTCAGAGAACTGGGCATAATTCTTTAACCTAAAGTCTGCTACTGCCTCGTTTTATTAGCGCAGCTTTAATGCGTCCACCTTCCCTCCATAAGATGTGATGTAAAATGCATCACCCTGTGTCACCATGGACATAGATATACTGAGAAGCACAGAGAACGTCATGTGGAGCTAATCAACAGTGGGTGAACTCATTTGACAATGGTTTGAATGTAATGGACATTTGTTTATACTTAAAAGTTGTACACTATATTTTAAACGTATACTTTAACTCAAAAATTGTGCCTGTGATTTTAAATATCACGCCTCCAATAATGTGTATACAGTATTTGTTATTTCTAATTATATAATTATACAGGGAAATGTATTCTTATACCTGGAATCAGTTCATAATACTTTATAGAATACTTTATATACTTATAATACTTTAAACAGCTTCCGCAACACATTGCTGGATTTCAGCATCCAAATAATGTCTCTAAGATTATTTGAGATTGAGAATATTTTTGAATGGTACCTCTGGCAAACCATGAGCAGTTCTGCATTGCCTGCACTGGCACTATATAACTTGTGGTTTCTGCATTACCTCATGTGTCACAGCCACATTTGTATAAAATGCAGCTTCACCAGTATCGCTGGCTGGTCAACTAATGCACATGTGACCTTGACATATTTTAAGATACTTGTAACAAACAATACCATTTACCAGCTGTGGGGGGGAACCCAAGAGCAAATCCTACTTTGTGTTACTTTAGATAGAAATTTTCTTTTACATATCGGCTGCAGAACCTCACATGAGAGCATATGAAGGGACGTGCAAATATGTAATTACACATGTTAACACACAAACAGTGTGCAGTGTAATTAGAGTGCAATTACAGCACTGGAAGTCAGTTATCATCGGCCTACAGCTATAAGCTCTTAACACAACATCCTGCCTGTGAGGACATTAAAGGAACATTTTCACCTTTCTGCACATACGAACACATGGAGGCCCACTCCTCCTGCACACTGAAGCATCCGGCACCGTGCTATATGATAGGGATACTTGACATTACACTGCCGGGATGAAAGATAGCCGCACGTTCAGACATCCCAGGATCTCTGCCAGAGGGCCTGATCAGAGGAAAGAGAGGCGTGAGAAAATGGGTGGGAGAGGAGAGAAGACCAGGGAGAGGTGTGTGGAATGAGGAGGACAGGATGGTTACACTTGTGTAGTCGTGGTCCAACAGCTGTGAGCAGAGAGGCCTCATTCTCCAAAGCCTGGCGGACCACTGACGGTCACTGACCACCTGTTCATGCTCTTATACAAACAGCATGAGTCTCTTCAAGAGGAAGGTCACGTCTCTCAACAGTCCTAGAATGTTTTAAAAAATTCCATAAGATGCAGAAGACACTGTAAGGACAACCAAAGGTGTTTCAGTGTCAAGTTAAAGATGACAAAGTATGGCAACCCAGTTCACAATATACTATAGCATATTTACTGACATATTTTTACTGCCATTTCTGTAACATCTGGTATGAATTTAAATAGGTGAACCAACTATTTCCAAGAGATAGATGTTGGATAAATGAATTGCAACTCCAGCTGCAACTGCAAAAATATTTGCTGACCCAAAACATATCTCCCATGACCTGCCTGTGGATCCAGAATGAGAATCAGTCTCCTTGTTTTGTTATGTGTCATGACCAGTTAAACCTTTGTGAACACCTCTGAGACAAGCTGAAAGCAACAGTTGAATGGAACAAATGTTTTTGTGCTGATTGAGTGATCATATGCATCCTTGAGCCTAACTTTACATTTACTTTAGTTTTTATTTTAACCCATAAAGTGCGAAAAGTGACCCTCTTTTTAAAGAAGGCAAACTATTGTGACCCAAGTTATGATTTAAATTTGTGACAAGATCAAATTTGTGCCCAATAGAGCGACAAATGTAAAGTCAGTTGGAATTTGTTTGGGGGCCTAGAAAAAAAATCTCCTGTGGCCCTTCTGTGGGTCCTGACGCAGTTTTGGAAACCACTGGTTTATTTAAAAAATGTATAAGAAAGAGACAGACATGAAAAAGAAATTTGTGCTGTTTTGAACATTAAAGCATGGAGTTGCAAATGAACATGTGTTCCCTTTAAACTAGTTAACATATTAAAGATATAAAGCTGAGAAAAAGAAAAGTTTAGACAAAGAAAGGTAAGGGAGACCTGAATGAAGGTATTATGAATAAAGGAGGGAAAGAACAGTGGGAAGGAAGTTAGAGTAAAGGAAAGAGAGAGTTGAAGGAGTGGCTGGGGCAGAACATACAGTATCAGGTGACATGTCAGCTTCCTCCAGCAGGAGATGACCTGCCTCATTTCTGCTCAGGCACTGGAGCCTTCACTCTGCTCTGATAAGAGTGACTGACTCCAGCACCTGCTCATTCCCTCTGCAGATCGGAAGACAGACAACAACAGACAAGCACGGACTAGCACTGACTGCCTGACCTCACTTACTAATATAAGGGTGGACTAACCAGGGCCCCAGTGAAGGCGGATCACACAAAAAAGCCTGGAATGAAAAGCTTGTTTCATGTTTGCAAATATTTTATTTTTAAGAAGTTGGTGTCATAAAATGATACCAATGAACAGATTCAGAAAATTCAGAAAAACTGAACTTTGTATCCGGAAAACAAAAAAAAAAAAATATATATATAAATGGTGGGTACAACAAGCCTTGTCTCCCAGAAAAAAAAAATGCTTTTCCTGCAAACCATATACAATCACTCTGGCCTTCATGCTCTCTTTTGTGCTAAAACTAGTGATTATAAATAGTAACTTTTACTGACTTTAAAAAATAAGTACAAAATAGCCTCATTTTCTGAAATGGACTTTAATTATTTTCAACTAGCAGAGTGGACCCCTGGAGACTGACTGCTATAGGGATCAATTTATATCTATATCTGCCTAATGTAGATTGTTGTGGAGTTTAAAATGGTTTGAGCTCCTATTATTTACGCTGTAGCCAGTCAACCCAGAATATAACTTAGACAATATTTGGATTGTGCAAATCAATGAACCACATCACATGGCATATACTATACATCAAAACAATCTATACTTATCTAATCATCAGTAAATCCTCGGTTTTTAAAAGCAGCCTCTTCTTCCTCACTACAGCTGTTGAGAACACAGGTTTAGTTTATGAAGCAGAGCTCACTGGAAGTTACTGTTACAGCTTCGCCTGAAACGGACTGATGTCTGCATTTCTTTCTTGCATCACATGTTGCTTTGTCAGCAATTGCATTTGATTTAATTTAAAAAATAAATAAATAAATAACACTAATATATAGTAATTACCCACAATGGCTACTTGAGCCAAAAGAGTCAGAGTCTTGGTTCACCAGGACCCTGTGTATGTCCTCAGTTGTCCAGAGATAATGGAGGCTAGAGAAGAAGCCTGTGTGTTTTCAAAACAGGCTGTCACTGTCAGATGATCAGATATACAGTCAGAGACTGACCTCTGAAGTCTGCGGCCCCTCACTCTTCTGCAGGGCTAATGACACATCATTAACCTCTGACAGACTAATGTCTGTCTGTCTGTCTGTCTGTGTGTCTGTCTGTCTGTCTGTGTGTGTGGGAGGAGGACGTCATGTGTTTGCAAAGTAAACAATACTTAAACACAGTTTACCAGGCACAACTGCTTACTGTAAACAAAGACCTTCTCTGTTAAATAAGAAATTGTATTGCAGTCTAACTAAATTCTAAGCTTATAGTATTATTATGTGTCTACCAAAATGGCAATAAATCAGATTTGAGCTTTAAATATGTGTATTTTATGAGGGATCATAATTTCATATAGCCAAGTGCTTTTTGTTCTTAATGATGCATGTTACATTCCTAAAAATAAATATATAAACTTTGTCTGCTTGTTTACTTTTAACTTTTTCTCGTGTTTCCTTTATGTGTACACAGACTGCTCTTCAATTGTGCTCGCACGGAATGTGATGCAAAAATGTGAGTAAGCAAAGTTTGCCTGATTCTTGTCAAGCATGACTCAAATAATTAAAATGTATAGTTCATCTGTGTCAAAACGAATGTGCTCTTGGAGAATATATGTTCCTTACAAAACCTGACAATTCAGAATACTGGTTTGGAAATGTCATTTTTTGGGAGAAATTCATATACTTAAAAAGCTGTGATCCCGGGGGGGATCAGAGACTGAAACAGGTCAGCCTGATCACAAAGCTTGTACAATATGTGGGAAACTACCTTTGTTAATAATGTATTAATTACTACATATTTTCATGAACAGAGTTTTAGTGTTATAATGTAACACTTTGGTCAAGGATGAGGCTCAGTGTCGTCTCAGTCAGGCTCTTGCTCCAGCTGTCAACGTGTTGTATGGCCTTCTTGGTCCGTCAGTCACCAGCATATCGGGCCTGGTAAGGAAAGTGTATGGTTATAAATAACCACGACCAAAGTGTTTTTTGAGGCTGTTATATTTAATCAAAGCAGTCTTGAAATGCATGTACTTGAAGATTATTCAGATATGTTTGACTGATGTTATCCCTCTCCCTCTAGGCAAATCAAGTCCTCTGCTTCTGCTGTTCGTCCTCCTCCAGCCGCTCCTCTTCCCCTCCTACCTGCATCTCCTCCTGCTCCCCTTCCTGTCAGCTGGTCGTCAGCCCTGCCACCTCTCCTGCAGAGTCCTGCCTGTCCTCTCTGTCTCCTGCCGACGGTTCTGGTAGCAGCAAAGGTGGCCCATTGCAAATGCAATAGGGAAGCTGAATAAAATGTAAGAACTTGAGTAAACTTGAATTAAATCTGAGATACTTTGCCTGTAATTAACCAAATAAACCTTGTAAATATAGCCAACTTTTCTTAATAATAACATGTTTTTCTTAATCATAAAACACAAAGCTGCTATTGCTGATATACTTTTTGTGATTTCTGTGTTAACCGGCTTTATATTCCAGCAGCTCTCATTGATTTAAAGCAGACTTTTCCAAATTTAAGAATGTCACAGCCAATTTTACAGTCTGGAAACCATGTGATGCCCCACCAAAGCCTTAAATCCCAACTCTGAACAACATACAAGACTAGACACAAGGCATATTTTCTTACATATGATTTATTTATTTTATAAACAGGCAGAAAATAACTTGAACTTTGAATCAGGCCTCTGCATATTTAGAGTACAAAACAAAGTGCTTGGTAAATTGTCCACAGTAGTCAATGCACAGGAATGTAACCAATTGTTAAGTAGCTTTTTGAACTAAGTCCTTAATATTCATAGTGATTTGATTATAGCGATTCACAGTCTCATGTGCCTAACAGTCATTTTTCAGTATCGCACAACATCAATCCAATTAGGTTCATGAAGTTTCTGTTTCCAAGGACAGAATCTGTGACAGAAACTTTAAGTCACCAAGTGGTGGAGAAAAAAAAAGCACATTACTTTGGAGTCTCATGCTAACACTAACTGCATTTTCAGAACTCGCGTACTTTAGTGTTAACCCAATGACACTTTGGATTTTTTAACCAGAGTCATACAAAGTCACACAAAGAGACACATTTACTCATCACTTTAATTGAATCTATTTAGACAAACTAGACAAAAACAAATTAAAAAAAAACAAAAAAAAAAAACAACCACAGTGGACCAAAGTGCTGTATATATAAAAGACAGAATGAATAAAAGCCATATAAGTTCACACAAGGCCATTAAAAAAAACTAAAATAAGTTAAAAGACATAAAACTGGTAAAAGTGATAACCATACAAGAAAAATACAATATTAACAAAAATAAAGCAAAATAATAAAATATATAACAATTTTTTGGAGGAGATATGAAAGGCAACAAAGAAGACAACCTGGCTGTTGGAGGACACTGGTGTGTATGTGGGTTCTTCTCAGTCTGACAATAAAACTGTCTTTTTTTTTTTACTGAAAGTAGAAATGAATGTGATCATCATCATCAAATGCATCAAAGGGTAAAAAAAATATATCAAAGAGTACCATTAACACATATTCACAATTTGTAAACGACTTTGTCCAGGATCATGTCCAGCAAATCCATGCACGGCCCCGTCATCAGTCCTGATGTGGGTCCACTCACCATCATCCATACAGTACCAACCCGTGATGACAGCCAGCAGCTCCCACCACCGCATATCAAATAAAGATCTGCAATGTCTCATATCCCGTCATTTAAAAAAAAAAAATACAAAGAAAAAAACTTTTCACAAAGGCTTTTACCACCAGATTCATTATTCCCAGTATTTATACTATTTTATTCTGTCCTAAAACTCTGCAACGATTCCTTTGGTACATTGATAAGAAAAATATAAAACCAAAAAGGTGTTATTATATAGGATTTTGTCCTTTCCTCCATGAAATCTTCTTCACAATCTTCTAAAAATCATGATTCTCAAAGTGTGGTACGTTTACCACCAGTGGAGCGTGAACTTCCTCTGGTTGTACCTGGATGAAACTTAGAAATAATCTTCTACTTCCAGGGTATGTGATCGGAACGGAGCTGAGGAATTTTGACCTGAACGTAACAAATAAAACAATAATAATAACTTAAATAATAATGATTAGAGTCCATTTATTTCTGTCTTTTACAACATGCATAATTAATAAATCCAGAGAGCTACAATTTAACAAAATGTCATGCTCTCAGAATGCGTCAACTAATTCACACCCTCTTGAAATATATATCAAGATGTCCCTTGTTTGGTGTCGTGCTAATATGAAAAACCATACCACAGGTATGAAACATCAAATATCATTTTGATTATTTTTTCGGCATGGTGTCATAAACAGACACATCAAGACAAAATAATGGCTATAAATACGCAAATGCAGCATTAAAGTGTTCCAATATTATGGCCTATGGGGAAATCACAAAGATCAAAGATTTTTATTTTTTTTTTTTTAAGTCACCACCGATCTTACTCTGGATTATATCTAACTTTACAAATGTGGGAGGACTGTTTACTTCATGATCTGGAACATTTTCATAGGTAAACACCGATAATGTTGATTTAGACCCAACTACATGCAAGTAAACACACACACACACACACGCGTGCGCACACGCACACACGCACACAGCATGCTCACATAAAATATCAGTTAGCTTTGGGGAACTTGTGAGGGATTATCAACATCAAAGTCAATAGAAATGTCAGCTTGGCTATCTTTGGAAATGCCAGCAACCCTTTGCATATCCGTGCCACACAACCAGTAGCACACACACATGCACACACACACACACACCTGCCCCTAGCAGAGGAGGTGATTAAAGCTGCTCTGGCGAGTTTGGCTTTTGATCTCCAAATGTACTGGAAAGCACTTAAAGGCAAAGACCAGTTAAGCGGCAGAAACAGATGACATCACACCCAATCAGGGTTTCCCATTGCACCTCGGGCTTCCTCCCTGCAGCACTATCAACTAGATTCACGGGATTAAGCAAATAGACCCAGTGCAGGTCACTGAATGTATTAGTAAAAATCAGGCATTTTCAGGTCATGGAATATTTGAGTGTGAGGGTAGTTACAGCTAATGCGTATTCCAGATACTGTGAAATATTATAGGGCGCATTGAAAATGAGGCTATGATGTGGACTTAAAAAAAGTTATTTCAATATTGTACTGCACACATGTTCCTTCAATGGAAAGGTCACTATTCCAGCATTAGTAACAACTGGAGGACTGACCTCTCAGTCTTTTTTCCTAAGGTTTTGGGGGAACTATGTTGACCCCTGCAAACCAGAAATTATTTAAACATGCTTTCAAAACTCTCTTAAAGTGGAACTTTGCACTTTTTCCCTGTTCTGTCTACCACTTCATCCTCACTGTCGTATTAACTTCACCTCTCCTGGACATGGGCATTACTGTCCAAGCTGTGGATCCATTTGCAAATACACATAAATACAGATAGTTAATCTCAAAGATACAGTACGTACAAGTGCACCAGCGGAAACCCTAGATCGGCATCTGTTTTGTATGTCTCTATATTTTCCAGTTCTCGTCATTCAGAAACAGCTGTTCCAATGTTTACACATGTGCGTCCCCTCGGTTTTCTCTGCTTCTTCTTTCTCTGCCTCAATGAACATCTAAAAGAACACTATTGCTGCCTTGATCTTATAGCTGGTACTTGGCTGGGATACATGTGTGTAGTGTCCAAGTCCATTCAGGCTGTGGTAGAAACATATACTATATTATACATATAAAAGGCTTACTTAAAGGCTATGAACACCTCATAGTTTCGTACAGATTTTTTTGGATTACGCAAGCATAGAAAAAAAAAAACAAACCCTGAGGCTGAAATTTGGTTTTCATCTCAAAATCAGGTCTTTTCTGAGGCCCAATAAAAACTTAGTGCTCCATCGCTCACTGGCTTATGTATGCTGGGATGGACATTTTTATTTATGTAAGTCAATCCGAGATTGAATGTCCAAAAGGTCAAAGGAAAAAAAGGTCCATCAGCTTGGAACAATCTACAAAACAGACGAATCAGAGTTGGTTTTAAATAATGTGGAGTCACGTGAACCTGGCTCGTCACTCTTTTCTTTTTTGTTATGGTTTACGTTTTAATATTTTATCATCCTGTATTTATTTTTCTTTTGACAAGTATTTTATAATAAATATTTTACTATGATAACTTTTGTCTTTGCAAAATTCGACAGTCATTTGTCATTTTGTCTGCCGGTTATATGTCCTTTCTTGGCCAGGACCCTCTTGTAAAAGTGATTTTTAATCCTAGTGAGGCTTCCCTGGTTCAATAAAGGTTACAATAATAATGATACTTGCAGAAAGGGAATTCAATTTCTGCCAGTAAACCCACTTAAATGTCACACATTGGACTGGAGTTTGAAAGGGAATGCAGTGAAACACATGTCAATTTGGGCATAGAGTTTCAAAGATGGTGAGATTGCCTCAGGCCATCTGCGACATATGAACCATGTGGATCTGTTCATGCTCATCATGGTCTCCTCCCAAAATGTTAACATTTTCATTTTTCCCGGTGACGCTACTGACTGCAGCTTTATCAGGACCCTGTGATGAGATGGTGACATGTGCAGGATGTACAGTACTTAATGTCAGCTGACTCCAGCTCATCCCTAACATATGTAACACTAGTATTTTAGTTCGGTGCACTTACTGAAAGGATCCATCAGACCTCATCGTTTCCTCCATGTTTGTTCACCTCTGACCCTGACTCACTCATCTCCCTCCACAGACCGGTAACAGGAGACTGCTGTCCTGGGACCTGCACCACCTGAGGCTATCAGCTCGGACACAACTCATCTCCCATGTTCCCCTGCAGCTGCACCTTTCCACACCCCCATACCTCCATTGCATATGAAGCAAACAAACCACAGATATGTGTGAGTGAGCTCAGGTTTCTCAACCAAAGTGAGGTCACTACATGGACACTGACGTGCGTGTCAACATGGTGGTGTTGTTTTAACCACTTGTGGTGTTTTGGCCTGTAGCTTTTCCTCATAGTGTCAACATCCTAAAATGTGGTAGCATTATAAAAACAATTTAAACAAACCAGGGTTCCCACAGCTTGGTTGACATAAAATTCATGGACTTTTTTAAGGACTTTCCAGGACCAATTCCCTTAAATTCAAGGACCTAATGTGCTGACACAAGTTGAGATGGGAGGGCAGCATGTAAGAGCCACTTTGCCCATGGCGTCCACTTTCATAGATTTGCAGTGTGCTCTGCATCTGGACAACAGATTGTCCTTGGGATCTTGGACAAGTCAGTCTTTGCAACAGTTTTTGGTGAGACAGAGATCTTGGAATTTTCATTTCCCAGGCATCATGTAATTTGCTCTCTCTTACTTAACTTTACTCACTCATTGTTCTGCATCAAATCTTATTTCAACGGTGGAGTGAGACAGTGGAGTGTCCACAGCACTGATAGTGATTAAGACTTGACGTTTGTTCTGCGTAGGCCTAGTCTACGTATATCAAGCAATGCAGGGCATGAAACAGTAAATGGCTTTGCAACAAACAAGGGCACATCGGCAGCAGAGACATTTACTTAAATATCTTTCTTGCACAGAATTCAAGCACTTTCAAGACAATTTTTTTCAAAGTCACAAACTTTTAAGGAGCCATGGGAACCCTACAAAATACAATGGGATTTGATAAAACAATAACAATTTAAAATTTTTCTTAAGACTGTAGAATTTCACTCACTCTGCCTTCAAAACTATTCATTTGCCATGCAGTAACTTTCATTAAAACATCATTAAAAGTAAATTACAGATGTACCTTTTGTACAAAGGTAAAAGGCATGCAATTTCTTTGAAAATAATTAACTAATAACCAAATTAACTGAATGAATGACTGAATGAATGAATTTAGAAAATACATGTTTTCTTCTGAGGAAATAAATTCAGATTTGATTTAATCAATCAAAAGAAAATTCCACCGTCAATTATATTTATACCTTATGAAATAGTGTTACATTGCAGCACTATGCTTTTATTTTATTGTGTGTGTAAGAGTATATATATATTTAAAGCTGCACTTATCAATATTAAATAAATCAGATGACATTAAGGTTCTCTGTTTAATTGACCACAATTTATAATAATGTATAAATGATGCACAATATAATGATTAGTGTATAAAATGATAATAATGATGACTAGTCATTCTAATCTGGTTTCCATGACTTCAGAGGACAATACATTGACTTTCATTTATTTACTGGAGACTTATACTCTAACCATAACCATAATTACTACTGCCCTAACTTTAATCCCCAACCTCCAACCTCAGCCTAACTTTAAAACATGTAAGAATTTACATTATGGGATCTTGATTTTTGTCCCCATAAGGAAGACAACTCCCCATAATGTGACAGTGTAAACAGATTTAGGTCCCTGCAACATGAATACCAAGTATACACACACATGCAGCCAACCTTATCTAAACTGAATTTACTTATTTCACACAAAAACAGGTTGGAAATTGTTGGCCTCTGCTTCACGTGGCTGCTTTGACTTAACAGGGAATTTAGATGAAACCAGGAAGCTGATAAACCCAAATCCAGCCTCTGGTTCAGAGGTCACACAGGTTTACCATGACCTGGCTCCTCACTTAATTTAAATGGACTATGAGCAATTGCTTTACAGTGGTAGTCATGATCATTTAAAATAAGGCCTAAATCATTAAAATCCCAACATCAGCATGTGGGAAGAGCAGAGATGTCTGGTAACCATTAATGTTTAAAACAGGAAAAAAGACACAGGGAAAGTGGTTATTTACTGCTGCCTCAAAAACCCAAACTGGATTATTTAAATTTTCGTTTGAGGTACTGATATTGTCTTTATTCATGTTGACTTGTGTAGAGAAATAAAGTGATTAATTAATTCTCTGCTGCCTTCTTTAGATACCATGTTACCTTCTTATTTTTAGCTTCTCCCTGTAGAGGTCGCCACAGTGGATCATCTTGACCATTGACCAAAATTACTTCATACGTCCTTGAGTCCATGTTGACCTGAGGACCAAACCTGAAAGAATTTGGAAAGGCATTTTTTTTCCCCCACGATGTTGTTGTGATTCACAAACATGGAAAAGTTTGATGGATGTAAAAATGTGGTAAACTGATGGACAGACAATATGAAAAGGATAAAAAATAAGCCCTTAACCTTTCAGGTTATCATATATATTAAAAAAAAAAAGATTTTCTTCAGACACAAACATTCTGATATGATTGGTCCGTGATGCTGTGCTATAGAGGTAAACATTACCTGATGGTGGCACTAGATGAAGAGTTATTGGCAACAGACTATGCTATTATATACATATATACTTAAAAATAATATCATTTGAATCATGGCTATTATAAAAAGTAGTTTAATGAAGGTAAAATTGTGAGCAGAAAAGGAAAAAAAAGTCATGCAGACCTTGAAGTCTGACCAGAACACTAAAAAGATTATATCTGCTTACTAAGTGGATGTTTCCAAAGGAAGTAAATTAAAAGTCATTTTTGAGGTGTGCCACTTATGAATGCCACGGTCAACCACAACTTTGAAAAATCCCCTGACCTGCAGGACACGAACGTATCAAATGAACGGGCTCGTTTAACAATAGCGTAATGAGAGGAAATTGCACTGGCACAGATTGATTCTAACTTCCGTCTCTCTAAATGATCTGGACATGTGAGCAAGTTGTCGGTTGAGTGAGTGCAGAGATTTGGATCAAGGTATTGTGCCACTGGCCCTTCGGCTCTCAGGTTTCAGGAGGAGATGGATGAATGAGCTTCCTGTCATTGTGAGAAAGCAGAGCCTCGGGGCCTGAGCTCAATACAAACATAACATTCAGATATTCATGATAACTTTAACAGAACCAAAGACAGAATAGGACCCCCCCCCCCCACACACACACACACACAAAAACACAGGATGCTCATATAGAGCAAGAGCAAAAACCAGCAGGCAGAAACTGTGGTAAACCTGTAAACTCTTGAACTCCTTCTTCATTTCCACTTTCAAATCAATGTCAATTCTCATATACAACAATGAAACTGGTTTTGAGAACGTGATACATCATTATTTGTGTCTTATGGCGTTTAATGTACGTAGACATGACCATAAATGGTATATATATGTGTGTGTGTGTGTGTATAACAAGTGGATGTCGTCTTCTGGCTCTCTCAACAATACCAGTGTGGGAGTGAATATATAGTAAATACCCACCAGGTGGCGACGTCAATGGTTGCATTGGATTTGACGTTTATGGGAAAATTAGCCTGCTTCTCACTAGATTTAACCAGTAAACATTTTACAGATAAGCAAATTATCTGAATCACTAATTTTGGGTCGTCTTCACTAGCACATGATGTCAATTTTGTTCCTGTTTAGAGGAAAATAGATGATAAAGCACTGCAGATGTTTAGGTCAGTGGACGGGGAATTTATGTCTGGGATCTTCTCACCTCAATTTTGTAAAGTACGGGACACACCAAGGCTTTCGGCAGCTGAGCGAATCACCACACAAGACGAAAAACAAAAGTGAAGAAACCACTAAATAAGTCCAAACATCCCAAACTGTAAACAGAGAAGAATGTTCTCCTTTTTTTATTGATCAGTTCAAGAAGGGCTTTTTTGGCTCATCATTTAAGCTGTATTAACAGCGAAGCGGTGTTTGGCAAACCCTGCTTAACAATGTTTTTAAGTCGGCCTTTCAAGTTCCTCTTTTACATGATAGAGACAGACGCCACCTACTGATCTGGAGAGTTGTTGCATCTCATACAAGCACAGACTGGGAGTCTTACAGTGTTTTCTGTGTGATTTCTTTGGCTGACACAGACGTCAGCTCTCATCAATGTTTGTTGTCTTAAGTCAACTTGATGTCTCTTGGCCTGAGCAGCAACATGGTTTGGACTTACTTAAACACGACTTTTGGTTTGGACTTCGGTAAACACGACTCCTCTTCAGTGTCTTGGAGTGACTGAAGCAGCTTAATCTCAATTGTGAAAACAGACTTTTTATTCAGGAGATATCTGTGTGCTCCCACAGCAGTCGACTGTGAATGGAAATGAACGCAGTGTTCAGACGAAGGGAAGGGAAGGATTAAATATTATGACTGAAAAAGGAAAAATGAGTAAAAAAAAAAAAAGATATAAAGACACAGTGTTAAGAAAACTGCACTTCTCCTTTTCCATGCTGAGTCTAGTGTGAAGCAGCCTGGTTCCGTTTTCTCTTGCTTTCTCTTCCACTTTCTCTCTCTCTTTGTTCTATGGAATCAGAGAGTATCCCAGTGTGAAATAGTCGTGAAATATTATGACTATAAACTTTGCAAAATTACTGCTAACATTATTTATCCTCATCCCCCCTTCACCAACAGCTTCTGAGGGTCACATGAGAAGCTGGAACCAACCCCAGATGGTGACAGCACATGCCACGCCCTGAATGAGATGATAATGATAATTGTTATTCATTTTACTGATTCTAGAATCATCCTGGTCTCTGTCTTTCCTCCCTCTGTAATATTTGATGTTTTGTTTGTAATCTGCTGGACTTTTTTTCTGTTTTTGTACATCTGACACCTACTGCACGTCTCCTCTGTGGCTCTTCTGTGCAAGGGTTTTTTTCCTCACTCGATGTGAGGGTCTAAGGATAGAGGCTGTACGGACTGTAAAGCCCTTTGAGGCAAATTGTGTTTGTGATGATGATTTATATAAATAAAATTGACTTTTGGAAAGAACAAGACATTCTGTGAGAGATGCCTTTATTACTGGGACACCACCAGTGAAAGCTGGTACTGACCTGGAATTCCACTTCTTGCTCTGTCTGCCTGAACTGTCTGTCTTTCTAAGTCTTTCTTTGTTTCTCTCCCCCTGGCTAAAAGAAATGCCGTGGTGTTTGTGGTTGATCAGAAAGCACATTTATCTCAACAACAAAATAAATAGGTCTTTGTTTGCTGCAAGCCACTGGCTGCCGTTTATACTTTGATTTGACCAACCCCCTCCTTTTGACAGCTGTTCTGTGTAAATCACAACATTCATTCTGCAAATTTTTCACTTCCCAAGCCTGTGATGAAGCTGCCAGCCACACTCTGGCTCAGTCTCCTCTTCAGGCCTCACGCACATCGTTAATACCCACACAATCCATCTCCCTCCATCCAAGTGCTGCTTCTTTCCCAGCCAAGTATGATATCTGACAGACAAAACTTTAAGAAGGAGACTGGCTCATCTCAGGCTGATGCAGGATGAAGGGTTGCATCAGGCTGGAGAGTCGCTATAGAGATTTTGAATCATAAACACTGTTAAAGCTGAGTTAGGCAACACATTTATGTTACTATTTCTCCGTAATTCCATAACAAGGTTTGAGCATGATGTTAATCATGGGACCTGAAAGAGGAAAATAAACGTGCACCTTCTCTAGTCTCTGTTTACAGTCTTTACAAAAATCTGGCCTGTGATAGTTTAAACAGAGGGTTTACTCCTATTGGCTTTTCTACTGAGAAGTTGCCATTATATGTATGGTCCTTCATTGGAAATGCTGATATTCCAGCCTCAGTAACAACTGTCCATTCTACAAAGCAACCTAAAAAAAAGCCAGAAAGAGGGTCAGACAGTAAATATAAGAATGTGGTTGCAGCATTTAAGGTACTGAGAGAGAAGTATGTGATTTTTTTAACATTTTTGTTTGAAAAGTGAAGCCAATGATGCAGTGTAGGAGTAGCACATATGAGCGGACATCAGTGTGTGTGTGGCCAGTGGTGACGTCTGTTTGTGAAAAACTGACATGGGTGCCAGTGGAATTGCAAATCTCAAGGTTTCAAAATGGGAGTTTGTTTTGGAAATGGAAGACTAAATCCACTTTTTATACACAGCTTCTGTCTGGTATTAAACAAAGCGTATGTGATTCCTACCACCAGGGGTCTCTCTCTCTTTCTGTCAGTTATAACAATAACAAAGATCTGGTTTGACAGTTTGATGACACTGGGGACCAGTGTGGGATCATAAGTTTCAGAGGTCACTTTCTGATTACGTGACTGATCCTGTGACTGATCAGACTGTGACCCCGGCTGACCAACTCCACCTTCCTCCTTCACTCTGTCTCTGCTAACTGCTGAAGAGCATGACTAGATGCCTCTCTATGACTGGTGAATGAACAACACACGTGTCACAAACACAACACATTATGTACCAGTTTCAAAGTACGAGCAACTTTACATTTACTCTCAGAAGTATTTGCAGGATCACAGCGAAGAGGCATCTTAGTGAAGAGTTCTGGCATTTTGCTGAGAACAGAGGAGCGTGTAGAGCATTTAAAAATTAATGGCAATTTTCAAAGGCAAAAACCATTCACGTCTGCAGCAGTGGAAATTAATGTCATCAAAAGGCGACAAAAATGAATGAAACTGTTCGTTAGCTTCAAGTAGCTGTGGCTTTAAAGAGTGTTGGAAACTTTTTTTTTGCAAATGTAAGAACACTACTCAAAATGTATAACAGCCCTGTCATATTTTTAAAATACTTCAGTGAAGAGATGTTACATGTTTTGCCTTCAACAAAACAATCTACTTTTGTTTGTGCAGGTCCAAAACAAGGAAAGATTTGCAGAAGGGTGGCAGAGTGGTGCTGGGTCCTTTGGTTCAAAACTGGTTTGACTTGTGTTTCTTTCTGTGTGGCGTTTGCTTCCTCCCACAGAATTGGCTCGTGCTCCCTCGGGGTCCTCAAAGGATAAATGGTAGAGAATGAATGAATAAATAAATGTTGTAAAGTCTGGATACCTTACCTTACCTCACTGAGATAACATATTTTACAATTTGGTGTGATACAAACCAAACTATTTATAATACATTGTATGAAAAGATTAAATGATATTCTACTCTATATACTGTTCAGAGCAGAATGAAATCTAATCTTTGGTCATTATGGCCATTTGAAAGTTTACCACAGACGTGAAGTAATTGCTGTGAGATCACATCTTTGATCAATCACTTCATTTTGGCTACAAACATTGTTATGGAATGAGTCATTTAGCAAGGTCTAACCAGTGTGCTTCTCATTACCCCTACCACAACAGCGAGCGTGCTGGCACAACCTCACCTCTGCTTTTCCCCTTTGGCAACACGCACACATACACAACAGAGAGAGAAGCAGTTGATATTTATACCCAGGTCTGTGTTTTTCATTAAGACGACTCAGCCTGAGCTCCACCACACAGAGCTCATGCGAGGAAATGGAGCACTATAGGTTCAATCGCCTGACAAACACGTCCCCAAAGTCCCAGCACTTGTTATGAGACACTAATGAGGGAAATTCTCAACCACATTTGAGCAACAATAGGGATCTTTCAGAGGCATAAAGGATGAAAGATGCTACTTTCACCTACTCTGTAACACGACTCAGTAAAAAAAGGAGGTTAATTCGAAATAAAACAACTGCACATTGATTTATAGGAGTATCAAGATGGTGTCAAAATGAAATAAGTCAAATAATCTGATGTTTGATTACTTGTCCTATTATTTTTTAATTACAAAATACTTCTGTTTCACATCATTGGTTGCACTAACCTACATTACTACACTAACACACTCACTGACAGGCAAAAAAAGTCTTAAAGCTTGTTAGAGAATTCACAGTGATGCAATATTTTGTAAGAACATTTGATGGACATTATATTTAGCACATGTTTAACCATGATTTAGTCACAAACTGCTAGGATTTGAGATAATGCCAGGACTCTATGAGCATAGAACATAGAGCAGAAATAAGAGTAGGTTTCAAAGGCTGATTGCTTATTCGGAATGAATTTGTAAAGGAAATGCTCTCAGGTTCTCAGTGCTCCAGGTTTTTATAGATTAGAAAATCCAACCAGTTTAAATCTATAGATCCATTTACTATAAGGGAATGTGCAGAGAGGCAGGCAGGAGTCTAAAACTGTATTTCCACCGAGTGGAATGCTTCACTTCGGTACAGTACGGTCGTGTTTTTTTATGTGCGTTTCCATTAGGAAAAACAGCAACGCAATTTTGAACGTTTGTTTGCTGTTCAACCATTTTTTACCCAAGCAAAGCCAACCAGGACTTCCGTCAATTAAGTTTAAAAAATAATAACACCAATAGCAGTACACGTTCATCAGTGACATTTCGAGCTAAGATAGACCCTGCAGGTTGGAGCATCTTTCTACTTAATCTAAGTGGGCTTACTTTACTCCCACCGAAGCACCACCTACTTCAAATAAACTGAACTCAGTGAAGAAGTGTCTCTGGTTCTGACACAGTGGTGGCAGACGTGACAGTCACTGAAATTTTCATGAATAGTGGATTTCACTGTGGTTTTATGTAGACTGAAGAAGAAAGCAACCGAGAGAGAGAGAGTGGATTGGACAGCAGATATGGCGCGAGGGAGATATGATGATGCATGATGTCGACAGGCACATTTTAAGGAACTTTAGTATCCCCGACATAAGGCCCTGCTTTGAATTTTCTTTTATGACTCCCTGAAGAATAAGATGGCTTCTTGTCTTGACGACCCCAAGCCTTAAATATAGTTGACTATACAATACAAAATTATAAATGTGTTCATGAATTATTTATGTCTAAATATACAGTACACACTGAATTAAAAAAAGTAATGCAGTATTTTTTTTATTTTACTGGGTAATCAAAATAGGTCTGGTCTATTACATAGAAACTAATACAAAGGAAATAGAACAAAGGTTCAACAAATGAATCTCTTAAAAGAGAACAGCTCAAAACACAGTGTCAACCACTGTTAGACATGCCAAATCCAGGGGTGTGCAACAGGGCAAGAAAAGCAGAGAGGTACCTGAGGCCTCAAGCAGAAAGGGAAGGCGGGTGGTGAGGGATTTGAGGAGCACCTAAAAAACACTCAAATGGATTATTAACACGCCATAGTTTGTATATTTGTCAACTGTTTTATCATTTTTTTACATCCCTTTTCAGTTTGAGTTATGAATTGAGGGATTTATTATTTCTTAAACTTAAATAAAGAAAATGGTGGACAAAAAAACTTCTTCAGCTGGTAACACTTAAATGTACAGAGGAGGATTAATGCAAGATGTAAACAAAACAGTTTTTGGAGAAACAAAGTCTGAGATTAAAGTCATTCTGTGAAAAATTCTGAGGGAAAAAGTCAGAATTCTGAGATTAAATACAGCATTAGTTTAAAATCAGTATTCAGAGTTTACGATCAAAATTCTGAGAAAATTTAATTTAATTCTGAGACTTAACAGTATTCTCAGTATTCTGAAATTAAAGTCAGTATTCTGAGATTAAAGACTTTTTGAGATTGAAGAATTCTGAGATTAAAGAATTCTGAGAGAAATTCTGAGAAAAAAAAAATCAGAATTCTGAAATTAAAGACAGCATTAGTTTAAAGTCAGTGTTCTGACAATCAAACTTCTGAGAAGTTTTATTCTCAGATTAAACAGTATTCTTGGACTAACATCAGAATTCTGAGAAAAATAGAATTCTGAGATTAAATACAGCATTAGTTTAAAATCAGTATTCAGAGTTTACGATCAAGAAGTGTTCTGAAATTAAAGTCAGAATTCTGAGAAAAATAGAATTCTGAGATTAAGCAGTGTTCTGAAATTAAAGTCAGAATTCTGAGATTAAAAACAGAATTCTGAGAAAAAAAATCAGAATTCTGAGATTAAAGACAGCATTAGATTAAAGTCAGTATTCTGAGTTTACAATCAAAATTCTGAGCTTAAACCACATTTTCAGACTAAAGTCAGAATTCTGAGAAAAATAAAATTCTGAGATTAAAGTCAGTATTCTGAGAAAAAAATAAAATTCTGACATTAAAGTCAGTATTGTGAGATTACAGTCAGAATTCTGAGAATTTTTTTTTTTTTTCAGAATTCACATTTTTGTCAACCATTTTATTTTTTCAGTCTAGGAAACAACAGTCAGTTGACAAACACATCAATTGTAGAATTTTACTAATCAGTCTGAGTGTTTTTCAGGTGCTCCTCCCCACACCACCACCCCCTCCCCTCTCTGGTTGAGGCCTCAGGCAACTCCCTGTTTTTCTTACCCTGTTGCACACCGCTGGATTTGGCATGTCTCCAAGTGTTTGACACTGTTTTTGTTCTCTCTCAAGAGATTCACATACAAGTTCAACCTTTGATAACACAGTCTCACACAATCACACACAATCACACACTCCAATTATGATTTGTACTGAAGAATTGACAAGAAATCTTTAGGGAGAAATGCAGAGACTCACTCTCACAATGCAACCACTACAACGGCACTCACAGAGAAACAAAGCCATATATGCATAGGTGCATATACATTGTAATGCAAATTATATCTGAACACATGCGTGTAACTACTGAGGATGTTCCCAACAGCTAAAGGAAAGGAAAAGGAGATGAAAGTGGAACAGGTGAAAGGCAATGATCTGACTTGTGCAGCATAGTCAGTGACATTTGTGGGTGTATGAGTGAGTCGAAGCCTAAGAAGTGAATAAAACAACAGCTCCGAAGATGGAAACAGTGAGGTTGACTTCACAGCATCAGGCAATATGGTGCCAGCTCATTTGGCAAGATGCTGCTACTGCTGCTGTCTCTGTCTGTGTGTGTGTGTGTGTGGAGCTGCAGAAACACACAGCTGACCTCAAGGCAGTTTGAAACTCAACAGTGAGGAGTAAAATGGAAATCTTGAGGGGAAAAAAAAAGAAATTTTCTTCAGGTGTGGATTTCTTATTTATAACCCATTTCACTCAATGTAGCATGTACTTACATACGTTCCCTGGCTCCTGTGGTGGGTACAGATTACAGGCTGGACACACTTCAGAACTTCCTTAAATCTATGAGGAATTGATTTCACAAGGTGTTGGGAACCTTCTTCAGAGAAAGTGAACCAGATTGACATGATAGCATCGTACAGCTGCTGCAAATCTGATGTCTGCCGATCTATAAAGGGAATTTCTCATCCCACCACATCTCCAAAGGTGCTCAGTTTGACTGTGGAGGTTATTTAAGTGCAGCGAGCTTGTGGTGGAAACTGGAAACTGACACCATTTCATTTTACGTGCGTAATTTATTTATATTAATTTTCTTATGTGATTCTTCCGTAAGTGAAGAATGTAACTCTGTCAATATATCAACACAAGGCTGAGTAAACTGAACATGTCAGGATGACGGTGACTTGACGTCCCGAGCAAAGAATAAACGTGTTTCACTGGGCAACATCTGAGCTAGATACGACAAGTTCTGGTGATGTGTGAAGGTGTAAGCGATGTCATAAAAGTATGTGCATGTGTATACTGTTATTTTAGTAAGTTGCAGAGTCTGCTTCAGTTCTTTGTTGCGATAACCAAAAGTCAGTGTTGTAATGTAACAAAGTACAATTACTCCGTTAGTCTACTTAAGAACAAAATTCATGTATCTGTACTTTATTTACATTACTAGCAACTTTTACTTTTTCTCCACTTCATTCCCTAAATTAATTGTTTTTTTTTCCTCCAATACATTTCCTCTATTTTGGTTACTTGTTACTACCAAATAAAATCAGAAAAAGAAAAGTTGTATTTATATAACGCTAGTATAGAGCACTTAAAGCTGTTCTACACTAATGATTGGCCATTCACCATCAGGAGGAACAGCGTCTTATAATATAACAGATTAGCAGAGGTAGGAGTTGATCCCACAACCTTACACTTGACAGACAACAAACACTGCCACTGAGCTACCTTAGCCTAAGCCATTCATTTTCTGGTAAGATACTTGTACTCAACAATTCCTTTTAGATACTTTATGCAAGACTGTTAAAGGTCCGTGTCTCACTGGAGGTCACCATAGGAAGACACACTGTGGTCAGAAAGGGATGGACACACAGTACAGTCTAATACTCAGGTTGGCTGTGACATGTAAACAAATCTCTTTGCACAGCAGCCATTTTGACAGGCCACAGTAGGAAAATCCCAAGTGCAAGCGAACAAATGAATCATGTGATTGCTACGTTCCACTTAGCCTCCTCAGTTTCGTGGTACATTCTGGTTCACTGTCTGACTTGAACTGAGCAGAGCGTCTCCATGCACCATTCTCCAATACTCAGTGTCATTTTTTTCTTCTTACGCCCTTGTCTTAACAACTGGATGTGCAGTTTTTTCCCTGTTATGAACTGAAACGAGTAATCAGTAACACCTGTGGGTTCCCTGCTAAAACATAACAACAAAATGGCTCACTGGTACTAAGGAGTCCAAAGTGTACCAAGAAAATATCTCCCACTGCATTACACCACCTCCACCAGCAGGGCTGCTAAGATATTTTCCATCAATTAGCAGTTAATTGGGTGTCCCTAATAAAGTGGCTGGTGAGTGTATGGAGAAGAAAACAGAAGAAGCTACTTATATTTGCATATTTGGCTATTTAGTTACAGTTAGTCTCTTACTGTATATACCTGGTGGTTGCTGTTCCTGCTGTGGCCAGAAACAATGTTATAGGAGAAGTGAATTCAGGCAAAAAGAACCTGGCGGGAAATACAATAAAGAAGCCTGTCCTTGTTTATTTATTTTCCTCCTGCTTCACTTGCCTTTAAAATATAAGTGGTTGTCACCAAAAAATGTTGTTTCCTTGGACTAATTGTCGGGGGGTCCTCTTTCAGCCCAGGGCCCCAGGGCTTGTTGCAACACCCCTGTTATGTGTCGAACAATCAAAAAAAACTGCATTTTCTAAAATTACAGCTTCAATTGCAGTGACCCAACCCTTGGTTCAGCACAGTGGTGGTTTTAGTTATTTCCTGGGAAAAAAAAGGGAAAAGCCTCATTGAGAGCCACAAGAATGATCACACAGGCAAATAAAATGTCTTGATGACTATATATGAAATGTTAGACATAAATGTTTATCTTTCTGTACCAGGAGCCTTAACTTCAGCTGCTCCAGAATCCTGACATATGTAAAACAATATGCTTCCAGATTTTACAGTAGATCCAGATGGGGAGTTTAACAGCTACTGAGCAGAGCAGGCCTATGAGCCTCAAATATGGCTTTAGTTACGGGTCATGATGTATATACTCTTTCCAGTGCTATTTCTATTCTACCTTATGTCCAAGACTAGACTGTCTCTGCCAGTCGACATCGGATGATTATGTAAATGTGAGAGATCAAACCCATAACAAAATATAAAATTGTATATAAAAAACATAATATTAAACATAATATTAAGACTAGTTCAGTAAGTGTGGCAGTACATACACATGTATGCATGTATGTAAATGTGAGTGTGTATAGATTTACCTGCCGGTTTATTAGGTACACTTTTTCAACTGCTTGTTAATTTAAACACCTCAGCAACTCAACACATCTACTGGAGTTCAAACCGAGCATTAAGAATGGAGAGGAATAGTCAGTTATGTGACTGTGAATGTAGAATGGTTGTTTGTGCCAGATGGGCAGATCCGAGTATTTCCCAAACTGCTGATGTACTGAAATTTTAACTCAGAACCATCTCTAGGGTTCAGAGAGAATGGTCCAGAAAAACTCAAAATATCCAGTGAGAGGCAGTTTTCTGGATGGAAATGCTTGGTAGATGCCAGAGGTCAGAGGAGAATGGCCAGACTGGTTGAAAAATAATAAAAAGGCAAGAATTACTTAACAGTAAAGTTAAAAGTAACTTAAAACCAAGCTATGCAGAGGATGGGCTACAGGAGAATAAGACCACATTGCATGCCAGTTCTCCACTTTGTTGGGTGTCCTTTGTACCTAATAATGTGGCAGTTGTTTTTTTCTGTGTGTGTAGTTGGGTTTGTTATCTTTATAGAACATTTTCTGACACTATCAGTATCAGTAGTCCTCATGGAGAGCAAAATCTGGTCCTAATAAGCTAGAACTGGTTAAGTTTAGGGCTAAGGTTTGAAGAGTGATTAAGTTCAGATGAGGCATTAACTGGTTATGTTAAGGTTAGGGATAATGCTTTATTCAGGCTGTCCAAATGAATTGAATTTCTTATCATACATTTTGTTACGGATGATTCTTTTTGACTGATTTAAGACTTTAAATATTGTTATTATTAGGATAAGTTAAATTAGAACCAAAGACTAATTGGAGATTTAAAAAATTGGCATGTTGTTAATTGAATGTGTGGCTTTTGCCCACCACTGGTCTAATACTACAGCTCATACAGTTACTATGAGTTGTAACTTTGTCTGTAGACAGCAGCATCAGGGAAATCCCACAATGACATACTACCCCAATTTACATGTGCGGGACGAGGACAACTTCAAAGCACACCGATGAACCAAAGTTAATGAGAGGGTTCAGCAGATTAAATGAGGAATTATCTCGTCCTTACGGTAATGTCACTCTGCAAAACAAACGCTGTACACAGAGTGAGGCTCACGTTACTGAAAATGACGCCAAGATTTGGCTTGACATGAATGCCTCCTCGCACAAATCAAGGGCAAACATTTTCAAATCTCTTAAGATGTTAAAATAACAACTTTTTAAAGGAAATTTGATATGAGAGTGGCGTGCGCGTTAATAAAGACCCGAGGAAACCTGAACCCTATAATGCCAAACAAGCAGATTCATGTTTCTTTGAGGGAACAAAAGACATTTTACAAAGGCTCAGCAGTTACAAGGGTGAGACTGTTTTTATTCTCATAAAGAAATCAATGTAGCGTATATATAATTTTTTTTTCTATAAATATAAAAGTTCTCTTCATAACAAATGCAAAGGAGGAAAAAAAAAATACTTCAAAGCCATGACTATTGTAGAGCCGTCAACACAATAAAAGGATTATTATGAATCGGAAGCACCATGTGGAAGAGCGTTTGACAAGTACACAAGTCATGAGTGTGTGTGTGTGCTGCACTGACAGCAGCTGCTCTGCATTTCAGCACAAGGCCTCCTTTTTTCCTGCAGTGGAAGACACACAGGCTGCTCCTCAGTCCCACAGTCAACACACCAGGATCACATTACTTTGCATGCACATCAACCCAAGGCTCCTCTCAGCAGTGACTCACATATTCAACCTCCAGGTTAACATAGGCTCCACATCATAAACTCAAGGAAACCAAAAAACAAACACACACAATTCAAGAAGGTGTCTCCTACTATTAACTCAATATTTACAGTGCCGTGTTTAAATCTGGACAACCCTGAAGAGACTCATTTTCCAATATTAATTTGATGCAAACACTGTTGTATAGTTGTTATGGCAGCATTGATGTTAAAAACAATAGCAAGTTTAAATAGTTGCATATGTTTCAAAGAACATTCTTGTTTGCAGGAAGCCCTTTATGCCATGATGATTTTTAATACAGTTAAAAAGCAATATGTTACGTCTTCTGCTCTACATCTTACATGACATAAACCCATCTCATGCATTATGTCAAACAAAAGAAGGCAAGTAAAACTGTGATTAAAGTAAATAATTCATCTGAACTCTTACTGATTTTCACCTGTTAATCTGCAGAGCTGGTCTACTGAACATCATTTATTTAAAAAGAAAATCATAATTAACAATCCAGACCTTTCTATGCATCAAATTCTCACTTTGAAAAGCAAGAGCTAAATGTTTGGACCTTTTGGTTGAGAATTCACTGAAATAATTCCTTAAATATGTGGGTGTAGGGCTGCAATCTTTAACAAATTTTATAATCGATTTATCGGTTTGAATGTTTTTTTTATAGTTAAAACAAGCTTTCAGATTTTTGGGCTTCTTAAATGGGAATATTCTCATATAATTTCCAGTTTTGGGAAATACTGCTGAGCATTTTTCGATACTTTCTGACATTTTACAGAGCAAACAGTTACTTGATTATTTGAGAAAATAAGAGATTAATTGATTACGTAAATAACTGTAAAATTACTAATTTGTTAAGGATCAAATGTTTTGAAAATCAGTTTGGGTGTTTAGTTTTCCCTCTCCTTCCAGCTTCTTTAACATGAATATGTTCTGGTAACATTGTTAGTCTCCGACAGGAAAGTGAATATCTTTGATATTTGAAGGTGCCATCATTTTAAAGTATGGGAAACACTGAACTGTAATATATTACTGAGTCCATATGAAACACAAATAGTGTAGATTAAAATAAAATGAATTCAATTTCTTGACATAGTGGCAAACTTTTAAACAACATGTTGATTAATTGATGTTTTTCATTTCTACTCTAATTAAAGGCATGAACCTTCTGTTGCTCACTTTGTTGATATTGCTGAGTTAAAAAAGGTTGCTTTCACTCTCACTTGGTGTATTGGAAAAATAAAAGTAAATGTAAAAAAGTAAAATAAACAGTGATGACTCAAAGGGTGTCCAGTATTTTAACATGGCACTGTAAAGAAAGGAATGGTATAGGTTTAGATGTAGTTATACACACAGAATTTATGTTTTCCATCCTTGTGTTTAAGAACCGTAATAGTCGCTGTGGTCAGTTTCTTTAAGTTCACTCACACTCACAGAACATAATAATGCTGCGTTCAATGTAGTTTATGCTATGTTGGAGTACAGCACTGTGTTTGCATGTTTTACACCCTCACATTGAAGAGGACCATGTTTGAAAAACAAACCATATTTTATATGCTTTCCGCTGGTGTCAGCACGTGATCACAATATACTGAATATAAGGCTGCAACGACTTATCAGTTAGTAATTATTTGCTTAATCAAACTATTTGGATAATCAAAGAAAAAACAGATTTTGTGATTCCAGCTTCTTAAATGTGAGTATGTTCTGGTTTATTTGTTGTTTTATGACAGTGAACTAAATACCTTTGGTTTGTGGACAAAACACAGGAAGTCATCTTCCTTATCCTTTTCTCACATTTTACAGAACAAACTAGTGATTAGTAAATTAAGCAAATGACATTTATTGATAATGAAAATAAATGAACACTTTAGCTGTCGTTCATTGTTTTTTCAATCATTCAATTACTTATTTAGTTCATAAAATGGTTAAAAATATAAATCAGTGTTTCCAAAAAACTCAGTATGATGACAACAACCTCAAACGTCTTGTTTTGTCCACAAACCAAATGTATTCAGTTTAGGGCTGCAACTAACGATTATTTTCATTAATTAATATTTGATTTTGATTGATTAATAATTGATTATTTCCTGCAGCCTTAGACGGGCCATAGTTATGCAAAAATGTTTCCAACTGAATTCACAGAAAACAGCTTAACATCACAATAGGCTCAGGCATGTTGATGGACAGTGTGAGCAGGTTTTCTGATCTTAATGAATAAAAGCCATGCTTCCACTGAAGGGAAAGAAAAACACACACAAGAGTTAATCCCCCATTAAAGAACAAAACACAACTATGTGGAGTACAACATGCAGAAACACTGCTATATGCTGGCATGATGAGGTGTGTTATATTTGGAAAGGAATGTTCGAACTGTCACGGCCTGAGCTACCAGCCACAAGCATCTGTCACAATGAGTCACACTCACAATCTGCAGTGAGCACCAGCGTCTCTTGCCCCAGACTGCTGACAGTTCCCTCCAGACTGTGACAACTGCTGCTCCACTGTACAACACAAACACACACACTACAGCTGCTTAATCAGGATGAAGAAGCAGCCACGAGGAAGCACTTGGGTTTCACGGGACTCTGCTTAGAATAGACCCACTGCTCAGAGGCAGTTCACTGATCAAAGACGCAAATACTCCCAGTAGTGTCCACAGTGATTGAGTCAGTGAAAAAAAAAAGTTTTTTTGTTTTTTTGAAAAAGACAATGTCTTTTAAAATCTTTAAATACAAATATATACTTACAAAAATCTCAAAAGTGAATATGTACATTTAAAAAAAACATACAGAAAAGATGTCTCAAAGATGAATCAGATGAAGATAATGAGGAGGATTTTCATTCAGTTTTGTCACTACGGAGTCTGTGTGAGGTCAAACCACATCACACTGTGGTCTCACCCTGTTTACTGTTGGCCAGTCTTGTGTAAAACCTCCTCCAGGAGTTCAGTGTCTTCCCAGACCAGATCCAAAATCCAGATGTGATGCCCACAATGAGAGTCATGAGATACTTAATCATGAAGACAGTGAAATCGGGGCTCATGTTGGGGTGGTTCTGGACCGGACACAGCACAGCGTAGGACTTACACGTCTGGCTGACCCAGGTCTTCTCCCACTGCTCTCTGAAGGCCTGCTCGTAGAAGTAGCAGGCGATGACGATGGTGGCCGGCACGGTGTAAAGCACGCTGAAGATCCCGATCCGCACCATCAGCTTCTCCAACTTCTCCGTCTTGGTGCCGTCATGCTTCATGATGGTGCGGATACGGAAGAGGGACACAAAGCCTGCTAAAAGGAAGGAGGTTCCAATGAACAGGTAGACGAACAGCGGTGCCAGAACAAAGCCCCGCAGGGCATCTACGCTGTTGATGCCCACAAAGCAAACTCCACTCAAAACATCTCCATCCACCTGCCCAACAGCAAGGATGGTGATGGTCTTGATGGCGGGCACGGCCCAGGCTGCCAGGTGGAAGTACTGTGAGTTCGCCTCGATGGCCTCGTGGCCCCATTTCATTCCTGCTGCCAGGAACCAGGTGAGGGCCAGGATGACCCACCAGATGGAACTGGCCATGCTGAAGAAGTAGAGCATCATGAAGAGGATGGTACAGCCCTCCTTCTTTGTCCCCTGTACCACAGTCCGCATGTCGTTATCAAATCTGTCATTGCAAACCACCTTATCCTCCAATAGAAAACCAGTGATGTAGGCGATGGACACCATGGTGTAGCAGCCAGAGAGGAAGACGATGGGGCGCTCCGGGTAGCTGAAGCGCTTCATGTCCACCAGGTAGGTCAACACCGTGAACAAGGTGGATGCGCAGCACAACACGGACCAAATGCCGATCCAGATTCTGGCGAATTTGAGCTCCTCCTCGCTGAAGTACATCATCCCATGAGATCTTTTTGGCTCACAGGGAGCGGCGCAGTTCTCCTGCCCGAGGAAGCGGTAGTTTAGATAGGGAGGCACGCGCAGTGAGTTCGGGCACCGGAACTGATCGTGCACGGGGTCCGTGCGCTCCGTGGGGTACGGAGGAGGAGTGGGCGCCTCCGGCTCTGTGCGGTCCGACATGTTTTGGCCGACGCACAGCTCCCCGGCGCCGTGCACAGGGAAGGACTCGCAGGCGAGACTGTCGGGCCACTGGAAGCCAAACTTATTCATGAGCGCCTCGCAGCCTTGACGCGCGCGCTCGCACAGAGAGCGGCACGGCGGCAGAGCCTTCTCGATCACCGTGCACACGGGCGCGTACATGGAGCAGAGGAAGAACTTGAGGTCCGGGGAGCACTGCACCTTCACCAGCGGGTAGAACTGGTGGACCTCCAGCCCCGCGTCCTCCTGGTTGGTGTGACCCAGGAGGTTTGGCATGATGGTCTCGTTGTACGCGATGTCCGTGCACAGTGGAATGGAGATCGGTTGGCAGAATCCGTGCTCCGGTATCGACATTCCGCGGTCGCTGCCGCCGTACTGTCCGTTTACACGGTAAATCGCCACGTCCAGGAACGCGATGGAAAACAATAAGGTGAAAAGAGCGCGGAGGAGTCTGTTGTTGTGACACATGGTGAACACTGTATCCACTGCCGCACTTACTATTTGTCACTGAACTAACTCTCAGCCGCAGCAGCAGCAACAGCAACAGCAGCCTTTTACTTCCCGAATCCTCTTTGTAAGGTAAAAACAAAACCCAGCAGCTTCTTCCAACACTATTCCACTCGTCCTCTCTCGGGTTTTTTTTCTCACCTAAGGCTGTCGGTGATGTGAGAGCGTGACAAGAAGAAGAATCCACGGCTCAAATCCTTAAAAATGACCCATGTTCCTCCAGGAAAGTGTGTCCGGTGAGCGACGCAGCGTCAGTCTGCTGCTCCAACCTGTTCTGCTCTGTCTCTCTGCGCTCCGAAGAGTCAAAAGCAGCATTGTTCAATGGCACGTCCGCTCTGAAATTTCAAAGTAAAAGCCAGGTGCCGGTCCAGAGCCACAAGTAGTAACAAGGAGGGACCTGCAGTTTTTTTTAAAAAATGTATTCATTTATTTATTTATTGGTTCAATGATTTAACAACAAAATTGTTAGTCAAGAAAAATATGACTAATATGTCCTGGAAATGGAGATCTATCTATAACTCCACTTTTAATGCTCTGCTACTTTTATGTTCTTCCGTAACTGCTACAGTTATTGTTTATTGAACTCAATCCAGTCATCCAGAAGTTACCCAGTATTTATTTTAGCCTTTCTGATGCTATCAGATCCATGATTTAACTGTTTAAACTGATTGTATTAAAACCCACACATTTTTTTTTAAAGCTGCTTCAGTCACTTCCTCTTATATATAGATAGTTAAAAAGTAAAAATAAAATGACACTGGTATGGCTCTTTAACTCGGCACAATTAAGCAAGCTTTATTTGGAAAGGAGTGTTACAAACGGCCCACAACCATCTGTCACAGTGATTCACATTTAAAACCTGTGCTCTGTTTCTTGTCTCAGACTGCTCCTCAGACATTTCCCTCCAGACTTAAACAACTGCTGCTCCACTACAGCAGACACACTCAGCGGCATCCATGAAGAGACGACACAAATGTGACATACTCCAAATATTTAGTGTAAAATAAAAGAGGTGGTGGGGTCTTTAGGGGTTGTAAACCGCGGACAGGTCATTGGTCAGTCACAATGGCAACATACAGAGACAAACAACCAACAATGTGGCGAAAAGACACTTATCCTGATACAAGGTTGTCTTGGTATACAGTTAAAAGGCATTGTTTATTAAACAATACACAAGTTTCTTTGCCTACTACAGAGGTGTCAAATGTGTGTTTGTTTGGTGTTTCAATTACAATTGCAAAATTATTATTTAGCTAATGGATTTGTTTTGCATCATAAATATGTTTTGATTGTTAATTATAGTTAATTCCATATGTCCAAATATGCACCTTTACTTTGAAATTCTGTGAAATAATAATCAGGAATATCTTTATTGCAATGTCATGATGGGATTTTGGGTTATAATTTTAAACTCGTGTGGGGGGGGGGAGATAACTGCTCATCCACTAGTGAACAGCTGACCAGACTAGATGCTCCACAGCTCATTTGATTTTGAGAACCCTGGTCTACTGAGAGGAGTGGAAGGACGGATAGAGTCGCCAACTAGTGGTGGGAGGCTTAAATAAAGATAAAGAAATATTGGTTAACATGTGGCACTGAATTTGTTGTCATGAAAGAACAGGTGACTAACCTTAAATCAGTATGTGTCTAAACTGTGAAGGAAAAACAAAGAACTACATTGGGAACATTGATTGTCTGACATCTGAAGCAGCAGAGTACAAGGAGAACACAGAGTTAACTCACAACTTCCTGTTTACATCTACCTCACTTTGAGCAGCTTTACGGATCTCTCTCTCTCTCTCTCTCTCTCTCTCTCTCTCTCTCTCTCTCTCTCTCATCTGTTTCCCAGTAGGACCTGACAGATGGGGGTTAGGGAGGGTCTACATTTTTCCTCATGCCTGAGTTTCAGAGGTTCATCTCAGTTCATCTCTACACTGTTATTAACTCAACTCAACAGCTTCACAACAGCAACGATCAGGTGTTCAATCTGTCCCACTGTAAACACACTTCACATTCACTTTTTATTCTCACATTTCCACTCTAGAGTTTTAAATTTTTTTTTAAATTTTCAAAATTTCTCATTATTTTATTTTTATTTTTTCCCATTAATTTCTAATAGGTTTTAAGTGTGCAATTCATACATTGATTCAATGTAAGAGATTATTATCGCTTTCTATGAGCTGTTACTATGTTTCTATGAGTATGTTCCTAAATAAACACAGCATTTGTATAAAGCCTGCTCCACACTAGAGGATAATTGACCAGATTTCGGTTCCAGTCTGGCCCTTCTGACAATCGTGGTTGCCTTCAGATTTTAGACTGATGTGAACAGATTATCTAGCCCAATTACCCTGTTGTGTGAGGGGTTAACAGAAGCAATTTTAATGTCATCGTAAGTATTAAACATGTTTAATACTTATTTACAACTGAACAGCAATTGGGGCATGAACAGAACACCATTAACCAGTGAGAGTGAGCTGACTGGGAAACGGATGTTTCTTTTGCCAAGTTGATTTCATTTCTCAGCCATGACTTCACCTACAGTTTTTTGTTGTTTTTGCTGCATTTCTCAGCACAGAACATCAGACATACAGCAGCTATTAACTGATGCCACCAATATTCTACCGTTTCTGTGAGATCCCAAATCCCTGGAATCTCCTCCCTGAAATTCTGTGGTTCTTCGTCTTGACCGGATCAACTAGTCTGTGTTTTTTCAGGATTAAAACATTGAAAATCGGTTACAAAGTTCACTGTGTCTGTGGTCTCTCACATTTTTTTTAGTGTAGGACAGACTTAGGACTGGACAAATTACTGTATGTTGAAGAACCAGACGTATTTGTATTCATTCCAAACATTCTCCTTCTTTGTCAAGACCATGGTTCCTGCATTACCCCTCAACTGGCTGCTGTTCACTTGTAGATTTGGTCTTGTTACAAATCTAAAGCTAAAGTTAGAAGAAGAAGAAACAAGCATAAAGCTGAATAGCTGTTGGCAATTTATTAAGCTCAGCGCAAGTTCCCACACAATTTATGGCATCATTTTCTACCATGTTTCTAGACCTAAGTAGGTTCCTTTTTTTTTTTTTTTTGGCAAAAATCTTATTTACTCATGTACTTAAAAAGCACCCAAGTTGTTAAAACACAATCACAACACTTAAATAAACTAAAATGAAAGAACATGAAAGAGCATCACTGAGATCAGAGTTAGGTTGTGTGTGAATGTAAATTATTTTTGGAAGAAATGTAAACAAAGCAGCAAAAATGGGAAATGAGGGCAGTCATATAATCAGTTTTATTTCAGGTAAAACAACATTAAACAACATTTACAGAAGGACATTACATCTTCCATAATAACATTACATACAGGTTGTAACAAATAATGCAACAGCTATTCTACTGTATACTATATTGTTTCAGTCGAGGAAGTGACTGATGACAGTCAAAATGATGTATTTTCAGTGCAGCATACAAATAGAGGAAAAAGTGGGAGAAGCCTATTTTGGAAAAAAAAGTTAAAAACAAATGTATTGTTTAGCACAGCGGGAATGCACACTCGTCATTTCCCCACCAGTATCACTTAAGTACACATGATAAAGAATGCCAAAAATATTATAATATCTATACTCATCATATATGTATATTCATATATGATTTTTCTCTTTGATAGCATTTGAGGGACATTTGTAACCCTGTATACAAGCATCTCAGGCTACATTCACACTACTGCATAAAACAAACCATCTAATTAATTGAAAGCACTAATTCACAGCTGATTGTTGAAATGAATTATGAGAGCCAACCAGGAAACAAATACTGTAACTCAGTCTCTGTCCAGACTAAACACAGCCAAGTGCAAGCAGAATTTCCAGACCTCTTTTGTGTTAAGTGTAAACATAGTGAAGGTAAAGCGTTTTAAAAGGAAAATGGAAGAGTGTGAATGTAGCCTCTGTTTCACTTCATTCAAAGTGTGTCACTGCCTCATCAATTTTCATCTTTGACCATTTCTTTTGTTTTTTTTTTCCCCATTTTCCACGTCACAGAGCTGAATGTCCAACGCAAACTAGTCTTTTCCCTTCACTGGACTTTATCAAATATATGAAGAACATTCAAGTTTGAACAGAGCGCCTTCAGGAGCTCTGCTAACTCAAGAAATCCAAAGTTTAATACAAGACTGCAGGCTGCCAAAGCTCCACAGAATATGGGGGGGGGGGGGGGGGGGGGGGGTCTAAAATATAATAAATAATTATTCACGTGCTAATACTGCTTGCAATCCCTTAAAGCGATATGAGACTGGGCACAGTTTGACTGTATTTACAGTCTCCTGTCATGCCGCCTTACTGGTATTACCCACCACTTCTTCTCCGCCCTCTTTGTGCCACACACTCACAGCCTGGGAATGACACCGAAAAGCCAGGGGACAACTTCAAGTACGGCATTTGTACAAGCGCTACTTAATTTGTGGTAGGTTCAAATCTGGGTAAAATATTTACACATGTAAAAAGGGCTATATAGTCTGAAATCATACATATATATTTATAGAATTATATAATTTTATTTTTGAGGGGAAAGCAAGTGCATAACAGTGACCATACAGGCTGGAATGTAATGGCAAAGTGATTTTTTTTTTTTTTAATTTAAAGTGCATTTTCAAAACACTATTGGAGAGTTTATCCCATTATTACTTATTAATGAAGGAGCCCCAGGAAATCGGCTAGAACTTAACCAAAGCAAGCTAATGACTTTGAGCCAAGGGGGGCATGGGTGGGGGTGGGGGGTTCCAGCCAAAAATAAAAAATTTAAGTGTGTTTTCACAAAATTGCCATAGTTGACACTTATGCACTCAACCTTCTCTGAGGGCCTAATCTCAGCTCGGCCCCTAAGGCAATTGCCTATCTTGATGCAACACCCCTGCTTCATTGTGAGTATGAAGAAAGAGGGATGGTGACATTATGTATCTAGACAGATGAATAAAATCAGAATCTGTTTGTAAATGTTAAAATAGTTGGAGGGCTGTGTAGTATGGGGTTGGCAGGTTTAGAGCAGGCTGCAGGGTTATAATGTACTGTAGCTGATAGGTCTAGATAGATAGATGCAGGTAGTTTATCCTAGGAGACAAGACATTTACAGTATATTATAAGTGAGCTTGCATAAATGTGCGCGTGCGTGTGTGTAAGAGGCCATGGAGCAACATTATTAATATCCACCAAAGCCATCCTCTATGGCTTCACATGTGCAGCCTTGTCTCTTCAGCGACTCAACAGTGTAGGGCTAATATTATTGTTTCAGTTGTTATAAACTGACTGATACAGAGGAAGCCATTGTGTCAATTGTACTTCACAATTATCACCATATGTTTAAACTCTAATATTCAGATACATTCACACAAAACAGCAACCAAAATATCAAAACAGTATAAACTTCTTTGCAGATGATATTACATTATACCTTGATCAGCTCCAAAACACTAAAACAAGATGTTGGATGTTGAGGGGCACACATACGGGGAAGCACCCTGCACATGTTTGTGATGGAGACACTGGCCAGTTATTCACCACCTACACTACCTATACAGCACATACACACTACCACACACTGTACAGCACTCAGCCCGAGGTTCGCCAAATTTATCAGAGAAGGAAAAGCACCAGATCAGTTTTAACAGTTGACTCATGAAGTGATGAAAAGTCGCAGTTGTTGACAAAAGAGAATATTGCAAATCTTAAAAGTGACAGGGAAGATTGTCATGGGCCAAATCAAACAGTACGCTGCACAGCCTATTGCCTTTCATATTTGTATATTAGCTCATTTACATGGATGGAAGCACCAATGCTTAGCTATTGCCCATGTTTTATACACTCACTAGCCAACATACATACACACTCATACATCCTTATCACACACACACATTTAATCTTTCATAGTATTGCGTCAATATTGTTTGGTGCTGTCCCTGTCATGTGTGCACCATCAACATCTCCAGCTGAGATAATTTATGTTAAAGAGGCTTTTCAGTTGGAACTCATATCATCTTGATTTGAGTCTATTGAGGTCCCACTTACATTTCTCTACAACTAAGGTTTTAATTCCACAGTTTCAGCAGTTTCATAATCTGAATGTGTCAAATGTGTTCTGCTTTTTGGGTTAATTGGGTCAGTACCTATTATGGCCACTAGGGGAGAATGACAGCAAGGTTGAAACAATTAAATTGTTTTGGCAAAAAAATGAAAAAAAAAAAAAAAAAAAAAGTACTTACAAACATATTCAGTCACTCGAACAATGGGCAGCTTCATTGTACCACATAAAACACACACATACAGAAAAATCAATGTTCCACATGTTCCAAAACCTATGTCACTGTACCCTGTTTTACAGTGGAGTACTGCAGTCACAACAACGTTTTTGTGAGTGAAAATAATGTTCAAACATGATAAGAGTGATGGTGAAAACTACAAAAATAAGGCTGTAAAAAGGGGTAAACAGAAATGATGATGATGGTGATTATTATTACTTTGACATAAAATATGATTAGAAAAAATAAATAACATTTTCTAAATTCAACTATAAACCACATTTTAACTGTGGGGGTCACATATTATTGAAGTAACATCAGTACCATTGACCTTCTATATGGCGGCCAGACAATGTGTTCCACCACCTGAGAGCTCTCCATTATTATTATTATTATTATTATTATTATTATTATTATTATTATTATTATTATTATTATTATTATTATTTTTTTTTTATTATTATTATTATTATTGTATGCAGTTACAAACATTAGCACTTGACTTGAGAAATGAAAAAAACTACTTTATTTGCGGTAAATTTGTCTTGAATTGATGTGTCGTTTTGGTTTTATAGGACATTGTATCTTTAATCACATGCATGTCTCTGATGTATTTGTTTAGTTACATGTGTTCTGGCAGAGCGGTTTAAAGTGGTGAGAAGATGAAACAATATTAAAACTGTCAGCTGAACATTTTCTAAATGAGTATATCATAGATACAAATATACATTCTTAAATAGGAGGCTAGTTACAAACACAAAACACAATATGTAAAGAGGTGCTGTTTATACTGTGACACAGATATACGGTATGTGAGTTATTGGAACCTTATAAAAAGTAAACAGAATTTGCAAATTATAGACTGAAGTTTTGTGTACTGTTCATAACACAACACACACATGCACCCACTCACTCACTCACTCACTCACTCACTCACTCACTCACTCACTCACTCACTCACTCACTCACTCACTCACTCACACACACATATTGTGAAGGTAATAAATAAAGAGAACTGGGGCCCTTTCATTCATTTGGATCCTCAATCTCAGCATCTTTGTCTTCACGTTATCTTTTTTTTTTTTTGAACCAGCAACCTGAAACACACAGAGAGAGAAAAAGTCAGTGAAACACTTCACACATTTGACACTGTCACAAAAAACAAAACAAACATCTTACCACCAAAAAAAAAAAACATTTTATGTATTTATTTTTTGCTTATTTTTATGTATACTGTATTAAATGGAACCATGTCCAGTTATTTCGTCTGAACATGCCACTAAAAATGCTGGGTTAAAAATAACCCAGTTTGGGTTAGTTCAGTAAACTATAGCTGGGTCAAAATAATCCAGCCCAGAGAGGGTTTGTTTATGTATGTATGTATGCTGGATTATTTATTTATTTTTTTTTAAACCCCAATTTAACCCCAATAAATAGGATAAATGTACCAACATGAATGTACTGTTTTATTCAACTCCTGTAAGAAATCAACTTAATTTACCTGTATTTTACAATACATTGTAAATAAAGAAATGGTCAAACTCCTTTTTTACTATGCAAACAAAAATTTTGCCACTTAAAGGAATCCTCCAAAACATTCAGACTGTATAAATAAAATAATTATTATTCTAAAATGTTTTTCTGCCTTGGTGCTGCAACAATTACAAATCAATTACTAAATTAAATGTCAACTATTTTGCTAATTGATTATTCAGTTTTGATCGAGTGTTTTTTTCTGATTTTTCAGCTTCTTAAATGTGAATACTTTCTGATTTCTTTGTTCCATGTAACAAATCAAAGTTCCAGTTCAAAGTTTGGTTAACACCAAATCAACATTGGTCAACATTTTCCGACATTTTATGGACCAAACCAGTATTTCAGTAATCAAGAATATAATTGACAGATTAATCGATTATGAAAATAATCGTTTGCTGCAGACCTAATCTTATTCTTTTAACTTTTAACTGCTACTGTCAAAAAATGTACTCTGAGAAGCTACATCTTAGGACAAATGGGAGGATTGGGGGAAATAATTAAGATGAGAAGAATAAAGGATGACCGAGGTGTCTGAAGAGGGTGAGAAGGAGGGAGTAAAATAATAAAATTAAGAGAAGAACTTGAGGGATTGGACAAGAATGAGAGATAAAACACACACGAGCAGAAGAAGAAGGGGAGGAGTGAGTAGGGAAAAAGGAGGAGTAAAGATAAAGGAGGGAGCTGTGGACTGATACATAATGCATTTCTCTCAGGTCTATGCTTCTATCCTGAGTTTCCTCTTTACTGCCTCATATTCTCTTCCCCTTGCTCTCTCTCTCTCTCTCTCTCGCTCTCTCTCTCTCTCCCTCTGGCTCAAAGTCTCTGTGCATGTCACTTGCCCAGCTTTTGGAAGTCAGTTCCCAGTGGAAGCAGGCCTGCATATGCAGCGAATCTCTGATGTTGGCTGAGCACCGTGTGTTCTCTGCCGCTCTGGGAGCTATCAGACTCCAGACATACCGTATACTGTACGTCTGCTTGTACATCCATGTACCTGTGCTTCTGTGCTTCTGTGCTAAAACTAAACACACGTGTATCTGAGTCCAATGTTAAAGCAGAAACTGTAACTTTGAACACTGGCGTGTAAGAAAATGTCAGGAAAAACACAAAGAATCATTATCACCCTCATGAATTTTCACTGGAAACTGTATGATGGGATGGAACATGTTTCGTGGACATATGTGGAATTAAAAAAAACAAAACAGTTTTTTTCATGTTAAAACAAAGTCTTGAGTTAAGGATCACAAAAGTGTGAGCAGTTACAAATGGGAAACTGAAATTGGTGTTAGCACTACTCTTTGTTTACAGTTGATCGTGGATCGGGGAAACTGTCGAGCAGCGTATCCAAACTTTTTGGGATGCTCCATATCTGTAGGACACTATGGAGGTCAGGTGTAACTTTAGCAGATTTAATAGTATTTTTCAGTTTGTAAGGGCTCTAAAGTAACAGATGTAGGCTTCCGCTATGTTAGACTCAAAGAGTAACAAGCAACCATAACTGTGGATATGTGTGTGTGTGTGCGTGTGTGTGTGTGTGTGTTAGGGGGTTCCACTTGCAAAGCAGATGGAACTGGTGGGTGGGTTTTTGTGTGGAGGTTTTAGCAGGCGTGGCCAGCTGCTGGCTGTCCTTTCACAGAAACACCCTCCCCCCCCCAACAAAAAACAAAACAAAAACAATCCTCAAACTATGCTGGGACAGGCTCAACAACAATAGAACAAAACAGAATTAATAATAAGAATATATTACTCTTACATGTGTTTATTTTCTATCCTCTTCTGTGGATTGTTCATATTCTGGAGAAAAGTGAATGCCAGGCTGCTGCAGTCTTTTTAAAGAGCTTGTCAAAAACCATACTGACACAAGCCTCTTGTGACCTTTTAGGGTCAGCGTTCATATGTGAGGTCAGGGATCTGACTGCTCTCCCTGCAGGGAGGTCCCTTATGTCTGATCCTGTTTAATGAACTCAGTCAGACAGGACTTAAGTAGCACTCATGGAGCACCATGAACTGAGAAGGTACTGATGGTTTAATAAGCTGCTTTCTGGCCATGCTGTGTCTTTGTAAGTAAATAGTGTACATACACGTGCATAGAGTGGCACAATATGTTTAAGATGTCATATTGCTCATCTGTTGACATATTGCGATTGTGAAGTGATTCTTAATTATCGCGACTAAAGAGTTTTGCACCTTAACTGTCAGTTTTACAAAAAAAATACAAAAAAAAAAAAAAAAAAAAAAAACACAACAAAATCGTATTTTTCTGTCTGTCAACAAACAGCATATTTTCTCATCTGAAGAAAAAGATTTTCAGGCAGCACTGGAGAATGTCATCATAATGCTTTGTCACACATATCTTACATGGTTCTCAAACTGAGAAATTCTGAATGGAGTGCATTTAAATGAAACAAATAAAAAATAGTAATAAGGAAATTATAATAATAGAGATTTAATATAATAGAGAGAGAGCAAATAATCTAATTGGGAATACATCTGCTTCCTGTGAAAAGTCTGTACCTGTATTTGCTTGACCTGTTTACACTACTGTATTTTAACGTTGGCGAAAATGGTGTTACTTCAAGAGTTCAATATTTTCTCAGGTTTGTACTTGGCATAAGAACTGCCGTCTTAATTGAATAAGTGAAGAGTCTTTTGATTTGAATATTGCGCTTGTTCATATTATGATTTAGATTACTTTGTGTTTAATTCTTACTTGAGCGTGTTTGAAAGTAAGAAGACACTTGACTTATCTAAGTTTAGACATCCTGCTAGAGTGTCAATCTGTATAATTGACAGATGGCTTTATACCACTTTTTTGTGTCCGGCATGATACTGATCACAATCTTGAGAGTACTCTGATATGGATATCAGTCAGGTACAGTCTTTTTACATCTTTTAAATTACTTAAGTTTATTAAAGAAACTTCAAAACTGAGTTTACCACTTCACTATACAGACCGTAAACTAAATAAGATGACAGGGACATGGAAATAAAAAGTTATGAAGCAATAAATCAGACCACTAATTTCTTTCTTGTAAGACAAATAAGACTGAACAGCAGGCTCAGTGATGGGTGTTGGGGAGCAGCTCAGGGGCCTCACGCTATATGAACAACAGATCCCAAAGAGGCTCTGTCTGTTGAGCCGTACATTACTTCTTTTGCTGGGAAAGTTGTTTTAGCTTCATGGCTTTCAGCCCCAATGCACAAAAGTGGTCCTCCCTCTGTGTCCATCCCTCTGTCTTCCACATCCAGTTGGTAGGAAGAGGGAAAATGACCACTCAGCTCTCTACTGCTTAAATATGTACCAGTTCTTTCTGCCCTAAGAAAAACATTTTCTTCTTGGTTTTTCTTGACTAAGTTGTCTGGGTTACTGAATATTAGTCTTTAAAGCATGCACACACACACACACACACACACACACACACACACACACACACACACACACACACACACACACACACACACACACACACACACACACCACAGAGAGCCTTCACTACCCTGCTACAAATTCATGTGTTTCCTATTAGCCCATGTCCTGGCAGCACACTCCCCGTTCTATTTCTACAGAATCAGCAGTTAATAGCTGGAATCACACCACCGACCGAATTCTGCGCACACACAAAACCCTAAGCTCCAGTCAAGATTTGAACCTGTTAAACTAACACAAAGACATGCTTAATGCCCATTCACACAAGCAGTGAAAAATATAAACATATCTTGATTCAAGCAAACATTAATCTCTTGTCTTTGCTGTATTTTTTTTTTTTTAAATAGAATTTGGAAAACCTCATTAAAAAAGTTGAGGTTTTGGGTTGTAAAGCCCATCTCGTGTTGGCTTTGATTGGCTGTCTGGGCCAAGTGTGACACTGATTAGTGCAGTGAATTTGCAAACATTTTAATTTCTAAGTGCAATGAAAAACTGCCTGCAAATGCATTGCAAGGCACAGTGTGGGAGTGTCATACATGATAGAAAACAATGATTTTTGCTTGCACCATGTATATTTATAATAACTGTGGATTTTCTGCAGAATTACCCATGTAAATGTAGAAATGTTCAGTACTTTCCATAGATTTGTGTTGCTGGCACCGTAAAGATGTTCTAAAATGAAAGTTAGACCATAAGGGCACATTAAACTCTCTTCAAACCCCAGATTCCAATTGGAAGTGACACTATGACCCATTTAAAAAAGAAAGCCGCTTCCAAGTTCCAATCTCACTTTAAATGTAGTTAAACAAAATCACCCCCATTTCTCGGCTCTGCTTGTGTTCTGCGTGTGTGGAGCTGTGGCTGTGGTAATGAGTGTATACTGAGGGCCAGAAAATACGCTGAGTGGAAACGCCTTCATCCATGAACTTGCAAATACACCCATTGGCTGGGGACTGCCAGGTTCTCATTCCATAAATCCTTGTTTGGGGGCATGTTTTTCTTGTCTGAGGCCTGGATGACTTACCCCTCACAGCAGTTTACGTAAGGTGATGGAAACACTGAGAGGAGGGTGGAGGACACAGACTGGAATGTGACAGCCAAAGGAAAATGAAGAGGGAAAAGCAAAGTATATGCATTAAACAGTGAGTATAAAGTAAAGAAGAGCAACTGATACTTAACATCACAAAGTAATCATGTTAGGGGCCATAGCAGATGTGTTACTGCTACTACTGAAATATAATATTCCCTTTTTGTGTGAAAACTAGTTAATACAACCAATACAGAAGATGGACAAGAAAATAGCATTTTTTTTCTTTCATGAATTAAAAAAAAAGACAAACAGGAATAAGTATGTCACATGAATAAGTGTGTATTCACACACTCCTTGTGTGACCAACTGGGTTGCATGAGACACAGGAGATTAACAAAGCAGTTGCAAATACATCCACTAGAGCTTTAAGCCCTGTGAGGAATATTTCATTTATTTATGAAAAATGTATGAATTTGGAAAAAACAGAACCTAAATGGAATATTTTTGGTGAAAACATCATTATATTGTTGGGTCTCATTTGTTGGAGCTTGATAGGCAGGTGAAACTTGACAGTGAAGGGGCTGATATATAGCAACTTTTGTTGTTGCATCAAAGTGTTTCCTACTCAAAGTGTCTGGTTCTGGTTCTGGCTCTATTCTGGAGTCTCAGAAACATGGTGCTTTCTGGTGAACCAGTCCAGGTGCACACCAGTTTAAGAGGAACCAAAGTGGGAGGCATGCCACAAATTCTTTTTCTCCTTACTTCCTCTACTCCCTGCCCATCTTCACAACCCAGAATATGACACACCCAGTGATGATGTAACGGTTCCCAACAAAGAACCAACTATTTTTGGTTCTAAATGAGAACCAACTTTTCAGCTTCTGAACCAATTTTTGTTCAATTTAAATGCACCGGCTGGTTCAAAATTAAGTTCAGGAAAAAACTGTCAGACAAATAGAGCATGTTGGAGCTGATATGAGCAGATTCCAGCAGCCAGACCCTGTTGCTGAAGTGAAAGTATGCAGATGCAGTATGAGGCATGCATAGGAAAGCCTAAAGTAAAGAAACTGATAGGGGTGTTTACAACCAGTAAAATGCAAGATGTAGAGAGAGAGAAACCTTTTATTGTGGCTCTTTATGGCACTTCATGTTGGAGAAGATGTCCCTGTGGTACACTGCTCAGCATGGGAATGTAAATCAGCCTCAGAACAGGTTTAATGAATAGTATGGGCTTATGTTTCAGGCCTGTTTGCAGGGGCTGCGGGCTCTATAATGTCTGTTATTCGAGCAGAGCAGAGCAGAGCAGACAGTATGTTTTAAGTACAGTGAATGTGAGAGGCTGGGTGTGTTTGCTCTCCCTTATAAGACCATGTTGACAACACAAAGAAACTCCTCTGCCATCTCACCTCATCTTTTACCTCGCCCTGCCCAAGTTACATCAGGTTCTGTTGGCTTCCTAAAAATATTAAAGCAGAACTATGCAGGATATTGACCCTAATTTAACAGCCTCAAAGTGTGGGATGGTTAAATATCTTTTGTGGGGAGATTGGGGGAAACCCCATGCAAGACACTGAAAAACATATGAAACTGAGTCTGCCAAATGGAATGTTGGAGACTGAGGTGGTGGCAGCATTCGTGTAGTAAGAAATAAGAAGAGAGGGAAACTGGACAAATTAAAGTTAAATTCAAACTTAACTAAATATTTTTTTAATGCTAAATGAAGGCTACATAGGTTCTCTAACACATTTGGAGGGAAAGGGTGAGGTGAGAGAAATTCAGCAGCAACTTGTAACTTCAGTAATAAATGTTGTTAAATTTAATACACTGCATCTTCAAGTATGTCTGCATGTTTTGCAGCATAAATAATCTACTGCCAAGGTTGCAAGTTTATAAAGTATTACTTTTGAGTCTGGAAGCTCATGATGAAGTTGTTAACATTTTAATTGGGGTCATAAACTTAAAATTTTGACACTCGAAGAAAACATAAAATGTACCAAATAGAAGAACAAATGTACTAAAAACAAAAAAACTACAGGGTGCTGGACAAAATACTGTACTCAAGGCTTCAAAACGGGAATTCACAAACCAATCAGTGATGTCATGGTAGGGGACCACTTGGTTCTAAGCATGTAAGAACTTACATGCACACTGGTGCATATGTTCTGCATCATTTTATCAGGTTAAAAACAGCCACACTGCTTGTGTGAGCTGCCACATGGTTCACAGCAAGATATTTTTAACTATGGACGTTTAGTCAATGAAGGCACCAGAAGAAAAGTCAAATGATTATTAAAAAAAAAAAAGATCATGTGACTATATGTGGCAAATGCTATCCAACCATTTTGTGTCACTCCGATTCAGTGTTCTCTAAATCTAGTGTTCTATATCAATTATAAGAAAACAGGGTTAATTTCCCCAAGAACCATCAATGTCAGAGCCAAAGGTTTGAGCTAATGTATCCAATGTATAAGTTTTTTGAGGAAACATCAGGAGAAAAATCAAAGACCAGGATTCATCCACTGAGATCCATTAATTTCTTGACCCATAATCATGACAGTCCATCCAGTATTTGTTCAGAAAAGGGATCAGCTTCACAATGTAACTCAACTATATACATTCATACTTCATACAGAGTACACTTAGTTAATTATATGAAAATTTGTTGATTCCTCTATGAGCTGTGGCTGATTGCATGCCTTTGGCAGCCAACTGGGGAGAACAAAGCAGTTTGGAAACTTGGCTTACAAATAATGGTGTTTCATTTTGAGGGCAGTTAGTTCTGTTGAGCCAGCTGAGGATTTGCCAAGCTTGTGGTGAAAGGCTCTATTAAATATATCACTATTCCCATAGCGGATTCAATAGCTGCTTTGGGGAGGTACAAGCAAAATCTACATCTCTACATTTCATCCAACCATGCCAAGAAAAACAGTCCAGCAAGGGACTGGCAAGGGAAGTTACAGAAAAATGTATGGAGTGACTTTAGCAGACATTTTGCATTCTCACATACAACCCCCGTCTGACTATTTCAGGAAAATGTCCAGATTTATTGCCTCAAAGCGCTGTAACAAACCCTTGTCTGTGAGAATGTATCAAAAAGCACTTAACAGAGAGAGAAACTTTCCTAAGTAGCCCTTAAGATTTCCCAGATTTTCAGGGTGTGTGGTCTAACGTGACTAGTGTATTTAAACCTTTTTACTAAATTTTGTTTGTACCTTTATAATCTACTAAAGAAAGCAGGGTTAGGGGTGAGTGTAGGTTTGTATTGGATAAACAGTACTCAATTATTGCCTATATAGTCCTTTTTGAAAAGGGAACACTGTTGAAATTTGAAAATAAAGAGAGAGAAAAGGCTTAAATCCAACTAAAGTGATCAACAATTTGATTTGTCCAGATGCTTAATGTGGAGGATTCAGATAAATAACAACATGCTTATACTTCAAAAGTTCATGTAAGTGTGGCCAAGTTTTATGTAAGTATAGTTTATCAGTTTCAGTTCATGAGCAATTTTGTTTTCTTTTCTGATAATAACACCTTTGAATCTGTAGTAGAGCTGCAACTAATGATTAATAGAGAATTCAAATAATTAGCCCTTATCTGCTGTTGAAAAAGTACAATATTTCACAAGAGGTAAACATAATGGGTAGTTACAATCCAAACTTCATGATTCATTACAATAATGTGGAGAGAAGAATTCCACTGCAGCCGAAAGTGTGGGGGTTGCATAGCCAAGAGAAGAACCATGAGGCCAGTAGGTTAATTATGGAGCTCTGTGGTGTCACGGGGAAACTGCGACTACCACTCTCTTAGGACGTCTTGCGAACCAGCTTTGGCTCCACGTATACACTCTGAATATGCAGCATTTCATAAATCACTTTTGTCTCAATTTCAGAAATATGTCACAGGTAGTTGGCCTTGAGAAAAGAACTGCAAGATCAGATAGTTGTGGTAACATTCTGCCAGCTGTGGTGTCATTTTCCAGTGAATTTCAGCTTGTGTTGAAAAGACTGGGTGTAGCCCACGCTGGAACATGGTTACCATATCATATTCCAGAGAACATTTTTGTTTTTTGGAAAGCCTATCTGCTATTTTGTATTGTTTAGCAATAAAGATAGTATCACAAAACTATTATTCAAGTTTGAATGTGCAGAGAATGTTTTCAAAGTAGTTTTGAAGGATTTGAACATACAGTATGAAAATGAACAATTATGTGTCATTTCATCCAAATTCTTATCAGATCAATGTGAAATTAAATAGCAGAATTAAATAATAAAACCAAAAACAGTTCCATTCCAGGACAGATGAGTATGAAAAAATGTGATTCATATGATATGGGTTTTATAGTCACCACATACCAAATGAAACAATCCTACCACCATAGAGTTATGCTGCTGACCTCTGGATTCCATTCAGTGCCAATGGTTTCTTTATATGTTTACTGATTTATGAATAAGATTAGAGAAATATCATGGCTCAAGCAAATAAACTATGGTCTATGATGCAGATGTCATGGAAGTCAAGCTATAAACTCATCCAACACAAAAACCACAACCTTTTGGACTTGCTACATGGGGAACATCATGCTACATGTTGCAATGGCTAAGAACTTTGATTACTTCCAAGAATCTCCCAATAAGGATATTGATTCATGGGGCTGACTATGGGGGATTTTGCACCATGATATTTTGCAATTATATTTGGTTTCCTCTAACACATGCTCCTTTCTTTACTTGTCATCAAACTATCAAAAATTACTTTTTAAATTCTGTACACAATTAGTGTTTGAACGTTGCTGATAGAACGTTAGACCACTAAATGTAATGTTAATGGGGAATATTACTCACTGGTGTTGCTGAAAAGAGGGAATGACGAGTTGCATTTTCAATATTTCCATAAATCTGCCGCGACTTTTCAAAACTTTCTGGTTGCAGGGATAAGCCAGCAAGCTCTGGCAGCATGTTTTAAATGCCCATATAGACTCTTCTTGCTCATTTTCCTTACTGATGGGACTATTTGCTCCTTACTAGCCCCAGTAAGGCTTTGTCTGCTTCTGTGTCTGTCTTTTGTGTAGAGTATAAATGGGCCTTAAGACAACCTATAAGCACCAGACCACTTTTTGAGACCAAACACCCAGATTTTTCTGTGTTTACAAAAATGTACAATGAAATTATACACTATGTATGATCCTTGCAGCTCGTTTGCCATTCTGTCGTTTGCCATTGATTCTGTCAATTACTGTCACCAGTAATTGACAGAATCAATTACTGGTGGTTCATTGAGGCATATTTGGTCCAATGCATGATACAGGCTTCAGAATTAGCTCTCCTTTGGCTGTATGCTGGCATCATTCCCAAGTTCACAGAAGGTTCATTGAGGCTGTGGTCTGCAGCTCAATAAACAATAACAAAAAAAAGCAAGACTCATTAGCAGTGAACCAACATTCCCACTGACATACAGTAAAAGGGGACATTTCTAATGGTTTGTGTTTGCATTGCACAATAAACGTGCGGTTTGGTTATTCAACAGGTTTTCCCACTGGTGAAATAATCAAATTCCAATGTGTGGGAGTAAACAGAAAATAGTATAAGAATGCCAAAAAAGAAACCCTGCAGATCGCTCCACTGAATTCTGATATGAAATAATGAATATCCTTACATATTTTCCTTGCAGAATATATAATATGAGCAGCAGCAGGCTTACTGAATTTACATTAGACTCATCCTTCTCTGTGCCCATTAAATTTTCTCAAGGACAGAGGAAAGTGCGATGATATAGGGATGGTCATTATAAAGCACTATGTAATTAGGCGGTCCAACACCTTCCTCCCTCCCATGTATACATTCTATAATCCATATTCAAATGCATCAGTGAGGAAGACACAGTGTTGTGACGAGGTTAAGCGCTAGCCTTGGGGACGTGTTGTGGGTTTTTTGAAAGGATCTGGAAGAGTAGGGACTGCAATTTAAACGACCACTAGTTTGGATAATGAGCTCCGCGTTTCTCTCTCTCACAGATAAAAATGCAGATAAACACAAAAAGAGCCAAATAAGTGACTCTGGAGTTGGCCCTGACCCAAAACCCTCTATTTTGACTCCGCTAACTACACAAAGAACACTGTGCTATGATTAAATAGGACAATCTTCAGGCATATGATCCTCTTGTAAATTCTTCATCTTTGTGTCCTCATCCACATCAACAAGAGAACAGTTTGGCCTCCGGTTTACAATTCTGTGTGATGAAGATTTAGTTCAGCTCCCTCCTCAGAAGAAGAACACAATTATCAAGTGTATTAATTAGCCTATTTTGTGTATGTATAAAGATCGGCGTAGTTCAGTTAATTTATAGCTTGTGCATAAAAATGATGGAGGAGGATTGAAGAGGTGGAAATCTACTTGTGATATTTGTTTTATATTTACATAATAATTTAGATGCTCCTGCAGACACTGAAAGTAAAACATTGGGCTTTAATTTATTCCAAAAGGCTGGTGTTTGCTCAGGGATTGAGCACAGGGACTCAGCTGGTTAATCAATCATACTGTATGTATAATTCATTTTTTTCCAGACATGGGGTCTGACACTGAGGCTGTTAAGACGAGCATTTTTAAATACAATATTTTCACTGTCTCCTCATCAAGTCGAAGCCATTTACTCTAAAGACTTTGATGATATCATTTGTAAACCTACACACCATGTAATACAGGGATTTTCTAAAGGATGAGGCTCTACCACTGCCTCCCCCCTTTCCCCCTCCTCCCACACTCTGCCTCCATCGACAGACCCCTGCTGAGACCCCCCTGAGTCAGTCTGAGGCTACTTACACAAACAATTAGGAAATATTTTTGGCCTGCAAATAAAAAAAAAAAAAAAAAGGAAAACGTGCTAGTAATTGTTCCATCTGTTAAAGCAGTCATTTTGTTTCAAGCCTACAACACACACACACTCTCTCAAACACATTCGCAGCAGTTTTATTGGAATTAGTTATTTTTCATACACAAACCAATTAGTGACCGTGATTTTGGCCGATGCATTTAACCCATCCTTATTACACACCAGTAGTGAACACACAGCAGTCAGGTGCAGGAGCACTGGGCAGCACTTGTCTGCACCCTGGGAGCAATGTGGGGATTGGGTGCCTTGCTAAGGGATACCCCAGCCCTTGGCCCTTCCGGGGATTTGAACCATCATCTTCCCAGTTACAAGCCCAATAAATTCCCTCTTGGTCATGGGCTGCCCAGTTGAGCTGATATTACAAACTGGTCCAAGACAAACCACCAAAGATTCCCATTCACACAGAAAACTTAATATAAAATAGCACTACAGTAAGCAGCTGTAGTAGTGAGCTATACTGAAACTGATTTTTTTCAAGGCCAACAACAAAAGTGCTCTCCTTTTGCACTGAAGGTCCATCTGAAAATTATGAGCTTATAATAATAAGCAGAGCAACAAACACATGCAATACAGTACATAGTAGATTTGAAGCTGAGGTATAGGCAAGATACATATCTGACATTATCAAATGCTGCATAATATGATTTTAAGCATAATGTATGTTAAGTAATTAGAAAGAGACATTTGCAGCTTCGTTGCAGAACTCTGGCCTGGGAGAGAAGAATGTGACCAATCACAGGGCAATTCAGAAAGAGAGGGTGCTGCTATTGCTCAGTGTTTCCCACAGAATTAATTCAGTCTAAGTAGGAGGGAGAATGGGACATTTACACACACACACACACACACACACACACACAGAGTTCACTCTCAAAGGAGCCCAAGTGACAGGTACACAAAGTAGAGCGTGAAAGAGAAGATGTCATGTGTCAGCTGCAGGTGAAAAAGGTCTTGCTCACTCTGTAGACCGTAATGACTTTACTAAGCATGACGTGAGCAAGCATCTGCATGCACGAGTATAAACTGAAAATGTGTGAATACCTCATACAACCTGCACTTCACTTCTATCCTTCTAACAGAAGACAAGCTTTATGGAGGCAGAGAATGTAAAATATCTGCTCTCTCCCTGGATCAGGAAGTCAGCTCAGCCAATAATGAGATTAATAACATAACAACATAACCAGATTATGCCAACATGCCAGGGAAAAAAATGTAGCTTTGTGAAAATAATTAGCTGCAAGTGCTGGGCTTCACAGGGGCCATGGCTGTGCTGGGACTGTTGGGTGGGAGGTGGGGCGGTTGTACACCAACAACCCCCCCCCCATGCCACAGCTATACCAGTCTCCTTTCTCTCAGAGCATTGGGGTTTTAAGTCTGTCTCCCAGGTAACACACAAACAGCTGCTGACAGAGTGACAGACACAAACACACACACTGCTGGGCTTCACAGGGGCCATGGCTGTGCTGGGAGTGTTGGGTGGGAGGTGGGGCGGTTGTACACCAACAACCCCCCCCCCATGCCACAGCTATACCAGTCTCCTTTCTCTCAGAGCATTGGGGTTTTAAGTCTGTCTCCCAGGTAACACACAAACAGCTGCTGACAGAGTGACAGACACAAACACACACACACACACACTCACTCACACACTAGTAATAGCAGGCCCTGCAGTGCAGAAAGCGAAGGGCCTTGTTAGCCAACAACCAGGCGTGAAATCACTGCTCCGTACTCCCACCACGATGAGTCAATCTATACCTCCTGCTCCTCTTTGTTTGTGTGTGTGTGTGTGTGTGTGTGTGTGTGTGTGTGTTGAAGATGAGTGTGTTTGCTGGTTTTCCTCCAGGCCACGCAGAGCTCTATCTTTGACTGGGTTGGCTGCCTTTTGTTTAGACTCCTCTGCGCCTCGGCTCTGACACACACCTCACGCTGTGCATCCTAAACACAGTAACAGAGGATTAAGTTAACTTTTCTGACTTTAAATGAGAAGGTCTCTACTGAGCATGTGCCTGTACACCTGTGCAAATCTGAAAGCTGAGAGAAAATGGATGGAATATGAAAATACATCAACATTGTTAATGTCACTTTTTTCTCCACTGACGATCCGGAACTCAAAATGTTGATATCTTAATGATAGCTTGTTTAGAAATCTTTCAAATGTATTATATATTTTTTAATCTGAATCTGTTTCAGTGTTCACAGAACTTTACTTCGAGTCAAACATTCATAGTATTTCATGAATAAAAACACAATAGCAACATGTCCACAGACACCAGTGGCACAGTACTACAGTATGTCCAACAGAAGTGCTGAAAAAAAGAAACAAATCATTTGAAACTTTATTCTCGTCATTCTGAACTGAACTTAATTTTGGTTTGTGGACAAAACAAGACATTTGAGAACATCATCATTTCCAGGTTTGGTAAAAGCCAATCACAATCAATTTTTCAACATTTTCTGGCATTTTGTGGATCAAACAAGTACTAAATTAATGGAGAAAATAACTGATAATTGATAAATAATTAGTTGCAGCCCTTATTATTACAAAAACAACCACAAATGTACCGTTCAAACAACTAATTCTTCCTCTGAGCCATAGAACTCCATGTTTTTTCCAAAAAATGAGCCATGTTGTCACAGTGAATGACACGTTCCCTCATCTGCCTTAACACACATGTTGATTATGAAACAATCACCTTGTATGCTCTCTGTCCCATTGCCAGAGAAACTCAGTAGTGTGCCAAATGTGCATTAATCCACAGCTAAAAAAAAAAAAAAAAACACTCTATTTTTGTGTTTTAATAAAATGTTGGAGGAAATGACAGAGCGATTTAAATCAAACTACCGCTCTTTCTAATTGCATCAGCTGATAATGATGTGGCTGCCACAGAGATGGTGGGAAGGTCTGATGTCTTAGTGACTTGTTCTGTCCACTTCCAAACATCTGCATCTGCAACTGCAGTGTTTGTCATCTACATAACTCTACCAGCTAGCTTTCTAAGTGGACTGGACACAGACCTTTGGAAACAGTTGCGCAGTTAACCTTATTCATCTCCTGAACGGTTCGTATCATCCATGACTCCATTATCATTTGTGAACAAAAAGCTCCATTAACACTTACTTTCAGTTTCACCTCATCATCTGTCTCAAAACAGAAATCCTCTACATGTCACCACTGTTGTGTCTCCTTAGTAATGCCAGGTTTTCAACGCTTCCTGATTTGCAAGCACTTTTTGGTACCATTTGGACCCTACTCGGATAAGACTTAACCAGTCCTTTCAGTAAATGAATGAATAATTAGTCTCCCTAAAATCACATTATGCACTACCACATAAATACCTCCTGCCACAGTTCTGTTATGTGCCACTGGAATTCCTTATAAAGCCAAGTGCGGACCAGTACTTTACGGCAAAGAAACTGCAAACTGCACCGTTCTCTCTCAGTAATCACAAGGTTTTGGAGGCCGCACCATTATGCAAACTCACACAGGCAAAAGAGGATGGGCCAAGGGGCCGCTTTGATAAGTCGAGCATGGTGAACGTGAATGAGGCAGCGACAGGCGAGGCAAAACACACATTCATTCCTTTCACAATGCCAAGCAGCAGTTTTAATTAAACCTTATCCAACATGATGAATAATGCAACAGCTTCCATGCAATCCTCCCCCTTCTTCTTTCTGTTGCTCACCACGCTGTGTTCAACCATCTCACCCAGTCACATGCATACATTAAGCAGAGGAATAAAGGATATACTTTTTTCTACCGCACAGCATAACATGTATGCAAAAGGTTTTTATATGGGATACAAGGGATGGTTACCATTTTCTGCACAGAACGACTGCTAGCTGTTTTGTTGCTTTGTTGAGTGTCATAAATGACTCAAGTGAAACTATGTTGCACAGAGTTTGCACACATTGCTGTTGAAAGAAAGCACTTGCTCTCTGTATTGGTATAACTTGAGAACTTGATTGAGCTTCCACTGCGAGGGCAAAGGGCTCAGTATGAGGCTCACGGAGACAAAGTCAAACATAACGTGTTCACCATGGGAGAGAGATGGTCTCACTGCATCAGACAAGACCAGCCGCTGAGAAACACATCAGTGGCCCTCTTCTAAACTCATGGACACAATCCTAAAAGATAGAGAGAGGGGCGGAGGAAGGGTGAAAGGACCGGGAGGAAGGGCAAAGGAGGCTGTCGATCACAGAGAAAAGCAGCAAATGGGATATTCAGAGCAGTGAGGAGTGAAAGGATTGTATGGGAGAGTGAACACATTACAGGGCAGACTGGCTGGGGCATGGGAAGACAGGGAGAGGGCTAAAGGGAGGAGCTGGGTTGTATTTAGCCCAGAGAGGATCAGCAGAGGGAGGCTTTGCCAAGAAACCTTTGGTCTCTCCGACTCTACTGGACCCAGACAGACCACAGTGGAGCAGGACTGTTAAAAGCTGGAATATAAAACAGGGTTTTTTTTGTTTTTTTTTTTACTTGTGCATGGCCTTGCTACACATAGGGACAGTTTTAGTTGAATATGTAGAAAATGTCAAGTTTCTTATCCTGTATCCACAAACCACTCTTCTGAATGTTAAATTAAAAGTACAAACACATGCTCATATGCTAGGGCTGAAGAATAAATCTTTTTTGAGAAATCTTTTTCATAATTTGAAATAATACCATTAGAAAATTGCAAAGACTGAAGTTTATTCTGGTGGTTTAGAGAGTGTGTCAGTCATGCTCACACTGGTCCTGGGCCATAAATGCTGGGCCATACATCCATGTCCACATGTCTGCAGAGATCCGCTAGGGTCCATGCGGCATAAATTTACATATATACGTGGACGACCAACAGCACAGCTCCAATTTGATTCAGCACGGACTATACACACCAACTTCCTGTAGCAGAAAACCTTTCTGTCCAGGAACTTGCTTAAAGTCCTTTGAGGCCTTTGAGTCGGCACTCAAACAATGGACATAACAAAAGTGGGCAGACTTCTGGAGAAAAAAATCTTGCGTGCAAAAATGCAAAGTATGATGGGCGTAACAGTTAATTAAATGAAATTAAATATTATTTGTACTGTATATCTCCAAATCACAACAAACACACTTTAAATTAAAACTGCACACATATGCTCACATGGTCGAGCTGAAGAATAATCATTTTCATTCTTTCCTTTATTTTGATTTTATTTATTTAACATAGCTTTTGTTAGCATCTGATGTGGTAATGCTCAATCACATTCTAACATTCTGTTACACATAAACTACTACTACTAATAATAGCAATAATATCAATCCTATTGTTTATTACTAGTAATAACCTGTGTGACAGTGCTTATATAAGGTAGTTACACAACCGCCCTCAAACTGACTCTTCTCAGAAAATCCACTTATCTTTTTGAGCTGGCTGTTTGGTCAGAACCTTCCCCCCATGTTCCAGTTCACCTAACATTACAGGCACTTCTCCATGGAACAGAGCAAGGAAATCCCCCCCACAAGCTGATTCAATCTCATGTCCAATGTTGGACTGTTAACTGGCTACATTCATCTTGAAATCAACTATTTAGACTGACAGCAGTTTTGACCTGAGCAACACAAAACATGAAGCTAATGTTAATGTTGCAATCACATTCCCCAGTATGTCCTCATACACTATCTATATGAATTGCTTTTTGTCTCAGCAGCTCTTTTTTCAAGGTTCTTATCACATTCTCAGTGGATTACAGATGTGTGTTTCTGAGTGGGTGATATTGAGAAGTGACCTGGTGCACAAAAATTTGAATGAAAACAATATGAGAGAGCTATGTGGTATTTTTTTCTCTCCATTAGATAGGAATATCTTTCTATGGGAGAGGACAATGGACCTGTCTGTGGCTGTGAACCAAAGGCCTACATGGTCACAATAAAGCTCTGTGCTGTCAGGTTGACCCCAGATTAGATCAGGCACCATACCAGGGTAGAGAAGGTGAGAAAAGGGGTGATAATACATTACACTAAAAGGGCAACTGGAGGCCAGCAGTGAATTAAGGAATTCATCCGTGTTTAACGGAAAATCTTTGCTATTTTACCTTTTTACAAGAGCCTGGTAAATGTTATATTAGTAGATTATGTGAAGGAGAAATGTTTTAATGTTACGTTCTGGCAAATTTTTTCATATCTAATGTCTAGATTTCTATAAAGAAATGTAGTTCTGAGACAAAAATTGAGTTGAGTGTAACTAATGAGCAAGACATCCAGGAAAAAGCAGCAGAGCACAGTTCAAAACCAGTTTGAGACCCAGCGTTGAAAGTTTTGCTGCATCTTCCATGAGAGATTTGCAGGAAAACAGGGGACTAAAGTTCAAGGCCAGTTCAGCATCAAAAGTTGGATGTTGAGGCATCTGCGGAATGTTTGCTAGAAAGAATCGGATCACTGTTCATAACTAGGTCAGCAACAAATGTAAGAAGATCAGTTGTGTTCTGGTGTTATGAGGAAATTCCGATGCCAAAAGTCTCCACAAGAGGTTAAACCGCTTGTGAGCTCTCACGCATCTGTGGTTTGAAGAAAAGTATGTTGGCAACATGTGAGCCTGAAGACCAGTTTAAGCTTTTTAAGAGAAAAACAAATATGCAAAAATGGATTTACTTTGGTCTTCAAAAAGACTCACAATATATTTCCCATTCATCTGTGGTTATGCTTAGTTCTGGTTTGTGGCCGACCCACTTGACCCACTTTACCTAGAGACCCACAGCTGCCTGATACTATTGCCTGAATAAGAATGGAACCTTCTCATGGGTTTGTATATAAATGTAGTTAATATAAACATGCAATGACTTGATTTTGTTTTCTGAAATAAAAAAAAAAAGTGTATGCATGACTTGAGTATCATTTTGAATTTCAGAGAGCCTGAAGTCGACCAAGAACACAGCCTCAATAAAGTAAGTTTTCACAGAACTTATGTTTAGCATTCATCAACATGTCAGAGAGTGAAGGCTGACCCACCCTGCTGGCAAAATAAGTGCTCTTATCTCACTGCACGTCCACTGAACACTACTTCAAACGGGTATTAATAATCATAATATTTCCACACAGTTTCTCTAAACAGACCAAATGGTAGGGCAGCTTTCCTCCTGCTTCTCATTTAACACCCTTTCAAGCACCGACATTTGCTTCTTGTTGCTCTCTTCTCCTGCAGTGTGGGCTCATGTATACTGGCTGCAGTGTTTCCAGGCCCCTCACTCATATACAGGGCTGCTGTGTGCTGCTGTTAACATGCAGACTCCCCACGACTGTATAATTTGGGAGTCGTGTCCAATTCGGATCAAGTCAGTCTCCTGCTGACTTCCTGCCTTGGCTCACTGATGAACGCTGGGAAAACAGATCTGGTGTGGTACAGCGGTCAGAGGATCCTTGCGCTGGAGCCAACAACCAGTGTGAGACACTGAGGAATAGCTGTTTTGGGTGGAAACGTTGTGTGCTGGAAGCTTCACTGTTATATTACAATTGCATTTCCTATCATAGGGTCCTTAAAATTCAGTTTAGCAGCTCTTCAATAAATAACAACTTTAAAACACACACACACAAAAATACAGTAAAATGAGACACAAGAAAAATAAAAAAGTATTTGTGTAGTGATGGATGGATGGATGAACTTGCTAAAAGGTTTAATTCAATTACTATCTAAAGTTTTTCCATCATAGTTTGGTTCAGTACAATATGAGTTAAATAGAGTTAAATACACCATAAAGCCAAATTCACTTTGATCACCCAAAAGAATCAAATCAAATTTTGTGGCATTGCTAGAAGACAGATTGAGTAGTTAGGTAAGGGTTATGGACTGATGTGCAGAAACGTAGGTGCATATAGAACTCTCATCCACTCCATTTACTTCAATAAGGTGTTGTTGAATTATGTGCACTGACTGTCTTCCTCTTGAGTTACAGTAGAGAACATCCGAGGAGCCAGTAAAATAGTAAACAAAGGCTAAAAACAGTCCTGCTGTATTGTCAGGAACACTCAAGGCGTTTTTTAGAGGGTTGTTTTGCTGTGATACATTGAAGACACAAACCTACACAGAGACATGTTAAAAGCCTTTTTGCTTCCTGGAGATTATCTAGGTATATTTCTGTAAAGTGGTGGTAAAGCAGCTCTCAAACTGGACCTCACAACTTCTACAATCATCAGTCACCAAATGATAACCTTTTCTTAAGAAAGTCTGCACTGCACTGCATTGTTAGGTACACATTTTGATGCACAGGCGGAAGCTTCTTATAAATTCAGTCAATGCAGAAATAAATGGTACATCCCTCTTTGTATCATTCACTGCTCCACTCATTATCCCATGGTGTTTCAAATGGCAGGCAGACAAAGTTAAAGTCATTAGCATACTTCATTTGAAAGTAATTCACTCAGCTGAGATGGGATGCTCCAGATCTGTTTGAGCTGTTGGCTGCCTCACAGACGAAGGAATTGCATTTTCTTTTCTTTTTGGATGCTCGAAAAAAGAGAGGAGGTGCACTGCTCATTAGGGAGAGCCATATGGTGGAGGGAAGAGGAGGAGAAGGAAACTGGGAGATGGAGTGCAAAAAAGAGACACTACTTTGTCTACATCTGTGGAAGACAATCATTCATTCAGGCATAAAACTACTGTCACATTAGGTTTTGCTTAAAATGTTGAGTTTTACACAGAGGGGTGACAAGGACAACACCAGGCACTACAAGATGCTGCTAATATGTCAATAAATGTAATATTACAATAGCGGATTTGGTAAGAAAGAGGAAAGATGGAAGGGATGAGAGCTCTTGAGTCAAGCCACTTGAGCCATTTAGAAAGTGCTTTCAGGTTTGCGTCAGGATTAGTATGAGCCCGACCTATCATTGTTCATGACATTGTGCAAGTTCATCGTTAATCAGGAAATTCATTACTCACTGGGTTGCTGAAGTGCCTCTGCTATTTCTTTCCAAAATGTTTATTTTTTAACTTTGTTATGGGAGTCCCTTGGGAAGACTTCAAAGTGGCAGGGGTACTGTTGCCAAAGCTCAACAAAACATTTTTCAGGGTCACTGTTCCACCTAACAACAGCAGCAACATCTCTATTCCTCTTCACCATGGTTATTTTTTTGTAACTGTTACCCTCAGGTAACAACAATAACAGTAACATAATCTACATAAGGCTTGGGCAGGGTTTTCGTTCTGGGCTTGGACTTGTTTTGGATAGAAAACCATGACCAAGTCACACCCCGTCCTACACATGAGCCTGGGTTAACTCCAAAATTATACCAAAATTAACAGGCATAAATGTGTGAAAAAAGAAAGAAGGAAAACTTGCTGAAAAAACATGGTAAACTTCATTTCTATTGCCCATATCTTGTCTTAAAGCTTCTTTTTTCCCAGATGAGTTGTGTTCAATGTCACAAAGACATTGTAAACAACCAGCGGCAGAACTGAAATGCAACACACAACAGGAGTAAGTACCATGGAGAGTTCTGACAGTGTTACCGTGGCTATTTTTTTTACTTCAGTTTCTCCTTCAAACTTAGCAGCAACTTAACAATTTTATATCTCAGCTTAAACAGTGCACATCATAATATAACACTGAGAAGGTGCAGTAGTTTGTGGGTTTTTCAACAGTGGAAAATAGGCTAATGCATCTGTCGCTTCCACTGACCACAACATTACACGTGAAATCAAGACCAGACCTTTAATCTGCACTTCATTCACACTGGTTACTGATACGACCTGTTTCCCTCCATGTTTGCTGTTTTTACCAGTGAAAGTAAAAGCTGTCTCCTAAATCTCTTGGCAAATGATAAACAGCATCATTGTTTAGTGAATCCATGAGGTTTGCCAACGTCGGTATCAGAACATCAAGTCAGACACTAATGTTCACTTGCAGTGTGGCCCAGCTGGCATAAAAATGGGCAGTGCAGTAACACTATCGGACTGAAGTGGGAGAGATGTAGTGCTACTTGTTGACAGTAAATACTTCAGAGAATGTTTGACACACATGTGGCGTTAAGTTGTGGCTTGTTTCAAAGTTTATGTTACCACTGTTTCTATGGTGGCAAAATTTACACACATCTTGGCGCCGGTGAGAACTTCATTCCATCAACGATGTGCTGCACGATTGTTTTTGTTTCTATAACAACAAAACAAAACCGCAGCATTCACCAGTAACAGTGATCTGTTTCAGGAAATGTTTTTTTTCCTATTTTCTTTCTGACGAACACTCTTGATGGACAGACATGGTCAGAACAAGCTTTTCCATATTCAGAAGTAGCAGTGTCAAAGTTACTGCACCATAAAGATATTTCCATTCAGTCTGCTGTTTCCAAAAGTCAGTGCTGTTTTGCTTTTTGTGCAAACCCTGGGAAATGATACACTTAAGTACACACTGCTGCTGTCTGCAATCATCAATACACATTGATCAGTTTAGTTTTTTTTTTTTTCTATTATCATGTATATTATTATCACTAATTTCACTGGAATATTTTAAGCTTATATAGCTGTGTCTAAACCTAAAACTTGATCAATTCACGATGATGATATGAATGCCCGTGGACACGTCAATAGGCAGCATCATTTTGGGTCAGAAACGTGAGCTTACATGTCTCTGTGGTTTGCTAAAATCAGGGGTCCCACATCCTGGTTGAAATCAAATTCAAAGACTTTTCAAGGACTCAAGGACAGAATGTGCTGACACAGCTTAAAATGAGAGCAACTTGTAAGCCTATAGTGTCAACTTCTTTTGATATGTAGCATGCTCTGCATCTGGACAAGAGATTGTCCTTGGGATCTTGGATAAGCCAGACTTTTTAATTTTCTTTGGTGAGACAGAAATTTGCATTTCCCAGACATCACGTCATTTGCTCTCTCTTACTTAACTTTACTTGCTTATTGTTCGCATGGAATCTCACGTCAACAGCGGAGAGAGACAGTGGATAGTGTCCACTTGATGTTTGTTTTGCGTAGGCCTAGTCTACGTACATCAAGCAAGTAGGTGGTGTCATAACAAACAAGGGCACAAATATCAGCTTAACTTGTTTCTTGCACAAATTTCAAGCACTTTCAATGACCTATGTCTATTTAGGGTGATTTCTAGAAAAATTTCAAGGACCTTAAACATTTTTTTTCAAATTCACAAATTTCAAGATCATGTGGGAATCCTGAATACTAAAATGTATAGGGGCCATGCATGATTGTGGAAACTCAATTGCATATAAAAAAAAAGAGGACTGGAAGTGCAGAGCCTAGAAACAAGGGGGATGGGATAACATGAGCCATTTTCAAATGTGGCCTCCAAGTTATGGATCAGAACTTAAATGTGTCAAACATTTCAAGGATTTGAATTTTATTTTATGTACATGTTTAAATTATCATAAAACGTTTTATTTTACTCATACCGGTTATAGTTTCACTAGTTATTGTTTGTTTCCTTCTCATTGAAATGGGTGGATGGAGCTCCATTTCTGGCTCCTCCTGAAACTTGACTTAAGAAAAAACATTATATTCCATATCAAGTCGTAATATCTGTCAGGAAAAATCCCATCTTGATATTTTCCCCAAACATTTAGCTCCTTAAATCTACAGAAACATAACATGTACTGTGGTGCTACAGTTGACATCAAGTAGCTTTTCCAGGAGGATGCGTTAAAATGAAAGCCCACGCTGCTGACAGGCACTGAGACTGTACAGACAGAGGGAGAGGAAAAAACAGCTCTTTTGGACTGAAGGCTTTCCATTCCTCAATGATCTGCCTCCAGTTAACCACCAACACCACACCCTTTAGGCTCACAGCAGGGATTCACTTTTAACACCTTTGTCCTTTACCTAGAAAAACTTTCTGACAGGTCGTTTTTGTGCACCAGGACAAATCTATTTCTTCCTCCTACAGAGCCAAAAATGTGCTTCTGAAACCAGGAGGGTTTCCTACATTTTAACCACTAAAACTGTAGCCTGGTCAGAGAGATGATTCCTGAGGCTACTGTGTGTGTGTGTCTGGGAGTGTGTATGCGCTTAGATAAATAGCTGGCACCTCTGCATTCAAGACACTGCTGCCCAGCTTTGCCTGCAGCTGTTATCTTCAAAGTGACACAGTGATGCTTCAGGGCCAGTGTCCCTTCACAGAACTGTGATGGCTCACTGCATACAAACACTGTGGAGCGACTGCTGCTTTCTGTGAACCCAGGCCAAGCAGCCAGCAGAGGCATGACATCAGCTGTCAGAGCAGCTCTGACTGAACTGTCAGCACACACACAAAAATGCATTATTTATGTAAATATGTGCTTAGGTTGAGGCACAAAAAGCACCTGGTCAGGGCTAAGAAGAGACAAAAGAACATTCATAAATATCCATATGTTAGGGATGTGTCTATTCTTTCTATTATGTAAAGATTCGATACGATCCGATGCAGTGCAATTCTTCTTTAATGCAGACATTCATTTTCGATTATAAATTAGAATCGGCTTAATCTCACAGTGCTAATGTTTGTCATACAGTATGAATAATTTCAGAGCTACACCTGCATGCCATTGTGTTTGAATGAACATGTTTAACTGTAAAACAAAGCATTACACTTTATTATCTTTGCAAAGCACCTCTAACGTGTACAACATTCATATTACAGCTTTACTACCAGCACAAATTAGAGCCAAAATATGATCAGGAATAAATCTGCCTCCTATGAAGAGTCTGTGGCTGACTTTGCTCGGCCTATTTACACCACTGTATTTTAATGTTGGTGATAATGGTGTTACATTGAGAGCTCAATATTTTCTCAGGTGGTCAGTTTAAGAACCACTGATACACGTTAACTGCTTCAGCCAAATCATTTGGACTTGAGAAGTAAAGTAAGACAACAATAAGATAGGGAGCAAAACAAATCTCATGAAAGTCTTTTATGAGCATTTGAAGATAAGGTGACAGCAGAGCAGCTTGATTAAACTGATTCCTTACATTAAAGGACAGGTCACTGACCACATTGTAGTGCACTGGGATCAATACTGTTGTCTGCACATCACATTTGTATCCTTTTACTTTATAACCAATTATGGTTAATGGTTAAATTGGTTAATTATTACCTCGACCGCATACATCATATATCATGCATTTGCTTTCAAAATCCAACCATCGAAATCTTTGTTTGGACTAAGGCACCGAGTTGTTGATTTCAACTCCCCCGATTAAATCAATATTTTATGCTTTGTTATGAATTCTGAGTGTGTGTGAGCTGTCCGACTCTGCATGCCCTGCTCACAGACGGGGCAGCTGTCTCCCACTTGTTGTTGTGGCTCAGAGTTTGACTGTGTGGTCACTGAGTGGATGGATGGGGGGGAACCGTTGCCTCCCCTCAGCACCGAGTTGCATCAGCTAATCTTGTGAATAATGCATTATCATGAATAAACATAGATCCACACAGTGCAGTATACTGTAAAATAGACCTGACTTCCACCCCCCCCACCTTTCTGTCCTTTCTTCTATCCTCCAACCCTGCCTCCATTTTGTCAATGCACTCCTATCGCTTTCTGGCTTTTTCTTCTCTTGCCACGAAATACTCTTTCTTTCTTTTCTTCTTTTTTCCCCTCCCTGCCAAAATTAAACACTCCCACTATTTCCCCATCCTCTGTCACTCTCCCTTGCATCCTTTTCTCTCCCTCCCTGGCCGCAGCAGTGACAGACATTGTAGTGGTGCAGTGTTTCTGTGTGTCAGCGCGGGCAAGTCAGGCCCAGCCTTCACTCTCATCTCAATAGCTGCCCGGGTTTCCTCAAAGGCAGCCATCCAGCCAGCACAAAGTCTGCCCACTGGGAATAGACCCACAAAAGAGAAAGGGGCTGCTTGCCTTCTTTGGTCTCCTCTGTCTGAAGCAGTCTGCCTCCACCACCACCACCACCTCCTATAAATAATACAACGCTGCCTCAACAAAAAGAAACCCTACCCTACTCTTGCAAGCCTCTGCTTCCATTCCTCCTTTATTCCCTCCCTGCCTTTCACCCCCCTTCTTCCCCTGTTTCCCTACTCCTCACATCCTTTACCTCTAATTCTCCTAAACAAGAAAAGCACCGCTTTAAGAATAGGCTTACACACATTCAGTCAAAATGAAGTGTGTGATTTCTTTGTGTAGTGCTGTCCTATATTACCCATGCACTGTAATTTTTGCACTGTTACAAGAAAACACTTGTTTCAAAATGGCTTGCTTATACAGGACTAGTAAAAGTAGACCATATAGGTTATAAGAGCAATATAAATATATATATTTTTTCTCTTATCTGTTTTATTTACCTTTGGTAATAGTTATAATAGTATATAAGTGGTCTAGTGGTAAACAACCCACTACTTTTATATTTTTTATTATTATAGTCATTATTATTAATCCAATATTGATTTATTTGCATTGAATCTAATGCTGCATAAACAAATAAACATGTAAAACTATTTGTGTTGTGCCGTGTTAACCCTCGAAAGGAAATCTTTTTTTAAGTATGTGCAAAATAATTTATTTTTTGTTCATTTTTAGTATTTTAATGGGCTACAACGGTGAAATTGAATGAATATTTGTTATTCATGAATAGGATTGATGGTAGAAAAAGAAGTAAACAAATGTGAAATGTTGTTGTTATATCCAATTTAGATGAGCAAAGACAACTAATTGTGTTAATCCACTTGATGAAATTGGATCTAATCAATTTTTATCATTTTCATATACTTTTGGTCTCTTCTAATCCTGGTAGAGCATTTAAGTTGAGGATGTGAGCAGAGCTGCAGAGCCAGTGTATTATTCTCTATAGCTCACATTGTCCCACTTCTTTCACATACATTTCTCACTGCAGGCATTGTTATTGTAAATTTCATTTTATAGTGTTGGTGCAATTTGTCAGTGTATTAAGGTGAATGTGTGTGCAGGGATTAGGCTGATATCAGTGAAGCTCTCCCAGCCTGTCAGGCTTTAGGATGGGCTGGGACAAAGAGACTGATTTCAATTTAAATGCAGCAGCTGAGAGGAAACATCTCTCACAGTGGGGTGACTTCCACCCCATCCAAACACACTCACAATCACACTCACACACGTAACATATTCTATCTTCTGCATGTGTAGGATGCACGCAGACTTGAGGACATAGTATAAAAAGCTGCAGGTCACTATTTGAGAAGCTCATGGATGTGGTGTGGCTCTGCACCTGTCAGCAATTACAGATATAATCTGGTCCTCAGCGCTGTGTTGTGGCCCCACAGTTGCCCTCACAATCCCGAGTCCATCGCTAGCTCAGCCATTGTCACCATGGATGGCCTCTGCACCTCTTATTACATGCAAATAGAGTCGCTTTATGTGAGCAGTGAATGAGACCGCGGCCTCTAATGAATGGGACACCCTCCTCACCCACTTAAAGCCATTCCTCCATCTATTATTGCATTCTCTGCCTCAGTGCGGAGAGAACAGATCTCATGGCGTCAGTGTTGGTGGCGGGATGCAGATAAGTGGCGGGCAGAGAGTGGTCAATATCAACAGCTAATGAATGAATAAATCCAATCCAGGCATGTTGAACAACATGTATACATGAACGTTTACCAACATTTCTATTAAAGTGAATGTTCATATTTCTCATGGTGTCATTGTGTTTGCACTTTTAAGCCCTCATTTCTAAGACATTTCTTGTAATTACAACAAGAAAAACATGAATAACTTTTTCACAAATCAGTCAAAATTTAGTTTAGTAGCACAAAATACCAACAGTGGGGCGGCAACGATTATTCAATTAATTGATTATTAATTATTTACTAAATTATTTGTCAACTATTTTGATAATCGATTAATTGGTTGGAATGTTTTTTATTGTAATAATTAAAATAAGCTGTCTGATTTTTTTCAGCTTCTTAAATGTGAATATTTTCCGGTTTCTTTGCTGCACATAACAAACAAATTATTAAAATGGATGAATTTTTGCTTGTGGACAAAACATTTAAGAACACCACATTTTATGGATTTGAATAATCAAGAAAATAATCAACTGATTAAGTGATTATAAAAACAATCGTTAGTTGGAGCCCTAAGCAACAGGCAATGTGTAACTTGGTGAGGATGTTACTCCCTCAAGCATTTGCCACGGTAGCTTTAAAGCATTTTATTATTACCGTAATAATCCATTCATTTAGAAGAGACGTGCATTTGCACCAAGAGAACATAAAGTGGGGAACAAAAAAGCTGAAAATCCACTGAACCAGTTAATGATTCAGTTCATTCTACTTTCACCTCAGGTTTATGTCTGCTCATTTCTGTGTGAGTGCATAGAGCTACAGATGCTTCTAGACACTGTAAGTGTCTGTTGCTTCTTGCATGGTAATGAACACATACCTGTCAGGCAGCCATGTGCAGGAGGATTCTGCCTCAGGTCAGTGTTTGCTGCCAGAGGAACCCTTTCCGTGACTGTTCCTTCGCGCGCACACCTGTATGCTGTCCCCGCTCTCTGTCTGCAGCTTGACATTTGGTACGGTGAAGATAGAAGACACTGCAGGGGAGGAGGACACAAGGGGAATCAGAATAATGTCTGCTAACAGTTTCTAAGCGAATTTGTTAAATATACTGACTGATATTTCAAAGTTAAAGAGCAAACAAGTGCTGCAGAGGACAAAAAGAGAAGACAATATAAAAGAAATAATATGATCTCATTTCATTTGTTAGACTTAATTATTTTTGCCCATTTTATGACTGTATTCGATGGTGATGGCGGACGTGGATAGGAAATGTGGAATAACATAAAGCAAATAACCTAGCACCTAATGCTCAGGGTATTTGAACACATGTGGTCTGTGACTTTTCCTTTCAGCTGATTGGACACAAAGTTGATTTTCTAATGACAGAGCTAAGGCTACACCCATCCTACTATATTTTCATTTGGAAATATTTTCAGATACAAATTGATATATATCAAGAAAAGCATTAAGCTACAGTATACTGTATGTGTCCATAAGTAAGTAATATGTGTTTTTACTAAAACCTTCATATCATTGTGACATTCATGTACACTGGGCATGTGTAAAAGGTTTTTAGTTAGAAGTTTTAAGGTTTTGGTGAGAAGCTGGTTCTTTCCTCTGTAGTTGTTGGCAGTGTTTGAAAAAGTTCTACTAAAGTGAAGAAATATTGGTGAAAGGAAAATGCAAGTATTACTTTTATGAGAAGCGTTAACAGGGCTTTTCTTTCACAGTGGATAGTCTGGTTGTGGCCAATAAAAAACACATTTCAAAAGACTCAGTTTGTGCCCATCCAGGCTAAAACGCAGCCCTTAAGTTTTCAAACTAAAATGGAGCCAGCAGCGATTTCATACTTCTTCATTTTTTTTTTTTTTTTTTTGTGATTCTAAATTGCTAGGGTATCCAGAGCTTAGACTGTATATAAAAAAAATTGACTTCTTCCACTAAGAACCAAGAATATATTGAAAATCCACTGGGGGTAACTCTGCTGGTTGCAAAAAGAAATCTGTTTGAATGGAAGTGTAAGGGAAAATGAACCTACTTCTCACTTGATTTATAACATCAGTACAACAACAGAAGTTAAAGCACAGCATATATTAGAGGACAGCAGTGTGACTGACAGCTTGAATGATTTGATAAGAGCCCGGTAAGGTGACACCTCTGAACTGACAGTTGTATGACATCAAAAGGGTGACTCTCGAGGCTTCAAAATGTCATGGGTGACAACAGGTTGATACATGATCTGGAGCACAAGTCATGCAATTCAGAGTGGCATGAATGTGACTTAAGCTGTCATTTACAGCTTCACAAAACCTGCACTGGCCCTGCACACAGATCTCTCACTTCAGTGCTCTACTGGTATTTGTTGTTTTCCTTCTATCTTAGGTAGTGAATGCAAGACAATTTGACCCAGCATATTCCAGTTGGGGCAAATGATGAACATACATACATACTCTAAAAAGAGGGCAACCTCAACTTTAATCTGGAAGTAAATTAAGTGTGATTTGCCACGAAAACTTGAGGAGAACTGCTCCACTTTTATCCCCACCTACTTCCATAATAACATAAATCTCAGCACATCCAGAGAGTGGGGCCCTGTGCGTGGCTCTAGGTTTTCAGCACTGCCAGACAACCGAGCACACTCTCAGTGAAATCAAATTAAAAATGTCACAATACAATCCACACGGCCACAGCAACCTCTGGGACTCTATTGTCTCAGTAATTCTGTCATTGTTCCCCTTAATCTGTCTGACTATTGTCTGGATAAGTCCATAATACAAATGACAATAGAGTGCACAGTGGGCCAGTAAAAATACTGGTCATTTCTGCAGAGACAAAATGGAACTTGAAAGGTTCATCAATCTCTTAAACATTAGTGACAATATGTTGTTTGATATTTTGATGCCATTATTACTTTATATTTACTTTGTTCTCTGAGTATTGGTAATCATAGTAATCATGGGAGTTTTAAAGTGATAGTTCAGGTTTGTTGTTGATAATGACACATAGTACTACATGTTCTTGACATATATGGGCTGACTACACTCTTACTTGGAACAGCATACAGGTATGGCATGCAGACGGTAGTGTATGCTATTTTAACAACATATCTGCCACTTTATTTTACCATTAGACAGCTTTTAGTGGCTTAACTGTAAAGTTTTTTCACTCACTCTCCTGCATATATAGAGAAACAGAGATGAGAGAAAATCAGCAAATTTACTTCATGGATGCATAAATTGCTGATTCACTGCTGCTCCATTTCATCTACTAAAATGTGTTATTTTTAGAATTAGAGTATTTTTGCACACACACACACACACACCAATTAGTGATAGTGAATTTGACCTCTGCATTAAACCCATGCATCCGTTTTACACACCAGTAGTGAACATACACAAGCACAGGAGCAGTGGGCGGCACTTTTCTGCGCCCAGAGAGGAATGAGGATTGGATGCCTTGCTCAGGGGAACCCCAGCCCTTGACCTGTCTTGGGATTTGAATTGACAAGCCTCCAGTTACAAGCCCAATTCCTTTCCACTTGTGGCCATTCTTGTGGCAAAACCCATTTCCTTTACTTCCAGATTAGAGTTGAGGCTGTGCTCTTTTTAGACATCATGTATAAATGAAGTACCCCAGCAGGAATTTGAGATTTTTTTTAAATAAAAACTTGCGTATTCAGATTTACTTTGGTGATACAAACTTATGAACTGTGGCAGCAGTAGACCAGCAACTACTGTCTCTGTGAGCTAACAACTGCTAATTTTCTCCATGGATTTTGGTGTGGAAGTGTAAGCAGTTTACAAAGCAACACAAACTTTAAAAAAAAGATAAAATGGAGGACATATTCTGAAAATAGTTGATGTACACTTGAGCTTGCATAGATTTAATTGACTTTAACTACAAAGCAGTGTGCTTCTATTGAGCATTTTTCTTCGGCTCCATGAGTCTTTTTTCTGGTGACGGAGCCTGATTACTATGCTGTGGCTGTAGCCAAATACAACTGGAGTAATTAGCCAGCGCTTTATCTCACATTCACATCTCATTTTGCATAATTCTGACACATCCTTCCTACGCTTAAGTGCAAGCAGCAAATCCACACTTGTCTTACACACACATATACAGATACACACAGGCACGCAAAGGATACTTGTGTTTATCCAGTCTTGTCCTCATTTTATGAAACTTTTTTTTTTTTTAATTCTCTACCATTCTTCCCCCAGCGATTCTGCTGCCTTGCCTGTCTCACATGTGCACGCAGTAGGAAGAGAGTCAGAGAGAGAGAGAGAGGGCTAAAAAAAAGAGAGGGGAGAGAAGGAGAGAGTGAGCGAGCGGGCATGAGGAGAATCAGAGTGAACCATCTCTCTCTCTTTCTCTGTCTCCTTCTCTCAGTGACCATTGCTTTCAGACATGACAACCTGCTGGGTGCTGATAACAGGATTAATAATCCTGAAAATCTTCATCAGGGGGAATAAAGAGATGAAATTCTCCCATTAATATTATACCACCGTGTCAGAGGCAGCACACTCGGGTCTTTACACACTGCACTAATGAATAACAGTTTAACTGTGTGGACATGTAGCCTATCAAATAATATGGATGTGAAGTCATATGTGAGATAGTTTCATGTAATAACTGAATTGGGTAGAATTAAATAAAGAAGGGGAAATATCAATGTTTGCAAAAACTTGTCAAAACGTACAAGTTTTTGTATGTTTTTGTTCAAAAAAAAGTGTATGTAATTCAACTTGACAGAGGGTTGTGGAAGAAATAAAGCAAGAAAAAATAAAAGTTGAAAAGAAGTAAAAATATGATCGTTTTATCGTTACTATTATTAAAATATTCAAAGGTGCAGTAGTGAGGAAAGAAAATGCTCTTATAATGTTTTACTTCTATGCATATTTAACTGTACTTTAATATATATTATATTATTATATATATTATATTTTTTATTTGATAAATTAGTGGAGGAGGACAAGATAAGCATGTTGGCTCTCTCCCATTTTCCAGCAAGTAATATGTATCTCATTGTCATTGACTTACAGTGTATTTTGTATTTCAAGAACAGTTCTGGCCACTCACAGTTCTGGCCACTCAATGGGGCAGCATTCTGCATTGCAAAGCTGCATTATGGATCCGTTGCTTAAATGTACCTGCACTTTATGTGGTAGAGGTTGAGCAAAGCAAGTTAAACTGCTTTCACATGTTTTCCAAGCACCAGCCAATCAAACCACATTATGCAAATGTTCCAGCAGAGGTGTTAGCTAATCAAATGACATTTATGCATAAGTCTGTTCGCCTCTCACACTTCTGATGAGGCTTTTCTCCTAGTTTTTGGTGGACAGAGTGTACATGTAAAGGGTGGACACCATGCGGCCACTACTTAGGCAACGACAGCAATTCAAAGTCGGCCATGACTGCTAACTTCCTGAAAACTGGCTTCAGCACCAGGTGTCAGACACACCCACCGTCAAGCATTATCATGATGTGTGCGTGTGAGAGCTATGTCAGGGTTTGATGTGTTTTGATCCATAAATCAAGCTTTATTTGTACAGCATTTTTCATACAAAGTGATGCAACTCAAACGCGATAAAATAAAGTGCATCTGTAAAACACAATTAATACAAATGTGCTTCTCAGCTGAAGACGTTAAGCACCAACGTGTGTTTCTAAAGTACTGGGTTTTTTGGTTTTCTTTTTTTTTTAAGTCTGACTTTTTATTGAAAGAACGCCTCAGTGTGTTGTTGCTCTGGGCAAACAACAACTCAGGAAGATAGAAAATCAAACTGAGCATGTTGTGGCGGCTGGGCTGACTGTCCCACCGGCATGCACATAATAAGGCAGGCTTTCTCTGCACGAACAAAAACAAGCCAACCCCAGGTCACTCACTGCTGCCTGCCTCTTTTACTGAGAGACAGAGGAGGAGGAGGAGGAGGAGGAGGATGCTGGAGGATCCAGTTGAGCCAAGGGAGCTCAAGAAAATGAGAGAAAAAAGAAAAAGACAAAGGAGAGGGGGGGAGTCAAGGCAGGAAAATTAGTGAAAGCGAGAGGGAGCGAGACAAAGAGAAAATAGAATTACTGCCTAGTGGCTTTAGGCCGCCGCAAAATGTCTGTCGAGACTCAGCTAAAATAAGCAGTGAAGACTAAGGAGGAATTTATTGTGTCCAAAATAGGTCATAATAAAATACTGAAAATTCACAGTAATAACTTGTGATAACCATTTGATCTAAAGAGAGAGAGTACATGAAGTCTGAGAGGCAGTCATCTCTGTTGATTCATGGACATCTTTAAAGGTTGAACACAACCGATGCAAGACATTTGTAATTATGAATGTCAACTGTCAAATCTGATCTGTAATGGACCAAAATAAAATAGGTTTTGAAAAATGTAGCAGCAACCTGAACATAGTCTTAGACTGTCACAACTAACTTGACTTTATCATCTTTAGAATGAAAAAAACAAACAAACCAGTTGTTGAATTTTAAATACAGATTATTGCTCTTCACCTCAACGAGCCCCTGATATTTTGAGACCAAATGCAGTACCCTCCATTTTTCATTGCTATAAAAGTCACAAGCAAGAAAAGTAAAGTAAAAAAGCCGTGACCTTTGATCCTTGACAGCTAATTCATTCTAAGGACTGACGGAATGTTTGTAATGTATGTAATGAAATACCGTCCAGACATTCCTAAAAAAAATGTATCTTCAAAATGTGAGGTCACAGTGACCTTGACCTTTAAACTACCAAAATCTGTGCTGGGGCACTCAATCATTCACTTAGCTGTCAGTCAAACTCATCCTGTCATGTGAGAGGCAGTCACGTTGCATATTACTAGGGCAGGAACAGGTTTGTTTTTCTTTCTTACTTATTGCACTGAAGCATAACAGTTTTCCAGCTTGTACAAACAGAGAGACGATGTTAGCGCTGCAACGATCAGTGTGTTGTGTTACGTACTGTCCTGCAGCTCCCAGAGCCGCGGAGGAAGGTTGCTGAAGTATTCATGGTTCAGCGCTGCCTGGGCTGACAGGCGATTCTTTGGGAAGCACTGGAGGAATCTGGAGGCCAGCTCTTCAGCGTGGTCCACGTAACCCAACCTGACACACACACACACACAACAATCCATTAGATAAGAGAGAGCGAGAGCACAGAAACAGACATACTGTATACTATATGCATTGTCTACATATACATTATTTCTGGTTGGATTATACTGCGCTGCACTGTGCACTCTGTTGTATCACACACTATTCACAGTATTTGTATAACTGTGGAGTATTTTCTTCTTAGAACTGCAACAATTAAAAATTATTAATCAGTTCCCAAACATATCACCAACAATATTATGATCGATTAATTGGTTTTTAACTCAACACTCTCCTTTTTTTTCCAGGCTTACTATTTCTGGTTTTATAGCTCAGTGTCACAAAAAGGAAAAAAAAAACTGAAAAAAGGAATATCATTAAACCAGATAAAAAGATATTGGGGGAAACGAGGATGAATATTATTCCATTTTTTTATATAAACCAAACAATGAATTGCTTGATCAGGGAAATAACAACAGATTAATCAATCAATCAATCAAATAATGATTGATTGCAGCCCTGCATTTTATATTTTGTGTGTCAAAATTTTTTTATATATTGCATCGATTTTATGTGCCTGCTGTGATGCTGCTGTAACACAAGAATATCCCAGGTTTTAGCCCAAGGGAGTGCATCCATCCATCCATCCATCCATCCATCCATCCATCCATCCATCCATCCATCCAACTAATTTCTTCCATTGCAACCACACATAAAACAGTTATAACTTTTCATTCATCCCTCTGAGAAAATCTCTCATTTTTCTCCAGGTCACGGAGCTGCTGACAACAAAAAACATCTTCAATTATGCTCCAGGTTTGCTGATTCAAGAGGAAAGACACTTCTTAGACACACAACCATATGCAAAGGAGCACACACAAACTTGTTTTTATAGCTTAGTGAGGACACCTCAGAGACAACCTTTACTCTAATCCTAAAACCAAGTTTTAACTCTGAAAAAACCCTTTAAAGTTGTGGGGCCCACAGAATATTTCCCCACATGGTCAAATGTCCTCAAAAAGATAGGTTTTCACTTTGTTTGGACCTCACAAACATATAAATACAAGCACACACGCACACTTGCATCAAATATGGTGTTGGGCCACTGCGAGGAAACACAAAGTGTTCATCAAAGCAGGAGCCAAGATACATGCAAGTTGTGTTTGAACATATGTGAGTGTGAGAGTTTGCACTGGGAGTCACTGAACTCCTGAACCAGCTCTACCTAGCAGCGCTGTGGGGGGAAAAAGACTGGAGAAAAAAGAAGAGCAACAAATTCAGTCAGTAATTAGGCATCCAGTGCATTAAATAAACATGATGTTATTCAGCGCCGCTCACTGGCCTGCTGCGCGCAGCACTCACAGTGCTTCTCATGTTCTGTAGACGTCTCATGGTTGGCTCCCTAGTCAAGCACTCTGACAGACGCTCCCATGGCTCTCGATGGGGATCTCAACTCAACTTATCGGCAAAGAGACAGAGGGAGGATAAATCTCAGTTCAGCTCATCAACACCACTCAGCAAAGAGACAGGGATAAAGTTAATGAAGTCCATCAGGGCCTCTTCTCTCCTCGTTCCCAAGCAGCTGGTACATTACTATGTGCAAACTCTGCTGCAGAGTTTAAAGACAAACTAGTCTGTGAGAACCTATACCGCTGAAAAATGGACCGCCCTTTGATGTGGTTCAGTCCAAGCCATGACTGCCCTCACCTCTTCTGCTGACCTGTGACATTTAACCCATATTAACAGTATAGCAACATTTTTTTGCATCAACTAAAGCCGGGATCATACTACAAGATATTTTTGTCTTTCACCATGTCAGATTATCAATTACAGTGGCACGGATTCTTGCTGAGTCTTGTTTGGGGGAAGTAGGACCAACGTCAATGAGCATCAGTAGGAAATGTCAGACTAGGCAGGAAAATAATTCTAGACGTGCTAACATGCTTCTTCTTCTCGGGGGTGTCGTGGAGCGTCCCAGATGCCAAATCTCAGTTACGTTATACTACATGTCCGTTCATTGTTCCCGATGGGTGTGTCACTCACGACCAAATCCTCCAATCAGCCTCAATTTGTGTAGTCTGATCCCGGCATAACCTGTGTGAGTTTGGCCACAGGAACACTTGAGCTACGTGCTCGAATATATACCTTCAATAAAAAAAGGAGTGAAATTTAATTTAATTTCTTACTCAACACTGATTGGCTTTTGCAACATTGTGTTGTGATTAATCCCTAGTGAAAGTGACATGAAATGACATCTATTTTTGCTTTGTACTGGTTTTGTATGTAATCTTATCATGCAAAAAAGAATAAAAATGACTTCACATTTGGTATGAATGCACTGTTGTGAGAAAATTTCAGTTAAAAGCTACTAAAGTATACAAACAAAGACATAATGCTGCTGTTTCAGTCATCCTGTACTTAAGTAAGTAAGTAATAATGAGATAACTTAAGAACCACACTCCACTGAGTTAAAGAAGGCCAGCGTACTAAAGAAACGAGCAAGAAATACAAGATGTAACTTTTCAATCAAATTACAGATAAACAGATATCAAAGGGTTTTTCATCTCCCTGTCAAAAAAAGGCCAACCAGCCACAGTGTTACAGCTGTCACCATTGATAAACCTCAGAACTGAGTGTGGAGGCAGAGACATATGTGTTAAAAAAAAAACAAAAAACTTCACAATCCTCTTCCTACAAACCAAATGGAGGATGTATTCACAATATTTATAATATGTTTTGTTATGGGTTCACTACAGGTTTCCTAATGTGGTAGTTAAATGTTAATTTGTCACTGAACTTGATGCCTCAATCATTAATAAAAATGGGGCAGAGTGACAAATTGGCCCTTAAGGCACACAAAAACTACACTTCTAAAAATAAAATTGAAAAAAGTTCAAATTACTGTGGCTGTGGGCTCTGCCACTCTCGTCTAACCTGTTTAGTATCTTCCATACATGCAAAGTTAAACAACAGCCCAACCCTGGGATTGGCCAGCTCCACTTTGCTTCCGTCCTGGACTCTGATTGGTTTAGTTGGTATAGTTATGTGTTTTGGTTCATAACTATGAACGATTGTAATATGTAGACTTTTGCTTTAAGTTTGGTTTTATTTGGTTATGAGAAAAAGCACAAGCTCTGTTTTTGGTGTTCACTCTCAAGTTGCTTCCTTTTCCGCTCATGAACTGGGTCATAACATAAAACAAACACGAGTATTAAAATATATATATATATATATATATATATATATTCCTCATTACATCTAATCACTTAATATGACTCACAAACTATGTAGTACATTTTGATCTAAAGACAGCACGACAGGCCACAACAACCCTCAGATGGAGTCAAAACAGATAAACGTGCAGGTGTGAAATCATGTGGAGATAAGCCTGTTGGCCGTTGAAAGCTAGCACATACACATTCCTTGCTGCAACTGCGGTCAGCTAGCGCAAATGAATCAGTGCACATCTGCAGTAAGATGGATAGTATCTACTCAATCTATCAAAGAGCTACAGGTGGTGACACATTCATAGCAGTGGAAAGCATTCCATCGTCAGTGGTGCATGGTGATAGAGCAAACAGGACCTGGGAGAGGTGAGGCCCAACAGTCTGCCTGTACTGCCCCCCCCCAGTCACCCTCCCCACAGCAGAAAGCCACTGACATCTTTCTTTGATCAAAGTACACACAAAAAGGCTCTTTTGGAGGAAAGCCATGGGGCTTTATTCTAAAAATCAATGCTTTCGGTTTTGAAGTGCATGTCATGAGTGCATTAAGCACTTCTCCAAATCCTCCCTTGTTTGTTTAAAAAAAAAAATGGTGTTTCACATGCAACTTTTATGCCCTTGATTAATCATGATGAGTATGTTTTGCATAAAACCATCCAAAATAAATGAATAACCCCTAAAACAAACAAACAAACGCCTTACATACTGTTCATATTTTCTTCATAGTACAGTGTGAGTATATGTTTGACCAAGTCCAAAAGTGTCTACACCAAATTCGGATCTACTGTATTTATAGAGTGACTGACATTAACGATTGGATGATCAATCCTTAATTATAAGAATTATACTTGTACTGAGAAGTTGTAATTTCCCACTTACAAGTTACATGTTTCCACTGGAGCACCAGCTGAAGTTGCAGAACTTGATCAAACTACTCATGCCTCAACCTTAAAGTTCAAGATGGCTGCTCTATACATTACTGGTGTGGAAGCCACCGTTTTTTGTGTTTTTTTGGGAACTGCACTTTTCTGTGTCCCATCTTATAAGTCGCATACACAGTACTGTCCTACTGGTTGCTGTGGACATGTTAATACAGTGTTTTTAATTGCAAAATACCATGCAGTATGTTTATCACATGGACTATATTAGCTTGAGAGTTGAGGAAACTGGAAAGCACTTAACTCAAGTTTGAAGTTACAAGGCAAATGAAATGCAGTCTTCATATTTCCCACCTTGGTTGACATCAAATTCCAAAACCTTTCAAGGACTTTCTTGGATCAATTCCCTCAAATTAAAGGACTGAATGTGCTGACACAGATTAAGATGGGAGGGCAACTTGTAAGAGCTGCTTTGCCCATGGTGTCGACTTTTAGAGATTTGCAGCACACTCTGCATCTGGACAACTGATTGTCCTAGGGATCTTGGGCAAGCCAGTCTTTGTCATTTTCTGATCTTGGAATTTGCATTTCCCAGGCATCACCTAATTTGTCACAACAAACAAGGGCACACCGGCGGCAGGAGACATTCACCTAAATATCAACTTCACTCCTTTCTTCAAAATTCAGGGCAATTCTCACAAACTTTCAAAGGTTTGAAGGACCTGTGGAAACCCTGGAGAGTGTATTTCTTATACCATGTTTCTAGTATCACATATCATTAGAACCTACCTATAGCTGCTGCAAAGAATAAAGCCTCAGTATTTTGGGTGTACCATTTATGACTATATGGTGTAATATTACTTAAATCACCTGTCACTTCATTAGAAAATCATTTTCTGTCTATTCAATGTTATTAAGTATTAATTGAAGTAGGGAATGATGAGTTTTATTGTTTATTTTGTTATTATTTTGTAATATTGTCCCCGTATGACCCCATGACCCCATGACCCTCTTCTCATTATGTGCACATTTTATGATCATAGATAGCAACAATATGCTATTTTACACATTCACTCATTTGACAGTTTTATTCCCTCATGACATGTCAGGCTGCTGTCACTTATCAAAACCAGTCAATGGTGAGATTCAGATCCACTATCAAAACTGTCAATCATCCAAATTGTAAAGACCCCCACTATTCCTAACCCGGGACAGATAAAACAATACCATATAAGAAAAGATATAAGCACTTAACTGTCAGTGCTTCATAGTTAAAATGTTGAACCACAAATGGCAGTATTTAATAAATAGATAAATAGTGGAGAAAAATAAAACAGTAGTGGCAATATCTTTGTGTCAGAAAAGAAAAAGCTAGAAATTCATATAAATCACATGCATGGTTGTGTTTTAAATTTCCCTGTGGACATGGCACACACGCACACACACCCACACCCCTGTTCTCTGTGGTCTCCAGATGTATGCCTGAGGCAAAAGAAGCCCCAGACTGTGCCACCCTACCCTTTTCCTACAATAGACACCACCTGGTGCCCCAGAGTTTGGACTCACGTATGTACTGAAGGAGGTGTGTATGTTATTGGAACTGCATGTGTGTGTAGAGTGTGCAGGGACTTTGATATTTAAGACAATTAAAAAAAGGTAATGGTGCATCAGAAACATCTTCTGGAAAAATTTTTAAATAATAGATGCGCATTACATATGCATTGTTCATATGCAATTATCAATTTCATATCTTTACCCCAACCATAGCCTCTTCTTTTTTTTTTTTTTTTATAAATCTGTCTCCACAGCAATTTAAAAGAACCATGAAATCTCTTTTTTTTTTTTTTTTTATAGATGACTCATTGTTTCATACTGACTGCCTTTCTTTTGTCATTAGTAATACAGCCTTGATATCACTGTGGATGTATCCAATTATATGATATTCCCTCACAATTAATGAACTGCATATTTTTCAATCATTTTATATGTGGGAAATGAATAAAAAAGAAACAGTAACATGCACACACACACACACAAACTTGTTTTTATATCTTGGTGACAACACATCATAGATATAAACCATTGCTGAACCCCTTATCCTAACCCTTAAACCAGGTCTTAACCCTGAGGTTGTGAGGCACAGGCAAAATGTCCTCACAAAGATAGTTTTTTAAATGTTTTTGGACCTCACAAAGATATAAATACAAGTACACAGTGTATAGTCAGAACTTACTTATTCCATGCTTGCCTGAGCTTCTTAGCGCTGTACACTGTAAAGCGTTCTGCAATGAAAGAGAAACATACAATTAAATGTGTGAACTACAACCTGTCAACCATACATTTGTCTTATCAGAATAAAGGCACACCAACCTACAACACTTCAGGTCAGAGTCTTCAACAGTAGCCTGGACTCGCTCCATAATTCTTTTGAGCTTTAAAGTTTGTAGTAAGGATCATTTTTCAGGGTGACATGCCATTCAGATATCAATTCAGATTAATACTCCAGTCTGTTTTGAAAGAACATTTTGGATAATGTGTGGTTTCCATTACCCAAGTAAAAACAAAATTTGCATTTTTATATAATACCCATGTGATTCTTTTTTTTTAAACAGTAGTACACCTTTTCACTTGTCATTAAAAAAAAAAAAAAAAAAAAGATTATCATCTTAGTGCTTATCATGGGGGCAGCTTATGGTCTAGTGTAGTGGTTCTCAATCTTTTTAAATCAAGTACCACCTGGGAAAATATCGAGCTCTTGAAGTAACACCATTATCACATCAACAACGTTAAAATACAGTGGTGTAAATAGGCCGAGCAAAGTCAGTTATGGACTTTTCACAGGAGGTAGATTTATTCCCAATAAGATAATTTGCTCTCTCATCATCCTCCTCTTCCTCACATATACTTCAGACACTGGGATGGGGTCAGGGTATTGTAGTGTGATGTGTTGCCTTTAGTAATAGTCATAAAAAGTGCTCATATGTTTAGGGATTCTTCTTGAGTAACTGTCTGAGCTGCAAACTGTTTTTGGCAAACTATATTAAATTGTCGGATTTTTCAGGTGGGTTTTGTGAGTCACTTTCCCCATATTGACACAGCTATGTTTGTTATGCCACACTGTTCTCTTCATCTCATCCAAAGCTGCCATGTGGACACACTGTCAGGCCGAGCTGCCAACTGACCGGCCTCCACACCAGCTAGCCAGCCACCCAGCGAGTTAACCCACCCTCTGTCACTGCCAGCCTAATCCTGCAAGCCAACCACCCAACTGTCTGTCATGGTCAGCTTCCAGCCTGCCAGCTCCCCAACAGTGGCTCCAGTCAAACGGTGCAGTGCCAGAGTCGGCCTGATCTGACCACAGGTCCCCTAGAGGTGAAGACTGCCAGCCTGAATTCTCACATACCGTTTAGATTTGAGTTTTTAAGGCATTACTACAAGATATGCATGTATATTATATTATATTATATTATATTATATTATATTATATTATATTATATTATATTATATTATATTATATTATATTATATTATATTATATTATCGTTGTTGGCTCTGCATGTTAGCTCTGTAATAGGTTCATGTACCTACAAGGACAAGGATAAGATTTATAGATCATGATTGTACAGTATGTCCTGCATGTACATATGTGAGTTGAAGGATTTAACTGGATGTGGTCAAATAAAGCTGCTGGCTAACTGCCATAGCTTCTTGATTTATCAAATACCCTGACACACTCTAGATATCACACTCAGTGATATTAGTTTTGATATTCATCTGCCTTCTGTTCAGTTATAAAACCCAAACCATAAAACTTGGGGAACTCACCCATCACTCATTACAGTAATTACATTTACAGATCAAATTTGTCCAGTGTAAAATGAGGAGGGCATTAGAGTGGCGACAGAGCTAAAGACTAGAAGTGAGTAAGTATCTGCAAGCCCTTCTCATGACCACAGAGAAATGTAGTGCAGCCTCCACTGTGAGGTCGAGCCACACTGACGTCTGGGATCCAAACCTAAATGAGACCTTGCAAAGACTGCAATGGGGGAAAAAAAAAAAAGATGATGGAAAGTGTTGTGCATGTGGAAGTAAAGTTAAATGTGATGAATCATAAGCAGTGGAATGATACAGGGGTCACAAACAGGTTCCATAATGCTGCTTTACTGCCACCTGCTGCTCATCACTGCACAGCCTCCAGAATGGGTCAAATTTTAGTGTGTTTGACAAAATAAGTATTGACAGAGCTGTTGTTACAACATCAACAACAATTAAAACTTAATGTTTTGAACTTAAGCATCAGATTTATTCATTGATACATGTGCCAACATGTGAACAAGTGGGAAACAGGCTAGTTTTATCCTCACAACATTCTGTTTTTCCCCTGTGCTCACTGTCTGCAGCTTCAGTAACAATAAATAAGAGGAAAGTTTAAAGACAAAAGTACACATTCTAGCCACATGTGCTGAGAAATAAACATTACCACATGTTGTGGTTGTCTTTATTAACAAGAATCCTACTACATGTAAACTTTTATTTTAAAATGACTAACCCATTATGTTAAGAACAAACAAACAACAAAACTGTATTTAATTTAAGTTGTCTCAGTCTGTACAAGACTTTATCGTACATGGAGTCTGGGTAAACATTATTATAACCATGCTGTGACCTGCAGTAGTATATTCAACTATTCCCATATTCAAAATCATAATTCACAATCAGATTAACTTTAATTTTCTAATGGGACAACCAAAATAAGACATTATCTAATAGATAACATGATAAGTAATATAAGTTTAGTAACTCATTTACATTTTGCATGATCATTGGCCCTCTCTGCACTGATTTCTACAATACTCTGTAATCACTGTGTACTCTGAGGCTTTGTGCTGCTTTATGAACATCAACATGTGGTTACATTTATCCATCTCTGCTGGTAACATCTTTTCTTTGTGCATGTTAACAATGCAGCCACATCTGCAGATATCATATACAGGGTTTCCAAACCGTGGTTAACATCACATTTAAGGACTTTTCAAGGTATTTCCAGGACCGATTCCCTCAAATTCAAGGACTGAATGTGCTTGACACATGGGGATGACAGAGAGTAGGTGGGGTCGTAACAAACATGTGCAAATCAGTGGCGGGAGACATTTACCTAAATATCAACTTCACTTCTTTCTTGCACAAAAGTCAAGCACTTACAATGACCCATGTCTATTTAGAGCATTTTCAAAAAAAAGGGCCTTGAAAATTATTTTCATTTCAAGGACCCCTGTGAAACCCGTCAATACAATGCTTGGTTGAGGCAAGTACCAGGTTAAGCTGTGTGTGTACTTGAGTAAGGATTGAGATGGGAAATGTGGTTAATATAAGATTAGGGCAAGGCATTAACTGGTCATGGTTTAGGTTAGAGATAGGGTTTTGTTTAAGCTGCAATGCAGTGACCTAGCAAAATAGCTGTGCAAACCTGTGTGAGTGTGTTTGTGTGAGTGGCTCGGACAGCTGCACAGCTGTTCAGCACAGTGTGTGAGAGGCTAACAAGAGCCAGCTATCGCCATGGCCACAGGACCACAGATTACATTTGTATGTGTTGTGCACGTGTGAGGGTCACACCATTTGGTCACTAATTGGCCACTGGAGATAACAGGCTGGCTTCCATAGCTTTGTGACGCCTCATTGGCCCTCACCATTACTCTGAAGCTCTTTATGGTCGCCCTTGCCTGTCCCCTTCTCCTCTCCTCCAGTCCAGCTCTTCTACCCTCCATCAGCTGCAACACTAATCTGCAGTCTCTATTCATGTTCCTTCTAAAAAGCCCTAATGAGCTCCCAGAGGGCATGACTGCCCTGGCAGAGCTGCCAACCCCCACTCCTGATGCTGCAGCTGTACACAGACTTACCCATTGGTTAGATTTAAGGGTCAGGGTTATACTCACTGTATAATTAAGTGTGTAGCTGATGGATCATAGGCCATGATGTACAATGATACTCAACATGGGACCTACTGTCGACACTGTATAGGTTAGGGTTGTAGAGCATGTAGTTATATCTCAGGCGTTCACTTTTTGATGATATTTTATTACCAATGCATGTGAATATGCATTGAAGGTATTGTTAATATACATTCTGTGGGAAGCACAACTCACTGGGAGGCATTATATGTACTGTAAGTATGTTGGTGCATCTCATTTTGGATTTGCACTGTTGGGTTTTGTCTGATATGCAGCAGTCAGCCGTACAAGATGTCAGAAAACAAATATTACTAATGCACATATAAGAGTAGGCATTCCCAAAGACTGGGTCAGGAACCACAGATGGGTCACTGGAGATTTTTTTGGGTCACCCAACAAAAACTATGGTTAACCAATTCATAATAATATTTGGCGTTACAAAAATGCAGCAAAAATAGTGGATAGGGTCTGTCATCTTTAAAAGTGGGTCACCCACACAAAAAGTTTGGGAAACACTGTAATAGAATATTTATGCCTCGGGTAGAGAGTGACGTCACATGCCTTCACTGTGTGTTTTCATCAAGCCTCTGTTTTGGTACTGTCAAAACCACTGGACCCTGTATATAAATATCTTTTTCAAATAACGTTTTCAGTGTTTACTAGACAACCACATTACCCTGCCTTAATCTAAATCTAAAATCAAGTGTTTCTACTGCAACTATTCCACATTTGTTTAACAAGAAAACCATAAAGTAACAATGTCTTTCTCCTTACAGCCCTTTCTCCTAATATGTACAGTATGTTCCCACCCAGCTCAACTCTAAATCACATGTTTTAAGGAAAATATTTTTTCCCAGATTACTTTGTTTGTGACATATCACAAGTAATGGCATAGTGCAAAAGTATTAAGAGCTTGACTGTACAACAACACTTTGTGATACTGGAGGCCTCACCTGGTTTGAAGTGAGGCAAGGAGGTAACACTGGGCCAGGTTTCTTCAGACGGGGTTCCAAGAACCTGGAATAGACAGAAGGATATGGAGAAGAGGAAGTGAACAAGTTGAAAAACACCATACAGCTTTAACTACAATGGAATACAAAAATAAATCATTTTGTGTAATACAGAGAACAAAATAATGCGGTAATATAAAATAGTTCAGTGTTGTTGTTTGACAAACATGAAATTTTCCATCTGAATTTTCCTGACAAAGTTAACTTTTATGGAAATGCTGGCTGAGCTCTGATGCACGTAGTCTGGGTTTATGATGACAAAACCCAGAGCAGCGGACATGCCTTCGACATGATCCATCACAGTGAAGCAGCATAATAGTTTCCAGATGGCGCAGTCATCCCTGATCTGCAGAACTCTCCTACAGCAAAAGAGCTGTGCAAGAATGCCTGATTAATACTGCCTGTTTAAGGATAATGCATACAAACGCTCGAATGATGTTGGAAAAGCTGAGAGACAAATGAGCATGAAAATGAAAGCAAATGTTTAGGGAACCACCGTTTATGTTTCCGTGGCAGATAATCCAGACACTTGGTCGTCCCGATTATAAACTATTTTAGGTTGGTGTGTTTCCACAAGCATTAACCCTCGTGTCTGCACCTCTGTCGCCATGGATAACAGCTGACAAAACATTTTCATTGCTCCCTCCTTTAAACATCACACTATATTACTTATGTTCAACTACTTACACACAGAAGAACACACATAAAAAAAAACAAGAAAACATTTGCTGTGTGGTTGCGTGGTCATAAGTGAATCCTGTGTTTCTTTTTTGTTGATTATTAGTTAATAATTAGTAACCAAAAGGAATGTGGTTGGAGCAGATGACTGACTAATGACAGTGTGTCAGTCTGTGCCTGTCACCAGTGTTTCTCATATTTGTGTTAATGACACAATAGTACCACTAGAGGGCAGTATAGCACCACAAGGCCAAACTAAAATTTCGTTCTTGTATTTGGCCGTGTGTGAGCGTATTCATGTCTAAGTGAGGACTCTTTGGGGACACTTTGACCCTTTGAGGACATTTTGGCTCATCATCACAACTTTAAATATTTTTTTAAAGGCTAAGATTTGGTTGGTTTTAGACCAACCTTTCAAGTTACATGTTGACACCTACAGTATTACAACTATAGCTTTTGATGCAGGTTTCACTGGTCAGTGCTTTCACTTCATGAGGGCTGACTGCAGCCTCTGCACACTGCCCTTATATGTGTGTTTGTCCTGTGTGTGAATATCAATCACTGCACTGCACAACAACATGCCCAGGGGGGAAAAAAGTTTGGGAAGGGCAGACACCTTCACACAAGAGCAACATTTAGAGAGAAACAGAGAAGTGGAGGGATTCCAGACACAGATGAACAGACATGACTGAATGTCTAATATCAACACTGTCACCTTGAAATTACATTTATATATCGTAGGCCTACTGCACATCTTTTTAAAAAAGTATGGTGGAAACACAACCACAGGCTTGATTATGTTTCATCACCAAGACCACAAAATTCACATCCTCAGATCAAACACTCTGTTGGTATTAAACCAGAGTCCAACATAGACTTCATTATTCTATGAACATAGACTTCATAGAATAATGGAGGATGTCTCCCTCCCAGTTCAGAGACTGAAGCCAGTGTGGAAATGTCTGAAACCAGTATGCCCTTGAATGGCCATCAGGAGGCAACGCCACTGATTTTTATGTAGGTCTAAGAGAATAATAAATTTGCGTACATTTCACCTGATTTATCTTGTGATTAAAACATCTTCCTGCAGAGAAAATGGTCTCAATCACTAGTTTCCAGTGTTTAATATGGCATGGTGTCCATTTTTTAACTTGTGTTTCCATTTGGTGTCAAATAAACCATAAAGCATAGCATGTATTGGGACTGACAGATAGGATCGTCCAGTCCAATAGCTGTGTTGTTACTGGTGTAGGTGTAGGTCTCTTCCAAATAGGGTAACTTCAATTAAAAAAAACTGAAATGGATGATATTAAACTGATATGCCATTTGGTTTCTACACCCAGTTATTTATTTTTAACTTCTTTATTTTTTCTTGTTACATGCAGTATTATCTTACAATCACATGTTCCATACATGCCACTAGAGGGCAGTCCATAACAGCCAATGTCTCCTAAATGTCCATAATCAGTCCCAATAAGTTGGGATGGATAATTAATGGTCAGTGGGCCCTGGCCTAGCAGGTAGTTATACAAAAAGAAAATGCGCCACATAATATGCAGTTGGAGGGAGAGAAAGAAAATAAACAACATCAGAGGAAATAAGTAACATTACAAATGTAACATTAAGCAAAAAAAAAAAAAAAAAAAAAAAAAAAGGAGGCAGAAACCACTTACTCAAAAATAATTATGTTTTTAATTTTAATAGTGCAGTTATGTATTACCTGTTATAAACCTCTCTAACCCTCTCCCTCCATTGTGATATCATGGGGGGAATCATTGCAAGAAGGGTTCTCAATAGTGATATGTGATTATTACCTTCAAGGTCATCTGGTTCTAAGCCTAACACAAAATAAGGTGGTTCTAAAGGAAGTTGTATATTTAAACTATTTTTAATAACTTTATTTATTTATTTTTTTTATTTTTTTGCCACTATTGCAAAATATTTGGGCAGTCCCAGAAAATGTGTGTGGTCTCCCACCGAGCCACAAAGGTGTGTGTGTGGGGGGTCCTCATCAATGTCTTACTTTTGAATTCCCCCCATAAGGGACTACTGGTTACATTATGTCCCATTCTACGTGACTGTTCTCATTTTTCATCTGGAATAATAGTGTTCATCTCTAGTTCCCATTTAGGCTGAATATCTAAGCTGTTATCCCCAGTTCTTCCAGTAGTATTTTGTACAGATGTGATATGACCTTTATTTGATTGACCCTTTTATTGCTAAAATAATACACCTAGTTATTTCTGTACAGTAGTACCAGTTTCAATCCCACAGAAAGCACACACCAGTACTAAAAACATTTTAATGATATCTGTAATATGAACATATTTGGCAAATACTGTATCCCACTCATGAAAAGGCTGCACGTACAACAAAATATACGTTAACTTTGCAAATCCCTTGCATGTCCAGTAAACGTGAGGGTGCCCTTACACTTTAAAACAAGCAAAACAATAATGACAGGACATGTGGATCGTCCACAGACAAGGCTGGACAAGATGAATGGCTGTGGGAGTGTTACATGGTGACTGGGGAATGGGTGGACATGTGAGTGGATCTCAATCTGGTCCACAGTGCTTGAATTATTGATGGAACAGTTCAGTGCTCTCTGAAGTGAAGAGAGGGAGCATGAGGTGGAGAGCTGGTCTGGGACTGTTTGTGACTGTCAGAGTCTTTATGAGGACATCAGACATGGAAGCAGGGCAGCAGCAGTACAGAGGGGGGAAAAAGCAGAAACATCTCTACACAACCACAAAGTAGCCATAGATAGAGCCTGTCAGTTTTATCTTCAAAAAAGAGTGAGCATTCAGGTAAAAGTGAAAGAAAGTAAACAGTACAGTTAGCCTAAAAGCAGTGTAACTTCAGAGTGGATATGAATGTGGATTATGGGTGGGTCAGAATATCCATTTGGTGATATACTGTTGTTCGTCCTGGTACAATACGATAATCCATATGCCAGGACAAATACAAATAGTTTAATTAATAATTTTAAATCCTGCTAGTAATAGTAATAAAGTCCCTGCTGGGCGACACTACTTAATGCCTTCTTACGGTGGCGCCACTCAGATAAATGAGGGAAACGGGCAGATGTTACCTGGCTGAAGAAGAGGGAGTTCACAGTTGGATAATGGTGGAGAAAGCTATGTTAAGAGATGCATCATCCACATTCACAACTTAGACTTTATGCACATTGTTCTCTATTTTGGGAATAAATAGAGAAATCCTGCACTTTTAAAGTTTCACAGACATTTTCATTTCTTCAGTTAGAAAGATATTATGATGTATCACTATATGATTGTCTTATAATATATTGATTATCACAGAATCATGGTATAATGATATTATTGGTATTGTGGACAATGTATCGCGTATTGTGTCATGAGGTACCCTGTGATTCTCACCCCTAATTTGGATAGATACTGGATAGATACCACTGTTTACTTTTCAGCCGTTTGTACAAAATGAAACATTATTAGCTGGTTTCATCATCGTGTGCTTTGAATTACTCTGTGTATTTCAGGAGACACACTGCACTCTCTCAAAACCAGGCCTTCGAGCCAAATTCAATAAAATAAACAAATCGTATTGTTGGTCAGTGCTGTGCAGAGCCATTTCCTGATCCTCCACGTTAAAATGTGAAATCTGAACTGCTTGGTTCAGGGTGGAAAATGATGTTTGCTTGGATTAGAAAAACATTCAAGTTGGAAAGTTCACTTTCCTACTGGCGGCAAGTCAATCGTCTGACTTACTGTACAGTTGCTTAATTCTCCTTTCACTTTCATTCTTCTTGCATCATTATAATACAATTTTCACACCTCATTCCCTTTTGAGCTCATGATCTGGGACAGCTGATGCCGAAATCTTTGGACTGAATTACTCCCTGATTCATTACTGCAGTAAATGTGCAACTATGTTTAAATTGACAGCTATAATAAAAAATGAATTACATTAACCTAAATAAAGTCACACTAGTAGAGGTAATGCAGATATCAGTCATAATTGGTCTGTGTCCTCTGTTACATGTAAAGAGGAACATGGTAAAGGTATTTTTATAGTTTTTTTTCCAGTCTTAATGACCACACAAAGCACTAAAGTTTCACCATTCTTCCATTCACTAGCTTTTACACACACATTCATACATTCTGCATTCCCATCTGCAAGGAACCACTTGGGGTTCAGTACTTTGCCCAAGGACACTTTGTAGCCAAGAATCAAACCACTGACTTTCTGGTTTTAAAATGACCCATTTGATGACCCAATGCAACTCATGTAAACATCATAATCATAATAAAGTCTGATTCCGATTAGTATGGAAAGACAGAGAGAGAGGTCAATCAGAGAAAGTCCTGTCACAGAAACATTTTGTGAGAGGTCACAGGTCATGACACTAAGCTCTGTGTATACATTCTTGTGTATATACATACTCTGCACCCGCCCCACCCCCCCAGCAAAAGCTATGTTATAGACCACCCACTGAGCCAGACACAAACAGTGTGCCCGACCTCCAAACAGGAACCTCCACAACGACCCATATACACATGTGCTGACTGAGGCTGGATTAATGAACAGGCTGTGTTTTTACTGAACAAGTTTTATCCTTTTGTCGGATCGTACCATTTGGAAACTTGTCTCTTATGAGCATAAATGTTCTTTAGAGACAAGCAAGAGACAGCAACCCTGTATTCAAGACATTAAGAGTGCTTCCCTCTGGACGGATGTCTAGAGTCCTGAGATGAACAAAGCACTACAAAAGTACTTTTGTTTCAATAGCCATTGCACAACTGGAGTAATGCATAATACAATCTTGCACATTATCTAGTTATTAATTTTAGCTTTTATTCTTGCTAAATGTTTGTTTATTCTAGTATTGGTCTGGTGGTTCTGTTAGTTCTTTATTTGGGAACTTTTATCTTTATTTTACTTGTTTTGCTTAGTTTTATAATGATTTCATTTCGCATTGAATTGTTAGCCATGTCTGCACTGCCTGTAAGGTGTAAGATGTTTGTTAATGGATGCCACTGCCTTTAACTTTTAAAAAATCTACCAATGGGTACAAATAACATGACTTGACTGGTCTGGACCTGCAGAGACTCATCACAATCAGCTGACCAAACAGCTGAATTTACTATTTGGGGCTTCATTAAAGTGATATTCAGGTATTCATTATTAGAAGTTGTCCTTTGTCCTCACTGGACAAACATGGGGCTGGTTAATAGACTGTGAGTATAATGGGAGGGGGATGTTTTTGTGTCTGTTGTGCTGCCTTGATGAGAGAGAGAAGGCAGTCAAGGTCCAGGTCAAGTTGACTGTAAAGTGCATTTTGAAGAACTTATGAGGTCATGACTGACTCCACTGTGATTCTGTTGATGGTGGGGGAGAAATGTAATGGGTCCAGTTGTTTTTTTGCATCAGCTGCCATGGTCAGTGCGAAGGAAATTTCTGGATATGGTCCATGAGCAGCCACATGAAATGATTCATCATAATGGCTGTGATGGGTGGTAGCTGTCACTGTGGACTTCCTAAGCTCAAGTGAAATATTGTTGACCTTGAGGCATGAAAGGGAAAACCGTGTGGTTCATGGAGATGTTAAAACACCAGCTCGGTCTCGCAGGGAAAAAAAATATACTTTTCTGCCACCCATGGGAAATGCTACATTTATGCATACTGTACAATATTTATATATATATAAATATATATAGAATTTTTTGTGGATCATTACAGTGTAATGAGGATCTTCTGTTGTATTTTTCCACGATGCATAACAATATAGACTCTTGATCGTGACCTTTTGGCTACAGTCTCAGTTTCCTGTTACTGACACAACACTCATGTCCCATCACATTGATATGCATGTCTGTAAACTCTTAAATAAGTTATGTAATGTTGGTTCAGAAACATGAGCTCAAACGTACTTGTGGCTACAGGATCCTGACAATTGGATTGTTACAAGACAGATCAATCTCTTAATCCAAACATAGTTACAGATACCGACCCTGGTCACAACTGCAGCCCACTACCTCAGCCACAAATTCAAACTTTTGCTGTTTGTCCTAAAGCTGACTCTGTCTTCATCTTCTTCACTACTCCAAAAATCTCAGTTCCACCACTCTCCCTTTACAGTCAGGCAGATTGGGGTCACCTCCAGGCAGGGGTCAAATGCATCCGAACCAGAGCCAAGTGGATCAGCTGTCTCCCACTGTGCATGCATGGAATGTGTTCAGTAAGCCCTGACTATCCAGTCTGGCTTACAGGAGATGGATGGTCATGTCATAGACACAGCGGCTGTTGGTGAAATTGCATTATTTATCTCTCCAACAGCCTCCAGCTCTCTCCTGAGTGAGGATCAGCTCATATGTGCACTGGCGGACACTTCATACATGGGATAATCAGGCTGCTCTATGGAGAGAAATGGAGCCTAACACCATGCATGTCAGCTCCATGGCAGAAGCTTTAGGCTCTTTCTTAGTTTTCAAATAAATATATAGGAATACATTTTACAGATGCATGTCTTTAGGTGGACAAAAATATGGATGTTTTGTTGACAGTCCAAGGTTAGTCCAAAGTTTTATGTTTATGCTCAACCTGTTGGTTTGTTTTGTTATCTTTTACCAATGTTCCACTAGCAAAAAATAAAATCCCATGGTATAACCACATAACCACCAACATTTTGGCTTTGATGGCAGTGTGTGCTCAAATAACTACAGTTATAGCCAACAAAATGGTGCCCACCATGGCAGACGTGCATGTACTCACTGCTGCTAAAGTTGTTGATGAAGAATCATTTAATAGTCCGACACTCTGTGTACATAACAAATAAAATTTCAATTCAATTTAAATGCATTCTTAATACGAGGGTTCTTCCATTAAGGACAATGATAAGCCACAATGGAATAAGTCACAGCCTGTGGATCCTGAAGCAAAGTGAGACATTCTGGTTCACAGTGGATTTCGCTGTCATATCAGGTGAGACAATAAAAAATAACTGAGTTCTCATAACATGAGTTGTTTTAAATGAAACTGTCATTTACGCCGGGATCAGACTACATGAATTCAGGCAGATTTTCAAGCAGTTTGGTCGTAAATGACACATTTCCAGTCCCAATTATGAGCGTTGGAAATGATGAACAGATGTTTGCTGTAACATAAGTGAAGAACAGAGATTTGGCATCTGGGACACCCTGACGAGAAGTCTACTATGTTAGAATTTTTTTCAATTTCCCTGCCTAGTCTGACATCTCCTACAACATGCTCCTGGACATTGACCAATAGGACAACAGAGAGCTCTGACGTGGCATAATACAGACATAAAAATGGTGAAGAGGATGCTGCTGCTGTGGTGGAATAGTGATGCCGAAGAACGCTTTGTTGAGCTTTGGCAACTGTACCCCTGTCACGGTGATCACTGTGAAAAATAAATATACTGTGTAATCTGATCCTGGGATTAAACAATATGCAAACATCTGAACTGCTAGGAAACACATTATCAGTTCATTGGTCATGTTTACTCATGTTAATTAAAGGTCACATAGAATGGTCTTTCTGAACCAAAAATCAAGATTACTGATGTCTACTTAGATAAGTTTAATAATATTTATGGTCAAAAACCTCATAATCTCTTCAGATTAAGCCAGTTTATTGCTGCTCTCTGCATGCCTCTGAACAGGCTAATGCTTCTTCTTCTTCTTCTTCTTCAGGTTGAATGTTCACGCCCATAAACGGGAGTAGCTGTTTGGGGAGGGTTCGTTGCACGGCAAATGTGCCAGTTACGTAACTAAACGCGACTTTTCAAAACCGCTTGCTTGAGTGCAGGTAAACAGACAAACCCTTCTTTCTCTGAAGTGGCTGAAGTGTTTATTGTGACACTTTAGTGATGTTTAGATATGGGAAGGACACGGGGACACACCAAAAAAACATCAGAAATTTGATTTTCCAGTGAATGTCCTCTTTAAGTCATACTTGGAGAGATAGCTGTAGAAACAAACATACACATAGAGACACAAAATGCACACTCGCCTCTGTCTGACATGCTATTTCCTGCAAGTAGATCTGTCCATATACATACGAGTTTCTCCAGTGGACATAATCCTCTGTGTGCTGACAGCTAGTTAACCAGCACCAGTGAGCGTGGGGCTCAAACACCACAACTTTAATCCACACAGACATTCTCGAAAGGTTTGTATTAGAAACCACCAAAGCATAGAGACACAAAGACATGTTAACGCCAATTTATGTGGATAAACACAACTATTTCAGTACTCTTAAGACATCCAGTTTGGATATATTTAAGTGTACATTGACAGCTTGCTCTCTCTGCAGTGCTGTAGGAGGTGATAAGCCGAGGAAATGGCACTGCTTTAATGCTGTCAAGGATAATAACACTGTAAATGTGTGGTATCACAGGGAAATTGGACCCTATGAAGAAAAATATGGTTTAACACACTAGTACAAAGTAAAAATACCATGTGTGGATTTATTTATTCATTCAGTCAGTCAGAGGAGACTGATGTTTAATTGTTAATGGGCACATTGACGAGAAGGAACGGTTTGGGAGGAAAAGGTCATTGCTGTGGGATTTTTTCTTTTCTCTATGTGGACCTTTAAGCAGGAATCATCCATCAGGATATGGATTACAACAGAATGTGAAAAAAAAACAGCACAGACGTGTCAGGTCCTTTCTGTATAGTAACTAAACAAAATACAGTAGAAACTGTAGAAAGAGCATATAAAATTCACAAGTGGGGAAGATGAACCTTCCTGGTGTAGTCTTACAGGACAGGATGTTAATTATCAGAATACTAATGACTGCACTGAAAGATACAAAGTAGCTGTAGTTAGTCTTCAAGAAGGGCAATACTTCTCCTGATTTCACTGTGGAACCTAAATTATTAAAGTGAGAGGTTGTTTTTCACTATGGTGTTGCAAATTTATGAATGGTTTATTCAAAGTTTTACACATATATATATATATATCTTGTAACATATATACATATATACACACATGCATGTCTCTCAATAAAGGTCATTTAACCCTAACACTAACCCACTAACATAAACATACTTCTAACCCTAAAACTAGGACTAAAAAAGCCCATTGATGTTCGGAGAACCTGCTGAATGTATTTTTGTTCATTTTGTCCTCATGGCCACACACATTTGCACACAAGTTGACTGCAACTGAACTAAAATCATTTCATTTGTCCTTCTGTTCTTCCAGTGTCAGAAGAAGAGCTCCCTGTCTTTGTGAACCCCCTGGTGAAGACCCTGCTTCTACACCAGGGTATCTCCCTCTTTTTCCAACGCTCCCTCCACCACAGCAGCTGACATCCATGACAACTGCTGCAAATCTTTCTTGAGCCACAGCAGCACAAGAGCCTGCCCGAGAATTAACCTAAGGAGAACAAGATCGATCTGATGCCAGCTGACTTTTCAAGCTCCAAGAGAAACAAATCCTAGTGAGCGTCAAATTACTAACACTGGGGTGAGAGACAGGTACAACAAGTAACAGTGGAGCTACACAGCCAGAATACAGCTCACTGCACAGAGTATCTTCCTCACACGCTATAGACTTTTAAAGATAACTTCAACTAGTGCAGCACAGTCCAGCAAGGCAAATACGGCTGATGTCTGTGTATTTACTCTAGTGAATTCAAACTATTCGGTATCTGATTATGCCAGACATAAACATGGCAAAGAGGTAGAAGGAGGTTGCTGCTGCTCTTAGGTGGAATAGCGACACCGAAGAGCGTTCTGTTGAGCTGTGGCAACAGTATCCCTGCCTCTATGATGTCTCCTCAAGGGACGACCACGACATAGTTAAAAAATAAAAATGTTGGCAAGAAATAGTGGAGGTACTTTGGCAATCTGGTGAGTAATGATTGACAACTCCTTGACCCGCCTTTTCCGATTACCTATGAACTCGTGCAGTGTCATGAGCAATGATTGGTCGGGGTCATGCCTGGTAGTGCTGCTCATCCCCCAAACAAGACATGGCAAGAATCTGTGACGCTGTGATTGATAATATGATGCGGTGACCATAGTGAAAGACAAAACTGTTTTGTACTCTGATCCAGGCTTTAAGATGTCCACACAACATGTCCCAAATAAATCTAGCACAAGGTACAGTAACTTCTCTCAACTTGGATCCGTTATCCTACATGAAATGGCACTGACAAAGAAACAACAACTATCTGGTCTCAGCAGCCATCTTTGACTTCCGTGATCTTGTATTTGACATTATTTTCTGTGAAAATCGAAATAGTCTTATATTTCTGTTAAATTTCTGAACCTATGGCTTCAAGGTGGCACATTTACACGTAAATATTCATGTGTCCCTGTTTAGATAGAATAGAAAAACCTCAAAATGTTTGATTTCCCACTGTAATCTGTATGTTCAGAGACTTTCACAGTGTAGCCTGCATATATTCTGATAGTCACTGTGGGAGAACATGCAGTACACACTATTTCCCACTAATTAAGCAAACTGACTCCCACACCACAGAAAGCATCTGGCGGGCCTATTGTTATTCTGCATTAATGCAAATGTTCCATTCCACTGAGGCTACAAAGAGAAAAACTAACGGCCACCCGATTCAATGTACTGATCTAACCCATGGAAAGGTGCCTTTTAAACAGTGATGGAGGCTGACCTTTCTCTTCCTCTCTTCAGACAAAGTGGCCTTTGAGATGCCTCTGACTCTGCATTATTCATTGATGATGCCCTTCACGTGAATCTCTAAGGCTGTGCATCCAAACTCTGACCTGTCTGACAGACACAGCAGAAGCCGAGATGGAAATGTCAACATCCAGCCAATTTTGACAAGTAAGCCTGTTTTGTGATCGCACACAGTTACTGAGCTGCATCTTTCCCCATTTCCATATTCATCTGTCTTTTACTTCTAGCCAACAGCTGAATAAACAAAACACTCTGTGGTTATATGAGAAATGGCAAAGAGTCAGTTTTATGTTCTCTCTCTATTAGTTATTTGCCTGAATATAGTCTGTATTTTCTGACATTATAAACAATTTTGTGCATTCAAGTTGAGGTCAGCACTTGTAATGTCCCAGTTATGAGTAGAAATAAATTCAATTACATTTGGAGTGCTCCCTGAAATTGAAATTCCAAGTCCTCAACTAATTTAAAAGCCTCACCCTTAGTTTACAGTTCACGATGGTTGCTCCAAGCATTCACGGTGAAAGTGAAAGCTATAGTTTTAATTGTTCTTTTTGCATTTCTGCCTTTTTTGGTCCAATTTAATTAATAATACACAGAGTAATGTCCTACTGGTGCCTAAACTGATACCAGGTTTAAAACAAAAACATGTTTTTGAAACATCTCTATTATTAATATTTACTTTTAAGGGGATTTACTTTTAAGGGGATGGTTACTTTATACATTTGTAGCGGTGGCAGTGATTTACAACCCATATAGTGGTTATGTTTTTAAAATAGGTGCCTGTATGGTCACATGAAAAACAGCAATCGGGTGTGCCTTTATTAAACAGCTGCAACAAGGTTGCTCATTCATTGGACGCCATAGATAAGGTAGGTTAATTTTTATTTACTTAAGTGTTATTTTCAACAAAAGAAATCACCATTCATGTGGTTTCAAGTCCAGATTTCAGATTAACAGCAGAAACTGTGATGTGGCTTTGATATTAGAATATGAGTTACTGTCCTTAGGTTGTAAATTTTGTATACTAGTCATGCGGACAAAGCACATTTATGTTTGAAATGAAAATTTTCATGAAAAAAAAAAGCAAACTAGAACGCTTTTGTATCTTTTGTATGGAAGCAATGTGCAGCTGAGCCTGACTGTGAGTCTTGCCAGCAGCCATCCCACTGCTGGGCTCCTCTCCTTCCTCATACTATAATGGTGTGGCTGCGTCTGATAGAGGAGCTGCGATCACTGGGTGCTGGAGGCTCTTGTGGATGTGTGCAGGAAGTCCCTCTTTCCCTCTTCTGGCATACAGGACAATCAATGAGAGGTGTTTTTTCTTCATCTTGCTCCTCTTCTCCTACTTTTCCATTCATTGTGAGTGATTCCCTGCCTGCAGGGTATCCTTCACCTCTCATCCTTTCATTCTTATTCCACACTCTGTGTCTCTGGCATTCAACCCAAGGGCCAAACAGCAGTGAACATGCTTTGTCTCCATACTTGAATTTTATCCCCGGTCAAACCTCTCTTACAGTCTTATCTCTGTAATTTTCTAAATTAATTATTCAGACCCTTCCAGCCGGTGAATCTAAAACCATTATATTTGCCCTGTAACATTCTGCCTCAATTAAGAAACTGGGGATGGAATTATAGAGAGGGATGACAGATCATCTCATTAAAGGATTCTTGAAATCTCACTTTTTCTGTAAATGTAATCATTTATTGTCAAACTGTCAAGTACCAGGTGTATGTTTCAATTAATGCTCCTAAAATGTTCCTCCCCCAGAATTTGGTCAATGTTGACTCGTTAACATTGTGGCACAAACGCTGTCTCCCACAGGAGGTCAAATATCGCCTTATCGATCAAGGCAATATTTACACATAATATAAAAATGGACATATCCGGAGATTGAACCTTTATAGTAAACTTTCAACATAATGAAACAGTTTTAATCCGGCATATCAAGTTCGGACTTGATTCAAATTTCATCAGCAGATTTCTTTATAACATCAACACACAATCATTGGAGTCTCACAAAGAGACACTGTCCTTTCTTGTAGAATAAAATTAAAAATATTATTGATATTAGTTAGCGTTATAAAATGTATTATTTCATTGTTCATATTTAAATGTAGGCATTGCATTTAAACCTGAATCAAAAAATCTTAATGTTGTCCAATTGAAAGGCAGGAGGTCCTGCACGACTGTTGCAGAGTTGAAGGTTTTCTACACACACTCATACAAACACATCACACACATGGTCACAGCGCAGCATCAGTGACTCACCAAGAATATCCTTTCCAGCTGGTCCTGGATGTCCTTCATCCCCGGAAAAGCAGCCACTCCTTGGATCATCTCAATGAAAATGCAGCCCACTCCCCTTAAAGAGAGAAGGACACATATAATAAGGCCCCCTGCTTAATACTAACACAACAAAAGCATCTCAGTCATCCAACACTGTGATAACCAGTGGGTTCTTTAAATGTATCCTGGTAGGATTAAGATTTATGCTAAAAAAAAAAAAAAGAAAAGCACCATTATCACAATCATAAAAAAATGCAATTGAAGTTAAGATTGTTACCTCCACCGAGATGGTTATGTTTTCACTGTTGTTCGTTAATTAGCAGGATTTATTACTGCATTGTTTTGTGGTGCAGATGAAGATAAGAATTACAACTTTGTGTTGATGAAGCTCTGTGATAAGGATCACTTTCTGGATCCTTATATTGAGTAAAACACAGCTGCAGTGCTTCATTTAATCCAGCGGTTCCCAAACATCTTATACAAAGAACCTCCTGAGAAAATACTGAACCCTTGAAGTAACAACATTAACACCAACGTTAAAATACAGTGGTGTAAATCCGCCGAGCAAAGTCAGCTACAGACTTTTCACAGGAGGCAGATTTATTCCCAATAAGATCATTTGCTCTCTCATCATCCTCCTCTTCCTCACATATACTTCAGACACTGGTATAGTAATATTAGTTTAGGACTAAACGAGAGATAACTATTATGACTGTTATTTCTGCTGCAATGTGTGTTTCATTTTCTCTGCACTCTGGACAAAATTACTCAGCTCCACTCTGATCACATACCCTGGTATATACAGTAGAACCATATTTCTGATTTTCCTCCAAGTACCACCAGATGAAGCTTGTACCACAGTTTGGGACAATTGATTTAATCACTTAATTAAAAAGTACCCCTAACCATGCTGCCTTATTGGCTATTGCTGTGGTCTTTAATGCATATATATATATATATATATATATATATATATATATATTGTTACTGTATTTAGTTGCAATGTTGTTTTATTAATGCTCACTGGCCCTGTCTTAGCTAGGTCTCACTTATTAATGAGGCTGAAGTTAAGTTTGCCTTTTAACTGAAATAACGATAAATTCTATGCAAAAGTTTTAAAAGCCTCAGTAAATGTAGGTTTACAAGGAAAAACACTGTCACACAGTCACATTATGGGGACTTGTCTTCCTTATAGAGACAAAAGTCAAGTCACCATTACCACATTTTAAGGTGAAGCTGTGTTTTAAAGTTAGGCTGAGGTTAGGGTTAGGTTAGGGTCAGGGTCAGGGTCAGGGTCAGGGCACTAGTAATTATGGTTAAGGTTAGAGTAAGTCTCCAGGAAATTAATGTAAGTCAATGCAATGTCCTCTGAAGTCATGGAAACCAGTGTGTGTGTGTGTGTGTGTGTGTGTGTGTGCGTGTCTCTGTGTGTCAACTCTCATTTGTAAAAGTACCATCGTTTCCTGAGAGACAGTTCTCTGCTATGTGCACACGCTCTCTGAGTCGAAACCAGACAAGTGATGAGAGAGATGGAAATAAAGATAGATGGATAGACAGACAGAGAGAGAGCGAGGGAGAGAGAATCCACAAGAGAGGAAGGGACAGAGAGGTCACAAGAAGATACATCTCTCAAATTCAAATACATGCCACCTCCTCATTCCAGCATCACTGAAGCCTGCTGTGAATGAAAATGCTCCATCCATCTCAGTGACACAGCTGTAACCTCAGTTTTTCTACTGGACCGTATAGAACCTCTCTGTGAGCTTGAATGTGTACGTGAGAATGTAGATGGGTACAGCATTATAAATCTTTTTGCCTCTTCAGCATGTGCCTGTTAGTTCATGGCTCTGTTACAAATAGGCGGCCTTGTATGACTGAAGATGTCTCTTTTGTGTCTTTGCTCATGAAATCAGGTATTAACCCCAAATTCAACATTTCATTGTCTCCCAATATAATAAGATTAATGTATTCAAATATATTCCACAGTATTTTAGGCTTCTGATCCAGTAACAGAAAGCCATCAGTTTACACTGACATACAGTATTAAATGGACGTCTTTGAGCGATGGCTATGTGGTTCTCTGTACGACCAGGACAGAATCTCTACTGTACATAGAAGTCTGCAATTTAATAAAAGGTTGTAAATGACCAATCACAATCTAATATTAACCAAGCCAAACCTAAGTAATAATAGCAGAATATTTTATTACATTTGTCCTTTGGCTAATTCTATATACATTGCTCAACATCCCCTTTGTTGTTTGGAAGGTAGAGTATTCAACATTCAGCTGGAAAATCTCTGTTACACACCAACAAGAAATACAATGAAATTTGCACCACAATAAATTGTGTCTGGTCTTGTCAGATGTCCCGAGTGTGTTCCTTTGATGTAGAAAAAGCAACAGTCTGTTGTATTCAATTAAGCTGTATAAGTAAAGCAGGATGTGGCCATTATTATTGTCAAATCTATTCTAGTCTGCAACAATCAGTTTCACAAAATGTAAGAAATAAACATTAACTTGTTGAGCTTGAGTTATTTGGTTTTATGTTTCTTTTGGTCTTATGCTGGTGCTCAGTTTGCGTTTTGCACTTTTAACTCAGCTGTCATTGTAATTATACAGCATCTGAGGTGCTGTGACAGACTGGGGTGAGCCAGCTGCATGTGTTAACTTTTAGCACAGTAAATGAGCATCAGTAAACACAGGCCTGTTTGCTCACAGACAGCTAATGAAGCCTCCTGGAGACAGCAGAAATGGCTGAGAGCACATGCGCGACATGACTTGAAAACCTCTACTGCACACCAACAACCAGCACTGAGGGATTACACAGCAAGACACCGTTCCCTGCTGTTCGTCTTGTCAGATGTTGCTTTTGTGTTCCTTTAAAAAAAAGAGAGAATGCAGATCTATTGAATAAAATGAATCGATCAGTTTCTTATCTGAGACTCAGCAGGTAAATTCACTTCTTTTAACAAAGTATCCTTATGGTGCAATTTTGTCTGGATGGATGTTATCAGTATCCGTTTGAAGAAATATATCTTCGTTTGCAATGTTAAAAAAGTAAGTAAATAATCAAATATTTAGGTTTGAATAATCCTTAGACTGTATATAAAAATTTATGTAGTCTTCCAGTTGCCTCAGGATTTGCAATTTGACCGGCACCATGTCAGTTCATGTCTCCTATGTGCTTGATCTTTTATTTTTACAGAACGGATTAAATGTGCTATTAAAAATCATGAGACCTAAAAAAAATTGAATGGTTTATAGTGGTTTATATCCAATAGCCTGGAAAAAAAACTGCTTCTTAAGCACTGGAATAAAAAAAGAGTTCCCCCTTTATTAAACTGTAGCTGAACAATCATCTGACAGTATGTAGTGTATGTGTAAATGTGAACTCTTTTGTGCATGTGCATTATCATGCTTCAGTAAAAACACTCTGAAACAAGAAACTAGCGATTGAGATCATTCACTCCTCAGGAAAATTTTTACTGTTGTATAAATCAAGTGAGAAATAGAACATTCATTTATCCATAGACTTCAATTTAAATGGATTTCTTTTCACATCCAGTGGAATCGTCCTCCTACTTCACTCCTCAAACCTGAAGACTATGTCAATTGTTATGTAAAATCCACGGACTAATCATTTTGTTTTACCTTAATGCTGAAGCTTGTGATTATTGATATCAAATGGCATTAACATGGCTGCAACCCTGTTTTGAGGAACATCCATGCCGGATGAGGAACAAATATGAGGGGATGTCTGGGTCAAAGGTTAGACATACTCACCACATGTCCAAACAGGTGGAGTAGTCAGTGGATCCCAGCAGGACATCAGGGGGACGGTACCACAGAGTCACAACCTCATTGGAGTAGGTATGGCTGGGGACTGACTTGGCCCTGGCAAGACCTGGGAGCACAGCACAACAGTGGAATCTCAGAAAACATGATCTTTGACCTTACTATGATTTCTGTCAGCATGGAAGAAAAACTGGAGCAGAGCAGCCACATTCAGTGGAGTAAGCACTCTCACATCTGGCTGAAGAAGTTTCTTTTTTTTTTTTTTTTTTTTTTTTTACACAAGAAGTGGAGGAAGAGCCTAAAAATAGTGCCCTCTTTTTTGTTCACGGAACTACATCCAACACCATACACAGAACTTTTTAAGTCTATGGTAGTAATAACAGAAGGGCGGTTCATCCCCCAATGATTATGAATATAAATGGAAACACACTCTCTTTTTTGCCTGCACTGTTGCTGTGTGTACAACAAAATGTTGACTTGCATATGGACATGATGCGGAAACAAGGCATTAATGGTTACTTCATCATCATCATCTCGGTGGTCAAAACAACTTCAGGACGTTGAGCTATTCCCAGTGCAAACCAGTCCTTTTCACTTGTTAAAGGCATCGTGTTATTCTTTTCTCTGCTGCTTTGACAAACGGAAATTTAGTTCTTTGAGGACTGAAAGAAACAGATGTAAAGAGACATACTTAAAAGTCCAAATGTTCTTTAAAGTGCTGGTTTATACACTGGACTGTGGTTGATCTTTGCTGGACGCAAAAAAGTGTTTATACAAGCTTCTTCAGGTTTTTATTCTAACCCTATTTTGGTGTTTACCTGTGCATTGACACAAAGCCTGGTTAGTTACGTATCCCTTGCTCTCCCACGGCAGCTAATTGTAGAGCAGAGTGCACATGCAGCAAGGTTTAATGAGGCTGATGGCATAACCTCTTTGTCTCTTCCCAAGTGGTCGGAAGACTTAATTAAAGCATTTAAGCTAGGTAAAAAATTAAAAAGGAGAAGAAGGCGGTGAACAAGACTTCCTGCCCTGCTGCTTTTCCCCTTTGTGTGGGAGGAGAAGGGGAAAAGTGAAGAACAAATGAGATGAGGGAGGAGGAATTTCATATTTCCTTGTGTTTCAACACCCACAGGAGAAAGTATTTTTAGCCCGCATTCATCAAGACCAAGCTCTGTAATTTCCATGCACTGATATAAAGTAGAACACACACTATCACGCCGCTCACACTGAGAAGCTATCATTTCGACTGCACACTGCATTCGTGTTTATTTAAGTGGGGGTGTGATCGAAGACAACTTGTTCTCATCAACACCATGTAGTCATCGTGTAAGGAGGTTCAGTAGCAGGAGGTTTGCCTGACTGTGTTATTCAGAGGCGTACAAGAGTGTAACAGGAAACAAAGCTATGTAACTGGAAGAATTAACACCGACTGAATGTCAAAATATGGAGAATGCAATCACCTGGTCTAGACAAACAGTAGAAGCTAAAGTGGAAGGCTCTGAAACCTGCACTCTATTAAATGTCCATCAGGGGGCGACTCCACTGGTTGCAAATATAAAGTTAGTTCAGTTAGTCTAAAAGGTATAAACAGTCTAACAGGGATGGACTTAACACAGTCCCAGCGAGAGGTTCCACGAGAAGACAGGTGGTGCACAAAAGCATAAAAACTAAACAATACTGTGCTTCTAAAAAAAACCCCACAACATTTGTGTAAGCAATGATATGTAAATTAGCTAGTTATCATTAATCGTATTCTTACTTAAAAACTGTAAGAATTCAATTTTCAGTCAAAAAACATTTTGTAGGTGACAGTAACTTAGCTCAGTATGGTCATATGACTATATAGACTACACATCGACTATATGTATATAATATTAATCATATAATTAATAAATAATTATAATATTAGTTTCCCTGAGGACTATATGAAACCAGAAGGGCTTCTTCTTCTTATGATTTAATTTACAGTCAGATAGACAATAATCTTGTAAAGTGAGTCTGAATATGCAGAATGTTCAGGCAAGGGACAGGATACTAGACTCCCATTTAGTTTTACCAACCACGTCTGCAAAGGCTTTTCCTTCAGGTAAGCATTCCACGAGGAAGGCTAGTTACCTACACTTAGGGTTGTAAACAGTCCACGGTGAAAGAAAACAAAACGTCTTCGCTCAGATATGGCTGATGGCTTCAAAGACTGAATTAACAATAAAGATGGGTATGTAATGGGATAGAAACACCATGCGACTGTACTGTCCAGTTGGTGCATGCTTGCAGGTGTAGTTAGATGTGGAGGAAACGAGCTCGCAGTCCATTCCAAATATGGCTATTTCTGGTTTCAAAAAACAACATGGTGTACTAAACTGGACACTTCGAAACAGCGCTTCACAAACCACCGGGAACCATCACGATGAGTTGATACTTGCCATTAAAAACAGCTTTCTGTGTTAAGTTGGATTTTGTGTTTTATGCCTATTACCACATGACGGTTAAAAAAAATGTTGGAAAGATCTCTCAATACTTTTCATGTTTGAGTCCTGAAAAGGCTGCATACTTGTTTAATTCAAAAATACTTTTGGTTCTATTCATGCAAAAATGAGGGTCCATATCCGTCTGGTGTCAACCTGCAGGATCTGAGCTGTCACACAATCTGGGGTGCATACTGAAGGCTGGGCTACGATATCTACTGTATGTCACACATGAACTGCCAAGCAGGCATGTGAATAGGTGTTAGGGTTGTGCTGATATAGGGATGTTAAGGCAGATAGAGAGTTACATTACTAGTGCTTTTCCTGTGCTTTTAACAAACTGCTTTGTTTGCTCGGTAAGTCAGCAGCAATGCCAATGTTCACTGACCTTCCCCCCTGAAAACCCCACTAATCCAAAGACACTATAGCATCCTACTTCAAAGTTTTCACCTATGGATTAAAGAAAAAAAAAAGCGAGACCTTGATCTACTATAGATGACCTGCCATTCTGTCCAAGTCACTGCTCTCTAGTCTATTATGCATCACCCTCTCACACTACAACAGGGGTCAGATCATACACCTAAGAGTGGAAGAGTTGGGCTCGATACTGCAGTAAGATGAAGAGGGATACAAAGAAGGACTAAAATAGTATTCTTCTCCAGGGAAAACAACCCACTGTTCTTTTGAAGATCGTTTTGTAGCTCCTGCCTACCTCTCCTCCTCCTCCTCCTCCTCCTCCTCCTCTTTCCTCCCATGCAGCAGATTGAAAGTTGCCGAACGCTGCCAGCAGGCATTTGAATGTTGTTTGAAATCAGTTCACAGAGCAAAACAAAAGCATGCTCTAAAGACAGTTTAAAATCACGGGCAACACCCAAAAAAACATGGTAAGCAAGTGCACTGTTTGTAGCCGCCACAGGTTAACAGACACAGGAAAAATAAGTGATTTCATCTGTAGGCTGCAGTAAAAAGACAAAACTGTTTCAAACAGAGAGATGATCGTCAATTACACAACTCATGCCTGGTCGAGCCTCGTCACCGCTCGAAGCTATACTGCTATTTCTCATTGACATTCCATGGTTGTCAGCTAACCAGCACTGACAAATATCTATCAATACAAAGACTTGACTTCCCTGACCTTCATGATCAGAATGATGATACATTGCTAGTATGTAACGCTGTAATAGGCAACTTAAGCTTGTCATTACAATGATCAAACTGACTGTACAGCATAAAAAATGTGGAAAAAAGGTGATAGAAAATGTATCTTATTGATCTCCTTCTCTTGAACATCAAGCTGCAGATAAAGTTTGTGAGGTAAAAACTAACAATTTGGTTTAACAGTGTCCGTGTTCTTAATCTGTATAGTTATAAAACCTTCTGAAAGGGTTCAAAGAGAAGGGAAAGAGACAAAACTCATAAGTGATGTCAAATGATGGCTGTAATTCATGTAAGTCATTATCATCATCATTATCATCTATTTAATTTCTTAGATTAGGGTTCAATCAACCATTCTCATGAATCATTTTCATTCATCAAATTCATATCAATCATTTTTTGCATCATTCGTCAAGGGCCATACGGAATTATACATCACAGCTAAGTTACTGATGTAACAACTGACGGCAAGGTGTCTGAAGTCAGATGGTGGCCATGGAAACGGAGTGTCCTGTAGGGTTTATTTCTGTATCAAGGCTTTAATTTGGTCTACACTGGTACACTTTTGTTAATGATGAAATGCAACTATGACATGTTAGTCACCTCCTTTATTTTATGTTCATTTTACTTCAGATCAAACCAGCCATCACCTGAACTTCCCTGTCTATTCTGACAACTGCTCCCATTTCCTTATTTTCCAAACCAGTAAACCAAGCATTCACATCAGCCCCTTGTCAGATCACCCATTTATGTCAGTAGGTCCACGTCAGTAGGCTATAATTTCCACATCCTTGGGATCTAAATTTTGCCACTGAGACCAGAATACCTGAAATGGCCAGGCCCAGGAAAGCAATACAGTTTCAGAAAACATGGCTACTTAATGTCGTCCCAAAAACAAGCACATGCTTTTCTGTTTGTTGAGCTACATTAGTAGCCACTATTCATCTAATGGGCTCTAAACAACCATCTGAAAACCCCAAAAATCCACACACAACAAATGGCCACCATCACCTCACTCTTGGTGTTATTGTGAGGTGCAGGGTGGAGCACTCCTCTGGGGACAGGCAAACAGTCAGCTCCAGATGCCTGAGAAATTCCTTCAGCACTATTGTCACATTACTTCTCTCCTCACACATCATTATCCCAGCAGCTGTTGCTTTACAGCAAAGCCACAGCCCGCAAGATACACATAAAATGTCTTTAACTTCTGTTTACTGTAGGACGTTTATACAGTACGGCTCATGAGCTTGAGATTGGACCTCCTTGTGATTTGTGTTATGATTGGCTAGTTGATCCACTGTAACCTTGAGCCAGTTATTCTCTCTTCAATGCCCTTTAAAAGCCAAACAGCAACCGCTAGCAAACTGTAATTTATAGTAAAAAGAAAAATCTTGATTTGGGTTCTCATTTGAAACTATAACGTTGTAATACAATTTTTACTGTTATTGCAAAATTAATATTATTAATATTTTGTTAACCTATGTCTTTGGCCTCTAAATCTATGCAGTTAGCAGGTGAAACTGTCACATAACTAAATAACTAAAAAAATAGTTGACAGATCCATTGAAAAACCACAAGTGTTTTAATATTTTACTGATTGCTCACGCTGCTGTACAGTATATGCATTCACACTTTTTATGTAAATGTATTTTATAGTATGAATTGGTGTACTGACTACTGTACTGACAAACTACTCTCTAGCAACAATGTATGATTTCTAATCTAATCTAATCTAATCTAATCTAATCTAATCTAATCTAATCTAATCTGATCTAATCTAATCTAATCTAATCTAATCTAATCTAATCTAAAAGTGTGAATCATAAACACTTGTGGTCAGTACCATTTAAAGTAATGTCTGTGGGCAAATGTGTATTTGGCAACATATTTGGAATTTGCCAGATTTACTCATTCAACCTATCTTTAAAAACTTTGCTACATATAGGATTATTTTACTTAACACAAACCTGGCTCCAAAATAAAGCAGAGAACCTAACATTCATCTTTTCTTTCCACATAAATGTGCTGATATTGTATTTTCAGAGGTAATGATATATAAACAAAACACCTTATACAGCAAGTTTGGTCAAGTATTCATACATTTTCTTTGGCCATTATTTGAAAAACCATCTACACTTCCCGTATATTCTGTCTAAGATTTAATGGTCTGGTAAATCTAGGGATTATGGACCCACACAGCTTCACTACGCAAATATTATAAATCACTCCCTACACACTACTTAAGTTGGCCTCAATTAGTTACGTCCTTGATATGAAACACGTGGCCTCCTCAAAGGCTCATTTATGTGTCGGTTGTTTGTGTAGCCCATTAAAAAAATGAGTAAACCCACAGAAGAGCAGAGGGAAGCATCTGGCTCTACTCCAAAACCTGCAGCAGCGGTGTGGGGCCCTCACCTATGCAGCAGATGAAAAACCAGCCATACCTGCTAAGTCAGCTAATGGTCGCCCCAGCTCCTAACAATATACAACTTTAACAACTTCCAGAGACCATCTTTAAAAAGTGAATTAAAGCCGGCCTGAGAGTTTCCTACAAATAATGCAACACGAGCACAGTTAACTTCAGCAAATAATGTTTTAAGGCTATAATAAATGTTCTTTAAAGGTATCGATTCCATACATAACAAAGTCATAACAGTGTTTTATTGGGGGATATTAAAGCTAGAGGTGTGAAAGTCAACCCTCTAATATTGACAGGTTCAAAGTGCTCTCCCTGTGGGTTCATGACTGCGTACATTTTTTGGGTAGAATCACAAATCTTTGCAGTTAAACTAAAGGAGATGTCAAGAGACTGTCAAAAACAGGATCTGGGACTCCAAATACATCTGATTTAATATAAGTGTGAATGTACATATTTGAAAAACCTGAAACAGTGTTTCAGTTTTATCTGACTGCTGGTCATGAGGTTACTTTGGGACAATGTCAGTGAGACATCTTTTGGCTCTCGTCTTGTCCTTGGCTGCCATTTGCATTACACCCTCTCCTTCCTATATCACCTCATGACCTTGTCTGGTGAAAGTGAGCATTGATTTTTCCGACAAAAAGCCGAGTCTCATGAGCAGAGGATCATCTCTATGTAGAGTTCTAAATCCTGGTTGGAATTAATTGTTGCAGGATGCTCAAAAATGTCTCCCAGATTTATTATCAAGCTCACGAGACTGAGAAGATCCAAAGCAAACACTGGATCAGATATTGTTGTCCAAATGTGGTGCTTTTTAAGAGAAGGATTTCACTGACAGCAGAGTTAATGCAGTGATGATAAAAGGTCGGTGCAGCAACACTTTTCTCTTCAAAGATCTATAGTTTGTTGAAAGTTGATTAAGCTTATGGATCAATGCACCACTACCAGACAGAAAGACAATCAAGGACTGAAAGGAGCATGGTTGCGGTCGAAGACTCATTTTCACTGAAGACGTGCAATGACCAGGTAGTATCAAAACAGCAGCCATGGTTGAAGATTTCAAATTCTCTAAAAGCTCCAGAAAAGGAGCTGTTACTGAACCTTTATGGAAGGAAAGGTGATAATAATGTCCCACAATTTCCTTACGAACAGCAACTTTTAAAATGATGCTGTCACAGCAGTTTCACATTATGTGAATGTAGAAACACTGAAGCAGCTATTTTATGCTCACATCATGATCCAAAACTACCATAAATATATAGTTATTCTCTTTTTTTATCCATCATATCCAAGCCATCATATTGAACATTTAGTTGTATCAGTCGCACATGAAAATACTACAATATCATCAACAAAAGTGTTTTAAGGGTTTCAAGTTTTAAAAATAAAAGTGATTTTGAAAAACCCTAATGCAAGGGCAGTTTCTCTTAGCACTGTGGTTCTCTCTGAAGGTTAATTCGTAGTTTCCATGTTTGCTCCAATTTGCTCCAATATGGTCTGCATGACAAAAAGGTTGTCATTAACCGTAACCCCCAATGTTGCTGTGTATATAGTATTCCTATTATACTGTTTTTACCTTATATTTTTTATTACAATTTGCCTTCATTTGCTTCTCTTCTATTTCAATTCTCATTTATCTCCTATAACTGCATCTGCAACTAATGATTATTGACATAATCCATTAAACTGTCCCAAACCTCAAAATAATGATGATCTCAGATGTCTTGTTTTTTTTCCCCAAACCAACATTATTCAGTTTTAATGTCTTTGTCAAATGGGACAATGAAACTAGAAAGTATTCACATTTAAGAGTCTGAATAACTGATTATTCAGACTCTTAAGGTTAAGAAAGGTTGTTTTAATTATTAAAAAAAAACTCTAAAACCGATTCTCAAAATAGTTTAGTTTAATTTAGTAATTGATTAATCGAATAATCATGGCAGCCCTACTTAGTACATTTTGCTGCAACTGTTGCTGCTGTGTCAATTTCAATTTCCTCTATAGGGGATCAAAATCTTATCTTAACCCATATCAGATGATTTGCATGGACCAATATGTGGATGTCCGCGTTCAGCCTGACGCGTGGATCATACAAGTCAAGCATGGAATGTCAGAATGATGCAGTGAGTGGTCAGAAAGACATTTTCTGACTTTATAACCACAGCCCATTATGGTCGTTTGATAGCACAATAGCTTTCTCACTAGAGCCATGAATCCATCCTATCAGGTTTCATTCACACTGCTCCACCACCTCTCATTTACCCCTTAGCTGCTCATCTGTTAATATTCTGCCTCCATCTTTCTAAACCAGCGCCACTGGCCTCAGCTGTCAGCCGTTAGTATTCCTGCTGCCAAGGCCAGGGACCACAGGGAGCGCTGGCGGCCACACAATCACACACAGACACACACACGCGCACACACTCGAATGGCCTTTTGCCTTCGTCATCTGGCATCCCTCAGGCAAAGGCTGATTCTGTGTTTTGTGCATGTTTGTTGATGAGCACAGCTCCAGCGACAGACTAATAGGCCATTTTTGCTCATTTGGTATTATTTTCCTCCATTATTTCCCCCCTCTCTCTCTCTCGCTCTCTCTCTCTTTCATTTTCCTTGCAGTAATGTTCCTACACTAATATAAGGTTTGCATTATTAATAAGCTGCCACATGGCAGAGGGTCAGAGAGGTAAGAGTGATGGAGTAGATGAAGGGGTAGAGGAGTTTCAAGGTGTTAAGAAATGAGTGAGTGAAAGTGAATGGACGGATGGATGGATGGTGTGTACAGAAGGCTGGGTTTTTCTGTCTGTCTGCCCCCCAAGATGCCAGACAAGCCCTGTATGCAGTGTTTACTGAGCATGGAGTCAAGCCATATGTTGCCACTTGAGGCAAATTCCTAACACACACATGCAAACATGCAGAAACGCACAAATTTACTACAGTTTGACAAAAAGTGTGGATTTTTTTTTTTTTATTTTATTCTGCGCAAACCATTCATAACACTATGACATAATCGCTATGCAGTTAATATAAGCTGAACTTACAACCCTGAAGTGCTGCTGCTAGATAATTTATCGTTTTCGGATCAAAATCATAATTTAAATTAATGTAATAAGATAATCAGAAAGACTTATTTTTTGATTGTCCTATGCCCATGGTTCTTATTGTAAATTTAACAGCAACAGAAATATAGAGTACTGTATATGTTAAAAGAAAAATGTGAATTTGTTTACCTATGGCAGGTGCAACATTGATAAATCTTAGCACACACAGATATTCTATTGTCTAAAAATCATACATGTGCACACAGTGACATCATCACTGTCGTGCATATTTACCAAAATCAGCAAGTTTGAGCTCTCCGGTGTCGCTGATGAGCAGGTTTTGTGGTTTCAGGTCGCGGTGAAGGATGTACCTCTGGTGAATGTAGGAGAGGCCTCTGAGTAACTGGAACAGGAACAGCTGGAAAATATAAAGAGAAGTTATACTTTTAACAGAAGGACTTTTAATGTTGTTACCACATATTATCTTCTGTGCAGTTCATGGAAATCTTTTTATTATGGCAGAGTCTTCAAATAAGTCATAAGTTGCGTTGTCATTTGAGTCACATAAAAATATAACACTTAACATAAAGCGGGTTAAAATCAAAAACTTTACACACTTACTGGAGTTTAAATTGAACATGTGATGCACTCGATAAAATGGCAGCTTGTTTACTCCCAGTATTTTACCAGATTTGCATACAAAGACAAATCTGATAAGGAGGGCAATATTTTTCCATCACACACTTGATAGCACTGTCAGTGATTTTCATTATAGCATCCTATTTGTCTCAGCTTTAATTTCCATCCATGGCACATGGCACATTAAACTGTGCAGGTCTGGGTAAGTGTGGAAAAACCTATTGATCGGTGGAGCTGTGACTTCACTCCTGTTTAGCTAAGATCAGTCAGGGAGACCACCTCATCAAAAACACAGCCACCATCTTCTTCACCTGCACCACTGAATATTGATCAAATAGATAAGACAGTAATGGAAAAGACCTCTTCTGTATGTACAGTATAGTATAGTACAGTAAACCAGGGCTCATGATATGTTTAATCTATAATTGCATGGTGTAAGAAGGCATGTTTCCTCAACTGTGAACCTTTTTTAGAAGTGGAAAAGAAGACAGCGAGGTGACAGCAGATATGTTTGTAGGTGTAAAAAGAGAGAGCTGCTGCCTCCTTTTCATTTTCCGTGAAGGGCAGCAAATCGATTGGACAGAGCACAGCAGGACTGCTGACAACAGGGCACAGGAAGGCAGCGTGACAGCAAAAGTTGGAATCACTGAACCTTCGCTCAGAAAGGGTCGAGGAACAAACACACACATTTTCACCCCTCAGCAAATAGCGTTGAATTCCAGTTCCAGTCTGTGCTGTTGACCAGAGGTGAATTGTTACTGATAATACAAAAATACTCCTAACCTTGTTTTGTTTTGCATCTGAGATTTGGTAAGAAATGTCAATCAACAAATAATTAGCATGTATTGCTCGGTTCGATTCCATCTTCAGCATTCCTCTCTCATTTGTCTCATACAGTTGTGGCCAATTAAGCCAACTGAAGCGCAGTGAAGTCCAATCAGAGAGAGGCTCTGTCAGGCATCTGGACTCCGGGTCAGTGGTTTACTAAATGAGCACTCGACGAGTGAGGGAGGAACTGCGGTGCAGAAAATTTGCATGGGAAATGTGTGCTCACTCATGTATATCAAACACCCAAAAGCCTAGGCACTCAAAGAAGTGCAACTGCAAGGAAATAAAGAGAGAGAAAAAGGGAGAGAAAAAAGGTATTTTATTCTCTTTAGTCAGCTTGAATTCAATCGTCAAACTCTGAAGAAGAAGGTTGAAAGCACTTGTCAGAGGCGCAGGTCTTCTAACTACTTTAGGTAAGGCTTATAGTTGAATCAATATCACCTCAAATTCTATACCTAATATAATTATTAGAATAATAAGAATAAATAATAGAATATTTATTATTCAATTTTGCCCTTGTGATATCAGGAAGCAGTGTAGTACAGACAGGAGGCAACATTATAAGCACATAAGGACAGGATGCATAAATTGATCGACCCCTCCCACATGGTAGTTAGATTAAGATTTCTTATCCTGTGTGAATTAGCCATTAATATTACAGATGTCCTGAGGTAAAATTGCACGCCTCCACCTACCCATTTAAAACTAATAGTCCAAACAGTGCTTTAAACAAAGTCAGTTCATGGAACTTCTGCATTTGAATTAAAAGGATGGGAGTGTCTGTCTCCATTCTCCTTACATGTCACATGAGATGTCAACCTGGGTTGAATGTAAGGAAGGAAAAGCATGCCATCTCATGCCGTCTCAGGTGTGAGAGAAACAATACATCCTTTGTCAGTAAAAGCCTCTCCAGACCTTCTGTGTTTGACGACTACAGAGAACTGCGTGAGTGTTCCTTCTCACATGTACATGTCCGCACTTCCATTCATACTAAAATGAGGGTTCCATTCAGTCTCGCATGCCATGCACGTCACCTTATCCCACATTTTATTCCACTCCTGCCTGGAACATGTACAAACAGTGTATGAGGCCACAACTTGATAAATGTTTTTCAGCAAAAATACCAAATGCTGTTATTGGTCAATCACTGGACAGGATTTCCTCAAGGCTGGAAACCTGGAGGCTTCAGGATGAGCAGAAGTGTAGTTCCCTCTAAGATATATGATTTACATTAGGTTATAATGGATCAATAAAATTATTGATTGATAAAATCTACCTCAGTTAAGTCATTTGATGTTTCCTGCTGCAGTGCACTGCGATTCTTGGCTTCTTCCCTAAGGCTGTTATTGTAATTGTACATTTATATATTCTTCCATTTTTTACAGCTTTTTAAAGCAGTGTCTTAGTGTTTGTCCTTTGCTGAAAGAATTATTACTCATCTAACTTGGACATCCTCCAATGTCCTTTCCACCAACATTTCTTTATGCGTAATAAAAAAACTTGTTGAACTTCAGTCTAAAACGCACTTCCGTACTCTGACAATAAGTAACAATAAACACTCACCACTCACTTTATTAGGTACACACACAGGGGCATATACTAAAGTGGCAGAAGTGGGTGTGGTGTTTTTTGCTGCTGTTATCCATCTCCTTCACAGTTTGACATGTTGTATATCTAGACATGGTCCTCTGCATAGTACCTTGCTTGCTGGTTATTGTTGCCTCTCAAATCAGTCTGCTCATTTCCCTCCAACCTCTAGTATCAAAAAGGCATTTTCACACAGAGAACTGCTGCTCACTGGATATTTTCTCTTTTTCAGACCACCCTTTGTAAACCTTACAGATGGTTGTGGAGGAAAATCCCAGGAGATCGTCAGTTTCTGAACTCAGACCAGACTGTCTGGCACCAACAACCATGCCATAATATCGATTCAATCACCTTTCTGCCGTCATTCTGACACTTGGTTTAAACTTCAGCAGGCCATCTTGACCATGTCTACATCCACTGTCTTGATCTTGTTTAAATCATCATGGCTCATCATAAGAAAATAGGAATACATAGGTCTTTCATGGCAGGAAACCCCTGAAGAACATCTTGTGCAGTGTATATGTATGCATGTATGTACTCTATGTGCATATGTGTGAGTGATGCTGTTTAATCGTGATGCATGATTAGCTCATAACTGCAGTGGAAAAATTACATATAGTTAGACCATAGTTAAAACAGCTATTAACACTATCTGTAATCTGAAAAGTGACTCTACTACCTACGCGACAGTCCATCACCAGCACACCAATAAATACAATGACATTTCTCAATGATGAAGCGCTCACTGCCATCAGACTGAGGACAAACTAACAGAAATACACATGTAGGGGGGGAAATGCATAGATGATATCAGCTATGTGTTATCAATCACTTAAACATAGAGATATTAGTCTCATATTTAATGAGCAACAAAACATGGGGTAATTTATTGGAGCACAGTGGTTTTCTAATCCAATACCATCACAAATTAATCTTAGAAAAATGTTTTTCTGTCTGTACATGTCTACAGGCTTTGGGCTAAATGTTAAATTTAGTTTAGTTGCTAATATATTAACAACACCTTAAGGATACACATTTTTCAGGTACATTATTTCTTAGTGAAGTGATGAGCAAGCTTAGTAGGGATGTGGATTTATATGAAATTTAGCTTGTACATACCTTCTAAAGCAGGGATGTCAAACATATGGCCCGGGGGCCAGAACTGGCCCATCAGAAGGTCCAATCTGGCCCACAGTGTAAATTTGTGAATCTTATCATGATGTGGAAAACTAAATTTTTCAGTTCCAGATAGCTGTGACTAAATGCTTTGTGACTATATAGATCCACTGAGATCTGTAAATTGTAAATTTAAGTATAATGTTGTTGAAATTGCACTTATTTTCCTCACAAAATTTCAGGTTCATAATATGTTTTATAAAAAGATACATCATTAAATATAAAACAAAGAGAAAAATTAGGAAATTCCTGTTCATAATGTATTATTTTTACTGCCCACTTGAGCTGTATGTGGCCCCTAAAGTAAAATGAGTTTGACACCCCTGTTCTAAAGTCACATACTTTGTATGCTTAACTATCTGCACTGAAGAACTATCCCATGTGCCAAACAATTTATTTGAACTACAACCGAGGATATTTATGTTCTGGCAATAACAGTCATGACAAACCTACTGAGAGACTCAGAGTCCAATCATCATCGCCAATAGATGGACTGATGCTTTGAAATAATAATAATAATAATAATAATAATAATAATAATAATAATAATAATAATAATAATAATAATAATAATCTCTAATGGAGTTTAATCTATGGGAGTTTAATCTAACCTGCATTTTCTGCAAGTTAAGACTATCAGAGAAAATTAAAATTCAACACTTCAACAGAAGTGCTGCTGAGGACACGTCTTCACATTCGCTGACAGACCTCAGAGTGGCATTCTGCTGAAATCAGTTGAACACTGATGCAGAGCTGAAATGAAGGAGTGTTAAATGGGGTGAAACTATCCTCCCATCTGCCAGTAAGCATGAGAAAAATCCTTTTTTCTTCCATGAAGGCTATTACAGTGTTGTCCTTAATGGCCTGAATCAAGAGACCAGCACTATGTGGCTGTGGCTGCATAGGACTATAAAGCTCCACATATGGCCTGAAGTGTCATTGGCTCATGTTTTAATGAGCGGCCGTGTGGTTGTACTGCAGGGCCTCTGTGTGTGTAAATATAGGACAACTGAAACATGACTGCACACACCATAGAACAACATGCACATTATGGTTTTGATGTTGCTTGTTTTTGGCTCTCCGGTGTAGGCTGGATGGAGGGGATGTTATGTGTTTGGCAAAAAGTAAATTAAGTAAATTGGATGAGAGATTGGATGAGAGACTTGTCAATCAAGTCTTAAACTTATGTTACATTTACATTCACACGTTTATTCATTATATAAGAATTTGAAGACTGATGTAGGCCAAGCGAACACTGACAGCAAATTACCTTTTCTAATTTTTCCTAAATATTCTTCTGGTTTATTGTCAAATTTATTGCTTTTGACTTGTATATTCCTTGTATATGGGGACTGAAATAAAATGAAATAAACTTATGACTAATTAAGTTCGCATTAAGACATGATCTATGTTGATTTTTATTTAGCTACTTGGTAAAAATACTGTAGATGCGTAGATAGCACATTTTGTCTATCGGAATTAGTCTTTGTTTTAAGTGCAGTTTATACATAAACCAACTCAACAACAGAACATAAATAAAAATATAAGAGAAGAGTTGATGTTTATGCACTGAAGAAAACACTTGTACAAGTTTTATATGAACAGTGTTTACTTTGTTGGACATGCACTGTTGCATGTAACTGGAGTAGGGCTGAAACAATTGATCATTAATCAATTACTAAATTAATTGTCAACTATTTTTGATAATCAATTAATTGGTTTGAGTGTTTTTTGAAGAATTAAAACAAGTGTTCTGATTTTTCTGCTTCTTAAATGTGAATATCGTCTGGTCTCTTTGCTCCATATTATAACTGAATCATTTTGGTTTGTGGATGAAACAAGACATTCAAGAACATCATCATTTCCAGATTTGAGCAACACTGATCAACATCTTAACACTGTACTTGAAATATTGTCTTTTTCCAGGTTGTAAGGGCAAAAATATGAATATGTCATTGGCATAACCCTAACCCTAACCCATGGAAGTTGCAGTGATTGTTTCCCGAGACAACCACTAAACTCACTTTCGAAACCCTTTTTTCTCTTTGAGCTCAGATTTATTTGCATCTGTGAGGCCTATCTAAACAATAACTTAGACTACATCAACATTTATTTACGTAGCGTAGATTGCTGACCAAAGTGCTGAACAGGTCACACAAGAAGCAATGATCTGCAAACAGATCGGTATATACAGATAATGAATCACATTCTTATGTTTATCAGTGTGTGATAAACATAAATATGTTTGGCACTTTTGTCTGTCCAGGTTGAAGAATCCCTCACTGTTTCTGCACTTTTTCTTCTCTGTTATATTTGGAGGCAGATTTTCTCCACCCTTGTAAAGAGTTAAGTACAGATGTTGTCTCATTAAGATTATTGGTGTGAGGCAAATTGGAATTTTGCGAATATCTGCCATTGAATTCAAAATTTGATTATCTGACTTAACCTGTTGAATCATCTGAAAAGCTGCCAACGGTACAGCAAGCAGGACTAATATATGCCATGCTTTCGTCATGGTATGGTTTGGTACAGTATGATACGGTTTGGAAGAGAACGACACAATGGAGGACATCAAGCAGCTCACTCTTTTTCCTGCTCGGTTGTGGCTTTTTGTCTCAACAAAACATCAAGCTTTGTATCCGAATAGACTGCAGGTGTTGAAGAAACACCAGTCGCAAGGAGTCAAGCTTTTCCATCACCCAAATAGCTGACTGTCATGGGTGGAGCTAGTATGCCTCCATCCACCATATTTAGACCCACCCCAATACTGTGCTTTACCAAATAGAGCTGTTCCACAAAAACATGGATATCGGGGATACGCTGCACCAATGAGGCCCACCAAAGCTTACTGATGCAAGATGACGGCTGACTGGTGTTGTCCCAGCCTTAAAGCAAACCAAATGCCCATGAGTACACATAAAAACAACTTAACTTAAAAAGAGGTATTGTTTTATTGACATCCATTGATTGTCCATTATACTTTCACAACACTATGAGCCATCATGAGCTGTAATGTGACTGTAAGAGTAAATGCTAGCTGTTATTCGGTTTGTAGATTTGCTCCGTGGGTGTCAAGTCTCCCATTGATCCACGGAGATGGAGGCGTCACTGACACGGGGCCTTCCCACAGTAATCTAATGAGACAAGCACTTCGGCAGCCATGGATGGATGAGGTCACACTCACTTGTGTTCAATTAGTGCAGCACTGTTAACAAAGTGCAGCCAAGTGCATGGCTGAGGAGAAAGGTAATGGAGCGGTGCAACTTTTTCCAATAGATTAAAATGTGGCTCATAAAACAGAAACTTCAGTGCTACTTCAACTGCAGGACACACACACACACACACACACACACCTGGTACTTGACCACTAATTATGTTAGCTGTAAGCAACAGAGTGTGTCTTAAATGTTAATTAGCTCTAGCACTTGCATTCACAAGCTTCTGACCCTCGACTGCCCTGGGTAAGATTTACATGTGTGGATTTGTGTTTGAAATCCTTTGCGTTTGTCTAATTGACACACTAAAGAGGCCACATTAGGAGCAGTGGAGTGCATGCAAAGACAATGGTGCCGTTTACAAACTTTTGTAAGTTTACAATGGGTAAATTCAGTTTAATGGCAAGATAAAGCAGCAAACTGATTCTTAAGATGCCATTGCCTTAAGCAGGTGTTAATTTTAATAGGTGAGCCATTTGTTAAATGGCTAAAATCCATTTATTCCTAGTGTCCTTGCTGGCAGCCACGTTTTCAGTTGAGTGTCTCAATCTGTGTATCAAGCTGGTTCTCAGTGTGCGTCAGTATATCAAACAACCTCACTTCCACAGACATAAACATAAAGGGCTATGATTCAAAACTGACCTACCTCAGTGTATGAAAATATTAATAGCATTTCATCTCTAAGAACATTATGTGTGATTTTTTTTTTTTTTTTGCATAATATGGTCTAGTACATCTACATTTCAGTTTGTTTCTGTGTGAAAATTAAATTCACACTTTGAGCATGCTGGGTAGACTCAGCACTGCAAGACTGGGCACAAACAGAGCCGCACAAACCCTATAATCAGATAAGAAGCGACAACTCACACATTTCACCAAGAAGTCACAAAGTCAGCATGAGACCAGCAACGCTGCTGCTGCTGCTGTATCAGAATAATCCTTAATTATTCATGTGAAAATAAGTGAGGCTACAGTCAGCAGGAATAACTCTATTACTTATGTAAATCCACGATGGCAAAAGGTTTGAGCTGTTACAGAACAAATGTAGTCTGAACTGTCACTTTCCTGCATGAAAGAACATTCCAACACCCCCCACAACATCACGTGGCCTCATTCACTCTATCACTCCTTCTTTACACCTGCTCATCCACAGTATGTTAGCAGCTCACTCCTACACATATGACTGAGTGTTAGAGGGAGAGAAGGAAAAACAAGCCGCCTCAGAACGTGGTCTGTCGGGGTCACTGATGTGTTCAACTGGCAAACAGAAATCTCTGTCTTTCGTGCTCAGGGAGGAGAATATTGGACATGAAACTCACTGTACCTTCACATTGTCTGGATGGAGACCCCCCGGGTGTTTGTCCATGTACTGACACAGGTCTGTGTGCTGTAAATGAAGAATAAAAAAAAACGACACGTTACATGTTACGCGCTGACCTGTTTAAAACCAACATAAAGCAACATGAAAGTTCAAAACCTGTGACAAGGTGTTTAAATTTATGCCATAGCCCTTTTCATCTGAAGCCATGTTCTAGACGGGAAACTGTATACTGAATAATAACGAAAATAATTATAGAATAATTAAATATAAATAGAAACAAGCAAAAACATAATTGAATAAAAAAACTTTAATAAAATAATTATCCCACAAAATAAATAACGTATACTAGGGCTGCAACAATTATTCAATTAATGGATTTACTATATGCTGATACCGACATCATTCAAATACAGTCTTTTACGAAGCTGTAAATGTAACACATTTGTGCTGAGTAACATAATTCTCCGTGTAACAAATCTTCTCATATTTCTGACATTTAACGGAACAAACCAAAAAGTAGTCGATTAACTGAGATAAACAATCGACAGATTCATCAGTTATGAAAATAGTTGTTAATTGCAGCCCTAGTGTATACACAAATAATAACAACTATTAAACTATTTTTCCACATTATTATTAGTAGCATCAAACATGTTTAATAATATCTAAGACTAGGTTAAATAATATATTAGACAACTCATACTCATCCCCTAAAATTAAACAGCATTTGTGATACTGGTTAATGATGGTTAAGACATTTTATTGTGAAAATATCAAAGCTTATCTTGGACACAGATACTGGAGCCTGACACTAAAACCCTTTAAATAAGTGAGAATAAATCCCACAAAGGAGGTGTCTTCTTTGTGAGTCTTTATCACAATATAGTATTTCCACCACACAAACGTGTCTGCATGCATGGTTTGATGCTGACGAGCGTGTCATTTTGTGCTCAGTGCAGTCATCAGACTGTGCTGTTTTACATATAGAGGGATTTTTAAACTGCAACAATCTGAGGCTATTGTTCTCCTCTCACTGCTAATGATGACTGACAGGGAGAGGCATGAACACGGAGTGTGTGTGTGTGTGTGGGGGGGGGGGCAGAAGAGAAAAGCAAGGGAATGATGAAAGAGCAGACAATAAAAACAAAGCAGACAATAAAAACATAGGAATGGAAACTGAAATGGAGAATGGTCAGCGGGAGAGGTGCGTCCATGAACGAGCATCTGTCTAAATCATTCAGCAGAGAAAGGCTCGTCCAGTGTTAGTTCACAGTCACAGCCTCATTCATACTCACGAGGCAGATGTGAAAGCCAGTGTAACAGTGCATTATTTAAGGCTGCATTCAAGAGTTGGACTGTGTCGCCTCCATGTCTTCTGTCTTTATTTCGACCACAATCACCAATGGTGTCACAGACTGAATCATAAACTAAGAGGATAAATCCATCAGAAAAAGAGCAAATAATTCCGAATACTCAAAGGATTGTGTCAAAAGTATATGTAGCCAAAATAATTAAAAAAGGCCGATCTGCTTTCATTTTTCATTTAAACACAGTATGATAAGCTGCACTGGAGTCTTTCTAAAACTCCTTTCAAAGCTCAAACTCTGACATACTGTATGTTCTATCGTCCAACAAGGAGCATCATACTATCTCCCTCACTAAGTGCAGTTGTGATGGAAAGCTGAGTCAGCTCACTCTTGTTGAGAGACTTGGCTTGGCTCAGTGTTTCCTGATCAGATTCTGACCTGAATATAAATGCTTACTTCAAACCAGGTATTAAAGCAGTGTAAATCGACACGTTACATGTTACACGCTGACATGTTTAAAACAAACATAAAGCAACATGAAAGTTTAAAACCTGTGACGAGGTGTTTGCCAAATTTATACCATAGCCCTTTTCATCTGAAGCCATGTTCTAGAAGGGAAACTGTATACTGAATAATAATGAGAATAATCTAGTTGAGAGACTTGGCTTGGCTCAGTGTTTCCTGATCAGATTCTGACCTGAATATAAATACTTAGTTCAAACCAGGTATTAAAACGGTATAATACCCTTCACATTAAAATAATTGGGATTCAGACTTGGTAAATATCAGATTAACCAGATTATAAAGTCGAAATTCAATAGTTTGGTTTCCAGCTCCTTCCACATTTCTCCCAAAACTGGGAGAAATGTGTGAAAAAGAAACGCCGTTCGGAGTGAAGTTGATCAGTGGCCGACATATGCCTACATTTCACAGTGCAAAATAAATAAATAAAGAATGTGCATTTCTGAATCCTGCAACTGTTGGATTTTCCCAGGTTTATGTCAAAATATCTGTTGTTTTGAATGTGGTCTCAGACTTTTTCCAATCGGTGGACGTTTGTAATAAAATGGCTGACTGGCTTCCTGCCTGACAGACATCAGTCAAGAGTGGAAAAAGTTAAAGCTGCTCTAACATTGTTCAAGTGATCTGTGAAGAAGAGAATGCCACTCACATCCAGAGCTAATGTGTCTTTGGCCTAATATCAAAAAATGAAACCTGAGTAGACAAATAAATGGAACTAAAGACACAAACATCAGCAACGACCTCAGTTCCCCCTTTAAAAATGTGGTTTCTTTTCCTTTCAAATAAATACTGACTAACAGATTTTAACATCATTCTAGACCTTACTGGTCCAAACTGAAAGCTTTTGTCTGACTGGACAAATTCAAAGCTTGACAGAGTGCAAGCTCACCACATATTCAAAGACCAGCGTCAGGGTCTCCTTGGTGTGGATGATGTCATGGAGGAGCACGATGTTTGCATGCTTCAGGCCTTTCAGAAGAGAAGCTGTGAAAACAGAACCGAATATAAGAGTTGATGTGAGGCACAGAGAACTTGAACTACAAGTTATTCCTCATTAGCTGCACATTAAGGATGCATAATAGGCCCCCTAGAGGCCTCACTACATACATAGGATTAAAAAAGATTAAAACAGACACAGAGAATACATCCTGGATTTACTGTTGGAAGTTCCCATACTCTTTTGTTAGCACAGCTATGATGTAATAGACACTGTTAATAAGTAGAGTAGGGAGATACGGTACGAGCAAAGGTGTTTTTCAACAGTGGTACATCTCCTTTGAGTAACACAATTAGGGAGGGCTGTTCAAATAATAGAAAAATAATATTATGATTTCAGCCTTTCATAGAATTGGCAAGGATGATTGTAAAATATCTCTCAATACGCAGGGAAACTACAACCACAACACAAATGAGTAGTTTGTTCTTTCTTTTAATTACCCCAGGTAATGCATCTTCAGCTTTTAGGAAGGTTTGTTGGCAGACATTACCATCCATAACATCCATATGTATGTGCATATGTATGTGTATGTATTCACTTGTACTTAAGCCATCTCTTTTGAAAGCGTGTCAAGAAAGTACGGTGGCCTACGCAGATCAGAAAACATGTCGCCATCATGTGCATTGAGTTTTCAGCTGAGGAGGTTGTCATGGATACAGAGGTTTTCAGGTTTGTTTATGTGTTGGTTTTATGCGAGCGGCTCCTTGTTGTTTGCTTGTATGTGTGGTTGCAAAGGAATGGGAAATGCCCAGTAAATGTCAGGTAAAATTCCAGAAATGTTCCATGGGATCTTTAGTTTGGAAATTTTGGAAATAGTCCAATATGGAAACTTATTTAATTATAGTAATCAGTGTTAATTACCTGAAAACAAATTGCATACAAATATACTCTATGAAGATAGAAACAATGTCTAGTGTCTAACTAACTATATTTATCTATCTAAATCATTTTAGATTTCTGTAATGGTTAATACAACAGCATGGAGGAGGTCATTAACCAAAAATTATATTTTTAATGCTAAAATATAATTATTATTGTTATCATATTTGAAGTAGCTGGCACCATCATAACTTACTTACATTTTGATGTAATAGTTTCCAGTTAAACTTACACCATAAATCAAATAGCTACTTTCAGATTCTTCCTCTTAGGGGTTGCCACAGCGGATCGGCTGCATTTTTGACTTAGGAGAGATTTTTATGCCATATTCCCTTCCTGATGCAACCCTTCCATTTTATCTGTGTTTGGGAGTAGCCATTCAATTTTGAATTTTTCCAAATAATTCCCATGGAAAGTTTCCTATTTTCAAAATTCTCAGAAATTTGCAACCCTACTGTGAGCAAGGCCCTTGTAAAATGCTTATTAATGAAAGACTACGACAACCAAACAATTTACTTTCATTTTGAAGTGATTGTATACATTATTCAAATTAACTTAGGACTGCCAAAAATAAAAACCCTAGTTAATGTTTAACACCTTTAAAACTTCAAACTTATTTCACCTCTTACCTTCTCGTATGGCTGTGAAGGGTGTTCCTTCCTCCTCTTGGAGACGAATCACCTTCAGAGCCACCAGCTTCCCATTCACCCTGGCAGGCATGGCATATTAAATAGATTAAATAGATTAAAAAAAATACATTTCATGAGTCATAATACAATAATATATTAAAATCAAAGAAGCCAGGGGAAAGGTGAGAAGCGTTTTGTTGATTTAATTTAAATTACGGCAACAGGGTCAAAATTTTAATTTCCTGTGATATTGAACTATGACTGTGAGAAATATGTGGTTAAAATACATAATAAGGTTAATAATAAAAAATGATTTTATTTATTTATTTATTTATTCCTCTCCTGTTTTTTTTCCTGAAGAATGAAATGAAATGTAAGGATGCAAATTTGATTTCTTTTAGTGATAATTATGGCTATAAGCTACACATGGATTAAATACCCTTAAAGACCCTAACTGGGTTAATAATAAAATTTACATTTGTTTATTTCTTTATTTCCTCTTCCCCTTCCGGCTTCTGGTTTTCTTTTTTCACCACAGTCAATAAAGCAGTGGATGCCTTTCCTTACCAAGGTTGTAAATTCAGTTTCTGATAATAACTACTGTATGACTGCAAACTTATTATGACATTTTATTGGTTTGTTTTTGTTCATCTCTTTATTTCCTTATCCCCTTTTTTTCTGGCAGATGAGATAATATCACAAATGTATGGTACCTATGGATGAATTCCTGAATAATAACTATGTCAGGTCAAAAATAACTATATGGATGAAATGGCCATAAAAGAGTCTACAACAGAATTTGATTTCTTGGAAAAGGGATGATTGTGATTTGTAGAATGGACTGTAATTTTGTCTCAACTCAAATAAAAAGGAATGAGCAAAGAAAATGTAATTTAGCGGCAGTGGAGTGAGACTCAGAGTACAAGGCCACAGGATTAAACCTGAATGAAGCTCACCAATCAAAGCTGTTGTAATAAAAAGGAAAGCAACACAAGCATTGTTACTGAGACGATTAGAGTCTGCGAAGATTCATATATCAATATTGTGTGGACAAAACCTGGGAGAAGAGCAACAAACCATAAAAATGAAACCATAAAAACATGCACGCTACAGTGATTAAAATAAAAGAGATTGCACACATGCAGAATAGAGGAAAAGTAGTATAAAACTATACTTTGTAACTGTTATTGCTTTTTTGGTTTAATTAATGAATTCTGTTATAGCACAGCTACTGTATAATTAAATGTAATATTCACAGCTTGCATGAGTGGCTCTTTTGAAGTGTGCAGAAGAGAGACTGGATTAAACTGTGATTCGACATGAACACGCTACTCACTTGCTCTTTCCCTTGTACACTGTAGCATATGAACCCTCTCCCAGTTTCTCCAGCTTTTCATACGAGTCTGCCTTTCCAAACTTGGGACTTGTGGGCTGGGAAGGAAAAGAAAGAGGTCGAAAGATTAAGTAATGTGAACCCAGAAAAGAAGAGTCTCTGAGGGGTTTCCCAGAAGTCATTACACGCCTGTAAAGGATATGAAAATCTGGAGGCTTCGCACTGCATCATCGAGGAGATGTAATGCCAGTGAACACGAGCAGAGAGAATTTCACAGTCTCCATGTGAGAACTCTGAAGCCTGCTTTCATTCTACAGTCATAGCATAACTTTTCATAAATCATAAGCCTTTTCACTTTCTCCACAGGTCATGGAGAAACATAACTGCAGTTGACAGGATGTCAAATTCTCACTCACCAAATTCTAAAACTACAACTTATAGGGGGATCACTATCAATAATATAGCTCTAAAAGGATGCTGAAAACTGAAACACTGTAAAGTATGTGATTTTCACATATGGAACAGTCTGTTACGCTTTCAACAGTCAAAAGATTTAAAGTGGGTACAAAGACGGTACGAAAATAATCAATTAGTGTCATCCCACTTTTTGGCTCTCTTCTGTTGGGCTCCCTTACACAGCGGTCTGATATCTAAAGCATGGAGCTACACACACTTCATTCTGTTAGTTAGCAGACAGAAAAGTAATCTAGAAGTGAAAATGGAAATTAAATGGTAAAAAGCACAAAATGTGCCCTTTTTAACACAATGATGCATTAAGACACATTAAAATACAATGATGTAAACAGACAGAAGGCAGATTTATTCCCAATAAGATCATTTGCTCGCTTTTCATCCTCCTCTTCCTCACATACTTCAGACACTAGTATAGTGAAATTAGATCAAGATGAAGCGAGAGAGAAGGTGACTCTAATTAAAATTCCTTAGCTCTACTTCGATCACATACCCTGGTATATACAGTAGAACAGTATTTCCTCCAAGTACCACCAGAGGAAGCTTACCACCATTTGAGAACCATGGCATTAAGACCGAAGTGGTTTAATACAAACATTTGTTCGGGACATCTTAGGACAAACCAGGACATCTGGTGACCGTACTTTAACCTCTTGACCTGAAGTTCTCAATTGGCCTGGGTAGATTACACTCTCCTTCCATCAGTGTGTCAGTGTGGATACACAGGTATATCCTCCATTCATATTGTCTTTGGTTAACAATGTCCAAATACAAGAATGTCAAGAAGGACATTTAGCTGTTCACCCATTCAGCATTTTTTTACACTGCTGTTGGAAAACTCTGAAATGACACCTCTGTGGCTCTCAAACTCAAATGTACAGTAGGAGTACATGTTCTGGTTCCTAACAACAATACTTTTTGTTGTTTTCTAAAAAAAAACATCCCCTTTGAAAACTCAATCTTCAAGTCCTGTCGAGATTTATCTGACCATTAGCCACTCATTCTGTCGCCACATTTATCTTGGCTCCGAGTTGCTCGTTTGCCAGGTTTTCCTCATATCTAATGCTCTCTCAGCCTGTGGCTCTGGCTCATCTCCTTGCCGCTCCCAGTATCGTCCCCTGTCCAGCGCTTCCTCGTCTACCTGTGTGGTTTGGACTCACTCTCTTACCATCTGCCTGCTCACTTCTGCCAGTCAGATCCCAGTCTCCAGCTGAGGACCTCTGCCAAACTTGGCTCAGATCATTTGTACATTTTTGCAATAGAGAACCATAAAACTTATGAGAGGTTCTTAGTCTGTGTTCAGCACCTGACATTCACACACTCGGAACACTGCTGACCTCAAATGGATATTATCCCCAATCAACTTATCATGAGTGCTTATGATTGTGATGCACGATAAAATCCACTTCGGAAATGGATCAAAAAAGTGGAGCAGGCTGTTGACACTCTAATGGATAAAGTGGGGATGAGGAGGTTTCTAGTAAGAAGCTTCTATACAGTAAGTGTCTGATGCTGTTTAAAACCTATTATCTGCTGGTAAAGTGCGCACCTGTGGATGAATCCACCATTTATCCTTTCAACCCAAGATCTTGTCTGTGAAATGTCTGTGCGATAGACAGGTTTGTTGCGCTGTCTCAACAAAACAGACAATTTACACATTTTAATAATCATGGCTGAAGCGATTCATTAATGTCTTGCAGTGATGCTGGCAGGCAGTCAGTCAAGCCTCATATCACACATATTAAATCTAATTTGTGTGCATGCTCATTAGGCATGTCACACTTGGATTTAAATTAAAAAGGAAACAAGTATGTAGACTGATCAGGAAATCTCATTTGCCCGATGAAGACAATCATTAGGTTTGGCATCAATTAGATATATGAGGAGGCTAAATTCAGATGGAGGAAAGGTGCCAAAACACCAGAAAAAGCAAGTCAAAGCCAAGCAGGTGCTGTTTTTTCAAGACTCTGTGCTGCTTATTATTGGAGTGAGAGTAAAGTAAATGGAAGATGACTGGCTGAAAAAGTAGTTGAGAGGGATAATAGGGGACAGCAATGAGAATAATGCTATTGCGCCATATCCTCCACTTTTGTATTCTTCAGTCTGAACAAAACTGTAACCCTTCTCACAATATATTGGTGACTGCAGAATGATATTATTGTCATCGTGGGCCAGGTATCAGCCATCATTTTTTACCATGAGTTATCCTGCAAAAGACTCCGCTCAAAATTCCTCAGCTGCACTCTGATCACATACCCTGGTATATACAGTACATTAGAACAGTATTTCAGATTTTTCCTCCAAGTACCACCGGAAGAATCTTGCATAACAATGGTGGTGCATGTACCACAGTTTGAGAACCATGGTGATAGTTTAGATATACACTATTTTATTCAAAGCACTGTGATGTATGGTTATGATTCAGAACAGGTGGAACTTACAGAACTGGGGCTGGAGTGTCGGCGCAGTTTGGGGGACTCCTTGCCAGCGGATGAACTCTTGGCGTTGATGCAGGCATTGTTCTCAGAGTGGACCCTCTTCACCTGACTGGCAGGCTTCTCGAATGGGTCGAAGCCGCTCTGCGTGCGCTGAACTCTCACTTTCTTGTCCTCAGGGATGGTGTCCAGGGGCTTGATGACCGAGTCTGATCCCTGGCAGCTGCGTGTGGACATCTTTGTGACACATATCTGTTACAAAATGAGAGAAAATTGGAGGGCAAAGTTTTAAAAGAGCATTAAAGAGGAAAAAAAAAAAAACTCATCTGTGATTACCAATAATCAGCAAAAAATTCCTGTGCCCCTTTATACAATGCATATTTATGTTCTTCTCTATTCTTGACGACCACCAAAGCTTTCCCATTCACAGAAAATATTTAAAAAAGTTTCAGTGTTTAGCAAACCTGGAAATGATGATGTTCTCAAATGTCTTAAAATGTCAGTTTTAATGATTTCTTTGGAATATGGAGCAAAGAATCCAGAAAATATTTACATTTAAGATGCTGAAAAATCAGAAAACATTCAACAGATGAATCCATAATCAAAATAATAATAGACGAATAATTGATTAATTAAATAATCATTGCAGCCGTAGGACAAATTTCTTTAGTTCAATATTCACTGTAATATAAATGTGATGGAGCATTACTGAATTGATTATTTTAATGTGAGGCTGACAACTTGAGATATACATTGCGTACAACATTTACACATAACAATTTTAAAATTTCGCATAGATTATAGGACAATCAAAAACAAAACGATAGTGTGAAGCCTTTGCCATATGGCAATTACATTGTTTCCATTTCGATGAGTCATTATTCTGCTCTAATTCACACATATGTTCATGCAGCATATCTACAGGATGTATGTGGAGCCTCTCCTTCCTATCACACACCATTCACACTCATTCACACATTGCCAGCACAGCTGCCAGGTGCAATTTCATATTGAGTGTTTGCCCAGAAACAAATCGGCATGTAGACAACACGAGCCTGGCAACAAACCCTCGACCTTCCAGTTGGAAAACGACCCGCTCTGCCTACTGTTCCACAGCCATGCCTTCCTGATTTTGCCTGCTTTTCATCCCTGTCAGTCTGGGTTTCCTCCCTCTTTGGAGAGCTTTGCTGTTAGCTCTCTGCTAAGATGAGAGTCTTTTTATCGCCATCTCTCTTCTCCCTGATCAAAACTGCTCCAGGCTCACTTGGATCCACCACACACACACACACACACACACACACACACACACACACACACACACACACACTCCCCACTGGCTGTCACTATACTTCTGCCTCCATTACTGTGCAAAATTCTTCCTTATCTCTGACACACATCTCTTCAACCACACAATTGTCTCCTACAAATCCACTGAGCTCCCACACAGCCTTCCTTCACTTCACGTCCATTCTCCAACGCACAGCGACTCACCAGCTGCTCCTCCACCATGGACTGTGTGCACTGAACACAAAAGACGCAGGTGGCATGACATGTTTTGCCACGAGCTGCCTTCAGATTAAATATTTAGGCCTGGGCTCTCCTGCAGGAAGAACTTCTAATTACCCTAATACACAAGGAGGAGTCGTCTTGCAGCTCACAGGCTTGTTTAACTTGGGCCGGGTTTCATATGGGGCCCAAAATACAGACGCCTTTTCCTGTGACACCATTACGTTCAGTTTTGATGAAGAACAGACAGAAGCAGAAAAACAGTTATCGATTGTGAAATGATGATGTATGAGGGACAGTCTTTTCACCGCTGCCTGCTGTGTGACATGTTTGTGAAATCCCATTTTCTTATTACAGCTTGCTTTGGTGTTTATTACTAAGAGATTCTGAATAGAATAACAATGATTCATTTTTATTTTATTGATTTATTTATTTATTTTATTTTTTTAATAGCAGCCTTATGCTTAAGTCTTTCTTTTACCTTCAGGTTTTCCATATCCCGTGCATGACTCTGCTTCGGACTGCTATTGCTTTCCTATTAGCAGCTAAATTGTTGACATTTAATTCTGGATTAAAGAGGCTGTTCTAAGTCAATTTTATTTTGCATTATATGCACAGGTCCATATGCATATCCTTCAGTTGACAATAAACTAAAAACATGTTTCTGCCTCGCCTGGCCATATACAGTATACATTTCAATACCAAACAAACAAACAAGCACAGAAAGAAACTATTTCTTTTGTTCTGACATGTACAGCACATGTCAGCAGGTGGGAGATACCTGATCATATTTACTGCAGAAAATGAAATAAATAACAAAAAAAATGATAAATTAAATAATAATAATTAGAGTCATCTTATCTCTGGCTCCATACATAATTTCACTATACCAGTGTCTGAAGTATATGGAGAAAGCAGAGGATTATGGGAGAGCAAATTATCTCATTTGGAATAAATCTGCCTCCTGTGAAAAGTCCGTAGCTGATTTTGCTCGGCCTATTTATGCCACTGTATTTTAAGGTTGGTGATAATTGTGTCACTTTGAGGGCTAAATATTTTCTCAGGTGGTACTTTGTAGAAAAAGAGAAACACTGATCTATTTGAAATACGATAGCATCTGTTTACTGCACTGTTGCTCTTCAGCAGTAATTGAAAACACACCCGTGTGTGTGCAGATATTGCAAGTCAGTGCCTTCAACTTTAGAGGAGTCTGCTCCTGACTTTAATATTTAGTGTCTTGATAACGTATACCATGATTTGGTGATATACAAGTAAAAACCATGTAATCAGCAAAAATTATTGGGAGGCTGAGGGTGAAAAGATGTGGGCGTCCCTTCCACATCTGGCCTTCCTGTGTTGTCAGGATGAAAACGCCCCGTCAAGACAGCAGAGATGCAATTACACCAAATCGATTCTGGTTGAAGGACAGCCTCTTTAATCACTACTTCACCCATCAATGCACACATGTACAAATATAAACAAACTGTGATAAACAGCATTGTTTTCCTATCTATAATTTATTCAGTGTTGCTGCAGTGACCCCGTTGTCCATAGGGATCATTTGGGATTAATCTTATCTCAGGGTTGTCATGCACTAATGGAAAAGGTAGGCAGTAACACAGTGGGCAGACCCAGGCTAATGCAACCACGTCCACTGGAGTACTTACTGATGACATTAGTTTGAACGATGACAAGAGGCACAGGGGCCATAAAAGTCTGCCTACATGCTCTGCTAACTCACGGCCATCAGCCGTGTTAACTTGGCCACACTCGGTGCTCACCCACTGTGTGAACGCTTTGCCATTTTCCAGAGACAAAGCAGGGCTATCAACTTGCCTGGGCTCATCATTGTATAGGCTCAAAATGATAGTGAGACAATGCACTGGAGAGGAGACTGGAAAAAAAAAAAACAACAACTCATCCTTCTTTCCATCGAGCCACACTGTTGGAAAAGCACGAGCCTTTGTGTCAGTGTTCTTCAACACATAGATAGAGCTCTGTGTGTGTGTGTGTGTGTGTTTGAGAGAGTGCTAAAAATAGCTAGTGCCTCCTCAAACATGGGAGCTTTTTGTGTGATGCTTGTTTTAACAGATTTGAACTATACAGTAGATGGTTGGGCATAATGATGATGATGACTGACATACCAGTGGCACAATTAAAAAAGAAGCTCTGATCTGAGGGTTAAACTGACCATATCTGACCACTTATCAAGTGAGACTCACACACAGCAGGTACAATTATGTGTAATGTATGTTATTTAAGAATAATTACCTCAGTCAAGAGGGTTGCTTTCATTATAAATTGCTCTATGCCTCGTGTCATTTGATGTGAACTTCTGCCAGTTGTTTGTGAAGTGTAGTTTTTTTTGCCTCAAGTATTATTTATTATAGTATTAGTATTTTGGACAGCCCCATTTTGTTAGATTTTTTTATTTTTTTTAAAACCTATTGGACGTAATAGCTGTCCACACACATCATGCTGTATTAGGGGTGGGTCAAAATATGGATTTGGTGATATATCGTCATCCTTTTTTGTGCAATATGAGATATTTTAATTAATAAATTAAGGTGCTCTAAAGTAAACAGTCCCTGCCAGGCATTTCTATTTTATGTCTCCTTGCAACATTGTTGCTTAAATGAATAAGGGGAAAGGTGGGCCGAAGTTACCTGGCCAAAGAAGAGGGAGTTTACAGCAGGATAATGGTAGAGAAAGCTACGTTAAGACATGCTCCATCCGTGTTCAATACATAGACTTTACACACATTGTTCTCTCTGTTGTGAATGAATGGAGAAATCCTGTACTGTTAACTTAACATGGATGTTTTGTTCTCTTCAGTTAGACAGATATCATGATGTATCGCTATATGATTGTCTTGCAATATATTGATTATCACAGAATTGTTGTATCGTGATATTAGTGGTATCGTGGACCACCCCTATGCTGTCTGGTCTGTAACTCAAAATGGGACTGTTATTTACAAAATGGACACCATGGTGTATTGAAGCCTTGGAAGCATTAATTGAGACCATAAACTCATACAAATAAAAACAAGCTAATTTTCAGCATTTAAATGTAAATATTTTCTGGTTCCTTTACTCCACATGACAAATAAATCAATAATTATGAATTATTTTGGTTTGTTGACAAAACAAGGCATTTGAGAACATCATTGTTTTGAGGTTTGGGAAACACAGCTCGGTTCACGGTTCATTTTCTGACATTTGTTTGGACCAAACCTGTAAGTGATTAAGCAAAAAAAAAAAAAAAAAAAAAAAGATAGATAGATAGATTGATAGATAGAACCATTAGTTGCTGCCCTACATGACACTGAGGACACTGGGCTTTTTACAAAATGGTCTCATGTTCAAATCCCTGGACAATTAAGAAGAAAGTTGTAAAAAGGAAGTGGATGAAAAGTGATTCCTCCTCTCTTGAAAATGTATCAAGTGCCACTAAGCAAGGCGTGAAAAGTTTTAAGATTTATCTTCCTTATGTTTTAACCTGAAGAACACTTCACTTAAAACAAATTCTTAATTTGTGAGTTTTCATATGGCTTCTAAATAACCTTTATAATCAATTATTGTAATATTCTTCTTGGCAAAATAAGACACTTTCCCAGATTATACTGGACTCCTGCCAAAGTGACTGTTGCTGTTACTCATTATCATTTTGTACATTGCCCTTCAGAAAATTATCAAATACATTCTTATGTTCTATATATTTTCAACTCAACACCATTAAAATAAAATTACATTTGTAGATACAAATCAATGAATATTGAACATTTTATCACCCGGTCATTCAGCTACCAACAATGAACAGTATCCAACACATAAGGTACTTGTCAGTCGTTGAAATGGAGAAATTTGAGACAATTGTTCATCATTAATTGCCGTTTTTGAAACATGTTGTAACACTGATGTGTTGTATTCATTTAGAAGGTAAATTAACAGTTTCTTCATGATACGATATCACTTAAGTGTTTAAGATTCTGGGGGAGGAAAAGTGAAGAAAAAATGTACTTTTCCTGCATTCCTTATGAATAATTATTGAGCCTCGCATTAGTGACAGAACAATACTAGGTAAAGGCCCAAAGCTGCACAGTGTACAGACATGCAAAAATTATAAAGACAACTTAGACATACAATTGGCATATGTAGTTTCGGATTCATGCAGCCCAGTTCTGATTTTGTACCACAAAGCTTTCCTGCTGGGCTGCTGACAGTGTTGTCAGCTGCTGTAAACTTGGCCCAACAATGGTAGTTTTCTGAACTCCGTCACTCATGCCCTGGCTTAGTCACAAACATTCCTATTTATAGGGCTGAACAAACCAGGGCTGTCCTGCCAAAAATATATTGAATAATCAATAAAGCATTTTCCAGTTAGGCTGACTGGTATTCTGTTTGTTGTGGTATCCACCTTATGCCAAGCTCCATGACGCCTTTCACCAATTACCAGTGCTAAACCAGGACAGCAGTTTCCAAGGGAACATTCATAAACATAATGCTAACAATCCACTTGTGTGTAGCCTGAAGTCAGAGCCTTTAAGCCCCGCATGACCAGGTTGGGGTTTTAGTTTCAACATCAGGTGAGATTATCGCACCTGTTTGTTCATGTGATGAAGGAGCATGGCCATGTTAGTCAGATATAGTTCTGTGGAAGCTCAAAAAACACTGATCAGGGATGGCACTATTCCACTTTTTTCTCGCCCGATATCAGAAACACAAAGCAGTGTAACAAATATTTTTCTCCTATAAAGAAGAAATACAAAGCACAGAACATGCTGTTGCGTTTGGATCGTATCAGATTTGACATTATTATCCGTCAATATCCAATCCAGTGATTTTGACTAAAATCAGACTGATACTAGGTATCACATCAGCTCATCCCTACTAGTGAATCCCAGATAAGATCAGATTCCAAAGCCACAAATTCACCTTTGTCTGGTTGATAGTAACAGTCAACAAAAGCCTCTATCAATGTAATGCTATAATTTAATACTGTTTTAGACAAAATATGAATAAGTAAAAAATAACATAGTTTTCTTAAGGTGTATTATCTATAAGCTATCACGGTTTTACCAGAGTTCCATCCATTATTGTGTTTACAGTTTCATGAGAATAATGAGGGTAAGGTACAATATATATTCTAATCTAATTTACATCCAGAAGTTGCACATACGCTGCTTTGTCACAGTCACAAATTCAACTCATTTAAATAGTGTTAACTCAATGACCTGTACCAAACAGCTTCATTCTGAAGAACCTTATGAAGGAGGTCTGACAACTATAGCTGACGTCTTATCGGAGATAATGTGCAGTCAGACCGTCTACATCCTTATTAATATTGCTGGCCATTGCTTTTGATTGAAATGGCATATAAATGATTAAACTGGCGGGCTTCCCAGCAGTAACTTCCCACTTCAGGGCAGCACACAGTCACTCAGAAGAATGCTGTGGCATGGCCAGACTTCCCCCATCCAACTTCTCTACTTACCGCCCCTGTTAATGTCTACTCTTGCTAATCTTCAACACTACTGTTATGTTCAGCTGTGAAACCTGAGACAGGAGCACAGACACAGTGAAAATACTTTTCACTCCGTCATAACGCAGAACCTTAATAGCAATTTTTTTAGAGAGATAAACTCTTCTCTAGGGATTCATTACAGAATCTCGATACACCATTAGTTGGAAAAAGTATCACATTAAGTTCCCATTACTCACGGTAATTATAGTACAATACTGTATTTTTTTCTTATTTCATGTTCTATTTTAAACCTCTCAGCATCACTGGCTAAAATGGATGCCGTTTCCCAATTTGCAGTGCAGTTAGACTTGTATTAGTGAGCATACTACTGTTCTATATATTTCATAATTACTGTACATGTACACTTGATGGACAAAAATATTCAGACGTCGGACTGTTACACCAACAGAGACTTTAATGACTTATTCAAACACACACACAGTACTTGTATGTGTATTTAGGGTTTGGTGTATAGGGTTTTTGGAGCAATAACAGATTCCACCACTTCTTGTGGTGGAAGACTTTCCTCAAGATTTTGAAGAAGTGTTTCTATGGGAATTTGTGTCCATTCATTCTGTAGAGCATTTATGAGGTCGGGCACTGATGTTGGACGAGAAGGCCTGGCTCACAATCTCTGTTCCAGTTCATCCCAAATGTGCTCGATGGTGCTGAGGTCAGGGTTCTGTGCGGACCAGTCAAGTTCTTCCACACGAAACTCGTCAAACCATCTCTTTATAGTCCTTGCTTTGTGCACTGGGACACAGTCATGTTGGAATAGAAAAGGGCCTTCCTTAAACTGTTGCCAGAAAGTTGGAAGCATTGTAGATAATGGGCCTCATTAAAAACCTGACTGAAACATCTGAATTCAATACTAAGCAGGTGTGGCCAACATTTTTTGTCTATTTAATGTATTAATATATGATTAAGGGTGCAAGTCATTCATAAGGTACAATAACTAATATAGAACAAGAACAACCATTAAAAACAGACAACACAATTATATAATATATAATATTACTTAAACATTGGGGAGCATTAATTTTGCACCAATCCAATAAATAGATGCGTAATGGCTATCACCATAGATTTCCTGAATTAATTAAATTCCAATTAAGTCGCTCTTGATTCAACTAGATTTCAGAGTTTATAAAATTCTAACACACTGATGCTTTATCTCTCCATCGTTATCCTTTGAAAAAACATTGATGCCTGACAAAACTATGTTTTTTCCTTGAACACGTGTGGAAAATTTGTGGAGAGGAACAGGCAGCATGAAATTTCTCAGAAGCCACCTAGCAATTCTCTACCTGCATGTATTGTTTGGTCTGTTCTTCCAAAACTAAAGAGCAATCATGTGTGAGTTGATTTTACATCATTTACACACATTTACTCAGCCATTGTAAATATGATGAGAGTTTTTTTTTACTCACTCACTCAGTCACTCATCTTCAAATGAGGGTTGCAGGGGGCGCTGGTGCCAATCCTAGTTGACATAGGGCAAAAGGCAGGGTACATCGCAGGGCCACACAGGGACAGACAACTATCCACACTCACACCTACGGGCAATTAATAATGTTCAAACTCCATGCAGAAAGGCCCTTGTTCAAACCCGGGTCTTCTTGCTGCAAAGGCAAGAGTGCTAACCACGTCACCAAACACATGACCATTTTTTTATTAGTCTAATATTAACATTGAATACTTTTGTTGCTGATGGTGCTAGAGGAAAAGTCATTGGAACCTCAAAGTCAGACAGTTTTATCCTGAGAGAACCATAAATGTCTTTACAAAATCTTGCGCAGTTGCTAGGTTATTTCACTCTGGACCACTGCAGTTGACTGGTTGATTCAATGAGGAATAGCACAGGCCACAGCTAATAATTACAGAATATGTTGACAATGATGAGTCTATATGAAATCAGCATGACAATTTAAGTGGATGTGGAGTTCATGTGTAATTGCTGACTCATTACCACAAGTGCCACTCCAGCAAACACCTTCATTTTGTAGCCACTTTGCTCAGTCTCTGGGAAATCACATTTGACTAAATGCCTTGCATGTGCTGTCAGCGGCCTGTTTGCAGGTCTTGTCCTGAAGCCCTGGATCCTTATGAAAGCCAGCACTGAAGCTCAGGTTTTATTTGATGCACAAATTTTGGCTGTAACTTTAACACAAATAAGCCAGATATAAGTGGGACGGTAAATCACATTAATGAGTAGATATAAATGAATAGGTTCAAATACAGGGTATATACCCTGCTGGTACAGATCATTACGAATCCAGACTACATCCCAGAGTTCAGTTTAAACATTCTGGTAATAGGCTAGAAAACATCCACGGGACTCATCTACTTACAGTTCCATGCAACAATGGATGGTAAAACCAGATAAAAATGAGGCCATTTTCAAACATTATTGTGTTGAAAATTAATACACAGGACAGGAAATGCCTTGACCCAACTTAAACATTAATGACATTGGCACCCAGTGTTCCTTATGCTGTAGGTAAAGTTGTGCCACAGGCCAAGTTCATATTTGCAAAGACTCTCTTATATGAGTATAATATACAAATCTGCTGAGGGCCCAGTTGAGCTCTGTCACCTTATCACTATAAGGTTACAGAGCAATTATCATACTGTCCCATGGCCTTGCTCATCTCACTCCTAATTATGAGATGATTTTTAAAATAATCTAAATCATCATCTGTCCCTTGAATGAATGAACATACACTATATTGAAAAAGTATTTAACCACAACTGTTAATTGGGATTTGGGCTAGGTCTCCTATCTCCAGTGAAGGGCAATCTTAACGCATCAGCATACCAAGACATTTTGGACAATGCTATGCTTCTAACTTTGTTGCAACAGTTTGATGAAGGCCCTTCTCTGTCCCAACATGACTGTATCCCAGTGCACAAAGCAAGGACTATAAAGAGATGGTTTGACGAGTTTCGTGTGGAAGAACTTGACTGGTCCGCACAGAACCCTGACCTCAGCACCATCGAGCACATTTGGGATGAACTGGAACAGACATTGCGAGCCAGACCTTCTCGTCCAACATCAGTGCCCGACCTCATAAATGCTCTACAGAATAAAGGGGCACAAATTCCCATAGAAAAACTTTACAATCTTGATGAAAATCTTCCAAGAAGTGTGGAAGCTGTCATAGCTGCAAAAATAGGACCAACTCCTTATTAAAGTACTGTATATGTATTTGAATATGTCATTACAGTCCCTGTTGGTGTAATAGTCAGGTGTCCAAATACTATAGTGTGTATACATAGTGCTTGTACATTGTACAGCAATGATATCTCTGATGGCTGATTTCATGTTTTCTAAAGTGAATATGCCTAGCATGATGAACCATGATGATTATCTCACAAACTCAAACTAATTTTGATTTGGCTTATATTGCCACAGCAACCACGAGGTGTAGAGATGTGTAGGCCCTGCATTTGAATCATTAAAAATACACTGATGTGCATTTTTCTTACATGCACATCAGTGCACTCCCTCTCTTACATCTTTTAATCCAAGCAAACTAAGAGCATACTATTTTTAAACAAACCTGAACACAAAGCGCTGTAGTCGCAGTAGTCAGCCCTTAAAGTTCCATTTCATGAATGCCTTCTGGGGAGACTTTCTCAGCGTATGCACTCTTATTCACATTCATACTGTTCATCATGTCAGCGTGATGCGATGGTGGCAGACCGTGTGTTTAATCTTCCAGTGTTGTCAACAGGTATAAACATGGCTGCCTTTAAAACTGGTTCAACAACACTTGATTCTTTTAAAGTCTACCAAACTCTTGAGGCTAAGAGCTGTTGCCATCTGTCCCACATAAACATTTTCCATGCCTTCGACAGGCTACAGGGGTAAGCCGCCACAAAACATGACAATATGTGTGCAAGACCAACCAAAAACAGAATAAAAAGCTGTAACAACCACTTGCTCCATGAATTCATTGAAACACCTTTCATGATTTTATAATCAGCTTTTGTCAAACCTCTGTTACACACAACACTTGGCCCCGTATCCTAAAAACACGTATCCTCTCTCAAACACATGATACTATGATACTCCACTCATCTTCTTTCAGCTCTCCTCCACTCTCTCCTTTTTGGCGAGGAGGCTGGCCTACTGTCAACGCAAAGAGCTGCTTATGGCCCTGCAGAAAGCCTCACTACGTGTCAACAAAATGTTGCCACAGATGGCGAATGGCCTGTCTCCATTTTCTCCACCATGTCCGCCATGCAGATCCTTTATTCTGTCCTTCTGGGTAGAGAAAACATCCAAGAGTCACTTGTCACATTCTCCCTCTTGGGATGCACCGGGACCCAGGTGGGCTCTCCACTTAATAGCTGCCATGCTAGCATAAGAAGTCATCATCACACCCAGACGCCTCCAAAACAGAAAACACAACACTGACACTCATGCATACACAGAAGCACAAACACAACTGCGATCAGTATATGCTTTGGAAATGAATAAATGCTGGCATGTCTGCATATCGCCTTGTAAAGTTCGTGTGTATGTGTGGTATGTCTGGGGATGCACAATCACACACACATACGTAGACACACACACTGACAGAAGCAATGCACCCAAAGCAAGAGCAATGGGGGGTAATGACAGCGGATGCAGACTAAAATAAGCAACAATCTCAGTCTCCCTCTTACCTTCCAGGAGGAAACAGCTCACCTGGATGTCTCTAAAGAGCAGACAGAACGCATTCAGGCAAACCTCTCGCCCTGCAAACCAGCTCAAAACATCTCCCTCCCTCTCTCTCTCTCTCTCTCACACACACACACACACCCTCTCTCTTTCTGTCTCTCTCTCTCTCTCTCTCTCTCTCTTCCGCTCTCTTTTGCAAGCTGGAAATGATGAGATTGTACTATAAGCAGAGGGGGGGAGTGAAATCCGAGGCAGCGGAGGGTATGAGGAGGCTGTGTTGTTTCTGGCCAGGAGCCCCGAGAGACAGTGAACTCGTGGCTTACGAGGGACAAGGAGGGAGGGCACATGAGGGGGGAGGATAGGAATGGGTGCATCACAGGAGACGGGAGAGGAAAAAGTCTTCCAGCGAGGACATCCCGAAACCCTAGAGGACCCCTGCTCGGCGGAAATGGTACAGCCCAGAGGAGTTTGAGGAAGCAAACAGCGTCTGCAGCAGTGATGGCTAGCAGCTGAGGCTACAGTGATGCAAGCACCAATGTGTGAGAATATGAGCTGAGCTATGCTAAGTGAAAATCAGCTGAGGCGGTTTAAACATTCTCTTTTGCTTTAAGATGCCACTTGATAAGTAAACACTGCATCATGTCTTCAGCAGCTCTGTAAAAGATTCATTCATTGCTTTAATGCAGTATAAAGTGCATACTTCAAACAACAAATTGACTCAAATATGTTATAAAGGCCACTTCATAGTTTCTGCATTCACAGGTCCACTGAGGTCCACTATGGTCTATTGTACAGAGGGAAAACTAAGCGAAAATCTGCATGCAGCCCAGAATTGGTGGCAAATTTGTGACCCTACTGTGTTTATTGATGTAATACTATGACACGTTATTCACACAGTTTTGAAAAAAAAAAAAAACACATTCCATTAATAACATAGAGGTCCATTAGTATCAATAATGATGTCATAATGTGATGAGGCTACTCAAACCCAATTTATTCTGTAACAGATAAGTCTACTCAGAATACTAATTATTGATTATCATCCACCAGAGACCAGAATACAAAAGGCCAGATTTCAGTTTAGTGACACACCATCAGGTTTAAATCTGTTTTATCAAGGTTTATGATGGTTTTTCACTTCTTAGCAGTGTAAATTGCCATGGTAACATGAGCTTAACAGGACATGCTCCAGGGCAGATGATGTTTGAGATAACAGATCAACACATAGGGGAGCACTACAAACTGGCCAATCAGATCTCTTGGTAAATCGCATCAGCATTAGTAGAAGATTGTGCAGCTGTGAGAGGGTCTCTTAGGAGAGTGTTCAGGAAGCAGTCATTTGTTGGCTTTCCCTGGCAATTTTTGCATGAGTGAACCTCACAGCAGAGAGCCATCTTCTCAGCAGGAGCAGAGTCTTTGTGTGAAGGATGGACTCCCCCTGTCTTACTTGTTTAATTATTTCACCTTATGGCTGAAGGAAGGCCATTCTTTCATATACCAACAACCGGGACTGACTCCGACAACTCGCCCTAAAACACTGTAATGATTGTCCTTTTTATGCAGTACATTCAGACAATATTCAGACCCACATTTTCTATAGGCATTTCCTTTGATCTGAGCTTGGTTTTGTCCTGATAAATGGACATAGTCCATTTAGTTAAAAGATCGAAGCCACTATGGAAGTGCATTAAAACTATAGTATATTCTATTAACTTTCACTTAGTTTATGATATCACTTAACATTTTCGTAATGTCTCAATCTGTAGGTTTGGGTCTTAAATATAGCATGATGACCATTTAGCAAATTATGGTTCCCCATAGAGTCAAACAGAGCATAAAACCCAGCCTGTTTTGGGGACACCATGACAGCTAGTACTATCCAGCAGGTGTAAGTTTGCAGTATGTAAGAGTACATGCAGTGGACAGGCTCCCAGTCAGGGACACCCCCACCATTTCAAATATGATTAACAAACAAGGCAGTAGCTCTATTACAATTTGCTGCTTTGTCATTGTCCTCTGCAGTGCAAAGTGAAGATCTTAAAAAAACCGAGCATAGTGTGCTACACTTTCACGGCCATAAGATAGGTGAAGTCATTTAGTATATGACTTGCAGTGTTTTTCAGTTACTATACATAAAGTTAACACTATTCTGCAGTTTTTTCCACAGTAATGGCCTAACATCAGCTCACATGGCAAAACATGGCAAAACCTTTCAAAGTATGCTTTTAACTTGAAAAGCATACAAGATAAGTCTTTGATTAATTGATGACTTTTAAACAAAGTGCATAGGAGATAAATCTGATATCTGCAGGGTTCAAAGTAATACTTTATTTTAATCTAAACAGGCTGCTATGCTATACCACAACAATGATCCCATTTAAGGTCAACTTGTCTCTCTCCTCACTACAGGAATTTAAAGCGACACCAACTGTTTTATCGGCCGTCTGAGTTGCTGACCCCATGCATCTCTGGTGTGAAACTAACTGATGTGACGATCTGGGGTTAACATGGCTAAATGTAGTAGTTTAGTGAAATGAACATTCACTTCACAGGCAACATGGTGGACATTTGTTCAGTTCATACAAGTGCACATGTTTGAGTGGGTTTCTATTTTATTGTGACCAGTCCAAGGCACACCTGAGGAATTATAATGTTGTGCTATAAAACATCTTAAATCATGAATTATCTAAGGAGTCAGAATACAATTTTAGAGAAATTAGAGTTTGTAAGAATTAGACATCTAATGGTGAAAGTGTAGAGCAAATGGAGGACTAATCTGCTCACCCCACCCTTTGACAAGCACGTCAGGAAATGCATACAAGAAAGGATGTAAACACTCATTCACCACTCTCCTACTCTCTCTGTATTTTCCTCCTTATGCTTGTGGGTTCATGAATGTTTTTTTTTTTTTTTTTTGGCGGGATCCATAAAGCAAGAGGTATATAAAAGGCTGATTTTCAGGCTACAATTGAATGTGGATACAGATATGTCATGAAAAAATGTTGTGTGTAATCTTCTGATTTCTTTGTTGCCTCACTCATCACTTGGGCCAAAATAATATGCTTTTCGCACAATTGGATTATTTGTATTTGTATTGCTATTCAGATATAATGTGATTCAACAAGCATTGTGATTTCATATTAATCATTAAGACGTTTCTTTTCCTCTTTAAACCAAAGTTGATTAACTCCTTGAGACAATAACCCACAAGCCATATTTCCAAAATCAATGCATATCAAATCAGTCAGTCTGACATTTTTCTAACATGAACGAAAGTGTTGTAAAAATGTACAACACAACATTTTTTGTTATTTTTTAAGCTGCATTAAGATGCTTGTGTTTATTAAGCTAGTTGCCATTTTCTACACAATATGTGATATAATAGGGGCTATTTTTCTGATTAATAGCATCAGATTTGAGGAAAGACAACGAAAAAAAAAAGTGTTTTGAGGTTCAATTTTGTTAATATGGATAGTATCCATTAACAAAATTAACAAAATTTGGATATATCCATCAAGTGATTTACTCCCAGAGTTTGATGACTCTGTCATTATTACTTTGACCCTTCACCAGTATTGTTCTCTGCAGTCTGTCACACTACAAAACACCAATCATCACAAAGATAAGACTTTTCTTTTGTTCACATTCTCACCTAGACTCACTCTAACCCTGTTTTTTTTCCTTGCTATCTCTCTCCTTGTCTCCTTCTCTCTCTCTCTCTGTCTTGGATGACCTTGACTGACAGGCCTGTTGCTACAGGAACCACACCATGGCGACTGTGTTCTGCTCAGACAGGAAGGTGTGAAATTCACAATAAGACTGGCTCAGATTGGATCTAAACAAGGGTTGATTTCCAATCCACAGCAGACGATGATCAGTTCAAACCGTAAAAACACACACACATACACACGCGCACACACACACACCGTCTGACCCGTGACAGCATGGTACAGAATACTGTGTATGAGTGTGGGGGATGGCTGTAGGTCATTCAATATTCAATATTACACAGAAATTGCTCAGCCACCAGATGGAGGCAGAAGCAGAAAACACACACACACGCACACACATACACATGCACACATTGTACACAGGCCATGGGGCTGAGTGGGGGATCCATCAGGGGCTAAAAGGTGAGACAAGGCAAAGAGACAATGCAGAGCCTGACTGGTGATGTGATGAACACAGAACAGGAAAGATGCTTAGAAAGGGTGCACACAGAGTTAAGAAGAATACACTGTATATATTGTATATAAACTGTATAATGTGTTTCCTTCATAATGTTGACTTCCTGGAGTTCTTTTCTTGAGGTATTTTTTCTATGTTTAGCATGTATTTTTACTATTTACCTCAAATCTGTCCATGCTTCTCAAACTGTGGTACGTGTACCACCAGTGGTACGCAAACTTCCTCTGGCAGCAAATCAGAAATACTGTTCTACTGTATAAAACAGGTAGTCACATCCATATCAGTGCCTAAATTTGGTAAACACTGATCAACATTTTTCAACATTATGTGAAATTTTACGGACCAAACAAGTACTCGATTAATCAAGAAAATAATGGACAAATCAGTCAACATTCACTTGTATGAGTGGCCCTCTCCTCTCTTTTTCCCTCCCTCTCTCTCACTGGTGTCTTGGCATTGTGTGATAATGACCTTGCAGGTTCATTACCTGTCACACTGTGTGAGCTGGCTCGAATAAATTGTTTGTGGCAATGTGTGTCAGAGTATATAATATCAATTTTTGGCGCATGTCAAATTGTGTAATGAATGCATGGAGGATTATGGGACTGTAATCGGATGGAAAAAGATGGCAGCCTGCAGGCAGAGACATGTCATCAACCACAGTGTCATCCATCTCTGCCACTGTCCTTTAACACAGCAAGCAAAATCTTTCACTCAGTTTTCCTGTTCCTGTCACAAATGTCCACTTTCACCTGGATCATTTTTCAGTCTTTTTTTCATAAGCAATCAAGATAGAGCACAGGGTTTATAGTACGCGCAGCTGCTTCCTCGTCTACATCAGCCTCTTAATGGGATTCATTCAGCAGAGTCACATGATCGTGGAAGCTAACCTCTGATCCACATCCATGGCCTTAACTAAGTGATGAATGTCTCTGACCTGGATATTTATGTCTGATTCTACACTCTGGAAAATCCACGCCTATACTATACAGTTATTAAAAAAAAACAAAAAACAAAGACAAAGATTGATCCTGAAATACAAGAGAATCTATAATAGCAATTTTGCCAACTATAAAAGTTGGACTTGTTAGTTGTAATTATTCCCATTTTCAGAAGAATGCTGTCTTACTTTCTTACTTTTTAACTAAAACTAATGCTTGAAAAATACTTTTTTACTTATTCGCTTGAAAACTGCTCTACCAATCCAACTATCATTGATGTTACTATAAGTATGCTGTAAAATGACATACACACACTGAGAGTGTGTGTGTGTGTGTGTGTGTGTGTGTGTGTGTGTGTGTGAGAGAGAGAGAGAGAGAGAGAGAGAGAGAGAGAGAGAGAGAAAGAGAGACCAAGGTCAAGAGGGTCTGAATAAATTAATAGATACAATATAACATGTACAAGAGCCAGTTCCTATTCGTGCACACTTTAAATTATGCTTGGCAGTTAAATAATTTATTAAGCTGAATTCTCATGGAGGCAGATCATTACACTGGAAACATCAAGTGGGGGAAAAAGTACACAAAAGAAAAAAATAAAAATCTGCAAAAAAAAAAAATGAACTGATAACATATACTGTATTTGATAGATAGATAGATAGATAGATAGATAGATAGATAGATAGATAGATAGATAGATAGATAGATAGATAGATAGATAGAGTACTTTATTTGCATCACATCTGATTGCTTTTGCAAAAATTATGCTACAATATATTATTTATCAACTACAATTAAATTACCATTAGTTCCGGTTTATTCCCATAAATTCTAACAAATTACTCATGAAGGTGCAGTTGCCTATTGTTTTGATCAGTTGTTATTATTGCTTTACTATAATTCCTGAAACTGTTGTGTGTTAGTGAGCAAAGAAAACAAAAAAACAAACTCAGACGTAAAACTGGAATTGATGTGCACAACATGCTTCCACAGAAATATGAGACCTATTGTCCAGATGGTATAGTGCCGTAATTGAGAGTCAAAAATCTAATTTTGGAAATGCCACATCCCTTATCACTGTGTGTGTGTGTGTGTGTGTGCACTTGACTGACACACAAGTCCAGCTCTTTTAGTGCAGTGAATAGGATTTTTCTCCCGTACAAGGGTTTGTTTTGTGGTTTTTTCTCACTTGATGTGATGGTCCAAGGACAGAAGGTGTCACTTGCTGTACGGACTGTAAATTGAGTTTGTGATGTTGGGCTATATATATATATATATATAAGAATTCACTTGACTTGATGATACATTACGTGTTGAAAATGAACGAAACCTCCACTAAACTGCTTCAGCCTCTGAGTCTTTTATTTTCACCTCTAAAGTATTAATCCTGTTCATGAATGTCACAGAAGTTAAGTGAAATAAAAGAAAACTGCATATGCACAAGAATTAAATGAATTCAGTGTGACAGAGCACGAGAGGGAAAAAAAGTAGAAAACTAGACCTTTTGCCATAGAATTGCATTCTATTCATCCAAGTGAATATGGCATTCTGGGGTAGCCAAAAATGTGTTTTAACCACAAAATTCCAATCACTTAACCACTGTATCCGTATGAAATAAACAAAAAACTCCCTCCGAGTGTCACTGCTGTATCCACAAAAATGAGGTCACCATGACATTTGACTTTTATCACTAACGGTTCAAGTTTGAATCAAAGGTTGTGTCTAAAATCCCTCACTCATTAGTGAGCTCTTTAGCTAAATGAAAAACACGCTTCAACATCACCCTGATGTTTTTGCACTGACAATCATGCGTTCAACGAAAACATGTTGGTGGAAAGTCCCTGCTAAAAAAAAAAAAAAAGTGCTTGCATTTATGTGATAAATACATCAACTGAGCATATTTACCACATAAATAAAAAAAAATAGTGGCTGTTACAATCGTTAGTTATTTTAAGTAACAACTATTCTGTTTACTCAGAAGAAGAAGGAGAGAAAAAAATAAAAGAAAAGGATGATGGTTAAAAAAAAGGAAAAAGAGAAGGAAGAACAATCCACAGAGGCAGCAATGCAACATTACAGATGCCGACTGCTGTAAAACACCCAAAACCAAATAATCAGCCAGTTGCTTAGTGAGGCTTTTTGTCAACGTGCACATACATTGATAAAAAGAAAAATCTCTCATTTGACTTTGTCACACCACAGGACAATGTGTTACTTGTCAAATTTGAATGATTAAAAGGTCAATAACGGTTTAAATTTAGGATTTAAATCAAAAACCTAAAATCAAATCTGTGTACAGATTATGTAAAGCCTCTGGTATCAAACCACTTGTTTAACAAACACGTAGAGAACTGACATTTTCCTCATTTTCCACAGTTTAATAACATACCGTATACATAAACAAACATGAGCTCAGCTCCTATTTTGATATTGGACCACCAGCATCTAATTAGTTCATCCCTGTGTCCAAGTGAATGAAAGGATTTCATCATGTCTTTACTGACATATGACATTCACAAGACAAAAGATGTGATTTCTGAGCTCAGAACCAAAATCTCACCAATTCATTTTTCAGTCTAAGTGAACACCAGTGCCATATTGGACAAACAGAAAAGCCAAAATCAGTGTCTCCAGCTACAGTTGTTACCAACGACACAGCATAAGTAACTTATTTTACTGCTCTGAAGTTAATGCAGAGGAAACGAAAACATTTATAAAGCTTGAAAACACAAGAAATGAAATGAAACACATGCGTGGGATCAGATCAGGTCACATTAACAGCAGTTTTACATATGTCACAAGAGGACGCTCGGCACTGAGCTGTGTGTTTAGTCAACAAGGTCAAGAGGCAGAAAGTGCCAGAGAAAGTGGATCTCATTACTGTTGCAGTGAAGCAGCAGGCTCCACATCAGGTAGCCATTAAAATGAGCTCAATGTTTTCACACTCAGAGCCGAGGCATAACCTCATGCTGCCTCCGCGCTGTAATTGGCTGCACAGCCTATACGGGCAAAGACACACACAATTCTTCAAAGAGTGTGTAGCTGAAAAGTACAGAGAATGCACACGAGTGGGTTTTTCGTCCCGCTGATGACATTGACTCCTCCTTGTGAGTTAAGAAAATACACTCTCTCTCTCACACACACAAGAGACAAGAAACTGGCACCTACCTCCCGAATAAAAGCACCAATTGATTGACAAGGACAAAAGCGAATAATGCCACAGAAACACCATATCCACTTAACTCCTGCCATGACTAACAACTGAATGACCTAGGGAAGATGAAACACATACTCTCTGCCCCAGCTGTTTATATGAGTTTCTGTGTCTGCGTTGATGTGCGCATGTGTGTATGTAGACAAATGTTGAGTGGTATTCACACCACTGTCTGGCCTACATTCCCCTCAGACTCAGCCGGCACATCTGTCAACTGTCCTTCCCACAAACCGTCTGTATCACACAGTAGGAACACGCTGGTGCTGATGCCTGTGGCTTCTCTCCAAAAGAGAGCCTCCATGTTGCCCCTCCATCACTCTATCATTATTAACCATACAGGCACACTCCAAACCGCCCGCCACCTCAGGGGCCCTGCCGATCAATAGAAGAGGAGAATAAAATCACACACAGAGCGAATCACAAATGAAACTTCTTATTGGAAAACATTTTGTTTCACAAGGCTCAGTGCTGCAATTAATTCAGGAGTAATTCGTAAAACAACAGGTCACCCTCAGGGGAGGAGCCTTCAGACTACGGCCGCAACAACTCATCGACTACTAGGTTAGTTTAATAATCCATTAATCAGTTTTATGATTTCAGCATATTAAATCAGAAAGTGTTCTGGTCAACACAGATTGATTGTTAATGGTAAAGGGATTTAACATGTCAATCCAGGTAAATCGACTAATTTTGCTACTTTATTTTGCCACTAGTTGTGGTAAAGTCTGCCCCAAGAACACAGAGTGAATTGAAAGTGTAAGTATAACATTGTCTATACGCTCCATTTTACTTTTGTCCGATGCTCCTGTGGATGTGCGGCACATTTTGCTTTGCAGCCTCAGGTGAAAAACCACAGACAGGTCAAGTACTCTTCTGCCAACTAGAAATGAGCTGGTTTACCTGTGTTTAAAAAATGTAAATGTAAATTTCTGGAGGGTTGTGTGTATTTGTCTGATGATGCATCTGATGATGCTGAGTTTTCTTTTCTGTGTTTGGTGGTAAGTCAGTGTTTTCTCTCTCCAAAGCTGAAAAATAAATTTGGCCCAATAACTGCCACTACTACAACAACAAAAACTGCTACTCCTGCCATTTTATGGACCCAACTTCTAACTGATAAATCAAAAAAGTAATCGATAAAAAAAACACAGTAGTCGCAGCCTTACTGACAATTACTTTCACTATCAGTGGTCAACAAGCTCATCAGTTTGCTTGCCATGAAGGATTAACTACGGCTTGGTGCTGCAGACAAGCATCAGAATGCAAATGAGCAGGATGATACAGCACTGGCACATAAAACAGACAGGGCTGCTGCAGAATTTAAAAAAGCTCCGTGAGCCGTATAGTCATCATAAAGCAAACTGCTTCAGACCCTCAGGTCAGAAAGAAAATTTAGCAAAATTGCTAATCACATGGTGCTGAAAAAGTGCAACTTCTGAAGCTAAAGTGACCTGAGCTTGACTTGGTGCTTGTCAGTGCTGTAGACAATGACAGCAGTAAAACCAGGATTAGGGCTTAGCTTGGCCAGCAGATGGCAATGAGTCTCATAAAGGATTGGACAGTGAGTGTTCAAAAACCACGGACACACTGATGCATCAACATAATAAACATCAGTGTAAACACTATGGATGACCAAACAAGACTTTACCATGTCTAATACTGATGTCACAACCTACTTGTGATGTGCTGGCTGCAGTTAACCCACAGGCATCAGCCGGGTGCAGTCTTTCTGTTCACTGGTGAACAACGGGTGAACAACTAAGCTGCCAGTAACAGCTTCCTGATCATGATCAGCCTTTTAAAAACACAACAGTCCAGCTGTGTGATAAACATTGTCTTCCCAAAAAGGAAGAAATTAAAGCCACACATCATGACCCCTTCCTTTATCTTAAAATATGTCCACATACCCGAATGCAGTGTCCAAACATGTTTATGTTCTTATTTTTATCTTAATGCACTGGCAAATGACGAAGATTGAAAATAAATTTAAGTCACCATTTGAGGTCCAAGCGCTGTCTTAAATGGTTGAAAAACATTATTTCATGTTTTTAGGGTTTTTATTTATTAATAAATAAACATGGAAACCCAGTTTCAAAACCACAATCTACAGTTCAGAATTTCACTGGCCAAAAAAGGTCAAGTAGCTGAAAAGTGGATCTAAATATAAAATCTATATTTAGCACATAGCAGGGCAAATAACTGAAGAATAAAATCTTTTTTTTTCTTCTTCTTATTTCAGTGGCAGAATCAGTGGTTGAATCTTAGAGCATTGTGGGTTAAACTGGGGTTGTGAAGCGCTGTATCTCAAATAGCTGTCCAGCCTTGAATCCTGAGGCTGTGGTCGCGGGGAAGGATGGGAAGGTTGCAGCCTCCTGCAGATAGCAGCACAGTCACTGAGGATGAAAGACACCCTTTGTTGCCAAATCAGATGCAGCGAGGGAGCCTGTCAACAAAGCAGCTTTTGCTATTTGCCTGCAGCAGAAGAAAAACAGTGATTGTCATATGGCCGCCTCACTCTGCCGTAGGCTTATTGTGCTGCTGTGTGATGTGCAGAAATGGATTTTATTGAGAATTGTTAACCAGTCAGTGTCAAATATACACAAACCATTAAAATCTCTTCATATTTCATGCCTTGTTTGTGACATTTCTCAGCTTAACAGTGATCATTTTTCTTAATTAAAATAAAAAAAACATGAAAATATTTATCGTCTTATAGATTTTGTCACTCAATATTATTTGATATTAAATTTTATAGCACTGAGAAGCTTCACGTTTAGTTAGGTTCCTCTCTTGCCTCAGATTACTGTACAGAACTCCAGCAGCTGATGTCACTCAATCCCACCATGCAACACTTGGAACCAAAACGTCATTTTTTGCAAAAAGTTACACTGTTAAAATCTATACGAACATAGAACAAGTAGGATATAAACCAGGCAATATGTCAGGCAGCTTGCCAGACCCAGGGTTTTACTGTTCCAAACCATACCATACTGCACCAAGCTGAACCATAGCATGGTGGAGACACACCAAGAGTCTTTATTCAGTCTGTCAAGTTCTACAATATACGGCCTAGTTTCCATGGATTCAAAGTACACAATGAAGTCTGATGACATCTGCAGTTCTATAGATGGACGGACGGATGAATGGATGGATTTGTTAATCAATAAAAACTGATTTTAAAATTTGAACTGGCAATTGTTTATTTATCACTGATTCTGTTTATCATTCTGATTATTCTGGATCAATTCCTAAACAATTTTCCATTTGGAAAAAATAAGCTAATAGACACAGAAAAAAATAACTTATTCTCTTAAGTTCTTGTGCAGAGCTGCATCTTAAAAAGCTCTGGCCGTCTGTACAATATTAGATGGTATTGAATTTATTGATGACAGTGAGAGCATGAGGGAAACAGCCCAGTGCACAGTTCTACAAAGTTGTGCTCTCTTACGTCATTGTGGGGCCTGACTAAAATATGGCTTTGAAGTAATAATTTACTGCTGTTACAGCCATGTTTCATAATTAATATGGCAACAGTTTATTTAGGTCACAGTGATACTAAAAGCAGTGGAGCCTTTATGTACGACCTAATGTACATGTATTGTGTTTGATTTAATGAGCTGCTTAATTAGCAGTCCATTTACTCATCAGTCTGCAGTCATGTCAGCATGTGTTGTGGTGCCTATTTAATATTCACACCGTCTTCTGTTGTAAGTTTGGTACATTTGTAGAGCACAGAGGTCTCGGGCCCTCATTTGCTCTGATTTAAATGCGGTCTGAATGAGACAGAGTATGTCTCCGCCATCATTCAGGCCTGATTAGATGCTGCAATATATGCACCAGCTGCTGCAAACCATTTAATCATCAATATCAACATGCGAGCTGAGAGCCTCCAGCTCTGTACAGCTGCCTGCCACCTCCAAGATCTTCTCCATTTAACTGTTGTTCCCTCATATCCCTCTATGTCTATTACAGTAATGTTTCACTCACTCACTCACTCATTTTCTACCGCTTTATCCACTAAGGGTCGCGGGGGGCGCTGGTGCCTATCTCCAGCTAACATAGGGCGAGAGGCAGGGTACACCCTGGACAGGTCGCCAGTCCATCACAGGGCCACATAGAGACAGACAACCATTCACTCTCACATTCATACCTATGGGTCCAATTAACCTAGTCCCCAAATCTGCATGTTTTTGGACTGTGGGAGGAAGCCGGAGTACCCGGTGAGAACCCACGCACCACGGGGAGAACATGGAAACTCCTTGCAGAAGGCCCCTTGTTCCAACCGGGTTGTGAACCCGGGACCTCTTGCTGCACAGGCTAGGCTAGGCTAGGCCACTACACCAACTGTGGGCAGTAATGTTTCAAACATCATTAATTAAGTCCATGGTGGTTACTAAGACTTCCACCTTTCAATAAACATGGAGGTGTGAAGAAGTCTAAAAAAAACTCTTGCAGAAATGAGTTTAGTATTATGTTGTGGTCTTTCAATATTTCTCACTTTCATATTCTCATTTTGTAGTATAAATGTTAGACTTATGTTCTTCAGGTGAGCGGACACATGGCTTTGAGTGAATTTTTATGTTGTTAGTGGAGAATGAGTGACTGAATGAATTTGTTTTTTCTTTCAGCTTCTCCCTCTCAAGCAGAAATGTTTTTACAACAGACGTCCTTCCTGAGGCAACCCTACCATTTATCCAGGACGTGCCCCCTCTGTGGATGGGGTTAATTTATGTCCAATTAACAATGAGAAATGGGGATTCATTACCTTGCTCAGGGGTAGGGGTACCCTAGCCTTTGAACTGGAGGGTACTCAAACTGGCAACCCTGCAGTCACAAGCCAAGTTACCTTTCTGCTTGGCTATGGGCTGCCGAGTGACTGAATGTATGAATAAATTTAATGTACACTAGGTGCCATTTCCTATTTGCACACTTTGAATTGTGCTTGACAGTTTAATTATTCATAGACTTGAATCCTCACCGACTTGGACCAACACATCAACGTACTGAAATGATGGAAATCTACCAAGTGAATCGGCCAGGAAAAAAAAAAAAAGCACCTACAATGGACTCAAACACCGTACTTTTAATGGTACCACCAGACTTATAGTGGTGCTACAGAGTGCTGATGGGCCTGAAATTATTTTGAAGGTGATATGTGCAGCTGCTACGTCTTCATGTGCCACAAAGAATCATCAACTGCTCAACCTGTAACTGTGAGTTAGAGCGCACACTGTTTTTGGATGTGCTTGTGTGAGCATTTTTATGCTGGTGAAATTGAAAAGTTTGGACTTATTTTTCACAACTTCAACTATATTTTGTGTCATTAAAAAGAGTATACAGTAACAAAAAAAGGTACCAAAGTCCAAGGTACCATTATTAATTCAGATGTAAATCGTCCCTACCAGTAGGAAGTGATATGCAGAAGAACATTTAATTTTGTAAAAGGCACAACAATCATTTGCGTATATTCCTTTTGCTGAGTGTAATGAACATTATATGTCAGCAGGGGTTAAGACGTTCAGTCCTGCTTTGTGTAAAATCTGCAAGGGTAATGAGCAATCTGCATGACTGCCAGCTTAACCCACTAAACCCACAGCATAACCGTCAGGCTGATTCACAGTTATATCCCAATTCCATTAGCCTTATTATATCTCATTTTCTAGAATCACCTTCCTCCATCACTTCCTCAGGAGAACAGTCAGAGCCGATTTCCTGCTAGAAAACACCAACAACACTGAACCGTGGAGCATATGGGGAAGTTCCACAGCCTTCAACGTGATGGATGTGACATCACATCCAACCTCATCATCACTGCATGCTTCACGACAGAGGCCCACCAGACCAGCCCCTCGCCTCAATTTGCATTTTAATATCTCAGCAACATTTAATCCATTAGGTTGCCTCCAGGGCCATTTAGTGAAGGGTTAATTAAAGATGCGATTAGACCACTCAAAATTTATAATGAGATGCTATTCCTGCAGGGGAGCCTGATGTGATCATTTTCTTTTGTGACTGATCTTGAAGACACACACAATCTATTAATGAAACAAATAGCAACATTTACTGTCCTTTTACTAATGGTCTGTCTAACCTTTTAAAGTGAATCCATGCTACACTTACAAACCAAAAGTCTACTATAAATGATTAGGCTGACTGGACAAATTATATCCCACATTGATATCATACTGGGATCTTTTACTAGTTTTTAAAAACTGCAAGGGCATCATTGGGGGTTTAAAAGATATTATAATATTTCAGCAAGGCCATCGGCCCTTTACCATCATATTAACCTCGGCCTTGTTTAGACTGCAGCCCAAATCGGACAATTGTGTAAGCATATCCGATCAGAATCTGATCTTCCTGACAAACTGTTTACATTGAAGTGGTATAACGGAAGGTCAGTGGTAGAGCAAGTGATATTTCAACTCACAGGTTGGGGGTTTGATTCCTGGCTCCACTAGTCTACATGCTGATGTGTCCCTGGGCAAGCGACTTAACCCCATGTTGCTCCTGACAGTTGTGTCGGCAGCGTGTGTATAGGTGATAGAAAATGCACAGCACATAGATGCACTGTAGGAAAGTGCAAGTGAATGGGTGGATGGCAAAAGTGTAGAGTGAAGCAGCTTTGAGTGATGATCAAGACTAGCAAAGCACTACATTATTACAAACCATTTACCATTATATTGTATATCGCAAGTGATCAGATTGGATCTGCATGTGACATAGTCTTGTCTATCTGTGCCTGTTTCTGTCCCAAATGGTTATGTTGAGCTGCGACGCAAACTTTCTTCTGATTTGTAAACTATTGTTTACTACTGTGTCAATTATTTAAAATAACTCCAATTAACGCCCCGCTCTCCGGATCTACATCACTGTTGTTGTTGTCAGTTGCTGAGAGGGATGCAGAAGACACCGTTAACCTGCTGTTATCTGAGCAAATGAGACATTCAGATTGAAACAGACCTGTAAAAATCCTATCAGGATTGCATTCGAAACACCTCCGTATGTGGTTTGAATCAGCCTTGGAAAAATCTGATCTTATGTGTTTTTTAGCTGTCCAGACCCCCCCCCCCCAAAAAAAAAATCAAGCAAGATAATCTAGATATGCTTAAAAATCTAATTTGGGATGCAGTGTGAAAGGACTCTTTAAATGTACTGTTCACCACATCTCTCTTAGAATTAGCTCTTTGGGACCTTGGGGCTGGCGTGAGTGAAGACTGTCTTGAAAATTGAAACAAATAGTGCTAATCCTCAGATACATGGAAAAGCTCAAATGAATTTGATCCTTCGCATGTGCTCCTTTATATTTCAAGTCACTTTCAACTCAGATCATCAACCTCAGTTTGGCGGGAATTTCTCATGCGAGAAACATGTGCAGATTAGCAAGCAGCTGTCACAAATCAGACGGACGTAGGCGAATGAACATGACCAGCGGCGGTAACTTAACCGTGACACTCCGCCAGTCAGTCAGGATTAGCTGCAAAGCGTGAGTGAATAGAGTCATATGGAGGCAAACACGTGTGCTATGATAAAAGCTAATGAGCTCACGGATGCTAAAAGGCTATATGCTAAAATTGGGCTCATGAATTGGGACAGGAGAATTTTACATGTATCCTATATATATGTATACATGGAAATTGGTTTTGTTTATTTCCAAGATTCTAAAACTTCCGGACCTAAGCTGTGGGGCGTTGAGAAAACGTAGAAGAGGCAACCCCAAGGGACTTTAAATAGCCTGAAGTGAGGCTCAGTGAAAGAAAAATGTATAATATTACATTATTACATTAGGAGATCACATGGAAGAGCACAAATGTGTGTGATTTGGTTAAAATTATTTAAAAGACAAAGTAGATTGAGGTCATTTTACTGTTTTAACCACTTTACAAGAGTCACAAAGGATGGACTTTTTGGATTTGTTTTTACAGTCTGAAAAGCTGAATATGTAAATATTAACAAATTTATGTTCTGGCCTTTTTCTTATTTTAATATTCACATTGTCACATCTTCTGCTTAAAGGGTCGATGGTCTGCTGGCTAAAGATATCAAGTGGTATTAAGCATCATCTAAAAAAATGTTTTTTAGATGGTTAAATGCCTCTGTCTCATTGATATGTTATTGACTTAACAGAAATTGTAAATCGGTTAAAATCATGTCTGACTTTGACATTTGATCTTTGACATTCATTCTAAACAGTAAATCTTTTAATAGATTCTCAAACAATAATAAGACAATGGCTTGTAAGGTCACATTAACCAGGGCCTTCGCCCTGGCCCCAGGCAGAAAGAACCTGGACATCCCATATTAAACCACCTTGCTCCAATTTCAGCTTGTAGCCCAGCAATAGGCTGTTTTGCTTACCCCGTTGCACCAAATCCCAACAGTGTCTTTGTTAAGTCCAAATGAAAGTTTGTGGTGCCAAAAATTAAAGGACTGCCTTACAATGATGGGGTTCAAGCCCCCCCAAAGGTGGGTGCCAGAGATCACATGGGGCACAAAGAGCTTTACCTGCTCCGAGGTTGTGAGGTTATTAAATTTATTTGACCGCTGATCTTCTTTGCATATTACTGCATGAGCAATTCTCATTAGGTGAGTTAGCAGCTATACAAAATATCACGTCTGAGAAACATAAAAGTTTCAAAGACTCACCGGTATCAAACAAGAAACCAAGGCAAAATACAACTGCTGTTAATTTTTGCGTATAAAATCTTAATAATACAATTATTCACTTTATTCTTCTGTTGTGTGTGCATGGACAGGGGTTCCGGTTCTGGTTTGTCTTGGACACAAGGAAGGGGGGCTTTAAACAAAAAAGGTTGGGAACTACTGTCTTACAACATTCTTGAAATATTGCTTTCACAAAAACAGGATGCATTCACGATTAATAGATTGAAAACCTAAAAAATATAATGGTCCCGTCCATTCCTGTGGCCAGAATGAAGGCATGACAAGTTATGCCCCACCTCAATCTTTAGAAATAACTGATCTTGACTGTTCTTTAGTCTGTATCTTTACAATTCTTATTGTGGAGCCTGAGACCCTAACATTTACTGAGTGGTAGGCTGCGAACATACAGTAAGTGGGCTAAAAGTAGAGAACTTCCTAGTCTGAAACAAAAGTTCCAAACAGATGTTAATGTTGCTCTCATATCTTTTGTAAACAAAGCTTTAAAAACAGCTTACAAGCACAATGACATACCATATGCCATTTTCACACTGTATCTTAATGACTATGACTGCCAACATGCTGCACTATATCTTTTTTTATAAGAAGTCATCCCAAAACTAAATTAAATAATCAGGAAAATTTTATATAAATGTTTGATACATTTTTTTTATCACCTTTTAGTACAATTAGAAAAAGTAACCTCTTGAGTATTGATCCAACTACAGAGAGGATATGGGACTTTTTGAAAGGATGTGTGGAATATGAGTCTGTTACTGTGTCAGCATATTATAATCAGTAGTTTGCTTCAGTCTGTGGTCTGAACAGTGGCCTCTCAATCCTGGTCTTTTGTCACCAGCAAACCTTCCTGTAGACTTAACCTTAACACTGACAGAAGGTCAATACACTCCTCAAGCAGCGAACACTGGAAGAAACACATCCACAAGTAAACACACACACACACACACACACACATCCACACACTTCAGCAATAAAAAAATAAATGAGTAATCTTGGCCTCGTGTCCTTCCCCACCCCGGTGCATGTCCACAGCCACAGTGGAGTAAAGAGTGGAGTGCAGTTTGTTTGGCAGCAGCATGATGTGGTGCACCCCCCTATACACACACATGCAGACACACACCACACCCACATATACACACACAACCCACAGAGAGGAGCATTCAAGGGTATCTATCAATATCTTGCTGCAGCCCAGCAAAAAAAAAAAAAAAAAAAAAAATAGAGGAAAAAAAGAGAAAAGATGAGCTCAGAGGTCAAACAAGGAGCAGTGCAGAACAAATCTGAGCACTGGGATCTGGTGAGCACTCTCTTAACGCTGATGTCATCTTTTCAAATAAGTAAAAGTCTGATTTCATTGAGTATGGCTCAGCTCTGACACGACAGAACACACAGAACACACGGATAGTGTCAGCACATTTGACACCCCATCTGTTGATTACATGGTTTACAAAAGTGCGATCACGACAAGAGTCAAGTAAGAAGAAGAAGAAATCTACAGTAAGTCACATAACACCACATAAATGATCTTGCACCACCCCAACTCCTCTGCTACCCAGCGATGGACCACTACTTCAAAGCTGGTGAAGAAGTCCGAGGATTCTGCTGACAGCTCAGAGCTCCCTCCGGCTGTGTGACAAATTCTCCTATACTGTAATACTGCCGCGATCAATCGGACACTGATTGTCTCCTATACGGCCTGATAGAAGAAAGCCAGACATCAGCTGAATGCAATACAGACTCACACAGGGTCAACACAGTTGAGTAATAACCAAGTCAAGCTGGAGAGTGTTTTGTGTAAAAGTATTATTCATTTTCATTTATTTTCCAAATGATGGTTAGTAGAACAATAACCAATCAACAACGGTTGTACAGCATGTACAGTATGTGAATAAATGAGGAAACACCAGAGGCAGGGTAAAATAATAAATAAATAAATAATGGATAGATAAGAGTGAGCAACCCCCCCCCCCAAAAAAAAAAAAAAAAAAAAAAAAAAAAATAGAGGAAAAAAAGAGAAAAGATGAGCTCAGAGAAATATCAAAAATATCACAATGCAACAATTCTGGGATAATCAGCATATTACAATACAATCATATAGCAAAACATCATTATCTGTGAAAAGTTAAAAGTGAGGGATTTCTCTATTCATTACAACATAGCAAACAAAGTGCATAAAGTCTATGTATTGAACATGGATGGGGCATCTTTCTACACCATTATCACACTGTAAACTCCCTCTACTTCGGCCTGAAACTGGCAGGGACTGTTTACTTTAGAGCACCTTAATTTATTAATTAAAACATCAATATTTGCCCTGGTGTATCTGTTATTGTATTGCATGAGGAAGGACGATGATATATCACCTAATCGATATTCCCCCCCCGCCCCCCCAGTCATGTGCATTATAATAAAATACCCTGAAGTAAAACATGTTAAAATATAAAATAATAAATAAACTCAAAAAGTCAGAATAAAAAGGTAGCCTCACTGTGTCTAATCTCTTACTGTGATGTTCGCTGTGACCGTGAGCTAATCTAAGCAATGAACCATAAATGCCTCACAATATCATGTGTGTGAGGGAAAACTCTAATCAACGCCACAATCTTCTGCACTCCCTCACACCCAGCCTGAATTACCTGCAGCCATCGCCCTATCTCACTCTCTCATCACCTCTGCTTCTCACTAACTGATTGGTCCTGAAGCCGTTTCTCCTCTGCGGTCATTTCCCCTGCTCCTCCTCAGCTCAGCACAACACTGACATTAAGTCATTTTTACATTCATTAACATGTGGCACATACAAACCGGTGGATATACATCGTTATAACCAGAGGGAGCTTTCGTCAACAGCTTTTTCTTTGCTGCTGCAGGGAAAATTATGCACCCTATTGATCAGGATTTTCAAAGCTATCAAAAGAAACACTCATAATTGAACTATAACCAGAGCAAAATCAATTCCACAAAACTCTGCCTTTGCAGTTTTGCCTTGTATGCATGTTCATTTTGTTATGGCAAAACCCTTCAACCAATGAACCATTCACGTTATGATGTTGTGATGAAGGCCAGGACACAACAGACCAACTGTTGGCTCATTGATCAGCCTCCATTAGCATCAGTGGACCTCATTGGTGCGATGTGTTCCACGTAATGTTGACAGAAGGTCCTTTGTTTTTTTCGGCTGGTGCAGCATGTTGCTATATATATCAGCTATAAGCTGAGTGAATCGACGCACAAGAATAAAAACGAGACCAAACTTTGGATCAAAACAATTACTACAGCTACAATCAAAATGTATGTACGAGAGGTTGTTCTCCTGTTTTCATTAATCACCTAAAGAGATTTTTTTAAGGCTTCTTCCAAATCGGATATTCTTAGATGCAAGTGGTTAGTGTGTGGCGGAAAACAAAACGTTAGCAAAATTCTGTCATGAGTCTTCTTCCATTTTCCCTTTTTTGTGACTGATTCAGATTATCCCAGCCACTGATCTGGACACTTACAGAACCTCACACATGTGCAAAATGCACAAGCTCTAAGGCCTTTGGCTCAAATCTTGGTGTGTTCTGTCCAGCTTGTTTACACCAAAACACAAGTGAACAGTCACTTTGACTGACTCTTGTTTGAAACAATTCTTCAGTGAAAAACAGGTTCCTGCTGTGTTGAAAATGATGCTGCAGTGAAGTGAGCGAGTGCTACAGCAGGCGGATAAAAAACAAGTTTAAACCAGGAACAGTGCTCAATAAAAAATGATGGGCAAGTAACTCCACCACTTCACATTGTCTAATAAAAGCATGTGATACATTGCCATTGTAAAAAAATCATTCTCTTTCAAATGATAAAACAATGTCACAGTTTTAAAAATCTTTCATTTTTGTTCTCGTCATTTAATGGATAAAATATAGATTGATATAAAGGATACATCAGCCTTGCCACTCAATTTATTGATTGTGCTCTAATACAGTGTTTTCATATATGAATGAAGTAAGGGCCAAAGCAAAAATAATTATTGACATTTTCTGATAAATTATAAAGAGATTTTTGTGCGTCTTCAATGAGAAATGGGGAGATTGCAAAGATAAGAATGTTTTTCGCCTTTGACCAAATGACTGTGTACGATGTCTGACCAACATTACAATGGTGAATCAGCACCGTGATGCCATGTCCCTTTCAGGCCACAGACATATATAGTTGTCCCTACCGCAACATAAAATAAATTTGTCTGTTTGTCCTCTGTTCTCTTTCAGGACCAGGGACAGCACAGTTGCAGCATCAATCCATGCAAATGGCCTGAAAAGATACGTAGGCAAACTGAGTCTGTAAACAGTCTAGCTGAACCCTGAATTAAAAGCAGGTGGAAAATTTAAATCCCGTTGTGGGACAAAAACTGATTAGAGCAGCAAAAACCAGCGGCACAGAATTCACAGTGACTTACAGCACTTTACATTAATTCCTGTTCCTTGAACATTCATTGCATTAATGTCTGATACCTACGCCAACCACATAAACATTATTCAGCTCAAATTGGACTGAGACGAGACAGTAGAATGTACTGCATAACAACAACAAAATGGAGAGTGCGAGATTACAAGATAAAGAGAACAAGGACAAAAGTCAGTATCAGTCCTGATGTCTGTCGACTGAACATGAATCCTTGACACTTTGCTCGACTTGAATGTCACAACCAATTAAAAAACATTTCACCCGATAGCGTTGCCATTTATCCATTAACACATTTACATGCCACATCATTTCCCCCACACGTTATTAACACATCTTTTACATATTAAACATTATAAAACTGGTTACACAATGTGGGGGGTGGGGAAGATATTTTTTTGACACAGCATATTTCTCTTTTTATTATTTATGAATTGATGCAGAAACCCCATTAATCAAAAATAAAAAAAAAAAGTAATAAAAAATTATTGGCCTTTTTAAATTTATTTATTCATTATTTAATGGAGGACAAAAAGTGCAACTGAAGATGGTAAGGTTGTTTATTTAGAACCCTTGTGGCACTGGGCTTATTTATACCTGTCACCTGTGCTATGTGAATATTACCTCCAATTTTTTTTTTTACCATTGATGTGAGACAGATTAGATTTTTTCATAGCTGTGGAGACAAAGAAATACGATCATGAATCCCAATTTCTAGCATTCGTCTGCCGTCACATTCAGATGCAAAACCCTTGTAGTAATGAACATGAACCATCGAATTTGATCTGTGATGAATCAGATTGGATTTGAATGTGAACTACGTGGCTGGAAATCTGAAGTCTGAAGGTTTGTGTGCTTCAGAGTGCTACCGTTTACTGTAAAACGGAGAATAACTTGACAGAGTGCTACTCTGAAGCACACAAACAGACTTAGTGCACAAACAGGAGATAAGACGCATGAGGGAGAGAAAACACATGAGTACAGTCAGGGGAAAAAAGAAAGGCATAATCTAGCTCCATAACAGGCAGCAAGTTGGTCCTGGACAATAAAATAACACACAACATAAACCAGAAAGCAAGCATGGAGAGCATCCTCAATAAGCAAAGCCTTCAACGGGCTCTTTCAGCTCATTCAGCACTTTGAGTACAGATTTAAATTAAGCCAGTCAGGTCTCTGTGCCTTTTTTCAGTTAGAGGCAGAGAGAGAAGGATAAGAACAGCTCACATGGGAGCAGGGACTTTTCTTCTCTGCTCCAATTTTTAAATTTAAGGGAATTGGGACTTTTATTCTGAAAAAACAACAACAACAAAACCTTTTCTGTTGACTTTTCTGCCTCTTGTGGCTGTGTGACCAATGACTATTGTGTGTGCTTAACAAAGTCAGAGAACGTCACATGCTTACAACGCAGCCGTCATTTTACTGTAAAACGGAGAACAACTTGACTGATGAGCAAATTTAAGGCAACTCTATGCAACATGAGTGGGGATTTGACTTCCTGCTGTTGACTGATGGGTTTCTGTATGCACAATTCATTAACTCCATGGTTCTCAAAGTGTGCTACACAAGTCTCCTCTGGTGGTACTTGGAGGAAAATCTGAAATTCTGCTCCACTCTATGTACCAGTGTATGTGATCGGAATGGAGCTAAGGAGTTTAGACTGAGTGTGTAGAAAATTAACCAAATAAAAATAACTATAATAATTAGAGTCACATTATCACTCAACCTTATTGGGAATTAATCTTGAATGAAAAGCCTGCTGCTGACTTTGCTTGGCCTACATTTACACCACTGTATTTTAATGTTGGATATAATGGTGTTACTTAGAGAGCTGAATATTTTCTCAGCTGGTACTTGGTATAAAAAGTTTGAGAATCACTGCATTAACTGATTTCAAGAGCAAAAAAGGAAGCTCACGAATCAAAGTGACAACAGTGCCGGGCAAGTGCCGGGCAACATTTCGGTTTTTCTCTACATACTAAGATGAAACAACCAAAAAAACATGGAAATATGATTGTTTTCTGCTTTCTTTACAACCACACAAACACACACACACGCAACAAGCAGCAATGCTGCGGAGAGAAATTTGTGGTGCTGGAAATGGAACATAATGTCTCATCTTCATTGTCATCTCAGCTCACAGTTTTGGTTGCTTAGTGACAACAGACGTGACAGGACCTCAGCTCACCAAGGGCCAAAAGGTATTACATGTGCTTTTTCATGAGGTTTTTTAGATACAACATCTTCGCAGACCTTTGGACATGCTGCAATGACCCTCATCTCCACGGTCAACTGTGCTTGTACCAGGGTGGCAGTGTATTAGAAAGAAAAAAACCTGATACCAAGATATTTCTTATTTTTGTGACATACAGTAGTTATGATATACTGGAAGCTGGATGTGTCAATTCTGAAATATAATTATTCAACAAAAAAGAGGGTATCATCTGCATAGAAATGCACCATGATGACAAAACCTGGGATATTTCAGAAAAATCATTATTCCTTGAAGTAATGGAGGGCAGCTGGGCATTTGAAGAATTAAGATTCATGGTCACATGAGTGGGAATGTATGCAAGTATTTTGAGATTTTTTTACTTTACACTTCAAATTATATTAATTTAATTCCATCAACTCTTTAGACATGTTTTTCCTTTGTTTTCTTGCTCTGCACTCATTCTGAAGCTGTGGTCATGGGCTCGTGGTTTTTTTTAGAGCTGCCCCCATGGTGAAAGTGAAAAGGACCAAAAACAAATGCGACTGGTGGTTCATTGCATATGCAGTTTCCCCTTTCACTAACAGCAATAAACTTCCTTAACAAAGAAAGAAACCTTAAATTTGGAGCATGCACAAATTGCGATGACAACACTTAAATAAATGGCACATCCCGAAACAACAGTAAGAAGCTTGAAATGCTGATGTCTGAATGTAGGCTGAGGCTTCTCAGTTTAATCAGTCATCTTTATGGCTTCAACAGACACATAGTTTCCTATTCACTGTGATAAATGATAATCAGCTCAACAGCCCTCAGTGGAAAACAAGGTCTCTTTCTCTGCCTGCTTCTCTCAAGACTCAAACAGGATACCATATCACTTCCTGCTGCTTTAAATCAAACTCCTATATGTCCAAATACTGTAACAGTGCCCCATCATTCACTCTCTTACAAACATCATGTTGCAGAACAGGAAGCAGAATTTTTCCACCTCGGATTCTTTACATTCTCCCTTTAGAGAAAGGCCCATTTATAGCAAATTGTCCAAGCTAATTCCCATGGCACTGACATGGAAGAAATGGCCTCCTTCATGTTATTTCCCATCCTGGAATAAAAAACATGGACGATATCTCCTTATACAAATAAGCACAGGAAACTCGACAAGAAGCCCAACTGCCAAACATACTGTATGCGATGGCTGTGATATACAGTATGATTGCTCATGTCCCTGTGGCCAAGAAAAACACAACAGAAATTAAGATTTCAAGTCCTTGATATGAGAAAATGCTTCAGTGCAGCATTCCTCTTCACCCCATCAACACCTTCACACTAAAGCTGCGGTGGCAGCTCAAGAGCAAACACCTTCTGCTCCAGTCATGATGAATAATTGACACAAAAATCAGTTGGAGCTGAAACAAAGAATCAGGTTTTCTACAGGATGGTGAAAGCTATTACTTTATTGTTACTTGATTTTATTTTACGAAAGTGGTTTCCTGCACCTCTCACTGTAGTCACATGATGGTTTGCACTGTTTAAGACAAAACAGATACAAACTGTGGCCTTTAACAATTACTTGAATCATCTGTTACTATTAGTTATACCACAATGTTTAAAGATGCGTTTAATGTAATTAAAAAAGGTTGATCAAATATTAAATGTCAAAATCCCTCACAGTTAACAAATAGCATTTTACAGATTTGCTGCAGACATCTTTGCTCATGTAATGTGTATTCACATCATCACATCAGTTATTAAATTACTACATTATTTAACATTCAAACATTAATATCCGCATACTGATGCAAGGATTACATGTTTAACATTGAAATTTGCTTTAATAAGATTGAATTCAAGTGTGACTTAGATTGCAAATTTCCTGAAGAAAACAATAAGTAACTGAGTTTGTCTAAGGCAAGTTATAATTATTGATAATTCAGCAGTTGAGCTATTTTCTAGCAAAGGTGCTAAATATTTCCTAGTTCCATTTTCATTTGTGTAAAAACAGTTATCAAAAAACATGTTAATGTTCATCATTGCCTTTTTCTACATTTTAAAAACCAATTCATGAATGTATAAATCAAGCAGAAAATTCATCATAAAAGTTAATGTAAAAAAAAAAAAAGTAAATGAAGACATTGTGAGTTAAAAAAAAAAAATGTTACTCATGGAGACAAAAGACAACTATGTAAATTCAACACTGATGTTCTGATATTGTATGTAACCACACTGGTGTGAAGGATTCCAAACAAAGAAATCCAAAAATCACACATTTGAACTTCAAAAACTGAAGATGTTGTTTCAGGGAAGGGACCTGGTGTTGAAGCGACACAAATTTCATTTTCCAGTTCCAAATCACGGCAAAAGCAAATCAATCTCTAATAGCTCGTTCATTTTTTTTTTCCCACATTCACCTGTCACAAAGGACTGTGTGATGTGAATGTTGTCCTCCATGTGGACATTCATGTGCAGCTCAGACTGCTGCTACTGTACGTGCCTGCGATAGAGGAATAAAACTGATATTCAACTGTATTTGCCTCAAAATCCTAATGTCCACACTGTGGATGCAAATGGTTTGCAATGAAGAACACATACATTCAGAGGAATTCAGATATGCTTCACTGTTTTAATCCTATGTCCATCTGGCCACTTAACAGGATACACCATCCATATCATTTAAATAACACATTGCACTCAGAATGAGTCAAGGGAGTAGCTCTGCATTTCACTGCAGAGAATGCAGAGCAAATGGACACTCTGATCCAGCTGCTCAATGAGAGCAATGAACACAAATATGCAATTAATATGTAAAAGTGAATTCAGTCAAATTATCACTTAAGGACAATGTGTGGAATGTGAAACACTTTTTTGAACCCTAGTTGGACTCATTCAGAAGGATTGTGCTGGTGTCTCATTTGGCTGAGCAGAGAAACGCTGTGACGGTGATGTCTCGGAGATGAGAGGGAAAAACCACATCACTCCACGCATGAATATATTACACACCATATGGGCTGAGCTACAGTGGGATCTACATAAAAAAAAAAATCAAATGCAGCACAGACGGTTATGACAACATGTGGCCAACAAGACCCTGATGAACAATCACGGTGAAAGGTGCACTGTCTGATACTGTGATTACAGAACACTGAAATTGAACCAGTGATGTAAAAGCCACTTGTGTTGGACCTACCTCATCAAAGCCACTGTCCTCTTTCTTGAAAGCTGCAAAAAAGAAGAGAGGGAGAGATCATCAGACGCCATCACTGCTAAAGCAAAAGTCACTTCTTTACAGAATAAGAGGTCTGATGTGGAGATACAAAACAACACACAAGCTCGGCATGCAGACATTTGTCAGGAGTTATTTCCATGCTCACTGAAGCTGTGTGGCCGCTGGTGAAGACAGCACTGATCATGCTTTCAACTTTCCCCATGTTTCAAATGGAGCCTAATTAGAGCAGAGAGTGGTATAATGGCGAAGTAAGCTATGTTAAGAGACGCGCCTTCCACATTCAATACATAGACTTTCTGCACTTTGTTCTCTAAGTTGTGAATAAACAGAGAAGTCCTGCACTTTCTATTTTCTTCAGCTTTACAGATATTGTGATGTATGCCTATATAATTGTCTTGCAATGTGTTGATTATCAAAGAATCGTTGTATCATGATATTATTGGTATTGTGGACCATGTATCACGTATCATATCATGAGGTACCTATGACCAAGATACAGTAAAACATGAGCAGGAGGTGTAGGGCACGGACAGAGAGAGAGATAGAGAGATGTGAGAAGACTCAGCAACATAATCCTTGTCTGTACCACTGATGTTTTGCTGCAGTGTCAGTCAGCTTATCCCCACGGCATTTATATAGTATTAAAAATATAGCTCCCACATGAATGATACAACAGACCATGAGTCAGGAACACTTTGTGACCAAACATGTTCCTGAGGTCACACCAACTCGATGAACATTGACTTTATTGTGTTGAATAATATAAACTCTTTCTTCTTATGGCAGAATGTCACCTAATTACATACAACTCACTGCTGCCCAGTACTATTGCATTGTTGTAGAATGTTAGCGCGCATGAACTAACTTTCCTATTCAGGGTGAAACTGGCACCAAGGCTGAATGATGCCGTCATAAGCAGCTCTCTTAATACATCCATGAAAAAAGATCTGCTTTGTGTGGACTGAGGGTCAGAACTGCAGTGGAGACCAGGGACAAGGCAAACATAACATCAAACAGAAGAGAGTTCTGAGAGCCTTTGGCCTTGTGAAAGAATGCTCTTTCTCTACATCTGTCTTTGGTACTAATATATCATGTTTTCAAGTCATGTCCCGCACCACCTACAAATTTCAAGATAGTTTCAAGTAGTAATGTAAACCTTGAAAAAGTTAAAAAGACAAAAAAGCTTTCTTTGAGCCAAACATTGCAAGTTACTGTTACCTTACGGGTGTCACATTACCCAAAAACATACTTGGACAAATGTCACATGACATGTTATACAATCAAAGTTATTCAGATATCAGTTATAAGCTCCATCATAGCTGACAGCTCCACTGGAGCCAACAGTCCAGCTGAGTCCGCAGTTGCTGCTTTTTCATCTATGGTGTAAAAACAGAAATATTTCCACCTGCTGCTTATACACTATATGCTGTAATGTCATTCTGATGCCCAGTTTGAAGTTTGCAGCTTAACATGCCTGAATGCACTGACGATTTTATTGGCTAATTACTACATATATGTATTTGAAAACATGTGGTTAAAACGGTATACAAAAATAAAGAGACTGCAGAGTGTATAATTATCAACTGAAGACAATTCCAAGTGACAATGTCTGGAGATATGTAATACTTTCCTCATAAAACCATTCAGACTGTGGTTTAGTTGTGAGGGAACATAATTTTTAGGAGGCAAGGCTGTTTTTCAGCGGCCCCTTGGAAGCAGTCAAGGATTAATGGTCCTGCTCAGGGGCACCTTACCTGCAGCGGAACATGATAATTTGAAGATAAATATGGAAGTAAAATTATTTTCCGGCTTTGTAAAGCCACAGAATTACAATGACTTTTAACACTGGACACAGTTATTAGGTCTGTCAGTCAGGGAGCAAATGTGTCCCTCACTGTGAGGCCAGAAGAGATTTGTTGGACAATTTTATATACTTTTAATAAAGATATATTAAGCGGGGGTTGAGATGCTCCATCATTTCCATATAATCCTTCTGGGACTTCCTCCCTGATCTCAGACATGCCACGCTCACACTCACATGTCAAACTGACATCTCTTTAACTGCTTAGAAGATATGTTTGAAGCTATTAAAATTAAAATACCTATAATGGATTATTCTGCACAATGCCATAATTTGACACCCACGTGAGGCAGCTCTGCCCATGGGAACGAGTTGGACCAACACAAGGATATAAACAATAAAGGTAATTCTGGAATGTGCTTTGTTAAAGCGTCTGTCGAGCAGAGCGAGGGCCCGATCGATTGCTCAGATGTGTTGATTCAGATGAGGAGGGCGGATGAGCATCGGCACGGCACAAAAAGTCAATGCCAATTTTTCTTCCCATGCAACATTGAGCCAAACTCACTTCTTCTCTTTTATACTGCACCCATTCATTTCCTATAAACACACCTATTCAAATCTAAGCCTGAGAAGATAGATGTCTGCCAAAGAAACTCAATCATTTCTCAAGTAATCACAATATACAGTGCAGCAAAAGATTCATTAACAACAATAACAAGCATTAGTTGCAGCCTTACACTGTTTATCTTTGTATATACTGAACCTGCAGACTTTGTACTATTGGTCAGACAACAGAAGCTCTTTAAAGATGTAACACAAGGCAGATGATTCAATAATGAATTACAGACATTATAGGGAAGACATAGACCAGAAAAGTATATAACACCAATGACGGCAGAGTTTGATTAATATCCTGCCCTTACCTCACAGAAGCCAATCATCTGCTTTGTAATAGTCAAACTGGGAAATATACTGTATCTACCAATCGTTAGTTGCACTGCACGGGTTCACAGTTGAGGTTCGTGATAGTTTTAATTGATCTTAAGACTGATGGATGGCCTTAGAAGAGGCATGAAAGAGGAGGATATCAAGCTACCAGAGAGGACAACATAAATCTGTTGATGTGATGTGGTGGGAGGAGCCAAAGCCGACCAACAGAAAAGAGGTGTCACTGTGTCTCCTTTACACAGGAGCCGAGTCTTGTAATCTGAAATAGCTGCCACGAAAATGGCTGCTGAGTGGCAAGAGTTTGCTTATGCTGGTATCAGACTACACAAATGCAGACTGATTTTCAAGCAATTTAGTCAAGACCCGATTATGAACTTCGAGAAAGCTGAATGGACGTGTAGTGGAACACATTTGAAAAACAGAGACGCCCCGACGAGAAGTCGAGCATATTAGAATTTCTTCTATTTTCCTGGTGAGTCACACATCTCCTACGACTGTGACCTAGATGTTGACCAACAGGATAACAGAGCGCTCTGATGCAGTGTCACATACAGACATAAGCACGGCGAAGAGGAAGAGGGACGTTGCTGCTGTTGTGTGGAGTAATGACACCAAAAATGTATTGCTGAGCTGTGGCAACCAATACCCCTACGTTTCCTCAAGGGACTCCCACGACAAAGTTAACAAACAAAAAATGTTGGCGGGAAATAGCAGAGGTACCATGTCAACCCCAGATGACCCGTGAACTCAACAATGATTGGTCGGGGTCATACCTGTAGTGTTGCCAGTCCCTCAAACAACACACAATGAGAATCTGTGCCACTGTGACTGATAATCTTATATGGTGACCATTGTGAAAGACAAAAATATTATGTAGCCTGATCCTGGCATTAGTGACTTTGGGTGAGTCTTCTTCTGTTGGAATTGTCTTCCACTATCTTTACTGTAAAATGTGTGTGATCTGATGACCATAGACCGTTAAAAAAATGGTTATTTTCTCCCAGTCTAGAGATGGAAGCCATTGGAGAAATGCCTGAAATGCCTTTCAATGGTCATCAGCTCCACTGATTGGTATTCATCTCTTTGGACTGTTTGAGGCTGAGGCTGCTGAAGTATCCAGGAAATCATTAAAACTGTATCAGTTTGGTTTGTGAACAAAAGAAGACACTTATTAAAACTAAAGTCCGCAAAATTACCATCTCTGAACACACATGTCAAACCTTGAAGCAGATGGACTAGAGTCACGGGGCGACCAATGTATTAGGTACACAGGACACAGGTATTAAGGTATCTCACAAAAACTCATTACTAGGTGAAAAACAACTGGGTACATTACAAACCAGTTGAGCTCACATGTTCTGATGGGTGATGAGATTTCCTTTCGTATAAATAAGTACAAGCCACATCAACCAAGAGCTACACTGGAATGCAGTGTTGTAGACTATTTTTGATGATCTAAACTTAAATGGGGTAATATCAGAGACACATCAATGTATTGACCGGTTCATATGTTTGCTGATAGGCCGCAAGGGATTGATACAGACAGAGCATCAGTATTCAAAGCTGAGCAAGCAGTGAGTTGGCTTTAAACATTTATTCTAAACAGAATTTCTTTGGTATTCATATTTAAACCATGTAGAACTTTAATTAATCAAGTAATAATTATATATGATAATCACTTAAAATTGATTGCCATGAGAATCAGGTTCATAAAATAGTTTTTTTAAAAAATAAGGAATTTGCATTTGGTGTTAGGTGACTTACAGCAATAGTAGCATGTGAATTAGGCTTAAAATCTGATAAATATAGAAACATTAAAGCCATTTGTCTGTGAAGATTCTCAGTCATCCAGGTCATGGTATCCAAAAGTGTAGTAAAAAAAAAAAAAAGGCAACTGGACTTAGTTGAATTTCGTGAAGACGTTTCGCCTCTCATCCAAGAGGCTTCTCCAGTTGCCTTTTTTTTTACTACACTTTTGAATTAAAGACATTTAAATAGAAAAAGGGCACAATAAAAATTTAAACATATAATCTTTAAAAAATAAATATGAAATATAATATATGGCAAATCTACAGTCCAATAATTGAATGTATAGGAACCAAAAGATACATCTGTTTAAATATGTACTGAGATCAAGCATATCCAATTTACATGGAATTTAATAAACAAGTAAATAAAATGATATGATGAATGATGGATATTTAATATCTGAAAGACATTGAATGAGTAGCTCCATGAACAACAGTTCTCAAAACTGTTGCTGTATGAGGTTTTTCGTGATATTGACTGTGAAAGGACAGCGTTCCCTTCTGCAGAAAGAATCATGGACGCACCAAGTTGCTGTGGGCTTTTTCTATGGCTGTGTGAGTCTCCAAACATCAGCAAAGGTGGAAGCAACAGTCTGCTGCTGCTGCTGCTGCTGCTTCTGCTGCCGCTGCTGGAGACATCTCTCATCTAACATTGTGCACAAAGACGCAGGAGAAGTGTGGCTTTAAAAAATGGAAAATGGGACTTCCCGTTACTCACCAATGCTCCTGAAACTCTCGGACAAAGTTCTCCTCAACTTCTTCATTTTCCCGATTTTCTCTGCGGGCTGAGAGGCTGGCATCAGGTCGCACATTTCTTTTTTTCCTTCCCCACCGAAGCTGGACTTCAGCAGCGGGCTGCTGGATGTGGTCTGACGCGGAGGAGGAGGAGGAGGACCGGTTTTCAGTGAGCGCAGCGGGGCTTCTTGAGCCCAACTGCAGCGCTGCTGGCAAACACAGGAAACGGGAGGCTCAACGGCTCTCACTCACTCCTCTCACTCATCAACTACCAACAGCAACTGTCCTCTGGAGATTTTCTCAAGAATGTAACTACATTTCCAAAGACACAATAAAAGTACGCGCTTAAATGGAAACCGTGCGTAATGTTCCGCGCCAGTCTTAGTGCGTCTGGTTGTTCTAAAGTGGGTTATGCTCCTACAGATGAAACCCAGCTTTCACTTCTTTCTTTCTTTCCTCAGAGTCTAAGTCGACCCCTGCTCCACCGCAACCTAGATGTCATTTTTGGGATTTCTCTCTCTGGTTTCGAGCTCCGAGACTCCGCCCAGGCTGTGGATTGGAGGAATCTCCAGAAGATGTTCGCTCCTATTCGCCGCGCAGACTGACCGTCAAAGAGCCAGCGCCGCCTTTGGAGTGTGTTGCAGGAGGAGGAGGAATATTTTTTTTCCCCTGATGTCTGCGCTCCTGCCCGAAACTGCTGCCCTCTGCAAGACCCGGGGAGAGGTATTCCCCAAACACGGGCTCCATCAGCATTTCTCCTCATCCATGTACTGTATACATCTATTATACATATACATATCTCTATCTCTTCATTATGCAATACCCATGTATCAGTACATACTGTTTGTGCCATCTTTACTCAGGGGACATACAGTATGCTGAATATTTTATATATATATATATATACCATTGTACCTGCCCTAAACTCATTTATTGATTATTTAAGACCTGAGACTCAAAGCACTGTGAAAACAAGGCATTAAAAACAGTGTTAAAAATGTGCAAAAGTAAAGTTGTCTAATAAATACATATCCTAGTCAACTTGGCCCCCTGTAATTTGATAAATGTTGGGATTAACGGGGGCTTCAGAAGGTGGAATTTACTTTCACTCTTTACTTGTCTCACCTTACCTTATTTTATCTTACTCATATTCACTTCAGAACAGCACAGCTCTTTATACTCAAATACTCAAACATCTTCACGCAAAGTCACGCAAAGAACTGATTCGGTTTTCTTTATTTAAAATGACTAGACTTTCTTTCTTAGTCTCATTTTTGCAACAAACTCAGTGCAGACTTTTATAATAATATCCAGCTGTCCATTTTGTATTTTGTATGTATTTTTTATGTCCACTTTTATTTATTCACTCTATTTTGTTTTATTATTTCCTTAGTTTATATGTTTTTGTTCAACCATCATGCTTTTTAGTCTCCAGTGATTCCTCATTGCATATTGATGGGATCTGACAGTGTATCATCAGCTCTCTTTTTGTTCTGTGTTGTGTGCGAAACAAATTGAGTTACATATATTCAAGTCTGTGACTGATTCAGTGCTGACAATATAATATTCTGTCAGTTAATTCATAGTTTATACTTGGGATTAAAGTGTGCTGCGGATTAAAGCTACTCCATCTTGCATCAATAATCAAAATCCTGCAGCAGTGAGCTTGTGAGCTCTGTTCTGATTTTGTCTGGTGTCTCCATGTGCTGCCTTGCATGTCATCTGTCTGTTCTCCAGGCACCACAGCGACCACATGGGTAATTCACAGACACCATGGCACATCTCAATGTTTGAATGTGGCCTTCACAGTCTGAAAACATCTGTGGAATTCAGAGATGGTTTCCTAATTACTTTGACCAACCCTGGGGATAAGTGAGACAAATGTGCAGCTTCATTAGTGTGAAACAAACCTTCATCATAATTCGGCATGTGTTTGACGCAACTTTGACCAGTTTACCCAGAAACAGAACAAGAACAAGAACAAGAAATGTTATGCCGTTGAACATATTGACAGTATTTTTAAAAAAGAATAGTGAATGTGGTGTTGATGTTCAAATGGAGAGAATTGAGCATTTGAGGTGCAACATGAGTCAAATTAAACATGCCAGGTGGTGGCAGCAGCAGAAAGGTGGTAAAACTGGCTTGATTGATAGATTTCTTATCTTGTGAATAATTTCAGACAGCATTGGGAGAGAAAGCTCCACCAGGGCAGTAACTTTCCCCTGGAGGTCATTTGGAGGACACACACAGGACCGGAGCTCTAATTCTCATCATCACGAGTGAAGACCTCATATGTGAGTGAAATGTTTGACTGCACACACTTTAAATGGACTGTGAACATCTCGTCAATTAAAGATATAAATATGGGTTTTTCAGAGGTTTAACTAAGATTAACAATAGTTTTAGGTAAGTCAAATGCCCTCCTGCCAAGAGAAGTGAATCTAGAGACTCTGTTTTACAGGAGAGAATGTTATTGAATCAACTCTTTGAGAAAACTGTCACATACTGTCATATAGATTGTGATCTCAAGTGTTTTCTGTAATATATTTCAGCTTTATCGGATATTCAAAATAACATGTTATACATATCTATAAATCAAAATATTTATTTGCTTATACATTTTCTTTTCTCATGTGTATTCTTATTTAGCTTTCATTACATTCTGCCCCAACCTTTAGTGCTTAATTTAGCTTTTATGATCTGGAAGAAGAAAAAGGCCTATGAGCCAAAACATCATCTAAACTTAATAAATATATATTTGGGGTCAGAGTGTGCAACAGCGTTGCGTTTTTCTACCGAGACACTAGATTTACAACAGTGATAGTTATGAGTGATGCTCAGACCCTGTCAATGTGATCATCTTCATTAGACAAATAAAGACACCAGACAGAGGACAAAACATTAGATGGACTATTGGTGGATTGGTGGCAGTGATGGGAAAGTGGCGGGCTGTGCAATCAGCGACAGCAGTCACAAAAGCCATACTGGGAGCAGCCTGAGTGACAAGGAGATGTCTGGAAATTTTAACACACATCTTTACCATATCTTTGCATTACTTTGAGGCAAATTATCACCACCATATGCTTTCTTGTTCTTATGTATACTTAGTAAAAATAAAAACCTATGACTATGTTGAAATAGTTTTAATTATATCAACCAAATTAAAGGAAAAGAAAAAGTACATGACAATGTGTTATAGATGAAGCTGTTACTTTCTACTGGGAAAAGACTGGCTTCAATAATTTTGCTACAGCAGGAACTGTGTGCTGTGAAAACTCACTCATCTTCTACCGCTTCGTCCTCCACACGAGAGCCACAGGTGCCAATCCCAGCTGACATTGGACGAAAGACGGGATACAGGTCGTCAGTCCATTGCAGAGCCACATAGAGAGACAGACACATCCACTCCCACACCTGCGGTTAATTTAGAGTGACCAGTTAACTTCTGCATGTTTTTGGACAACATGCAAACTCCAAGTAAAAAGCCCCTAGCTCCAACCAGGTTGCAAAAAAGTCAATATCTGACCATAACATCTTTTCTTGCCAGTGACTGAAAGTCAACCAGGTGAAATTTTGACTTTTTTTCCCCCATGTACAGTTGTTACAATTTCCTTCACTTCTCCAACCAGAAAAAGGGTTAATGTGATTTTGAAATTCCCTAATTTTCCAGGATTTTCATGGCTTCATCTTTATTATTTAAAGTCTCCCAAAGATTCACAACCTCAGCTGTTTCCACTGCAAAACTTTCCACAGAAACCATAGGAACGTTTACACAAACTACACAATGACCCAAAGTCTGTATGAATTCCCAAGGAACCCTTTATTCATCCCACAAATGTCCCTGCTCTGGAACCTTTGGAGTGGCGGGTTTTGTAGCACTGCACAGAAACATTTCGCAGATCATCAGAAAAGAGCAGGTTTTATCAACACATCGAACAAAACCTCAGTGTTAAAAGAGGGTTTTTTTATTTCATGTGTCAAAACACATTTACGAAGCAATCATTGCTGTGGATTTCCCAAAAAAAAAAAGAAAACAATAATACTGTATTCATAAAGTGAAAAGAGTGGTATGAAATTATACTAAAATTAGTGAAATTAAATCTCATGACACACAAAAAAAACTTTTGCAGGAAATTTAAGAACAGGCTTCAAAATCCACCCAAAACACAACACAGTCATGATTATCAAGCATTACAGGGTGAAATAAAATCATTTGTCATCAGAGTCATAAAATGTTGATTTGTGTAGGAAGTGAATTATTGTGTACTGCACTCTGTGGTGTCTGTGGTGTTTTCTGTGGTTTGTGTGAGAAAAGGGCACTACTCCAGACTTGCATGTGAAAACATCTCCAGCTGTTCTACTCGTTCTCAAACTTGCTGTATGGGTGGTCCGAGTCTCCGATCAGACCTGCACACATGACGGATCACAGGGTGAAGAGAAAGTAACAACACAGATGTCATGTGTAAAGTTCTACTTAGATTTGCTACAGTTTCCAAGCTTTTCAGAGGCAGTGATTCAGATGTAAAACAATATACTTGTACATTGTCAAAAGGCTAATAATAAGCCTGATGCAATTATTACACAATCCTCTGATAGCAATTATTTGTTCTAACCTGAATGGTCTGGAATAGCTGTTTTTATTAAACTACATAAAAAACAACTTGATGAATCAGAAGTGTCATTTTCATACACATGCTTACATTTTTAACCCTCTAGGGTGTAGGGCATAGGGTAATATGAAAAATTTACTGATACAATTATCTATAAATTTACTGATACAATTATCTATGACCCACACTATTACTTTAATAACTGTAAAACTCATATGTAAATGCTTAGAATAGATCAAAAACAAATCAAACTCCCTTCACCTTACATTTTGCTAGGAATTATTTGCAACACAGTCATGATACAATTTTTTTGATAATAGTATTTGATAAAAAGTAAAAAATAAAATCTTAAATAAGATAATTTAAAAAAATAATAATTAAGAACCTTGTGGTGGAGTGTTTCCGAGAGGGAGATATTGCACTGGGTTATCTTTCACGTATTAAAACAAGTGGCTCCATTTGTGCTCATCTGATGAGAGGAGCCCAAGCCAGAGATCTGTGATCGTAAAATGTTTGTAAATGCTTGTAAAGATGTTTAAAACCACAACTACCTGGCTTCTTCAACTTCAGTCAGGAGCAATGATCAATCTGTAACCATCCCTCATTTTGTGATAATAGGTAATAAGAACTAATACATTAAAAGTATCCAATAAACTGTGATACAGTGTGATACAGGACAGGTTCCTATGACAGCGTTTGCTGTTTTCCTGTTGGGGGGGGGGCATACATTTGACACCGCCATATGATAAATTATGCTTAAATTGGCATTATGCTTAAACTAAATTGAACAGACAGGAGTTACCCTTGACATGACCCAAGTTGCCTCACTCCGGCATTTAACTGCTGAATAAAACATTTCAAGCGCTGAACAGGGAAATGAAAGTCAATGAGAATGTCCTGGAAAAAAAATAAATAAATAATAAAATCGAAAACCATATCAACATGCGTCTGAGACAAAGCTGACATGACAAGAGGAGAGAGCAGGCAGTATATCCTGAGCTGTGTTAGGCCTCCTGGTCAACTCAAATACAACAGCTTCATACATCACAGTGAGAGATGTGCACGGAATCTGTCCGACTATCATTAAAGAAAAAGGAGTTTATATGGTACCAGAACATGACCTAACCAAGGTCCATACATACCATACTTCCTGCGGATCTCATCATGCCGCGCCTTTCTCTCCTCCCTCCTGGAAAAGTAAACAAGGACAGAGGAGGACAGAAAATACATATTATTCCCCAGATTAGTGACAGCTTTTGCTTTAGTGCTTTTGTGTAAGCAGATGAGGTTTGTTTGTATAGATTTTTAAATCTCACGTAAATTGCCCAACTAACCTCTGCACCACAGTTATATCTCACTGACCCTTTGTTAGCTTTATAAAATCCAATGCAAAGAGGTCTGTTTGATTCTGAATATTTATGTGTTTTCTGACACAACGCTGCAGAAGAAAGTGTTAGGGAAATCACCCTGTGGTAGCATGGACACTGTCAGATTAACACAGAAAACCATGAGGGCAGCCTGCTCTCTGTTATCAAAGACTTGACAGCCCATGGCCGATAGGAAAGGAATTGGGCTTGTAATCAGAGGGTGGCTGATTCAAATCCCAATACATGCCCCTAAGCAAGGCACCCAGTCCCCTGCTCCTGTCCTTGGCTTGTGTGTAATCACTACTGGTGTTTAAAAAAGGGTTAAATGCAGTGCACAAATTCGCTATCACTAATTGGTGTGTATGTGGAAAATAACTAATTCTAATTGTAATTATCACCATCATCTTCAGCTTCTCTGGTGGATGCAACTGGTGACGTTTCATCCATGACCAACATAATCAACTGTTTATGTTGATTACGTATATCATCCAGATCTGCACATGCCTATTTATTTACTTATTTACAAGAATATAAAGGACGAAGAAACTAAAAATGAAAGACTATTAGCAGGAGCCAATATTACAAAATATTACAAAATATTATTATATTATATATAATATATTATTATACTGTTTGGTAATGGAATATTCATTCATTTTCAACTCCAAGTTCAACTCCACCTCTCTGAATTCCTTAACAACTTTGTAGAGTTCAGTTTCTCTCTCTCTGCTCTGCTTCCTCTCAGTCAGAACTCTGATCCGACTGCCGCAGTGCTCTGGGATACCCTCAGCCCTGGCCTTCTGCTCGACACCCAACCTTTCTGAAGAGTAACAAAGGTATGAGTGGAGGTTTGAAACTCTGGACCTCCAGGGGCGTCCTTTCACTTCATCTCGTCACAAAGACTCACTGTAAATCAGTCAGTGTTTTATTGCCAGGTAGTGATCTGTTACAAATCAGGGCTGCTGAGCTCTCTGCCTGCCATCTGTCCTCCTGCCCTGCTGCTTGGGCTGGTATGTAGCTAATTGACTGACATGTCCATACGCCCGTCGCCTTAATATATGACTCCATTCAACAAGTGCAAAGTGCAGAGGGATGATAAAAAGAAAAGAGAAGGCCAGGAGGGGATGGAAACTTTTCAAACATGCATATCTGAAAATACGGAGCTACATCTGAAGGCAACAGAGAAGCTCACTTCCAGTGGATGTTCAAGGTTCTGCTCTTTTCATGTGCTTTCAATACACTGAGACACTTCCTCATCACTTACTCTCTTCTCTTGTTCTATGCTGCACATTTCAGCAGCAAACATCAATACATCCATACATACATATTAATATTGTCCATTGTTCCAACAGTGTATCTGTACATAGAGGGAGTTTGTAACTTATCAACAAAACCTATATTTGGAAACTACTATATTTGGAAAAGCATGTGTGCACTTCAATGACAGTTCATCCACTGCACATCCACCTAGACTTGTAACCAGTCACCTATTGGGTGGTACAATCTCAATATACAAAATGGAATGGGAAATGGAATCACCCTCTGATGAGGACTCTAAAGAATACACAGTTCCCTATTGTTTTTACTTCCCAGACCAAAAGACTACAACTGTTCTTTATGCATAGTGTTATTAAAAAGTTTGATATCATTTAGTGGTAACTGATTGTGATTCTTGTCATCAAGCTGAGCTCAGGCTCACTGCTGTGAGCTGGCTCTGGAGTTCATGTTGAGGTGTCTACATCCACTAATATCTTCCAAGATGGGTTCTTTACACTCTAAATGTCCTGTTCACTACACAAACTGCATCTATGTAGGTCACTGCACTAATTCTAACTGCAAAAATTTGATCGTGCTCACCGCAGGAAACCCTGACTGGATTCTGTGGCACATGACAGAAAAGCTCATAGAGGTTGGAAAATTCTTGTGGGCTCTCTCTCTCTCACAAACACACACACACACACACAGTGAGTGAGTGAGTGAGTGAGTGAGTGGACAGAGAAAGAACTAGGACTCAGTGATGTTCCCGGCAGTGCAAGTGACGATGATAAAACAGTTACTGTCAATATTTCTGCACCACTGCACCGTTTACCAACACATTATCTGAGGCTGAGTGCTCTGGGAATGCAAGCACTGAATAGAAAGATGAAGCTGAAACATTTATGGAGACTAGAAGGAGGAGGGACTTCCAGGTCTACTGAATGTAAGATTCAATGAATATCACACTGGTTCTTTGACAGTGGGTAATGCTCTACAGGATGCAGCCCACTCTATTTCTGACCACGCTGCCAAAGAGCAGCTGCTCAGCCTTGCTAATTCAATTGGTATTGTGAGATGCAAGCAGAGGAAAACTAAGCTCCTCTTCAGGGACATGGTGTTACACCAGTTGCTAAGATCATGAATCTACAACTGGCCCTTTTGTTTGGAACTGTGTTGAACTCTTCTGTTGCAGGAAATCCCTTCTGTGTTGTGTTGGGATATCATGAGACACAAAAACACTCAAAATTATGAGTGACAAAGATTTATTGATTAAGTCTTCCGTGACATACTACCTGATGTATTGATATTTGTAAATAAATACATGTATTAGCATGATGTGCTCATTTTAGTGAACTTTGACTTTCTTGGGTGTAATGGTGATTGAAAAACACCACCAGCCAGCAACATCAGCAACATTTTTTTTTCCCCAATTCTCCTACAACTTTGATTTCTTTAGTTGCATGATGGGCAAAAGACAGAGAGCGAGAGAGAGAGAGAGAGAGAGAGAGAGAGAGAGAGAGAGAGACTTGCTTTTCACCCTGAAAAGAAAGTCAGTATTTTTTCCAAACTTACACTGTCAGTTTATTTGGCCACAGGTTTTGGCTCACTCCATTCAGAATGATTCATGTTTGCAAAGTACCCTGATGTTTAGGTCATTCTCCAGGAGTGAAAGAATATTGTGAACATTTTAAATTAACCATTAGTGAAAATGTTCAGACTACATAAACAGATAATAGACACCTTTACTTCTATTCTTTGAGTTGCCAATTAATGTCATTTAAATGTAGTTGTGTAGCATCAGATTTTGCCACTATAAATAAACTAACAGTATGATCGATTAAATTTATAAAGAAACCCAACAGTTCCAACACTGAGCAAATACTGTAAAAAATGGAGGCCTCTAACTTTAACGGTTATTAGATGCAGATAGTATCATCAGCCATGCATGTAAAGCTGTTAAAAACTTAGAATTTATTAGTGTTTCTTCAGGGTGTTTTCTCTTAAGTTCTTACCGCTCTTCAGAGCGTTGTTTGATCTCCTCTCTCCTCCTGGCATATCTCTCGTCATCTCTGTCATGCCTTGAATTATAGAAGAAAGATTCACAATCACCCTTTTCATAGGTTTATGGAACCATAGAACAACCATACTTAACTCAATGGAACAAATCGGATATACTTAAAAACAATGTAATGTAATCAAATGTAATCAAGGGATTTTCTTTCACAAACAGAATGTTCCCTCCTCCCTATGGTTTCTGGCTTGTTAAACATGAATATGTTCTGGTTTCTTTGCAGTTTGATGACAGTAAACTGAATATCTTTGGTTTGTAGTTAAAACTAAAAAAAAATGAGGATGTCATCATTTCAATCTTTTTCCAGTATTTCAGATATTTTGTGGACCAAAGAGAATCAAAAGTGAGACATGCTGCAAAGATGAGGAGTTCATTAAAGTTTACTTAATTTATCAAAGGATGATTAAAATAAATAAATAAGTAAATAAAAGGACTATGCAAGGTATGTAGAAAAAAATATGGAAATGCAAAGCATGAGTCAGTTAAAGTAAATATTTAGTGTGCTGTACATTTCTCGCCGTATCCTTTAGTGTTTTTCTTATTAACATTAAAACTAAAATGTAGTTGGTTTGTTGTGTAATCTTACACTGAGCGATGCTTCTTGCAGAAGCAGCAGCAACAGCAGCACGCAATAATGCTGATCAGGATGATTCCGCCGAGCACACCCAAGGTAATGATGAAGGCTTCAAAGTTCACTGAATCACACAGGAAGGCAAATAATTTTATAATCAGTTTTTATAATCAGTTTATAATTTTTGTATAGTGTATTTAATACTTATCCTAAAAAAAGCACTGAAAATGGCCTTTAGTCTGATACTACTACTACTAATAAAAATAATATTTTTCTTACTTCTACTGTAATAGATTTTTTTTCCTTCTTCAACATTTCATGTTAAACTTGTTATACAATGGTGCCACCTGCTGTCCTCTTTTAATTAACCTCTACAGTCAGTGAAAGCATATAACCATTCAAGAAATAATTTATTTCCTGTTTCCTACATGTTTAAATAACCAAACCATTGTTGTTGATAACACATGTGAACTAACAGCAATAATTAGGTTACCACACTAGACAAAAAATGAGTATGAATTGCTTTGTTAGCATTAGGGCTGTAACATTTTATGTTCCCACAGTTACTGTGCCTGAGGCATTTGCAGTCTCAGGATTGTTATCCAAATTGAGCTTGAAAGACTAAAATCACAAGCTTTCCTTAAATAAAAATAAAATGATAATTTTCCATGCGCTATTAATTCAAGGTAGATAGAATTGTTCCCTCTACCACAGACTAAATACATAGTCATATGGATTAAATGCAAGATCTTTTTTTTTTTTTAAGATATCCATGATTAACCCTAAAAAGCTGCTGTCAGTAAAGTCCTTTAATTTGTACAGTCTCTCAGTCCGACAGTAAATCTCTAAGACACTTTAAACCTTCAAGAGCTCTAGCATTTACTTGGTTATTTGATTAATTTTCCTCATTTCCATGTTCTCAGTTATAATATGGAAATTTGCATTTAAAAAATCCTTTGTTATTATCAATTATCTTGCAAACAAAGCCTCACAATAACATGCACACAGTCACATTTAACAAGTTATCAAGTTGCCTTCCCTTTTACAGGAAAGACCCATAAAATATCATGTTTACTTTTCATGTAGGACACACCTCTTTTACACCACCTGTACGAACAAGTGGCTGAATTCGATGACAAATTATCCACAACAGCCTGGTTAAGATTTAGAACCAAAGTGTTAGAAATAAATTTAACACTGCAACTCAGTGTGCAGGATTTTTGTTTACCGTTTTGGATCCTATTGTCTCAGTCCTAAGCTGCTGTCTCACGAAATAGATGTGCTGAGTACATTGTTGCTTAAATGTGATACACTGAAAAAGGAAAGCCGACATAATGCACTTTGTAATAATGTAAACAGATCAACTCACACCAACACACTCCCCAGCGGGCCTGGGACAACGGACACAGTGATGCAGGGGGAAGCAGCCAGCTCACTGGATAGTCTGTGCAGTTGTTGGTACTGAAGCACCACAGACACTGAAGATAAAACACACATATCAATCAGATTCTCCAGCTCCAGCTTCCTTTTGGCTTCCTTTGTTTTAAATGTAATAATAATGAGAAAATCTTCGGATTTAGGCCCATCAATCTTGGGTTTACAAAACTGAAATGTACTAATTTTTACCCTCAATTGTTAGATCTGTCAGCCCCACAGCTGTCAGTTAAAAAATAAGGTGCATGGCACTGGGAGTTGTGCATTATCAATTATAAACCTTAACTTAGACCTTTTACTATTGTTTTTGTGTTGTATTTTTTTTTCTATTACATTTGTTAGTGACCTTCAATCTGTACAATGCAATCAATTTGTGTTGATTTATTTGATTGTGCTCATAAGTGTGTTTATTTTATTGAGGTTAGGCTGCTTTCTGTTGTGATTTTATTTTTGTCTTTCTGGAGATGTGGAGTATATTTAATGTGTTCTGTCTTTAATAAAACACACCATAAAAAAGAAAAATAATCAGCAGGTTATCCACAAAAGAAATAACAATACATGGTTTCAGTAATGTTAAAACTAGAGTTAGCTGCAAAAGAAGAGACTTTGTTGACAAGAACTTTATCGCAACACACATTGTTCCCATTTGTTAGTGACCTTCAATCTGTACATTGCAATTAATTTGTGTTGATTATTTGATTGTGTTCATAGGTGTGTTTATTTTATTGAGGTTAGGCTGCTTTCTGTTGTGATTTGTTTAATTTTTGTCTTTCTGGAGATGTGGAGTATATTTAATGTGTTCTGTCTTTAATAAAACGCACCATAAAAAAGAAAATTAATCAGCAGGTTATCCACGAAAGAAATACCAATACATAGTTTCAGTAACGTTAAAACTAGAGTTAGCTGCAAATGAAGAGGCTCTGTTGAAAAGAACTTTATCTCAACAAACATTGTTCACATTTGCATATGGAAAACACTCCAAACATCAAATAAAATGTTATGTTTCCTTACATCTGAAAATGCGCAAAGGTGAATAAGTTCACAGGAGTGATCTAATTTAATGCTTACAATGCAAACTACCAGTAATACTTATTAGTATTAAATATTAGAATGTCATTATTGAACTTTAGTTAACATTCTCACATAGCTTTCACGTCAGTGCATTTTATAACAAACCAATAAGAATTGTGTTTGAGTGATACTTTTTCAGTGTTTTAGAGAAAGTACAACATTTACATAATTGTATTTTCTTATTCTGTATTGTTTATTTTTGCATTTATGCACTTTTCTTGTGCTTGTTTTACTGTCTTTTAAACTAAGCAGCTGTATGTAGCACTCTTACTAATTATTTATTTAATTTGTCAGTACTTTTCTGAAGTAAACTGCCCTGACAAACCAGTTTCTTGAAAATGACATTAGGTTCTCTGCATTCAAATAACTTCCACACTCATAAGATTTCTAAAATATAGCAAGGGATGTGGTGGAACGGCAGATGTGCATCATGGATGTGCAACTTACATATCTACAAAAACTAAGTGAAGCTATCAGGCCAATATGAACCAAAATGTCTGTGAAATCTATCTAGCACCTTGTTGATTTTATGACACTAAGATTTAGAGCAGTTCTGAACACAAAAGGGAGTCCAAACTGGCACTAGCAAAGTGTACCCAATACATTGGCCACTGAATATTAAAATAGCTATATTGCTACAAAGGAAACCTGAATTGTTAGTGAAATATTGCACAGCCCTACTGACAAATAATGGACAAGGTGTGTTTGACCGTAATGGGAGATTAAGGTGTAGATCAACAAGGAAAAATATAATAATTCGTCACTACTTGTACAAAGGTCTTGTCCTATCATTCATAGTGCAGCCACATTACTGCTGATAATCTTACCTTGGCATTTGGAGCACAAGTGTCACAGTTCTTGTAGGCGGAGCAAGCTGGGGAAGAGCGATAAACAGAAACTTAACTACGCCATTCTACTGTGACGTATCAATAAGAATTAGACTACTTTACTTACGAATTAACCATGTGGCGTTAAAGTCTTTCATAATCATGAACTTCAAAATTACAGTGTCGGTTTTTTCCCCCCACAACATTATTCATGTAACTTACGGGTTGGTGGTGATGGAGTTGTTTGACAGTCCCCCAGGCTAACGACGCTAACAAACAGCACAGCGGCAGCAAAACACTGCGAGGAGGTCGCTGTTCGTCTCTCGCTGGTGGAAAACATGTTATTAAATACACAGGACGGCAGCTCGCACGCTTCAAACTAAAAATAAACAGTCTGTGTGTTCTCGTCAGGAGAACACTGTTGTCCTGACGCTGCCTTTCGAAAGCCAGTCTTAACTATACTCCTGTGGTGTTTCTGTTTTGCCTTGCTCTACTTCCTGGGTGTCAAGGGGTTCGCGTGTTTCATCTTACTGTGGCACTCCGCACGGGAGGAGTTTATAGATTTTATTAAACGTACGCATGACCGCCCTCGCAGCTTATCCACGTCTGTAAGTATACGCTTTTCTGGAATTTGCTACTTTCTCGTTAAGCAGCCCGTCTTTTCTGTTAACATCAATAATATTTGATTTTACAACAATAAGAGCACATTATACACACTATGACACACAATCTTGTTTTTAATAAACATTTTTTTCTAACGTGGATTGAGAGTCAAACATTTTGAAGCACTGTTGGCTCAAATTAAAACAAACAAACAAACAAACAAACAAACAAACAAACAAACAAAAATTAAATCAGTTAAAGTCCCTGTGTGTGGGTCAATCTGAATTTGATGGATTTGTGCATGTCATTTGAACTATTTTCAACTAAAGAATGAAGGAGGTTCTAAATGTTTTTTTTTCTCATGTCTAGCTACTCTATATGATAACTACATTTCTATTCTGTGTTCTCCACAACTCCCTTAATTGACAAATTTTATTTTGAGTATTTGAGTTCCCTATCTCACCAATTCCACAGTGTTGAGTTATACATCACATGCATTGGTGGTTATAAAATGTGACCTGATTATAAAGCACTGTGAGTGTGACCATAGTCAGAATGAGTCAAAAGCTGACATCAGGTGACAGAGGAGGATGTCACATGCATGGTGTGTTTTTGTTTTTGCTTTTGTTTTTAACTAAACTACTGCTCATCTTTAGAAAGAACTTCAACTGGGATCTGAGAAAAGGAAAGACTGAACTATCTGCACTAAGATAATGGCTCTTAACTCATTCAAAATCAGACAGCCCTTCATGGGCCCAATGCAAAATTTTTATTTTGGGGCCCTTTATTAATGCCAATAATAAAGCAGTAAATGATATGATGCTACTGAGGAAAACCTGCAAAGTTGCAGCAGTTGTTGTTGCTGCCTGACATATTCTTACTCTGATATTGACTTTAATCTTAAATGGTGGCAAAAATCAGAAGAATAGTCATATGTTGATTTTCACTTTGTATTTTCACTTTGTATGGTGTTAGACAACTAAAAAGTAACAAAATAAAACATTAGACAGTGCATTTATTGTAACCCTGACAATGACTTTACTAGTTTTCATTTTAAAAATGCAATATGCAAAAGTGCAACAACAATAACACAGCACCAGTATTTAATAAAATAAACAAACACTTAAATAATAAATAAAGAGGTGGAATTGTGGCAAGATAACAAAATGGTTAAAGAACCAAATATGTCAAGTACTTTTGTCTGAAGACTATGTAAAATGGGCAAAAGACACACTCAAACTGAAGGAATAAAAGAACAGAATAAACTATGTAAACTAAACTTGTTTTTTTCTGCTTTATGTTTTGCTTATAATAATGTATAATATCATCTAGTTGAGATTACAACATTACACTACTCCAAGCCTGAGATAGTTAAACCCATGTCAGTATCTAATATTAACCACAAGGGGGTGGCAAAGGTTTGCAGAAGGCAACCAGGCTCAAGCAAACTTACAATCACATGGAGATGGTGATTTAGTGGTGGGTAATGCTGTAGTGTAATGACTAGTGATTCATAAAAGCATCTGTTAGGAACACAGAAAATCTATGCATTCTATAATAAATGTGTCCCTGATTAGCAGCTGCTAATTCATATTTATTTTCATTAGAGCTTTGGTAACTTGTTATGGATATTTTACTCTAAATTAGATATAATTATAACAATGCAGTGCAGATTTTTTTCCTCACTTGATATGAGGGTCAAAGGATAGAGGGTGTCACTTGCTGTATACACTGTAAAGCCATTCGAGGCAAATTATATTTGTGATGTTGGGCTATATAAATAAAATTGACTTGACTGAAAATCAATTAACTGATTGATAACTGCTGTTGCTGTCACATTTGTTTATCAAATGCATGTCAAATGAAAGGAAAGTTGGCCATGAGGCAGGGACATGCCAGTTTCAATTCTGATACACATTAGCGTGGGCATATGCTCGCCGAGAGTATGTATATGAATATGTATGTGTGTCTTGGTGATTTCTTTAGCTGAAAAACCCTTTTCAACATGCTCACATATTATGATCCAGATGTAAATCAAGTAGTAAATCCATAAGATTAGACATTGCTGTCACCCTTGAAATTGATACACAATTTCTTTTAAAACAGGAACTAAACACTTGACAACGACAAATCTAAGTTAATATGTTTCTATTGTCAGAAGCCTCATAAAGCTCCAGTAAAGCTGTATTTCTTCCACCTGAAGTGCTGCAATAAATCAGTTACTGATTAAATCAGTGACTGGGCCAATAAAAGAAGCTCAACTTTCTCGTGATATTTTTGCACTAAATCAGCAGAAATGCTGACACTGTAATTAGTGGACATATTTTCTCCACTTGGTGGCAGTACTAAGCCAAAGACCAGTCTCCTTTAGGTCTGTGTATTGTACCTGGAAGGGCAGTCCGTCATCAAAGAGATCAGGACGGATCCATATCAACTCTTTTTTTCCACCTGACTTGCTATATGGCCCTGCCCCTCATATGTGTCAATGATACAAGAAGGGACAAAAGCATCATATAGGTTGTTTGTATTCTCTAGTCTTTATTTATTTGTTTTTTGACCCCCAAAGTGATAATTCATGATTTTTTATTTGGGTGTGGTTGTATGAGGTACATCTTAACATCAACAATTCACTAACACCTGACACCTGGTTATGCCTAGAACCCGCAAACAGAAGCAGAAACTGAAAACACTGTGGCCAGTGGGGATTTCAGCCTCTTAACAAAAGCCTTACATATAAATCTGCACAAGTTAAAGTGTTTGCTCTTAAGTATACACTTGTTACTTCATCTCACTATTAGTGGCTGTTCATATGTAGCATCTTTTGTGCGTATGAAGCCAATGGGAATACACATCCATTTCAATGTGCGTCCATTATGACACACCAGTTTTTCTGTGGGAAAATCCAAAGAAAATAGCTCAACTTTTTGGAATGCAGCAAATGCTTTCAATGCGTCTTTTGATATTTAGGCAAACAAGTGGGTCAAACTGGCCTTTGTCACCTCTGTAATAAATTCTGAAGCACCATCATTCTTTAATGTTAATCAATGAATCACTGAAATGAACACATTAATGGTTTAATGTGTTCATTTCATTTAGTTGGGATGGTCTTTATCAGCAGGTCCCAGGTTTTGGATGATTAACAATGGATGCGTCAAGAGCATGACCCTCAAGGACCTGGCTTAAAAACACTGCTGGCTTCCTCCTATGTGTTTTTCATGCATTTGTAGGTGCTGGCAGCATTTTCTGTCTGTAAACTGAAGTTAATTTCACTTTACCTCTCAGAACATTGGAGTATTTGTTCTACTGCTGTCATCACTCAGTTCTGTTGTGTTACTGTGTGAATTACGTGTTAGATTTACCTAAATCACACAAACTTACCAAATGTGGTACCAATCAAAGGCAGCAGAATGATATACACACCATTTTCAGCAGGATATGCATATTTTATGCTTTGATTTTTTTCTTTCTTAATTTGACATCAATTGTGAAATGTCTTGAGTGGACACATTACTTTCCTTCTGGTAAAAAAGTCTGGTGGTATTTGCCATACACTGGTTTAAGTTAATAGACGTTTAATTTTATTATGGTGTTCTTTGACTGCATAGCATACAGCGTATGGTTATAATGGAAATGACCTTTTATTTTTCTAGAAGTAGTCAATCACACAAATATTTCCTTTATTTCACTCTGTCTCTTCTGCTGCTTAAATGAGTGGTGAAGGGAGGCTGAATAATAGCCTCAAATTAGATCAACAGGGGGACCTAATCATGATAAATGCTTTCCCCAGTTGTCCAAATAAATATTTTATGTCAGGGTCTTGGTGTGGCTAATTTTCAGCCCAGCTGCACTTAGATACATGTATAGACCACTGTGGCTTTATTTTACATGCATATTACTGGCCTTGCTCAACAGAAATGTCATATATGTATTAAAAAATATGAACAGATCTTTCACACTAATGATTAGTTAGTATACACAACTCATGTAAATGACAAATAGATAAATAAAAAAGGAGAATAAACTTACACCTTTCTGTTTAAGGTTTGGTTCCACTCATGCGTGAACATATGATCCTTCTGGATCTACTGCTTTAGATGGGTGCAGGGAGTCTGATGTTTCTACTTCTTCCCCGAGGTCACAATGTTAGGACATGTTTTCCAGTTAATCACAATTGACCTTTTAGAAATTACCATATGACCATGTGTTTGTTTGTTTTTTTTTCTTTTTATGCTCATCTCTAATGGATGACCTCAAATGCTTTCAGACAAACACTGAACTCCGGATATGATCATGTGAATATGTGAACACAAATGTCCCTACTCTAATCCCCTGATAGAATCGAAGAGCTCCCATGTAAGACTGCAGCAACTCCATGTACTTCTCAGTGATAGAATGGGTCCTGCCTCTTTCATACTTAATGCCAAATGCCACCCTCTAACCTGGAGATTCTCCTGCGGTTGTGAGTGCATTTAAACCACACAGTCTCTGACTACAATTGTCATATGTTGAACAGCAAACTCTGGACAATTTCAGGTCTCAGTTCCCTGACGATTATCTGAGTTTATGTCTGAAAACAGCTCTGGAAGTCTCACTACTAATTGAAGGAATTGGACTGTCCTCAAACTCAGTAGTGTTCAGAAGTATTTTTAAAATGTTTTTCTTGGGGCAGATCTATAGTTGTCCACTTTTAGAGGAGATTAACCCATGTGATAATCATTACATTAAGTTATACTTTGCCTCCCATTAGCCAAACAGATACTATCCCATCAGGACTGCGATTGGCCAATAGTGCATCCTAATCCTAATAGTGCATTTCCAGACTGGATATAATCAACCATGTTGGTCTATGCTAGGCTGACTGACTGAAATGGGAATGCTAATCAGCACACTCCTTGTTGCATAAGTATGTTGGATGTAAATGTACCATCTCCATTTCTTAATGAAAGCTTTGTCCTCTCCTGCCATGCTGACATTGGAATCTCCACGGTAAAAACTGGACAGCTCCCTTCATCCTCCAACACACCAGCTCCATATTCTCATTCATATTCATGTGTAGATGCTTTCTATAGTTAAGTGGCTTGTAAGGATGCACACCATCACAAATAATTGGAGTGACCTTCAGCGGGACTTAAGTGCACTCTCAGCATTTTACCTCCCATTTTAAAATATAGACCAACCACCTTAGAACAGATGTTGAGCAGTTGGAATATCCTGGTCTTCAGTTGGACAGAGATGGCCCAGCACCAGATTGGACCTCCATACTGCAGAATAATCTGGTTTCTACTGTGGCATAAAAGAATCTGTAGAGGAAATGCAACCGCCTGTGGTTGGAAACTGAAAAAACCTGATGGGAAGTTGAAAACCACAACAAAAGAGGGAATGGGAAAGAAATGTACAGTATGTATGTGTGAAGCTTGTGGACAGGTTGAATCCGTCCATTGAGGGGCCACTTATGATATGTTGACCTGTGAGAGAAACTCCAGAAGAGGCAAATCTCTTCTAATAAAGGCAATGTCATTTCCTGCAATTTTACACAACACAGCTCAGACTGAACACAAAACTAGCATATTTGAGATGCAGTGTGTTCTACAGTAAGTCATGTAGCATATAAATAAGTCTAAGGGACTTAAACAGAATCTGATCCGCAGACACACCCTGACTACACTGTATTTTCGGCATGTTATATTCTAAAAAGCTTAAATTAATGTCAGCTGCTTTCTGATGGGACCTACCTTTTCTGCTTAAGTGCCACATGCATCATGCTGATATGCACATCTGCAGATAGTTAAATAAGTCATTTCAAATCAGTTCAAATCAAAATTTATTTGCATAGCTCCAAATCACAACATGTATTATCTCAAGGCACTTCAAATAGCAAGGCAGAAACCTAATAATATTACTGAGAGAGAGAGAGAGGAGAAGAGAAAACCAACAGTTCACACAATGAGAAAGCACTTGGAAAAAACTCCCTTTTAGAAATCTCTGACAGAATCAGACTCAAAGATGTGCAGCCATCTACCTCGGCCGGTTGGTGTAAAAGGAGTGTAATTTATACAAGCATTAGCATGAATTACTGTAAAAAAAATTATACTGATATTGATTTTATCATACTACTACGATGATGATTACAATAGAGCAGGAGTCCGGGGTACCTGCAGGTCTTTGCAAGCCATGGGTTTCTTTGATTCAAAAGGTGCATTTCTTGTAAAACATAAGTTACATATGTTGTAGATGAAAGGTAGTCCTTTTTTTGCCATGAACATTTACTTGGATACCCAGATTACTGTTAGCTGGCCAAAGTTTTGCAGTTTACAGTGACCTGAAAAAGCATGTTTTTGTCACTTGAACATGAAAGTAAAATCGCCTGCTTCCCCAAATTAATCAACTGCTCACCACCTGTTGCAAAAAACTAATCTGTGATGGCAGATTTTGATCAATCACCAGACAGTTCAGAGGGTGACTGCCTTCATCCTGGCTGCTCTACTAAGCAGCTTCACTGCAATACAAATCCCTTTGGTGAAAGGTTACTGTTATAGCAGTAACAAAGAGTTGTTTTCCAGTAGATAAGATATAAAGCAGTGGTTCCCAAACCTTTAATACCAAGTACCACTTGAGAAAATATTGAGATCTTTGAAGTAACACTTCAGACACTAACCAAATTAGATTAAGATGGAGAGAGAGATAACGTGACTCCAATCACATACCCTGGTATATACAGTAGAACAGTATTTCTAATTTTCCTCCACCACCAGAGGAAGTACCACCAGTGGAAGCTCATGTGCCACTGTTGGTACACATACCACAGTTTGAGAACCATGGGTATAAGCTATTTCAATCCTGTCATCACTGCTTAATTAATTTAAGTAAAATAACAAAATTTTGGGGAAAGGATACAATTAAGATGAATGAACCAATCGAGAGATGGTGCAGGGGGGGGGTTGGGTATGGCACACTGTCTAGACCTCATCAACTTCAAGCTATTCAAGTGATTGATCACTTCTGTCTCCACTATTTGCTTTGATGGGAGAAGCTTGAGTCTATTGAATCCTCTCCATCACTTTCTCATTGAAGCAAAACCACACAATGTCGGCTGAGAGCAAAAAGACATCTTCACTTTCCTCCGTGGAGACAGATCTCCTCTGTGCCGTCTGTTCCTCCCCTGGGCAGAATGTTTGAAATGACAGCTTAGCCGATGGCCACTGATGAGGATGACATACCCTCAGATATCCATGTGTACTGTCTAAACATTTGTTGTTGCATTGAGAAATCTGCCACTCACAGTGTTGTGCAGTGCCCGCACAGATAAAGCTACGCCAAATGGGTCAATTTTTTTAAAATTCAATTTAATCCTTACCAATCTGTGCTGTATGCCAAGAACTCCAAGAAATTACTATTTGGAATTTTATCAAAGTAGATAAAAAATTTCTCTCACTATCTCTGTGTAATCTATATTGATGTTTGCCAATGCCATATGGGAAAGGGATGAGCTTTATTTCCCGAGGGGAGAGTGGTGTGATTTAAACTGGTGGAGAAGTTGCACCCATTGTTTCCAGAAAATTGTAATCAAATGGCCATCTGACCACACAATTTGAAATTAATCCTTGACTTTTAAATACTATACTATACTATATTTATGTTACATACATATAAATATATTTTTACATTTTATATTTACATTTTTATATTTATTTTTGGCCACCCAGCAGCAGAAAAGACAGAAACACATGTTTATTTCCACTAAATGAATGTACTTCCCTTGAGGCCCATTTATACTCTATGTAAAAGATGGAGAGAGAGGAAACCTTTTGCCTGAACTTTGCATTCATTTTGTTCCTCACTGTGTACCTATAGTATCAGGGGAGCTTACAACGACAGATGAAATTGTGTATGAAGTATAAATGGTCCTTTTAATCTCACCAATCCTGAGATATCCAGCTCTTTGGCTGCTAAATGATGTATTATTATTATTGTAAGTTTTGTCTCTGTTGTTTGGTGACAGGGAGAGTTCAGTGGAGAGTTGCATGTGCATGTTAGTAGTTCAAATTTGTATGTTGTCAGAGAAATGGTTTGCTGAAGGTCACGCGTGTCGTGTCTGCATGTTCACTGAGGTCTACTAAGGTCAGTGTGATGTACATTTTGTCATCCACCCATTTGGGCCACCCTTATCCACACAGGAAGCGGTACCAGATGGTCTTCTGGCTCAAAAAACTAAAGACAGCAAACAAATCCACACAGATCAGTTGGTGATCAGCCTTTGTTTTGGTTAAAAGAGACAAGTAAGAAGATGGTAACCTTGGGGTTTGTCATTGGTTGGAGTTGTCATTGCCTCCAGTACCCACACATGTAAAAGTCAGTGCTCAAAGAACATAAGGGCATGCAAATAAGGGTGAGGAAGGTGAGAAAGTAAGGTGTGTATTTATAGTGGCAGGCCTGGTGGTGTATTGAAAGGCGGATGATCAAAAGGAAGGCAAGTACATTAAAAATTGATGTCTCAGATTCTGGAAAAAGAAGCCAATGCTGAAGTCACTGAAACCGATAATGCTTGTCTTGAATGGCCATCAGGGGCAATTTCAATAATAAATAAGTTGTTTATTCTGTGAGAAAACGTCTTTCTCACATTAATTATAATCTCAGTAAAAGTTTGCCAAAGGTGTTTATGTTCTCGATCACTAGATTCAGGTCTTCTTCAGTAGATTTTATGCATGAAGTCAGTTAGAGTCAAAGACATCATAAAGCAAAACAAGTATTGGGGCATTGACACCCCTGGTGACTTCTGGTTTCAAAAATCCAACATTGTACTGGCCAAATACCAACATCATCAAACTTTACTATCCCACTTGGAGACATTTGACAGCAGCCAGGCAAGGACACATCATCATAAAATCTAAGTACATAATACAACACAATGTAAAAGAAAAGAGAGACAATGCAATACATGCAGATGCATGTTAGAGCAAAAAAGGCTTAAAGGCTTAAACTTAACAATATATAACAATATAAGAGGCTGAATACTATTGAAAACAGTGGTGTGTGAAAACTGAGTTCACACACCACTGGGTGATGTTAAGGTCAGTTGTCAGTGATGTTGGCAAACATGGGCAGTCAGCTGGCAGTGTGATACAAGCTCCTTGTCCAAAGACTGAAAGCAAGAGGACAAAATCCCAGTACACCATGTACATCATGGAGCAAAGGCTGAAGTTCAGGTTTATACAGGGTAAATGAGAATCATGTTTTGACATTTCACATTTCACAGCAGATATATACAGTATATTGTTATGAGTGAATTCTCTTTCAGTTTGGTTGACTGTCATACTGTCACCGCTCACTATGACACTTCTACAGAATTGCAGAAAATGCATTTTCACTATTGTTTATCTTAGACATACGGGGCTACACACAGCCTGAAAACCCTGAAATACAGCTTATGTTAACATCTCAGTGGAATCCCCCCAGCCCTTGAGACAGTGATGTCTCATTCCACATTCCACATTTCAACAAAATGCAACCCTAAACTCCAGTGATAAACCCAGTGCTGCTGGCAAAGAAGTTATTCTTTCTGTCCCAGTTTGTGGATGTTCATGTTTTTTTATGTTAATGATCTACATATGTAAGCGATCCGTGTCAAATTTACTCCCCAAGTCGTACAGAAGGTGTATGGATTGATGTTTGAAGACAGTACACCCCCACTTAGCTCTGTATTTATATTAAAAATTAAATCCAATTTAAATATCAAATTACCACATGAAATATTAAGCAAGAGTGTAAATATTTAATGCCAGCCCTTTACCATAGGCCTGGTATTCATTACCATGCAGTGTTGGATTTTAATGGGCAATTTCCCCAGAGACTGTGTGGGTTTGCTTTCTTTCTTACCAGCTTCAGCAGGGGGTGCTGTTGCTCTGCAGTTCCTTAAAGATCTCATTCAAAAATAAAACCATTTACAAAGACAAGAGGAGGAGGGGAAGCTGAACTAGTATGTTTGGAGAAAATAAAAGATGCAGGTTTTGCACTGTGCTTATGGTTTAGCATTTTTTTTTTGTCTTTTATCCTTTTTTCCTGACAGATTTGTTTAGTATTGATTCAATTCTATAGTGAGCTGAGAAGACGACAAAGGTGAAGAATTGTGTTATTGGTGTGTTGAGAGAGGAAGCTGTTCAACATGTTTTCATGTTGCTTCCTTCATGCATGCCGGGATACATGAATGCAAATTACTTAAGGAACGCAACAAGTCTTAGATATTCTACAAAATAAAATAAAATAAAATAAATAAATAAATAAATAAATAAAAAACTGAATTTCTAACTTCAGCCAATAGGGGTCAGACTGTCACTGTCTGCAAGTGTCACTGTAGTTGGACGAGAATTCCTTTCTCCTTTCCCTCATCCTTACTATCACCATATAGGGATTTGCACATGAACCCATGCGCTATAAGTAAAATAATAAGATAGTATGTTGTGTTCGAGCAAACAAACAAAAGTTTCCATATAACTACGACAAGAGGAAGAGCCGAGATGATACTAAAGAAGGTATAGAAAGACAGAGAAAGCCTTGAGTTAAAGAAATTAGCTTCATAGAGGGCTGAGGAGGAGGAGGTGGGTGTAGGGTTAGAGATGCATGGGCACGCAGCTCCTCTGAGGCAAGACAGGGGGAACATTAATCACTGGGAGACATCTGTTCATTCTGCCGCTTTACAATTCTGTCAAAGAGTTAGGACTCAACTGTCCCCCCACTTTATACACACACACACACATCCACTCAGAGAAAGCCTGTCTTCTGTTAGGCATGGAAAGGCAGAGAGACTTCAGAGGCACTTTCTTCTAAGAGCTGCCTTCAGTTTGATTTCCATTGAAGGCCATTTAAGAGGAACAGGAGCCAGAGGTGGGGAGGGGTGAGGGAAGAGTGTGCACTGTATAAATCACCGTTATCTGCATTTAGTGCTGTTTTCATGCCATAAACTAACATACGTAACATGCAAGCACATACACACGACACAACACTGACTTGCAGTCATTTTGGGGGGGATTGTGAGCTGATATATGTAAAATACATTGTACAGTATGGGCAAAAGTCTTGGACCTTCAGTATAGCAACACATTTTGGACAGTGCTTCCAACTTTGAGGAAAAATAAAGCATTGGTTTACTGATTTCACCTGCTTCATGCATGTCAGTGCGGCCCTCTGGACAAAAATGTTACAGTGCACAGCTATATTGATACAGTGGGAAACTGAGTGGCCTTGGCAGAGGTGCATGCCCTGTGAGTGCTCTCTGTAGCTTTACAGTACATGCAGACTCTACTACTTTATACTGTTGTGATACTATGTCTTGAAGTCAAGAGAAGTTGCAGTAAATGAGCCATGGGTACAAGTTCTATTTACAGTTGTGGCCAAATTCTACCACACCACACAATGCCATCTCAGATTGAATATTCTTTGCATAGGTTGTCGGGACAGGTCGCCACCCTATCACAGGGTCACACAAGGCAAATAGAAAGAGTGCATAGCTTTGGACTGCGAGAGGACGCCAGAGGAAAAAAAAAAACACACTTGGTTTTCAACCAGCAACCACAAATACAAAGTAACCTAATTAGGGATGACATGTCCGATACACAAACTCAAGAATCTACTGATACTTTCATTTTAGACTTTTTTAAACTATGAAACTGTTAACAACACTTTTGCTGGCCATTTTAAGCAAAGACACAATTATCCAACTGTGTAACATCAACAAGAAATAAATATCCCCCACCATGGCTCAGCTGGATTTTTTTTTGACATTTTTACAGTCTATACATACTGAAGCATGTGATAAAAAAGATGATTTTGACCAATATTTGACCAATATGTAAACCAAATAACATCTTTGTTTAATACCTTTAATCATTAATGTACAGCATAGTTTAGCGTTGAATTTTACCATATTAACAGTACACTATAAAGTCAATGTCTACACAGAGAAAAGATCCCATAAATCTCTCTTAACTATAGGATTGCTCCTCCTTTTTCATAGGTCCCTCCAAAAAGCCCTGTAATAAACTCAGTGGGAGTATCAAATTAAATCAAATTTCAACCTGTGAGTGTACAACAAACCAAATGTTGTCTTCACACTGGCAGGAGGGAAGCAGAAGATGAACGAGGCCTTTCTGTGGGGTTTGAAGTCTGCAGACACAAAGGTGCTTTGTCATCATAATATTGAAAGTCTGTTTTGGGAGAGTTTGTGGCTTTTGGCCATTAAGGTGTGAGCTACCTTGTTTCACAACTCATTGGAGTCAATATTTTGGTTGACTGCCTGCTATTCAAGCTGATACTAGGGTTTGTATCCGATGTATGTATCATATTCCCAGAGCTTTGCAATAAATTTCATATTCAGAGTTTTTATGTTTCATATTTGTTTTTTTTAACCCTAATTACATCATCAGATTTGAATTGTTTGACACATAGTTACACACACACAATCACAAAATATAAATTATAATAAGATAAGATAATTAACACTTATTTGACAAAATTGTAATGGGTTGTGTTTTAATGTAATGCTTCAAAGAATCTACTTAATCCAAGCAGCCATTTCTCCACCATACTATATGTAGCTCCTCTTAAGAGAGATTGGGCCTCTTAAAAATCACTACAATTAATAACCAGATATATTCAAGTATTAAGTGAAAAAAGTATGTGCATTGTTGAAGTGAAATAAGGAGAAGCACCACACACACACACACGCACACACACACACACTCAAACTTAATCAGCACAACTAAGTGCCTAACTTTAACCTTTACCCTAACCTAAACCTAATCCCAACATTAAACCTAAAACCAGGTCTTAAAAAAAAACCTTAAAGTTGTAGGGCCCAGAAAATATGTCCCCACAAAGACAGTTTTTTTAGATATTTTTTTTTTTTGGACCTCACAAAGATATAAATACATGTATACACATACAGAGAGAGAGAGAGAGAGAGAGAGAGAGAGAGAGATACACACTTATTTTTTTTAATTTTTAATTCAATACTTCATATTCAGTTAACAAGTTTAACAAACTTTACTGACATAAATGTAAGAAAAAATGTAAACTTAAAGAGTCTTCACTGACAATGGTGAAGTGAAATACAGTGTTGTCAAAGCATCAGTGTACAAGACTGCACTGTACCAACATCAAGCTTAACTAAAACATAGCAATAGCAACCAAGCAAACCAAATAAATGTCGACTAGTGAAAGAATGGCGCAATTACAGCATATGACAAAAAAGCCTCAATTAAATTATATTACACATCTCTAGAATCCCTTACATTTATGTTCTATTTGGTGATATTTATTTTTATATATACAGTATATATACAGTAAGTATCAATTTGTTTCTTGGTGAGTAATATTACTTTCATTGTGCCCTCTGTGGTACTAATCTCATCATCATTTTGTAGATTAACCACATGCATCAACCTGTTATATATATATCAATAAAATTTGCAACAGAAAAAAAAAGTATATAGTTTTTGTCTGACAGTAAAGAAGCAGTAGCAACTTAAATCAAAGACTGTGTGGAAGAAAAACCATTTTAATATCAGGATTGAAGATTGAAGAACACTGAGATTTTGCAGCAGAACTTCACCACATTTCTCTGATAACAAAGGTTGCTGCTTTTCGAAGCGATGCAACAAGATTGGGCCCGATCATGTATGTCTCATTAAGTTTATAATGTGCGGATGCATAAATCTCCTCAATATGTCTGTTGTTTTTGTTGTATTTCACCAAAACTCTGTCCATGTTACTTTTACGATCACTGGGGTTGTAGTACTTAGTGACTTCAGGAGGCAGGTCCTTGGCACGAGGAGAGTGTAGGTTCCCAACAGTGTAGTATCCATACTCTTCTTCCTTTATCACTGGGAGTAGGTAGTGGGGTCCTCGGTTCTGGAACCGATGAAATCCATACTCTCCTTTCGTGGGATGACATAGAGCCACCATATTGTTGTCCACGCAGTTTTGAACATACCACACCAGCAGCTTGAGGCCGTGGCGCGGCGGTGGTCGGCCGAACCCGCTGTCCTCCAGCTCTTGCTCTGAGTCTAGAGTTTTCAGGGATGTGGTCAAAATGAAGGACAAGAGCAGCGTGGTGTAAAAGAAGAACATTACCCCTTTGCCATGTGCCATGTTCAAGGTTGTCTGTAAACAAAAGGAGTAAAAAAAAAAAAGTTGTTTGAGTCTAGAGTAAACACAGAACTTCTGTTGCTTCTTACAATTTACCTGTTGGTTGGTAACACCAGGAGCAAATTTGACTGTAACAGCCTTGCACTTTCTTCTGCAGATGAAAGAGTGGCTTGGCCCTGTGGGTGACTTCTATCTGTCTCGTCTGTGTAGGATGAAAGCAGCTTCTTGTTATTTTGACCAGAGAAAAAGCTTTTTCACTCTCCATATGTGCTGAAAGAGGAAGTGGTTTGTTTGCTACACAGCTGGGCTCTGCAGCCAGGTTTGCTCCCAATTTAGACAGGTTAATCCCCGGTTTGTAATAACCACATGTGTAATGCAAAGTATCAAACTCAACAAGTTTGGTGTGTTAAAATATTTCCGATAACCTGTTATTAAGATGTGACACTGTGCTTGTGTTGTGACAGGAGGACAAGTGGAAATCAAGATTTAGATCACAGGCTTTGAGATCCAGATGAATAATCACTTCTGCTGCACACTGACATGTGAATAACATCTGCTGTCAAATTAAATTCAGCTCTGTCTGAACATTTGCTCCCAATTATTGGCGACTTCATGTCTCCAAAGATGAATCTGATGACCAATTTGTGTGTTCTGCCAGCTTGTGGAGCCACCATAACCACCATGGCAGGTCATAGCATGACCATCTACTGACAGTGACAACAGCAGAGAGTTGGATTAATGACATTAGGTACTGTCCCCAAATATAGATGGAGAGACACATTATTTATAGTGATCGTAAATTTCACATTTTGGACAATGATTAGACAACTGTTGTGACAGTCGCCAGAAAATATAGAAAAAATGATTAATTCAACCCTGCCACCTTTTTTTTTTTTTTTTTACTTTCAACACTCACCCTGATTCAATAAAAGTACTGTGTAATATACCGACTTGACTGTAACATAATAGCTTGTGGGAAAAAAAAACTATAAAGAGTGTGAATTTATGTTACAGTGCAGATACATGAATTGAAAAAGGGCAAACACGTTGGTCGTATGCACACTCAAGGAACCTGCGTAAAGTATATACAGTGATACACAAAAGACTCTTAATGCAGTTAATCTGTTTATATTTCACTTTTATACAAAGATGAATTTTAACACTTCTGTTGTTTCAATGAAAAAGCTCTTCCTGACTTATTGGGCTGTAAAAAGTAACAGCAAACCCAAAGGGACTTGGGGGATTTTGCATTAAAACCACAAGTAACATAATGATGCATTTCTTATGTCATGTGTTTCAACGGATTTGCCAACACACTTCAGACTGAATGATGCATAAAGACTTAAATCTGCTATATTCTGGTAAGAAATCCAACAGACTAATGCTCCCATTTCACTCACTTGAAAATACAGAAAAATCAAGAGTGAATGCTATGGCTAATTGTGGAGCAAATGATCATTTTCAAACAGAAATCATAGTTTAAAACAGCACAATTAGCAAATGGCAAAGGCTCCAATTTAGGATACACCTTATGCAGCTCATTAGATTTAGTTTCTTCTTTAATTTTAAACATTTAAACTTTTGTATCTCTAACGGTAACATGTTTTCTTCCTTACTTATCTTGTAAAGCCGAATGTTGCATTCAAATAAACAATGAAATGGCTATAATATATTCATACTTTAATTTACAGTCAAGGATTGTTTTGGTCTTATACACTTAGGCACATATACACATCATATACAAACAAAGTCACAAAATAATGGTTTGGTTATTGCTATAATGTTTTGCTGCCTCCAGACAAACTTAATTTAATTTGACATTTAAAGCCATAGTGTGTACCTTGTGAATATAAACAAATGTTTGTTGCATTCAGACCATTGTCACACAAGTTCACACAATGCTGATTAAACCAGCTCGGATCAGCTACACACCACTCTCTGTATTTCTCAGTATAGCCTTTTGGTCTTGCCCTGTGACATTTGTACAATGTGCACCAAATAATGCAACAGAGGGAGGGGGTGTTTTGGTGGCAGGGGTTACACACTGGAGTAACACACTGGAGTTACACACTGGAGCCTTCGACTTTTTGAGATCTTTTTCACATGTCCACAAAGATCTAGTAATGTTAGAAGTGTTTAATTTTAATTAGACCATTTAATAAAAATCATTGTGCTGCTGTAAAACACTAGTAGCAAAAACTGTGAGTGAAGGCTTCCTCCTGGGGAATGCATGAGAACACGATGCAACATGCATCTTAAGGGAATGTCTTTTCCCGCAGCCATTATAGCCCTTACACTGTTTTGTCCCTTGTTGTTTTCTGCAGTTATTTCAGCACCAGCGGAGGCTGACAGGTTGACTGGGTCACCATGCTGACTGAATAGAAAACAGCATGGAGTGAATTAAACCATGATGACTGGTTGTGTGTGACTTCAAAATCAAAAGGAATTTTATGGCCACATTTCTTAGCTGTATAAGTGGCAGGGTGGAGCCAAAAAAAAACAGGGTGTAGTAAAACAAAACAGCACATAACAAACTGGGTGTATGTATGACATGCTGTGTACATACAAAGACTACAGAATATTAGCACAGAGCAGAGGTGATATCAGACTTTGGATTTTGTATTTATTTTGTATTTTATTCCATTGTATATCTGTCTCTTTTAATGTCCTTTTTTGGCTGAACCACCACAGGGATGACGTTCTAGAAATGCAAATGATTGTCTCTGACTGACTGCCTGATTAAGTCACAAAGTTGGTCACTGGTTTTTCACAACAAATTCACTTTTCCTTCTTCTCTTTTTGGTGAATTTGTGAATATATGTGGCCTCTGGGAGTATCACCACCCAAATGTTTGTTCTTCAATGCAAATTTCCACGGTCCCTTCGGATGTCACCAAGCTCAAGTGCTTTGTGGATTTTTTTCAGGGGATATTTTCTATAGTTTATTATTAGCATTGTAAAGTATAAACTTATTACAGATAGAATAGCCATATAGAGAGCTTTATATATCCCTTTACAATGGTCATATTTATGATTTGTTTTTGGCAATGCCAGTCGTGCATGAGAAATAATACTTAGTGTGTCTCCCTGTGTCTAACAAAGTTGTCAACCAGCAAAATTTAGAGATGAACATATTACTAAGTAACCTTTGTTAAGTGGCTAAAACTCGCAGCCATGTTTTTATCAGGAGTGCATGTCGGTGTCTCAAGCCAGTCTTCATTGCAGGGGACACACCAGGGGGCAGTAACAAACACATTAAATGAGGAAAGGCATGTCAAGCAAATGGTTTAAATATTGGATGGGATTATTGCTGAAAATTTGACTATATCGCCACCACATGTGGGCACACATACAAACACATTGTTTTCATGGTGGGGAGGGGAAAAAAACTGAAGTTTAACTGAAGTGTTTCAGTGAAACTTACATTACAGACTTTGTATTACATCTCTGCATCAGGCATAATTTTGTCAGAGGGAAATTTCTACTTCAAGAAAACCAACAAACTCACAAATCAACAAACTCCACTGTATGAGAGCTGGTGAAAGTAATGCAGGGTCCACAGTGTGCTGAGCTCAGAGATGAGGCTTCATGACAGAAACATGCAGTCTACTAACTAAAGGCTTGCTGCCGCCACCTTGTGGTAATAGCTGTGCCACAAATTAGGTAGTTATTGTAGTACAAAGTTTTTTTTATCACTGCAATGATTGATTTTTCATTTTCATTTTAAAGTTACATTAACCGATTGACTATTTATAATCAAGCAATTAAGTGAATATTCATGCCTATTCCTAATATTGCAGTTAACTATTTATCACTGGCTCACACAGCTGCACTACAAAGAACCTGAACTATTCCTTTTTAATTTTTAACTTGCTCAAATACACAAAAATACTTTCTCTGAGTGTAGTATTCATATAAATTGTAAATATTCAGATTAATTTTCTTGCCCAATTGTGCTTTGACATTCAGAACTGAACTGCAGTCTGTTTAATTCATGGTCAGTTAATGGTCAGTTCACTTGAGGCAACTAGGCAGTCAGATTTTATTACACACTCAGTAATGTTATGCACTGCTAATTAAATAGCAGCACATGTGATAAACAGAGAACCCTGATAATCTCCCTGTTATAATATGTCACCATACAAAGGTGACCTCTATCTTTTTATGCATTTAGGCTTCAGTATTGATGTTATTTACTTTATAAATGAAATATCCAGCCTTTCCACACTATTATCACATTTTCCCTGATATAAAATGAAAGTGACACAAGGAAAATACACTGCAGGTGGAAGAGAAAGAGAATCAGCAGCAGCTGTACAACATTTGCAGTTCTCTGATTGGACACTCTGATGGCTAGCTGGTATTATTTTAACAGAACCTGATCAAGCTTGGAAATGACTTTAGATATTATTCCACTCCTGTTTTAAATATGACAGAAAGATCATACATAAATCTGACTTTTGGCCTAAGAGCAGGTGAGCCCTGGGATTATCAAACTAAGCAACTAAGTAGTTAAACAATTTGTCCATGACAGCAACATTCTGACTGCTGTAAATCTTACTGTCAAGGATTATGTCCTGTTCAACAACATGTCTCCCAGCTAGGTACCAGTAAAATAAGTCAAGAAAACAGTTTTCGGAGGAAGTGAAGAAGAGGAAGTAAAATCTGACCAAGCAAAGGGGCCACACACGAGTTAATATCGGACTGGTTTCTGAATTGCGAGAATTGGAAAAGCACATAAGCATACAAGTTGCCAACCTCACATTTTTGCTGTCACACTTGTAAGTATCTTTGGGATAAACACTATGTTCTCAATTTATTTGTATGTATTCCACGGCTTTTGTTCGGCTGATATTAAAAATGCCCTGCCAACAGAACACAAATCAAATGCTCCCTAAAACACTGCCTGACTGTGTGCCTGCATGTGCCAGGAGCTGCTGCTGTTTCTGCACTATGCAGCTCCAGGTTTCCTGAATGCTTACACATTCTCTCTCTTTGTGTGTGGGGCGGTGGAGTGGTGGACTTGATTAATGGAACAAAACACCACTGATTTAGGGATAACTTATGTTATTATAAGAACTTTAAAACCTATTGTGGGTTAATCATAAAATTGCTGTGGTAGGACATATTTGAATTTGGCAGGAGAGCAGGAGAATTTCATTGTTCTAATTAGAATGAGAAGGGGAGAAAGGAAGATATAGACATAGTAACCTGTATTTCCTATGATTAGCAGACATGAGGAAAAAAGCTCTTGAAATTTACAAAAGCTAATCACACCAGTTTCATGTTGTTGAAAAAAATCTCTTGAAATTTACAAAAACTAATCATAACAGTTTCACGTTGTTCTAGAAAATAAGTCCCACCTCTTACTTTTTACCATATTACTCATTAGTACTATTTTCTTGCAAATCTCCTTCCTGTTTACACTGTTACGGCACATGAGCAACGGTCATATTTTATACACTGTAGAGCAAAAATTTGCGTCTAGATGGGGAAAAAAAATTGTTATTGCCATTTTAAAATGAAAATATAGTGGTATGGATGTTGGCTGAGTCAGAGTGGCAGTAAAACCTTCCCTTTAAGCCAATGTGACACTTCTGTTGAGAAGCTGCCAGAAACCCTGGGGCTCGCTCTATACCTCATCCCTTTACTGCAGCGTCAGCCGACTCCCACTGCCACCTCTGAAATGAACCCACGCTCTCAACACATACTGTATTTTATCCACACAAAATTGACCTCTATTAAATCTCACGCACATAAGCTCCAGTAACAAAGTCAAAATGTACTCTTTGATAGAATGGAGTGTGAACCCGGGGTGATTCTAGGATCAGAGCTTTACCCAATGAGCCCCCTCCCAAAACAACAGCAGCAGTAAAAACAAAACAAAACAAAAACTGTATGTTAACAGAATTTTTGGCTATTTCTTTGGAGCGTCAGACTTTGGGTAGGTGAAACAATGTGTGAATGGAAATATTGAAAATGCCACTTCACACCAGTAATATTCCCCATTAATACGTAGACTTTCATTTAGTGGTCTTACATTCCATCGCCATGAAAATCTGCTTGCATTCTAGACTATTTCACACAATAAAGTAATCTCTTCAATGGTTGCTATGTTTGCTGATGCCTGCAAGTTGGTACTCAGTATTGCCCTCTAGAGGAAGTACTGTGTAAACGTCCATTACAAAGCAAAAGATGCACGGATGCATGCAGTATAAATGGACCATTACGCCCATGTATTTGTAATGTTTTGTACTTCACAGACATCATGTAATTGTGGGAATCATTGTCTAATGAATTTAGGCTTTGGATTGTATATTCTTTGCAGGAAAATGTGTTTTTTTGACCCATATTTTTGATGATCTTGAATTTAGCCTTTGATCTATCAGTTCCCAATTATTGTTCATGTCAAGTTAGGTGAAAGTTATCACCTGCACACAAGCAGGATTTTACTCCTGCTTAGGTAAGATTGCTTAGACACAGCTTTACCTGCCATTTTTAGTACACCTTTGTTGTACAGCAAGTTCAATATTATGGTCTTGAATAATTTACTGACAATGTGCCACAATGTTTGTATGTGAGGTTTAGAACTGCCATAGCAGACAGTGGGAGATGGCATGAGGAAGCCTTTAGTAACAGCTATTTTTAACTGTGGGAGGAGTTCTTGTGTCACTTTGGCTTTCATGAGCTGTCTGGGAGAAAACAGCCTCAGCTGATGATGATGGGTTCATGTGAGATGTGTGTAAGACTTCTGAATGGAACTCTTTGTCTGATGGAATAAAGAGCACTTGGTCTGCTCACAGTATCTCTTGTTGCATTCACATGTCTCGCAATGAATATATTACTTGTTTAACATATATTTTACACTACAAGGCAATGACAAAAATGCCTATTGAATGTGCAACAATCCCCGATTGGCTCAGATAGAGATGCAGCCTGCATATTGGTGAAGCTTGCCTTCATGCAAGTAAGTTAACATGTATGTTTAACATTTTTTTTTATAAATAAATGTTGAGTTTAGTATGTCATAATCTCGAGTACTGCTGTGCACATTGTATAAAATAAGATATGTATGTATTCATGTTCATTCATGTTCTCGTCCAACATCAGTGCCTGACCTCATAAATGCTCCACAGAATGAATGGGCACAAATTCCCATAGAAACCCTTCAAAATCTTGAGGAAAGTGTGAAAGCTGGTATAACTGCAAAAGGGATGAACTCCATATTAAAGGTCTGCATGAGTTTACATCATCACAGTCCCTACTGGAGTACTAGCCAGGCATCCCAATAATTTTGTCCATGTAGCGTACCTTTCCATTAATATGATGCCTTTAAGATGTAGCACACACCTTAAATTTCCAGAATCTAAAAATATGCACCATTCATGCGGTGTCACAGTGATCATTGTCCACATATCTGTTTTCATTCTTAATTAGTGTTTTAAAATTAACCTTATTTGACTCTTCACCATGCAATCTTTGAGATGGAGAATATAGCAGAGCAGTCAGTGAGTTAATCAACACCAAACCCAGACCTTTTTAGTTCTATCCTTTCCCTCCAGACAAAAATGCAAGAAAAATAAAATATCACTGACTCTGACTGAATGGACACTGGTAAGAGCCACGTCATAGTTTTAAATTCTACACTGGTCTATGTGGACCCTCGACATGTGGGCACACCTCCAGTTTGAGTCCATGGGCATGCTCCATGTAGCACTTTCCAGTTCAGTTGGTGGCATCCACTTGTTTGGGTCAAAAAGAAGACAATGAAAACTTAGAAATTATGCACAGATACCACAAAGACTACAAGGAAATAAAAAAGAGGGCTAACTCCTGCTGACAAATATTTGCTATTAGACTGGAATGGGAAATTCACTATACTCCTGCGTGGAATGCTTATTTGACACAGACCCCTGGTTAAATATAAACTGAGCTGCAGACAGTGTGTACATATGGAAATGCAAAGCAAATCCCCATGGATGCCAAATGTGGAAAGTATGACCAGTCCTACATGTTGAAACAACTGGAATTGCCCAGACTGATTACATGTATCCCTCACAAATGTGTGTTGAAGTGTTGTGTTCAACAATCGTCAAACAGAAATCGTTTGGTTCCAAATTGTTGTTTGTCCCAGTATGTTGACCCTGTTATAGACTGGTAATCTCTTCAGATTGTCAGATGTGACTGGTTCCACCTCCCCTGCAACCCTCAGATTGTAAGTGATATAGCAAACGGGTGGGTGACTCAATCAACTGCAAAAACTAATCATAACTCGACCAAACTTTTAAGAACAATTTGGTATGTATATCTAGCATTAATTTATTAAATTTGCAGCGATGCCCTATTGATAAATGTGAAGACCTAAAAGTCTGATTGCTGTTGTCAATCCCATCTCGCACCATAGAAGTGCACATGCACCTCATTAGTGGGTGCTGCCTTCTGTCTGTCTGGATGATTAGCTGTGCATTAACTTGGTAATTTATGGATGAGGGCATGTATTATGACCTGAGCTTCTTACTACAGATTGTTATGCCACATCTCATTTATTGTGAGCGGCTGGTTGAGTCCCCTTTGAGCAGCCCTTCCATAGGCTGAGAAAACATCGCTCAAACACACCAATTGCATCTCTCAAACAAATAAAGCAATAATGAAGAGTGGGGGAGTGGGGGGTAGAAAGAGAATGCAGTGGAGACAATAAGTGACATTTACTCCTGTAACCCCTCTCCATCTGTACTGAGTGCATGAAGGCATAATGAAAAATACAGTTTCCATTTAAGATTCATTTCTCATTTCATCTTGGGCACTGTGTCAGACGTGAGAAATTAAGTTGTGACAAAGAAAACATTCTGTTGGTCAGAGGAGGCTTTAAGTTATGCTAATGTGTCTCAGAGTGAAACAAGGAAAAACAGACAAAAAACAAAATAGTCTCAAAGGTTAAGAAAAACTTCAAGGATACGTAGATGTAAGCACAGAATCAAAGCACAAAGGGATGTAATGATGTATTCATATACATATACTTTAATATAGAGTTGGTCCCCCTTTTGCAGAAAACAGCTTCCACTTATCTTTCTTTTCCTCAAGACAGTATTGTCAAAAATGTCTTGGTAGGCAGTTGCTGTGCTGAGCCCAAAGCCTGATTGAAACTGAATTTACTTATCTGGTGTGGCCAAATTCTTTTGTCCATATAGTGTAGTCTTTCTTCACTCATTTACAACATCATTCATTCATTTATTTGTAAGATCAGCAAGTCTCCGTAAACTAAACTTTATTTAAAAGTTCTTTAAAACATGCTCTGAACTCTGAGATTCTTCAAAGATTGACTGCAGGGCCTTTATTTCTTAACACAAATGTCTGCAGGAAGAGCTCCAGGGATCATTCTGCTGTTCTGAATGCACCTAACTGCATTTTTTATACTCTGGCAAATTCCTAGAGAGTACCCAAATCTTCATGCTTTACTAAGGGTTCATGTCAGAAAATTGTCTTACAAACAATTCAAGCCAGCTTGACTGGCGTCACTGTGCTGAGCTGCTGTATGGATGTACACCTTAGACACTGCTCCATGATGCACTATTGAAACTGAAAACACTTTACTATAATATACTAGTATTTGAAATATATGCGAGGAAGAAGAGGAAAATGAGAGTACAAATTATCTTATTGGGAATAAATCTGCCTTCAGTGAAAAGTTTGTAGCTGACTTTACTCTTGCTACTGCATTTACACTGTATTTTAATGTTTATGGCAATAATGGTGTTACTTTGAGAGCTAAATATTTTCTCAGATGGTACTTGGTATAAAACGTTTGAGAACCCCTGACTGAGACGATCCTGCCAGACATTGTGCACATGATTAGATATTGGTTGGTTGATTAGAGATATGCATTAACCAGTAGCTGAATTTGTACTGCAGTCCCCCCAGGCCAGCTCAATAAGCAATAGTGCAGTATATGGCTGGAGGGCTGCCAGCTCTGATGATTTTGTTTCTAAAACCAATGTGAAGAAAATGAGAGCAGGAACTGATTGGACTGAGCAGGCCTTGGCCATAAAAAAGGAGAAATGAAGACTAATGGCCATATGATTGGCCAGGGAGATGTGCCATAAGTGAAAGGCTGCTTGAGAGGTTTGAGGTTAGGACAATGACTAATGACAACTCTCTCCTGCCATTAGGACATCCACAAGCTGAGAGGATCATTGGCCTTTTGGTCTGGACAGGAGGCTTATCGACCACACTCTCATTCAGAATCATTCACACACACACGCACACACACACTCTCACATATGGACCCAGCATGAAGGAGGCACAATCTCTTGCACCCCACACTAATCAGTTTAATAATGTTCTTTATACAGCAATTATGCACTCTATTATATCTGACTGATCAGAGTATATGACTACCTGTGACTAAATGAAAGTTATTATTAATATCATGATGGAATCAATTACCACTCCCTTCTAGTCTATCATTACCAAATGATTTAATAGTCACTTGGAACAATTATATGTTGTATTATTATATGTAGTAATCAACTACAAAATTAGTCGCCAACTGTTTAAATAGTTTCAGGTTGTGGTTATTTTGTGGTTTGGGAAACACCAATGTACATTTTACCAGTTTCTTACATTTTGAACTGAGTAATCATAATAATAATTTATATAATAAATAAACATTAGCAGCAGCCCTAATTTCCTTTTTTTTTTTTTTTTTTAACCTGTCCTGTCCAGTACTTTTGGCATGTAGTATGGTTGTCTACATGTCGGGTGGTGTTGAACAGGTTTGCTTTGCACAGGAAGAGTCTGTTTATACTCGTCCTGTTATTTATCTATGAATTTATTATTGTTTTTATTCTTATTCGTTTGCTTAACCGGACCGGACAACAGCAGCCCTAATTTCCAATCCAAGAAATTCAAGAATGTGAGCAGAAATCTGAGTGCAGATGATTGAATCCATGAAACAATCCCGGTGCATTTGAGCGGGAAGCTATTCTAAAGAGAGGGTTTTGAGGGGAAGCTGTGCAACAAGTCAACTCTGAATGAAGAAATAATTAAAAACTCAAAACTACAAAAAACTTGTAGTAAGATGATGATAAGTTCAAATTATATTTAATAGTTCCATATAAATTCAATAGTTCCAATTGTATTTAATAGCAGTTCCATAGGTGGTGTACTTAGTGGATATTCAGTTAAAAAAACATCAATAGGTGCATAGAGGAGGAAAAACTATCCAGATGGATGATTACCATTTCAAGGATGAACACAGCCAAACATATTTTGTTTTCACTATGCACTACACTGCACACAAAGCAATGTGTCACTGTAGATTGCTGCCGCCGCTGCATTCATGTAGTCTTGTTTGTGCCACAGCTTTAAAGACACTTCCTGTTTACTAAAATCAGAGAGTGGCACAATTTAGAGAGCAAGACAGATAGTGACGCTGTGCTCTCTCTGCTTCATTCATTTTAAGCTTTTCCATTCACTGCTCCACAGCTTGTCTCTCAAAGAGATCCATCTGAATGTTCAGATCTTGTAATGGTTACTGATTAATTGGCAAGGCTTTTGCAGCACTTTGGCCTGATAGGAGCAGTGGGAGCTCAGTAATAGCTGTGTTTACTGTAGGAAATAAAGAGGCTGGTAGAGCTGTAAAGTGGTTGAGTGAGGGGAGTGGAATTCTGATCTTAAATGTCTATATTATGTGGATCAGGCCAGGGACACATTTTCTCTTCTGCTGTCAATGGAAAGTAGATCTCTGTGACTAAAAGTGACAATGAACTGTTGAGCTACAGTGATGTGAGAGACTGTTCTGAAACATCTCCTTTTTGAGAGAGGTGATGTAACTTGCAGCACTTCTTGCAGCTGCATATTCTTTACGTCATGTGGTGAGCGTATTGTCCAAACCCAAGTCAAGTACCAGGCATTTACTCTGAGCTGTGCTGTCTGCATTGTGTCAGTTGTTTCACTTCAATGTGTATACAGATGAAATAACTATTAACATACTATTTCTACTATGACTACACTATGGCAACACAACATGGGAATAGTATAGTAGTAATATTTTTTAAACATGGAGATAGTGTTGTGGCAATAATATTTATTTCAATTTCCAGCTTCCATCAGTGGTAATAGTGTGGTAAGGAAATGTTATATTTTAAAGACATTTTCTGCCACATGACGTGAAAGAGGGAAGAGGTAGAATAACACACGACTGTAAAACTTATAAATTATAACATACAGTAGCATCCAGGTGATCAGATGACAATTACTGTAGAATCATCAATCTGTGTAATACTTTCACGTGAAAATGTTTGAGAATCAGAAATAGAAATTACCATTTTTTTTAATTTAATGTTGAAATTTACCCTCCACTTTGTTCCTTTACCATGCTATTACTTGCTGATTACTAAAAAGTAAGATGTATTAGCAAATTATTAATTCCCCATTGAAAATGCATCACCACACCATTATATATATTCTTACTGTACTGTAATATAAAGTGTTTGTACCACCACCACTGCTACTACTACTACTACTAAGTTTGAAGTTATCTTGTTTGACATGCAGCTATTACCATGTTTAATGTGTTCCAATTCTAATGAAGCTGTCCACATGTTGTTAAAAAAACTGGATATTTGTGGTCATTCTTTTCACCTCTGAAGTATGACAAGCATTTTAATTGTGGAAAAGTCCCATCATTAAAGCAGCTAAAACAAAGCAAGAGCTAGAAGACGTATATGATGTATAGTATGTATAGATGTATAGTTTGGACTCTGAAAAGTCCAAGCAGGAGAGTTTTATATAAAAAAAGGGAAATGTAGTAATCAGAATCAGAATCAGAAATCCTTTAATGTCCCACAGACGGGGAAAATTGTTTGTCACAGCAGTTCCAGGCTATCGCAAAAGCAATAGCAAAATAGGCAATATAAATAGGCAGTGTAAAATAGACAATATAAAAAAGACAGTGAAATTAAAAAGGAAAGAAAAGAAAAAGAAAAAAAAAAGAAAAGAAAAAACAGAGGGGCACAGAAAAAGATCAATGATGTGGACATCGATTCTGTAATCTGAAACGATTCATTATGGAGCAGAGGCGGAATTGTAATAGAAAGTGAAAAAAAAAAAAAATTATAAATATGTAGGCACTATTGAAAAATGGTTTTAGCATGCTACTGACAAAAAAAATGTTTTTTATGTTCAGGAGACATAGGATGCTATCACCTCTTGCGATACACACACACACACACACACATATATATATATAAATTAGTTGAAAGCACAATGAATGCATTCAAAGCAGTGCCTCACTTGATCACATCTTGCCCCTGTGTCAACGGTCAAAGACAGATGTTTACAGATTTTCACTTTACAAGTAAATAAGACCATGAGTTTTTAAAGCAGTTGGCAGAGGAAAAATCCATTGTCCCAGAATCCTCATTTCCACTCACTGACCCAAAGACCCAAGAGGAATGACTTTTTTTTAATTTAATGAAAAATGTCCAAATAATAATAATAATAAAATGGTCACAGTTGATTTCATTTAATGTCAGTCACAGTTTTTTTGTTTGTTTTTCTACAACATGGGATGGTTATTGCTAATTGCTTCAAATTGAATAAACAGTTAATCATAAATCATGGTTGTGTGAAATAATCCACATTAATACATACTGTATGTTGATGGCCTGTAGCGTTGTTTTTCAGTGGTGAGATATTAAAAACTTGTAACACTGAATGTTAAAGTAACCGTTAAGTATCTTGACAAATGAGGGAAAAATGGTATTTCATGGATAAATTAAAGGCTCTAGCTTTTAAAACGGAGCACAGTTTATACCACCATGATTTTAGATTGTAAATGAACATATACAGTAAAGGTCCACTGAATTAGTGACATTTAATAGTACGACTATTCCGTACCCCCTCCTATTTTCCATTAGAGAACCACAATACCCTTTGTGTTAATGAAAGGATATAAACACTTTTTTACAACTCTCTCCACTCTTCCACTCACCCACTCTCTGTCATTTTTGTGATCGATGATCTGACATGATGACTATTGTGAAAAACCAAAAGTATCATGAAAACTGATCCCAGCATAAAGGTCTTAGTCTGTGGCTATAAAAAAACTCCAAACAATTATTATTCTTTAAGCGATCATACACTTTTGCAAACAACTTTATGGGTAGTGTGCCCAATTATTGGCAGTAAAATCATGACGGCCTGTTCAGGAAAATCCTTAAGTTACTGGCAAATCCAAAACCCTCATTAAACAACACCTACCTATAATAATGAAAAGTCTCAAGCAATAAAACCACATTCAGCCGAAACACAAACCTCCTTACTGCAGAAGGCACATGCCTGGACTTTAATTTCTTGTGAATGAGGAATCTCTTTACCTCACCCTCAGAACAATCAAACAGTGGCTTTCATTTAATGGCTCCTCATAAAATAAAAATAACAACAGCCAATGCAGTCATCTCCACATGGGGTTGATGGCAGGCTACTTATATCTCTTTTATTAAGCCCACATCCTCTGAGATGGGTCAGGAGGGAACGCACCCTGCCATGATTTTATTGGGTCACAGCATTCAGTGTGGGGTGTGTCTGCTGCATACTATCCAAAGCACACGGCTCCACACACGCATGGACACACACATGCACACGCACACACACACATACATGCACAAAGCATATTATGTTTGTTGAACAAGATACATAACTTTGAGGCTCAGCTGGTCAACTGGATCAGATGGAGGACAAAGGAACAGTTCAAAATAATTAATTTTTTAACCATAAATAAATACATCGTCACTTTTGGAATGTTTGAGAGGTAATACTTTCTGTAAAATAAGCGAGCAACCCATGAGATGGCAGGAGATTCACAACAGGAAGATAAAGTTGTCCATTAGTCAAACAGTAACGTTAAACGGTTTCTCAGTCCATCTCACACTCTCTCTGAGATGAAAATTTAATTTTCACTGTAAAGAAAACCAGTCTCTGATGATGATTATCAGACACTTCAGTACTTTGATTATAGATCTGTGCTGTGATGAGAGGATTTTGGTCTCTAGAGGATCTCATTTTTCTTTTGTGCTCACATCACATGTGTGACACATCCCACGCTCTGAAAAAAGCAGGTTATTGTAGCTGTCTAACCCTGGCTTGCTTTGTAAGAAATTATAATCAATGAATTTGCAAAATGTTGGAAGTAAGCAGGCCATCATTACTGTGGTGGCATCTGCCCACAGCGTGAATACAATTCTCTAAATAACATAGAATTGTTTTCTAAAATTACCAGCCTTTATGGTAAAGGCAGCTCTGCATAGTAGTAAAACCACTGTAGTTCCTAGCTGCTCCAATGGTTAAAATTCAAAACTGACAATGAAATATGTCAAGGGGCTTTTCAATTATGTTCCATTAGTGATAATAGCTGGTACCTGAAGCTTTTTTGGTTTCCAAGCCAACTGAGCCAATGCTAAAACGTGACATCAACAGACTGCTGTCACTGGGAGAGTCAAGAATGTTATGTGAGCTAAAACAGCTCGTTTTGGTCAAGAAATTAGGTATTAGAAAAGCCACACAAATTTCAGTCTTAATTGAAGTCACTTGTATGTGAACGTCGTACCTCTTAAAAATTCCAACTGTTCCCGTTTTTGAGTTTGATTTTTTTCTTTTCCAACACGGGAATTGTAACCATTCTGAATTTTTTCTTTTGAACACAGTGTTTTTAATGAAAGAGAGCAAAATAAAAACTGCTCGGAAAATATTAGAGTGGAGAAACATCAAAACAGAGAACAACAGAATAATGTCAGGTTGAGCGAGTGCTGTAGATGTTCATAAAGCTCCCCAGAGCAGGAGAAGGGAGATAAGGTTTGTCAGTGTGGAGATAAAAGACTGGGTATCAATTTACAAAATATGATAGTGACTCACTGACAATGGCCAGACATGTTTTGTTGGTTCAAAATACATTACATGAAACCTTTTCATCATTTGAAATATTTTCATCAACTTTTAGATGGATGGATAAATAGTAGTTTTTTTAAGTATACTATAATTTATTGTTTATTGAGTTTTCTATTTTCTCACAAACAATAATAAAAAAAACTCGAACGACTTACATTTAAAAAATAGCTTATCAGTACAGTGCATAGGAAACAAGCAGATAAATAAATATGTCCCAGGTCTCTAGTCTGAAAAATTCAGATGACAAGGTTGCAATCACAATTTTAGAAACAAGATACAGAGCAGGAGTTGAAGGTTAGCTGGGGACAATACTAAAGCTAGGTCCAGATTTTCTTGAACTGTCCCTGTGAAGAATGAATCAGACAGGTCAAGTATTCAAGGGGGAAACATTCCATAATCTTATGCCACTTTGTTTTAGGTCATTTTTTTATTTTTTCAGTACAAAAATAGGTTTTGCCTTGCAACGAATGAAAGGATATCATACAGTCTGGGGGAACTAGAAGCCATAACAGAATCCAGGCTGGAATAGCCCAGGAGCAAAGAGAGAGGATCCAGATGCAAAATATGCACCAAATATTTGTCCAAAATGTCCATCCAGTAGGCCTGATTTTTAGTTTAAGACCAGATACAGTTTGTGAATGAAATTTTATATTTTGGGACGTACAGGTGAAGTTTATGTCTTTTGTTTGAGGCAGTTTACAAATGGTGCAACATAATCTGCCACAATTATCTTCACATATTTTCATTATATCCTGGTCCATTTGTCCTCTTCACTATTTCTACCAGGTTTAGCCTTGCCATGTCTGCATGACATCCTGCACATTTATCATATCAATCCGGCTTAGAGCATTGTAGAACCGGGTAATGGATTTCTTAACTGAGCCCAGAGGGAGTAATTGTTCGACTGTAGATACTGTAGCATCAGTACTATAATCCTTTTTTAAAGAGGGAGGGAGATGGGTGTAGACACGCAGCAAAGGACTACAAACCAGAGTCGAACCTGGGTCACTATGACCCCATTCATACCTGACAAGATAAGGGCAAGATTATAGCAGATGTAACCACTGCACAACAGCCCCTCTCTTCCTTCCTCCCTTCCACTCACCACATCCCATCACCTATATTCACACTCTCTCAGCTAATGCAGGAACCAGGAGCTTTCTAGACTGTGAATTAGCCGCAGTGACACCTTTAGTTTAAAGCTTTTCGAGTCACATTCAAAGCAAATTCATAAATTGATTGACAGTCCTGGGCTTCCACCTTTGACACTGGTTTTCCATGGTTGGTTAGAAGGGGGAGACTATCTCCCCTCATTTCCTGTCACCTCTCTAGGGTTCACTATTAAAATGAAGGTCGATAAACTGTAAACCTCAGTGTTGCGGTTTTCCAGCCACATGCAGAGCATTATATGAAGTCTGACAGATCTTATCAACCTTGTATATAACACCAAGATCATGCAAAGAATTTCATTCTCCCACTGTTTTTCTGTGGAGTAAAACTGTTGTCATAATAATAATAATATTTTATTGCAAATCTTAGAATTATCTCCGCCTGTGGTTCTCACACTGTGGTCTGAAGTATATATGAGGAAGAGGAGGATGATGTGGGAGCAGATTTTCTTACTGGGAAAAAATCTGACTCCTGTAAAAAGTCTGTAGCTGACTTTGCTCCACCTATTTACACCACTGTATTTTAATGTTGGTGATAATGGTTTTACTTGGTATAAAAAGTTTGAGAACCACTGCTCTATTCTATTCTATTCTATTCTATTCTATTCTATTCTATTCTATTCTATTCTATTCTATTCTATTCTATTCTATTCTATATTGATAGATATTTGGTGACTTTCCCCTTACATGCCCTGTTTTACTCTGTTTTCTGTCTTTGTTTGTATTAGTTATTACATTTTTAATATCCTCATCGCTTATGCATTTTGCTCTCATGTTTATTCATGTGACGCATCTGTTGTCTATCTTTGCGTTTTATGATGGTGCATATTTAATATCTGCTTGTCATAAAATTTGGTGACACAAAATTCAGATTAGATAATGGCTCACCGTCGTATTATCAGTTCTGGGAAATGACCATTACTATTGATTGTGAAATTATTATTTTATGGTTGGTTGATTAGTTAATGACATCACAGTTATTATCTAACTATGTAATGGTTTATTAATAAATACCTAACTAACCTACCTAACCTATGAAGGCCAATGTATGAACCGCAGTAGCAGAAGAACAGCCATCAGGAGTGTTTGCTCTCTCTTTGAACTGCCCTGTGATTGGTCATAGCCTCCCATGGCTGGACAGGTTTAGCAAAGGCTGTAAACAGAGCCATGCAGCATTGGTGACAGATCACTTATGGAGTTATTGACCAATAACAATGACAGGCTACCGACATACTAATTTCATGCATTTATGCAAATGCAACGTCTATATTGTAATTATTAGCAGATTTGTGACTGATATTTATTCAAAGTTGTCACCAGCTTGAAAACATCGTGCAATTTTGTACTTTCTTTTGAAGAGGTACTGTCCTCGGCTGATATTTTGACATATTTTTCAAGCCTTTCCAACCCACCTCTGCTAGGCTTTTAAGTATGATGAAAATCGGGCTGTCAAAAGTCAACAACCATCTCCTCTAACCCATGAAACCTCTTTTTCAGGTTAATGTCCTCTCCTCTAATAACTGACATCATCAGCACTGAGGGTAAACACAAGCATCAGTCAGGTATTCATTTGCTTCTAAGGTCCTCTTGAATCAGTGTGGTGTCACCCAAGCTACTTCCCTTAGTGCCAGCAGCAAATCTTAGTCCACACGTCCTTATTTGAATTCAATGTTGATTTTTAAAGATTTCCTCTGTGTTTGCATGTGATCAAATATGTTTACCTCAGATTAAGTAGTAGAAGAAGACAAAATAAATTCACAAATTTCTTTTCGAACAAATGAAAAGAAAAAGGCTTTCCTCTGCCTCTTAACTTTTTATAGTGCTCTGTGCGTTAAATTGGCCCCTGGTGTAAAAAGCAAAGGAAAGGGACGCAGTACTTTCAGCTGTTTGTGTGTGTGTGTGTGTGTGTGTGTGTGTGTGTGTGTGTGAGAGATGAATGACTTCTGCGAGCTAAAATTTGTGCAGCACTTGTTTATAGCCTGAACATAATGTACCATAAATTCTACCTCCACTTTTCCAGCTCTCAGATAACATTTTATCCAATTCACCAGTGCTTTCTCTGCTGATTAAAAGGCACTCTCAAGCAGACTGCTCTGCAGCCACTGCTGCACAGCTTCCTCTCTCCCCCTCTATCTCATCCCCATTACTCTGTCTGTACTGCACAACTTTTCCTCACCTGGTTGGTCACTCGTATCTTTTCTATTATTTTCCATCTGCCTTTTTCGTTTTGCTTCCAGATCTAGAGGCACAAGGAGCCCCAATGTTAAACTAACAGTGTGTGACTGTGCTGATTTCATACGTGACTCCAGTTTGGGCACACCAAACTTTCAAACTCCTTATTTAATCTCCTCAATAAACATTTTATCATTATACTTTTAAAAGAAGCAGTTCCGTCACATTAGATACATTTTCTTTGTTACTAGGAGCTTGGTTACTTGCTCTGTCCAGGAAAAAAAAACAAGCTGCAAGTTAAAGACTTTTAAACATGGTTTAGTAATTCAGGACAAATAAAGCTTATAGAGTAAAATCAACAAACAAGGTGGAAACATCTTCAAGTGCAAATTTGTCAGAAACAAATAAGACCTTGGATAAAGAAACATCTTAAAATACTGTAAAAAGCATAACCAATCCTGTAATTCAGTCCACATGGAATGGTTATCTGCTGTTCTTGCACCTAAGCTTTGATGAGAAGGCTGACAGAGGCGATATACCAGTTCCACCCCACAAGAAAATTACATTTTCACATAGCACTTCACCGACTTATTTAAGTGGTTAAAATATCTGTGAGGACAGAGAGATGCAATCCCAAAATGTTGAGTATCAACTATTTTCCATGAAATCCAATCCCACTATTACTTTAAATGCCATATGTTGTCAGCAAAAAAACAAAAACTGTTTGTAAACATTTGTGATCAAATTAGGTCTTTTATAGTTGAGACTACATAGTGAGGTGGCTGATTGATTCTGCCCTCATGCTTATACCAATAAGCATGGTATAAACATAACAATCCCCTTTCAATGTGCAATATGCTTCATTCTTTCATTACCTCATTCCCTTGCACTATATATTAAATATTTGTTATATTTGAATATTTTAGTAAATAACATTTGTATTTTTATTTTTTATTTCCATCCTTATTTTTTTTTATTTTTATTACTCCTTTTTTTTATTGTACTTATTTTTTTTCTCAAGTCACTATCTGTTGTCTCTACTCTGCTGCTGCTGTGACAAGAGAATTCTAATTTTGGTGGCAGGACTGAATTATAAATGTACTACTTCTCTTTCTATTTATATATATCATCTGCTTATATTCAGCTGTTAACTGCGATCATGAATATCACGGAACTGAAACTGACAGCAGCACAGAAATAACTGAGTATGTCTTCACAGCTTTACCTGAGTTAACCCGAGTTGTTAGGGATGTAACACAAGACAGATCACAGAGACCCCTTCAGCGGATCAGTTCGGTCGTGCAGTGAAATGATGCGGTATATTATTTGAAATATGATTGTCAGTACAAATAGGAAGAGAAAGGGGTGAGAGGAGCAGGCTCCTGTCTGTGTTTGCCTTAGGCCAAGGAACACTGAGTTGGCCTCTGTTCAGTGACTCATTCATAACACACACACAGAGCCCTCCCAGACTGACTGTGAGCCAGTTAAGGCAGGCCTTCCTTTAGACTCTCCTGGCCCTTCTGTCTTTGCTGTAGTGATTAGGAAACTAAGCCGATGGCTAAGTTTCCTCCTCTCTCCTCTATTCAGGCAGCAGCCTCAGAATATTAATGGATGCATAAAGACAGAGGGATGTTGGAGCAATGAAGCAAGATCTGCTGCAAAGCCTTCCTTTGCCAGCGGTCTCTAATCACTCTTTAATAGTCTCTGAGCACAGAACTCTGCAACCTTTACTAGCTATTGGAATTGGTAATTTTGTTTGAAGTTATTCAATTAATTACCATAGTTCCAAACTGATAGTTAAATCAGTTGGCTATCCATCCCCATCTCTAAAGATGACACCCTGATTTAATATGAATTATGTCCAGCCAGGAGTTAGTGAGAGAAAAATCAATGAGAACTTTTGGGTGCAGCAGATATTTTCTGTAATATCCTTTTTATTTTCATAATTCAAAAACATGATTCATGCGCTCATCCTGACCCCGATATTTGGCCCTCAAATTAAATGAGTTCATCTTTGAAAGGAAGTAAAAGTTTGTGACAAATTTTAAATGATTCCTGTATGATCACATACCCAAGAATGGAGAAGATATACAGCAGTATACGGCAGTATCGAATTGGCAAAGAAAAAAGCTGATTGGGCGATGACATAACAATGCCTGGCACCATTTCCTTAAAGCAAAGGGTTCTTCTTTTGGCCCTTTTTTATGTGTATATTTTTGGCGGCTGCCCCCCAACGAGCAAACGACCAAACCAGTGTTGATAAAAAAGGAATGAACAAACGAACAACTGGAACAAGGAAATGCAATAATTATGTAAATCCTAAATAAGGAAACACTATTAATAATGCTTTTATTTGGAGTGTATAATATATACAAATGGAAATGGGCTGCTATTTGTTTCTAGACTTCACTCGCAAACTCTGCATGGGCTTGAGACAGAAAAGGCTCCAGTGACATGTATTTTGTTTTACCACGCTGTCAATCAAAAAGTGATTCTGCCTTTCAGACAGTTCCTCCAATCACCATGCATCAGCCTGGCATCTGCACCCACCCGCTGCTCCATGAGATTCCCTGGAAGTGATAATTTTGCTGAATTTATCCAATCAGCCTCTCGCTCACCACCTAGAAAATTATATCCTGTACTTTCCATAGAGATCAAATGAAGCTGAGCCTCTACTGGTTTTAAAGCACTGTGCTGCTACAGAAATGTACGAGAAGAAAATCGCGATCTCTGATGAACGAACTGCGAGGGCGCACTTTAAGTCATGAAATGTAAATACAAAAGTACATATTTGACCATTTACTTTATGACATTTTAGAGGAAGCTGAGCTTCTTTTGCTGTCATAGAGCAATTGCCTCTGGTGTATATGTGTTTTCACCTGGTACTATGGCTTCCTCCAACAATCCAGAGACATGGAGATACTGATTGAGTTAACTGGAAATTAAATTAACCTAGTTGTGAATTTAAGGATTGTTCTAAAATGCCTGAAGGAGATGCCTGTTGCAACACAGACGTCTGCAGAAGTGACCCTAAACATTTCCAGAACTTTTCCTCCTCCCCCTTGGTCAGATTTCCTGATAATATCTGAATGAGCTGATCTGAGAACACAGCATGAAAAGATTGAAACAATTCTGAGTGGGCAAGTAAGATAGATATGCATTCTGCTGTGACTGTGAACATGTCTGCACCCAAAAGATCTGTCCCTGCTTTCATTTTTGTGAATGACAACCTCTGGCAAATGGTCAAGCCCAATTGTCAACGCATTGTTGGGAGCTAATGCCTGAACTGCTTATGTCCAGGGTGTACTTTGCCTCTTAATCAATATCATCTGGGATTGGCTCTAGTTTTACTTGTGACAATCAGAGAATAAGCTGGATGGATGGCATAATGTTTTTGGATGGCCGGATGGATGGCATAAAACTTTTCACTGTACAATCATAGCATGATACAGTTACTCATCAGTTCCAGTCATTAACTTTTATTTTTTAAAATTGTTTCTTTTTCTGTTCACCTGCTTAACAGAGCCTTCATATTTTCTCAGGCTCAAACGGGAGTATTGTGTGTAGGTGACAAAGGAAACCTGCTGTGCAACAGGCCTGCTGCTCATGTGGAGAAGTGATACTGCAGCTGTACACAGAACTGCAAGGTCAATTAATTTCTTCTTATTCAGGCCATTGATTCCATAAAGTGGTTTGGCTGAAAAGGCAATTTCAGAAACTGATCCTGACAGTTAACTTTGGCTCAACCTTCAAGGCAATTTGGAACTGTTCAAAATGAGTCAATAGGAAATATTCATCTTCATATGAAGTAATTGTGTGATGTAAGGAATCAATATTTTGTGATTTATCGTTTTCCCCTGTTGTGTGAGTGTTTTCAGAGACAGATCACTAGAGGAGGAAGTGTCCACGCTCTGACATGTAGTCTTTACTCTATATTTGATTCTTTTAATATCCATTGTCTCTGTTGTTCAGTCTCCCTGTCTCCAAGAGTTGAAAACCAGTTTTAGGATAAAGATGTTGTATATATATATATATATATAGACTGACAAAAGAGAAAAAAAATCTAATTAGATGTAACCTGGAGGTGCCTCATGGTTCAGCCATTTCACAGCTTCTGTGTTACAGTGTTATTTTCTTTAAGACACATCTACCAGTCACCTCACACAGATTGTTTTTTCTCAGGTGACTCTAATGACTCACATTCCCATCTTGACTCAGGTGAATCCAGCTAACTTAAGCTCAGTCGGTGTTTTAACATTTGCATGTTTATCATGGACAGGTAAAGAATCCAGAGTGGCTGAATACACACAATGGACCAGAGGAGCAGAGGCTCAAATCACCATACTCCCAATCAGCTGGTTCTGTTGCCTAAATCAAAGACATCAGATCAGACTTCTTGTGTAAACAACTGAACTCAAGCCTCAATGCTGGGTTTAGTTCAGAAATACTGACTAGATTAGGGTTATCACTCTCCTCCTATTGTCCCACTCACCTCTTACTGTCTCCACTGAGACTGGCTCAGATACTGTGTATGTCCACCTTCTTGAGGTTGACAACCTCTCAAGAAAAGACAAACCATTATTGTGTTTTTGGAAATGCTTTTTCATTCTTCCATTATTTTTGCTTTATTCCAGAGTAGAGGGAGATGGTAATTAATCACGATGAATGGGGAAAAATTTAATCAAAGTATACTTAAGCAGTATGTCAAGAAAAATGGGCAGCGATAATGTAGATGTAAATGTGATTTTCCTTTACGTAAATGGGGTAAACATCCAAAACCAAGACAATGCTGCTTCAAATTTCCATTTAAAAATGTATCATTCATGTACAATTTTGCTTCAAGAACTAAGAATTAAGCTGTGGTCTCATTAAAATCCAGTTTGTGTCATAAGTAACCTTATGGCTAAATATATGGCTGTGTGCTTTGCATGCTTACATGCACACCTGAGTATCTCACTGTGTGCTATTCCATACCAGGCAGCATGTCATTGGTTTGATATTCAGCACCATGCCCTCATAATGAGACCTAGGAGAGAGCAGCGGACTGATGCTGACAGATGGCCACATCTACTGGACATAGAGTGCTACTATAATGGCCTCATGCATAGAGTGCTTTCTTCTTTGCATGACCACCAGCAGTTTCTTTAGGAAAGTGGGAGGTTGCAGTACAGTGGTGATGTTGGTGGTAGGGGGGATCCATTACATTGACCTGCTGATTTCAGTGCCTTCTTGTTGGCGATAGATCATCTGGCTGCTTCTATTATCATTCAAACACAGGAGATTTAAGTTGTCACTATGCAGTATGCTTCAGTATGTAGTAGGTATAACGGGTCATTCATTAATCAGTGGTTCAAACCTTGGCTCCTCCAGTCTACCTGTCAAAGTGTCCTTGGGTTAGACTCTGAACCCCCAAAGAATAAACTAATAATACAGTAGGTGAATCAATCAATGTGACCTGCAGTAAGAGAAAAACACTTTTCTCTTACAAATGCACTTTTTTGCATTTGCATTGGTTCAATAATCACACTAGGTATAAACATTTAAGCAATATTACTCGTATTTAGTAGGAAAAAAACAAAAAAAAAACAAAAAAAACATTGAATTTAGAGAATTCAGAGTGGATTTGACCTTTTTGATTTGCCTTAACTGAAAGATACTCCAAAATACTGTCAACACAAAAACACGCACATTATCGAATGTCAGCAAAACGTGCTGATTTCTTTTGTGCTTCAGACGGACTCAAACCTGAAAATCATCATCATCAGCAGCACCATCTGAATTTGTAGTGGGGTCATGTGTTCATTGTTGGCCCTTGACTGATATCAGAAAAATTCAATTGGTTATATCTCCTCGTTAATGCACTGATCATCATCATCATCAACAGCTACACACACATACACGTGCACACACCCATGCGCACACACGCCAGGCCCCCAATTTATCATGCTGTCATCCGTATTGCAAACAAACCCAAAGGCTATTAGGACATCATCATTCAGCCAAAGAGGGATATAAATTGCTGTTTGTCCACAGTGATGTGACTTGGTACGAAATCAACCTTTTGAATCAAAAATGTTTTTCTCAGAGAAAAGACGTGCGGCCTCTTTATTTGGACAGCTTGAGTTTCAACCTTCAGAGGTGAATTTGTTTTGATGTCAGGTTAAGACTACTACACTTAGCCAGCAGATGTGGTGAAATTTTCTGCGTCAAAGCCAGCATTTATCAGTATTCCAAAATGATATGCTGGGGACACATGTCATGAAGCTACAAAATCCATCAGCGTTTTTGGATCTCAGCTTTCTGTCCTGAGCTCCTTTCATCAGATGAGCATAGACAGATACATTTGTTTTATATGTGACTGATGATACAAGACAATCTCTCATCTTTTAAAACAATCTGCTAATGCTGATATGTTTTTTGTGCTTATTGTCAAAATCCCTCTGATTATTTTTTAGGTTTCTTTGCAGCATATGCAATTGATGCCGGTCGGTCCATTGAAAGGACTTGTATGCGGCTTAGTTATAGTTAAGAAGGGGTGCCCCCCCTCTCTGAAATGTTCTGTGATTGGTCACCGAGTCTGTAAATAGAGCCCAGAGGAGATGCAGAAGTCTAGTTCTCTCTATCAGATCACATGACTTACATGATGCTGAAAGGTTATTATGGAATTACATGTGCTAATCATTAACACCAAAAGAAATCCTGCCTGCTATACGTTAGGTTCTTGACAAGAAAATTGATAAAAATTGCACAAACTAGAGTGAAACAACACACACAAAAAAAAAACTTTCATAGGCACTTGCAGCAGGGAGACATGGAGACCAGGACAAAGCCAGTAGCCAGGTACTTCACTAAACTTCACTAAATCCAACGCACTAAATCCAACGCACAATTCTGACAGGCATAAACAAGAAGAGCTGGTCATAAAATACTGAAAAAAATGAGGATTAAATTCTGAGAACAATAGAAGAATCAAAGTGCAAAATATAACTCAAATATGTGTCTGGCAAACAAAATCAAAGACACGGCTGAGTATTAAATGCCAGAAAAGCATTTTTACTCAGGCAATATTGTTTTTTTTCAGTCTGGAAACAAACATGAAGTCAACAAGGTCACCAAACCCCATGACATATGTATTATATCAAAAGTGACAAAAAAGATTATACCAAATGATCAGTGATGGCCCACCTTCAGTACCAACACAGCCCACAAGGGGACCATAGTCAACAATTTGGCAATAGATAAGTAAATAAAAGAGAGAGAGAGAGAGAGAGAGAGAGAGGAAGCTACACACAAGGCAAACTGCTGAGCTTTACAGAGTGTGAGGGGATTAAGATACACCATAAACTGCAGAGTGAGAACTGTGTGTGTGTGTGTGTGCGTGCTGCTCATAGGATGAGGTATAATCAGAATTGTGAACATAAACCATGTGAACAGGTTTATTTTGCTCAAAGCTGACTCCCAGATTCTGACAGCAAGTAGTTGTGTGACAGTCTCCTCTCTGCGGCACATATGTTGTCCTGAAGGACTGATGAGGCAGAGTCTCAGAGCGGTGGTGATTATGCATCCTATGGAAGACGGCCTGCTCACATCAGACCACAGACTGATCCTCAATTCACACTGACACGTGAGAAACTCCATCACTGCAGGCAATTATATCAAGGTCAGAGAACTTCCCCAATGTCTCCAGCTGCCGCTGCTCCAAACGAAATATTTTTTTCTCCTGTCCAGAGAACTGCATTATTGCTCCTCTGTAGCGAGGATGCGGTGTGGTTTCCCAGTGCTCGCCTGCAGCAACTAAGTCAGCCATCTCTGAAGTGTGAAAGCCAGTCTTTGAAAGCACAGGGATGGTATTTTCTTTGGAGTTTTCCAAACACCGACACAGTCTACAGGATTATGATCGCTGCAGGGTTGTTTTGCTACACTTTGACATAATGAAACAAACTAAGCAGCCAGAGGCAAGGCAAACCCAGCCAAATCCACACATGTGCAACCTGTATTCCTGGCTAATACTTTTTAAATTTGTGAAAATCAGATATTGTTTGTGAAGGAAGTCATTGGTATTGCACCACAAAGTTAATCAACAGTATTTATTCACCTGTATACCAGAGGCACCATGTACCATTTGTGTATTTTGCTCATCTCTCGTTTGCTATAAAGAACAAATGTGTATGATCTTTAAATGGAAAATTAATGTATATTTAAAAATCTCTCAAGGTTCAAAGACTTGCAGATACATGGTCCACAATACGAATAATATCAGGACACAACGATTCTGTGATAATCAATATATTCCAAGACAACACCCATGTAAAGTTAAAAGCAGGATTTCTCTTTTTTTTTCTACAATGGTGAGAACAAAGTGCATAGTGTATTGAACATGGTTGGGGGCATCTCCGCCATTATCCTGCTGTAAACTCCCTCTTCTCCGACCAGGTAACTGCAGCCGAAATTTCCCTCTTTCATTTGAGGAGACATGAAGTAGCGATGCCCGGTGAGTGAAACTGGCAGGGGCTGTTTACCCTAGAGCGTCTTTATTAATTTATTAATTAAAATATCAATTTGTGATGCCGTATCGATTATTGCGCTACACAAGGAAGGACAATGATATATCACCAAACTGATATTTTGACCCACCCTTATTACATTCATGTGTGTTGTGCTTTATTGTTTATTTTCCTCAAAAAGGGAAGATAATCTTCAAAACCCAAAACTAGTGATTGAGACCAGTAACTCCACAGGAAAATATTTACTGATGTAAATCAAGTGCGACATATAGGCTAATTTCTCCATGAAATTTAATTCAAACGGACTTTTTTTGCAGCCAGCTAACTCACCCCTACGTAGCCATTCAATATATTTTCATTTCCTCATGGATCTCACCAAGGAAAGACTCCATTCATAATTTTTCTATTTATTTACATGGTCTATGAGTGTTCACATATTTAGATCTCAGCAGTCTGTGGTGTGACTTTGTCTTTTAAGTTTTCTTCATACTTCATTTTTAGATACATTTCAGCCTCTTTTGTGTTTCCAGACCGCAGTGTCCATCGTTCAGTTCAGTGCCAACACTGACTTTGAAGTGTTACTGCTTGATGGATGATTTATGTTGCTGCTCACCGAGATGCTTTTAAAGTAGGTATTTTCATCCAGTTCCACATGTTATCATCACTCACATCTGACATCACTGCAAAACCGAGTTCACCGCATCTCATCATGGCCATTCAGCCTCACACCAAATTATGTTGACAGTAAAACAATATACTTTGCATCAGTTGTTGTCACTTACTGTTAAAAAAACAAATCCTGTTAAATCAACATTTTGTGACCATCAGTCAAACTTAGACCTTAGGAGATATACTTCTTTTGAAGCTACATAAACAACCCGATACATTTGTTCTATACATAGTACAGGACACTTCCACCAGGAGACACACCATAGGACTTGACTGAATTAGCAATTTGTAAAACTGATATGGGTGCATAATAATTCTTCTGTCAACCTCTTTGTAAAATTTGGTATTAGTAAAATAGGTTTAGTCTGGTTGAGATCAGGAAAAAAAGATCTCTGTGACGCTTCATGTTTTAATGCTGTTATAAGGACATAGTGGTAACACACAGTGTGTTTTAATGGGGAGGCTGTTGCTGCCACTAGAAAGAAAAAACAAATGCCCAAGTGCCTTTGCTACATAAATGTAATCACCGATTAGTCACTGTGTACACCCAATAATAGTCAGAACTAGGAAAAATAACCACAAAGGATGAAGCACTATCAGGTTGATTTGTATGCCTATAGATGTGTAAATAAGAAACATATTTTTGGTTTAGAAACAGGAGCTTAAATGCATCTTTTGTTTGCAGAAAAACCAATGGCAACAAATAATCCTGGTGATACATCAATAAATATAATCTAAATATTTTTAAAAGAAGCACTTCAGTGTGTTGTAAAAGAAAAGCTCAACAACTTTAATTTCTATCAGAGTAGCTTTATGTCTGTACTTTAACTCTGGTAAAGGAGTTTTGTATTTGGTGCACCTCAGTGCACGGTAGACTGTTATACTGGTGGACTATCAATAGGAAACAGCAGTATTTGATAATAATGGGGTAATATTAGGCTACTATCATTCCTGCCAGATCTGGTACATTTTTATTGTCTTTTTTTAAAAAATTCATTAAAATGTTATAGAGTTGTGAAGGAGGAGAAAGAAAGAAATAATTGCAGTTTAAATATGCATCTCTTATAAACATTTTCTAATTAAAATGTTGTGATTGTGCCTGAGCCATGCAGCCCTTAGTTCCACCTTCAATCTGTGCTGAACTGTGAATATTCACCCATTGTTAAGGACTCTATGCATTGTGCCTGTGCATGGATGCTTGCCCATGCCATTAGTTTACTTAAGGAGCAGAGGGCTGTTCTCTCACAAAGGAAATTAGCAAAATCCTTGGCCCATAATCACTGGAGCCCAATGAAATTAGTCTGAGAGAGAAAATTGATTAGTTGTTGTTTTTCAGAGAAAGACTGCTAAATTGTTTGAATTTCTCTGCCTTGCAGCGCCTCCTCAAATCTATAACAACTCACTCCAACTAATGTGTTCACATTATTGCTTCTTTGTCCCCTTGTCTTCTTCTCGTGGTAATTGTCCATGTACTATTCATTTAGGCCTGAGCATGTGCTGTGTTTATACCAGGAGACGTTTGGAGAAACGGCTGAATGGGAGCCTGCACAGTGCAGCGTGAGGCTCACTCATTATCCTCACAAACACTATGGTTTAGGTGATAAAGTGCAGCTACAAAAGTGTCAGTTCTTTTTTTAGCTCGGTGTTTTGTTTAAATGAATAGTTCTCACTTAAAATGTTTTAAATAGTGACATTGTCTGTCAAAGAATAGTTCCTTGAAGAAATAACCTTTCTTTAACTAATTAAGCAAAGCTGATATATTTTCTTTTCTGTTCTCGCTGTAGTTTATATATATATAAATAATTTAATAGTAAACTAAAAATATAGTTTTTACTTTAGTTTATTTTACACACACAAATTGCATTAAATCCAGGAGAAAAATTAATGACAATTGCCGGTACCCTCATGTGGAGGATAAAGCCGTAGAAGATGAGTGAGTGAGTGAGTGAGTGAGTGAGTGAGTGAGTGAGTGAGAGAGCGAATATCCATAAACACACTTATTTGTTGAATGTTTACGTCAGACTGTGTTAGAATCTTTAGTTTTCTGAAGAGTTTTAGAAGTTATAAAGACTGGAGTGATACATATTTGCCCAAACAATATTACAATAACTCAGATGAGGATAAATGAGAGAATAATATCATAAATAATAAATAAGTAAATTTATAAAGCAAGCTGTCAAGATATTTTAATCATAGAAAAACAAACGAAATTAGACTAAAATTAAGGAAGGACTTGAACAACTCCCAGTTTTCGTGACAGTGTAATAGCCTTGAATAATCAAGAGTCTAGAACATGATGTACTGCCTGCTACTCTGCTCTTTGCATCTGAGGAGAAAGGAGGCTGAGAGATAGTTTCCGCCTGAGGAAAAGTGTTGGTCCATTACAGAGTCATGTCTGCATGATGGAACTGTCCCTCCTGCCCTACTGGGTTCATTTAAATGTGACAATGCAACAGCGCACGTTCGTATGACCGTAGCCTTTCTTCCTTAGCCTGACTTGTCACAACAAGGTAAGGAATAAATATATTTTTGTGCATGTTTATGAGGACATTCAGACATAATGCATTCCTTAGCCCATTACCTTAACCATCACAAAATGTCCTCTCTCCATATGGTTTATACATGTTTTGGTCCTCACAAATATACCCATACAATAACGCACACACACGTGCACACACACACACACACAGAGTCAGTATCCTTATAAATTGAAAGCCGCTGACTTGACTGCTCATGCAGCAAGGCTGACTTAAGAGAGATTATCTTGGCTTGATAATGACAACACAGCATCACACTGGAATCAATGGAGCTGATGACACCAATGCAGCTTAACTAAACTAACTGCACTTAGTACTAACTAAAGCTCTTTTTCAGTCAATACGAACTTGCTCTACCAGTCTCTGCCTATGTTTGTCAACACATTTCAGTTATACAAATGTAGAACAAAAAACAGGAGGGATAAAAAAAAGAGAAGCACAACTCAGAGCCTCACGTCTTCTCGGCTCACTTTAGCTGGTCACGTTGATTAAGATGCGAACTTCTACAATTCCAGCAGTTCACATTCAGCCCTGGGGCCTTATCTGAAATTAAAAACGCCACCCCTCCTTTTCCACAGCTTTGAAGTTTTTCTAAACCACTCAAATAGTTCTATTCCAAGAGTGTGGAAGCTAAAGGAGGCTTTGATTTTTAGAGTCTGCTTTGCCTGTCACTTTGTGTTACATGCTGTCTGATCTGAAAGCTGAAATTGAGCAACATCGCAATGCTGTCAGCCTTTCCCACTCCTTCACTTCAGAGTCTGATTCAGCCATTACTGACTGCTGCACAGCCCAAATGACTGGCAAACACTGAAGGAACAAAGACACATCATGGTGATACATAGTATTTTTTTTTTTTTTTAATATTTAAAGTGATGCCCAGTGCTTCTGAAAAAGGTAATTTTTAGTCATTATTTTTTTCCACATACTATAAAGGAGAGTTTTACTGTGCACAGGTTTGTTTGTTTTGCACTCACTCACTCACTACTCACTCACTCACTCACTCATTCACATTTAAAATTCAGTTCACAGCATTACAGTTTGCTTCACTAAGAGAAAATGGCCGACTCATGTGACAGCACTGTCCCCTGAAAACATTCCCACCAAACTGAACGGCATTACCCTTTTCACTGCATAAGGAATGTGTTCACTGTAAATAAATGATGCTAGAATTGACTGTACGTGAGTGCAGATGTGCATCTACTGTGCCTCAAAAGTGGCGCTTTTTGCCAGATATGATATATTATATTTCGTGGGAAAAAAATATTTTATAAAATGTAATTTTAATAATGAAAAATATATGATTTTAGCTTTGACCACCATGCACATGTTCCATATTCATGACAGCAAAATGTGTTTTTCGGGTGTGTTATGGAAATAGATTACTTCTGATATAGATGTAGAGATAGATATAGTGTTAATTTTAACACTATATCTGGTGTTTCAAAACAAAAATGTAGTATTATGGATGAGTGTTGTTTTTTTGTCTTTAGTGGTTTATTAAAAAAAAAAGCCAACTATAAATAAAACAGCAAAATGCAGAGTCAGTGTCAGCTGAAGCTTGAGGCAATTTGATTAAATATGTGGATGTGCTGTTTCTGAGAAGGGATTGTTTTAAACCTGTGTCTTTTTCATTGTCCTTGATTAAAGTTAGCTACATTAGCATCCATTAGCATAACAGATGGTGTTTGAATTGCATTTTGGACAATGTCAGCGCCAGGTTATGTTCTGTGGTGGAGAGAAAGAAGAATACCAAACCAATATGACACTGAGTGTTTGGCTCCCAGGTTATTAAAAAAAAGAGCTGTAGAATAAAATGCTTCTCAAAGTTAAGTATCTGAAGTAGTTTTAATATTTGTTTTTATTATTACATTGGCATTACAGTCTACTGCAAGGCATTTAAATAGGCATTAATGCAAATGCAATGGCTCTGACTTGCAGCCCGAGTGCTGTTTATTTGGAAGTGGAATGAGGCAGCCCCGAAAACAAAGCATGAACCATCGCCATTTAAATGTCAGCCTGATATCATCAAAAGAAACGTAAACAACACAGCATTTTCTTTAAAGCCTCACCCAGAGCTTAGCCTTTGTGTGTGTGTGAGTATGGATGTGTTTATGTGAACAATGAATGGAATGAATTTTTAATCAAATCAGGGAGTTGATTCACTTTTTTAATGATCAAAAGGTCATGGTCAACAAAAATATGACCAGATTTATTGATCGGAAAATGATTCCCATATGATAAGTGATACCACAAAGAAGTCACAAAATTACATATAGTTCAAACATCAGACACAAACTAAAACTTCTGTAGACTAAGAAATTGTTTATAATCATATGGCAGTATGTCATAATGTTGTCAATTAGCATTGCTTGATTAGTGATGACATAGTGTGTGTTCAGGATATGGGCTAGATATTGCCATACACTCTGATGCTATATACAGTACGTCATGAAGTAACATTAAACATGTACATTACCAGGAACATACATCAGCCATTTAATAACACTTGAAAATGTTTAATGGCATAGAGGTGTGTGTGCTATTTAAAGGGTGGGATAATGAAACATCCAAATTGCTGTTATAATCACTGACATAAATTGATTCAATGTTGAAAACATTGAATCAATGTTTGTATTAGAGTATGCCATTTAATATATTGGTTTTAAAAACAGATCATCTTTCTTTTGGAATATTTAAAACCTTTTTTTTTTACTGTAAATCCAACATAAAGCATGAAATAAAAAAAAAAATACCGTACAAGAAACACCTTTTAATTAAAATGTGAGACAGGTAACACGGAAACGATAAGGAGCACTGAAGTGTAAGAAAAAAAAAAGCACACACACAGAGAGAGAGAGAGAGAGAGAGAGAGAGAGAGAGTAAGAGACAGTATTCTGAGAGGTCAAATAGGTCAAAGCATTTGTCTTGTCCATGTGGTGGAGCTGAAAACAAACAGGCTGAACACAGAGGCGAGGTGTAGATCAGCTCCCAGCAACCCTTATCACACCACTGCACAGAGAATAACAACAGCAGAGACAACAAAAGCACACACACACATGCACGCGCGCACACACACACTCAGAGGACACGGACAGGCAACATGCTTTGTCCACCTGGAGGAGTTTAAAATAATAAGAATAATAATCTCCATAGGGGCCACCACCAGTGTAGCACTCAGTATGTTTACATGCAATGTAAAGTACTGAACCTAAATTATCCAATTCTTTAAGCTGCCAAAGCATAAATCTTTCTCCTCATACTGTAGGTACAAATTGTTTTTTATCACTGTTTTGCCAGTTTTGGTGATCTTATCAAATTTCACTACACTTTCAAGCAGCAAATCATTGTAAAATTAAGATAAGATTCAGATCTGAAATCAGAAGTTTTGTTGAAATCAACATAAGATGTTACACATGTACACTGTGTGAGCAGTGGAAAAAAAACAAAAAACAAAAAAACGCTATTAAATATGATGAATAATGGTGTGACTAAACCTTCAGAGAAACCACCAGCAGTTACACATACTGTCATTTACACTGCTGATTGCGGCATCGCTTGAAAAACTTGAGTAGTTCATGTAGTTTGTAAATGTAATCTTTTATTGTTAACCTCCAGCAGAGAGGCAAACCACTGGATACGGTTTGAAGCTCAACTGTAATTATTCCGCAATCACACCCTGTTGTACTGTGAATGTAAGGGAAGCCTTAATGTTCAGGTGCAGCATGGAAAGCATCAGTGAAACAGTAAAACAATAATAATAATAATAATAATAACAAGAAATCATTGGAGAAATTACATTTACATTTAGTCATTTGGCTTTTATCCAGTGAGAGTTACAAGTGACACACACAGCTTCCAGGAGCGACTTGGGGTAAGTGTCTTGCCCAGGGACACATCGGTATGCAGACTAGAGGATCGAACCCATGACCTGCTACTAATCGACCTGTGCTTATACTTACACTGAGACTGTTATGCCGTACTGTTGGCATCATCTAAAAGTGTGATATTCTCTTGGTGATAGAGTCAGTCTTAATGTTTTAACTTTCAACTATAAAGGACAGGAAGCCTTCCAAAAGCACAAGGACAAAAGACTCACTAATTAACGTTTTTGGCTGCAATTTGGCTCAGAGGTGAGCCTCTGTGGCACAGTGCCACTCTGCAGCAACAGGAGGCGCTGCTCTGTGACTGCATGTATTTGGGGATAGGTTTCACACACAACTGACAACAAGGATTTGGCTGCGTGAGATGTAGAGAATTCAACCACTAGCATTGGGATCATATGTAGGTTTCAAGAGAAAATGTTTCTGGCAAGGCTCCTTCCTCTGCATCACAGCCCCGGCCAGGCATATTCATGGGCAGTCAGGCTAAACCCAGACGCCCAGAGTAAACAGTATTTGTGACGGGATATTAGCCTGAGCTGTTCCATCATTTAGAGTGTCTTTCTCATTTCATGGGTGCCGTCTGAGAGCTGTGGAGGTGTATTTCAGGCAGCGAGCATCCACCTTAATCCACTGGATCTAATCACGCTTGGCATCTGTCAGTCACACTCTGACGAGCAGCACCAAATGTAACAGCATCTGGAGAGAGCGGCTGTAAACATGTCAGTAATGGCCACGATAAATGAACACGATGGCACCTTCGCCCCACTGGAGAGTCACAAAACGCACTCAGAGGTGGCGTAGAGGACTTTGTAATGATATTCACAGCTACTCAAACAGACACAATAATGGGCTCTTTATATTCTCTGACAGCAACTGGCAACGTGGATGAGCCCTTTGTTTTCCCCCGTGACAGCTAAAGTCAGGGGTTGGAATTTATTTATGAATATTTATGAACAAACACCCAGATAATAAAAGAATGAGAAATGGAACAAGTTTGCTGAGAATTTCCAATTTGCCGTTGATGGCTGAATGTTCAGTCGCGTCGTGACTCTGTCTGGTGTCTAATGGATATCATGGCAGTTAAAGTGGGCCATCCAGCAAAACATTTAACAATGGCCAGCTACTTTGTTGTGAATGAGACTGGAAAATTAGCTGTCTGCAAAACCTCATTCATGAGCATTTCTGTAAGTACGGAATATAAATGTATATAATTATGTTGTGGATTTGTTTTTTGTTTTTTTATTTGTTCTTGGTGTTTTAAGGCAATTTACATCTCTAATAAGGCATTACTACCTTCTTCTTTTACTTTGCATTTTCTTCTCTTTCTTTACTTTTTCTATCTAACCATTGCTTTGGGATCATTAACTTGTGTCTTATTTTGGACAAAATATTTCCCATATAAAAACATACAGGTAAGCAGAGTTCTTTTACTTTGGAAGTGAGTAAACATCAAAGCTGCAGGACTGATAGAAAAGTATTTGCTTGTTGAGTTTCATCAGATAAACACACAGATGCACACATTTCATATGCAACAGAAAACCAGAGGCAATCACTCCATCTCTGAAACTTTCTGCCAAGAATGACACAGGTTTTATTGTGTTTATGGTCCAACTGTCTTTTAGACTCTTCTATTTTTTTTTTTAGGTTTCCTTTCAGGACATATATTTCCCTTTGATTGTTCCACCAAAGCGACCTGCATGCAGATTATTTGCATTAGAATAGCCAGTAGGGGTGCTTTTTGTCTCTGTGTGCTGTGTTTGGTCAAAACCTTCAGTGACAGGGCAGAATTTGCAACAGGCTCAAGATTTGTTTTACATTGTACTGAATATTTATAGTGGAAATACTGATCAATAACACACACACAAAAAAGCGGTTAAATCCATGTTAAATTTCAGTAAACTACGGGGATTTGTTTCAGGAACTAAAAACATTTCCCAAAAATCTCTCGACAATTATTATATTTTCAAGTAATGAAACAAGATAGACAAATATAATTTTTGGGTGCTCCCTTCTCTGTCAATGCAACACACACGTGCAGCTGTTGTATGTCAAGTTGACAAGCATCATGGCAGCTGTTGAAAAAGATATAGACTCAGTTTTCAAAATAAAGCCAAGCTAATGTGAGATTGTGGTCATGCTACAAACCTTAAACTTCAGAAAGTAAAGAGAAACATACTGTGTGTTGCTACCATGTATTTGCTAAAATGAGCAAAGGTCAGATTCTTTAAGTAGGAGTTCCAAAAGGAGTGTGCGTCTGGGTCGAGACAGAACTGAGAGGCGGTAAATAAACCACCGGGAGGTTGTTCAGTGGTTTTAGTACATTAACAATAAACCATACACGAGTTGTGATAAAGCACAGTTATTCTAATTAAAATCAATAAAGTTATTTAAAAAAAAAACACTGGCTGAGTAGTTTTGAATAAGAATGCTGATTTGAAACAAATAAAAATCTTAGACTGGGACGACCAAAGTATCTTTGTATTTCGTCTCTCTTTTTCTGCTGTGTTCCATCCTTGTCTCCTGAAATTCTCATCTACTCCTGCTGGGACAATCAGTCCTTAATCACCTCTCCCGCTGCAGCCAGTGAGACAACTCAATCGGCGCTAAGATATGCTAATCTTATTCCTCCGATGATTACGCCGTGGAGTCAACATTGATCTTCCATGACCTCAGAAAAAACACAGGCCCTCCAGTCAAAAAAGACTGATGGGGATGCGTGTGTGTGTGGTTGGGGTAATGCTTCTGCTGTGGATCAGTATGTGTTTTGGGGCTGAAGTGCTGCGATCTGTTTCAGAGCAATGAGAAACCAGACAGGCAAAAAGGCTGATGAAGGCTACATTCAATATACCAGCATGGTGTTTCTGCAGAAGGTTCTGATGAGTTGTACCGACATAAGAAATGATGAAAAGCAGAGAATTTCTTATGCCAAACATTTTTAGTTTGGGTGGAGACCCAATTAGAGCACCGTGGGACGTTATAGCCTCCCAGTGTAATCAAAACTGATGAACTTTGTTTAGTTTTCAGCTTAAACAAAATACACTGGACAGGGCTGAACACTATGTCAGAAGTGTTTGGTAAACATGTCAAGGAAGCCAAGTAGAGGTTTTGCTCAATTTAATGAGGTATATAAACTCTGTTCATTATATAAGCCCATTTGCATGTCCATAAGTCTAAAAGAGTTTGGTTTTGTACAGTATTTTGGTTGGTGGAATTTTAAGGCAGTTGGCATCCGTAACTTAACATTAGTGGCTTCTTGTGAACTTATCATCCACAACTTATTAATTTCTGTACTCTCTTGGTGTCTGTCTTCTTCTATGGCTCTTTATGGCAGTTGGCATCCGCAGTACAGCACCTCTGCTCTCTCCAGTAGCTCGACCTTTGCTTTGCTGCTGTTTGCCAATTTATACCTCAGGTGCAGACTTTTTTTAAAACTCTGGTTCACAAGTTTTGACACTTTCAAAAATGGTGGAGCCAGAAAGCAAAGTTTCAATTGGATTTTGAGATAATATATGATTTTAAATGTGTAGCACTCTGATAACCGGTAACAACAGAGTTCTACAAATTTTACCATTTGGATGCCAGCTATGTCAGGTTCAAACCCTCCCAAGTTGTAAACACTGTAATGGGGCAGCTCCTTCAGCCCAGTCACTGACTGAATGCAACGCTCAGCCCACACACTCTCTCTTAATCCACGCAAACACACACACACACGTAACCATAACCCTAATCCTAACCTCAGTCTAACTTTAAAACATGTTTTCATATTAGAATGTAGTAATGTATTTCATGGGGACCTGATTTTTTTGTCCCCATAAGGAAGACAAGTCCCCATAATGTGGTTGTGTAAACAGATTTATATCCCCACAACATAAGGAATAGCAGGAACACACACACATTTGTGTAGCATTCGTAGTGAGGACACTCATAGACATAATGCATTCACATAATTCACATAATTCACATAATGCATGCACCCAATTCTAATCCCTAACCCTGAAAATGCCCTTTTAAGGGGTGACAGAAAATGAGGAACCAGCCAGTAGCGACATTAAAAGGGGCCTTAACCCAAGTCAGTTGACTGTGGTATAATTTTGTTGTTGTCTAGAGGAGTTGATAACAACACAGAATAATATATCTATGAACAACTGTCTCTTAATGATCAAAGCTGCACTCACTGAACTCTTTAGGAACTCTTTAGGCACAGAATGCAGGCCTAGTAAACCATCAACACTGAACTCCCTCATAGCTTCATTAAAACAAATAATGGTAAAACATGTGGTCTGGACCGCTTGTCAAAATGTGGTGTACAGACTGTCTCACTGTCAACCTCTCCACCTCCAAAGAAAAATTAACCCCAACTACATAACTATATGGCAGGTGAAAAACAAATGTAATCTGAGAGAAAATACTGTATGTTCCTTACATTTTGTTAGAAACATATGGGAAAATGTACTTTAGTTGTGTGGGAACATACTATTTGTGAAGTCAGGTTGCTTCCTTTTTGTCCTTGTTAAGGTTAATTAGCTCAAATCAATAACAATGTGTACTTTCACTTGCTATATAGAGGGTGTGATGGCTGCTTCCAGACATACTATACATTAATGCAGCAGCAGTTATAGCCCTTGGAATTTCACTGAGGAAATACATTTAAGCCCATAACCTTTATCGGCCTCCTCATGCTTTGGAACTGACTGACATCAATGGTCTTTCTTTTGCTTCTAGTCATGTCATTTTCCCTTGGACATATAGTACATGTACATATTATAAGTGTGTCCAAAGTCTTACTATCTTTATCCTTCTGTGACACAGTGCTCCATCCTTTGCTTTCCGAAACCTTTAAAACACAGCATTAATCCACACTGTTTACTGGTATTTTCACTCACTTTAATGTCCACAGTCCTGCTGCCCCAACCACACACTAGAGCACCAAATGGGGATTAATGCACCACTGAAAACACTTCTACACTATTTCCACTTTTGTTTCTTGACATCTGCTTAGGTCAATTTACTTCAGTTTAGTTTGAGCCCACATTCTTCCCACTGGTCTGATTTAACCACCAAGCCTCATATGTAAAGTTGACATTTTGGCTTGTGTGCACTGCTACAGTCCCCAGAATGGAACAGGTTAATTCTCAAAGAAGCAAGAATGCTGTAAGTCAATCACAATGCATTTATTAGAGGTATTCTTTTGTGTACAAGTGAAGGTTTGGTCTAATGATGGAGCCAGGAATGAGGGGGCCACCAGAGATCTTAGTACTTAACCTCTGGGTATAAGGAATATCTAGAGCAAACTTCACAGAGATGACATTTACTCTGACTTTTAATGAAGTGATGTGATCATCAAGGTTAAATATTTGATCTGATTACTGCTTATCCTTTGAGGATTATGGGTAGAGTTAGAGCCAATTGGGTTAGTGGTAGGGTACTTACCGTCAGCCTATCACAGAGCCAACATAGAGTAGAAAAAGAAAAACAAAACATTCATCTATGTTCAATTTAGAATCTCTAATTAGAAACTACAATTTGCATGTCTTTGGAGTGTTTGGAAGAAATTTGACCTCCCAGAGAAAACCTCCACACTAATGGGGAAAACAGTCGCAGAAAGCAACCTTCTTGCTTTGAGGCATTAGCAACGCATGACCTAAGTATGATGGTCAGGTTTAAAGTAGTATTACTGTATGCCTGGAGTCTTCTGATCAGTGATTACCTATACTGAAGCGTTGGATTGTTTAATCAGACCAACTTGTTCGACATCAAAATGGTCAAACCTCACCATTAGAGTAAAACGAGCTTGATGCAATATAAAATAAAATTAAATAAATAAAGAAGGTTCAGAGAAAAACAGATGTCATTTTAAATTTTCCAGCCAGTAACCACAGAGCTGGACTGCACTGACTCCAATGGCTCAAATCCAATATTTACTCTGATGACTAGTGGGTCTCTGTCCACATTAATGAATCACTCTGTATGTTATATTTGTATGTCTGAATATCCTGCTTTTTACAGGACACTCAGCAGCCATTTTATTAGGTACAGTGAACACTTAAAAAGAGAGCAGGTGTGACCGGCTTGGGCGTTTGCTACTGTAGCCCATCTGCTTCAAGTATCAACATTTGCATTAAGACATAGTCATTTGGATTCATCGCTTGTAACAAGTGGTTATTTGAGATTTACTGCTCAACTGGGTATTTTTTCCCTTTGGAACTTTCTCTGTAAACCGTAGAAGAAAGCTGTGTGTGAAAAATCTCAGCAGTTTCTGAAGAATTCAGACCAGCAGCCTGGCTCCAACAACAATGCCACATTCAACTTATCTTAAATCACCTGTTTTCCCCATTCTGACGCTTGATATCTCCTTGATGCCTAAATGCATTAAACTGGAAATAAGCAAGGATTTTTACCCTAACAGTTTCAAGTCAATCTGATGCTTAAATGGCTTGTTGCAGGGAGATTTTGGTGGCTGTCTCCACTCCCCCTACTGTCTGTTCTCGCAAAATCTCACATGTCGCAAGAAAAACACACATGCCTCCCAGCCTGGTAGGGTCTACAAGGTCAAGGCGCCAAGAGATTATTTTAGATGTTCATCATGGCATAGCCAGCAAAAAAGAAGCAGAGAAAACTGTTCTTGGAGAAAGCAAAGAAGAGGAAACGGCTGTCTGAACAAGTGAGGGGCCACACAGACGTAAACATTGGACTGGCTTTTTTCAAATGGTAAGAATGTAAAACAGATGCTAATTTGATATTTTTGCTGTTGCACTTGTAAGTATCCTTGGGATAAACTTTCTATCATCTGCATTTATGTGTAATCAATCATGGCTCCACGGCTTGGGTTGAGCTTTGCTTGTGGGGGTTGATCTGTCTTCTCCCCACATTTGTTGTGAGTGAGCCTTAGGTCCTGTAGTGAGATTCTTTTTTATACAGATACATCTGTGAATACATGTGACAATCTTGATAGGGAGATTGGGATCGGTAGGGGGCGAGGGGAGAGCATTGCATGTCAGCACCATGGACAGCACCCCTTGCTGTCTGAGTCAACACTAGATGGCAGTATGACTCAAGCCAACTCCCCATCATTCCTCCTCTACCTCCTCCCTTACTCCTCTCCTCTTCTTTTCTCTTTCTCCTCTCTGCAAGGAAGCTGCGACCAGCCTCTTTAATGGAATGTCAAGAAAAAGCAGAATTGTGCCTGTCTGTTTGAAATACCGGGGCGAGTTTAAACAATCGGCTTTAGAAAGCTGCTGTGTTTCTGCGATTCCGAGGGTTGTGCTCTCAGTTCACTTTCAGTAACTCCAATAAACTCCCAGTCCTTTCTCTTCAGTGGTGCAACACCGTTTGCTCCTCCTGCGGGGAATGACATGCAGGTTATTCCCAGGAAGATTTATTGTTTTAATGGTTACACCTAAAGTCTCTGCATTTGGTAAACACAGAGCACATTATTCACACTGTGGACAGTAACATATATCTAATGTATTCTGGATCACTGTACAATTTCTTTATGCTTAGATAATAGATCTTGGTGTCACTTGCTATTTTTCATCACATCATGTTCCATCGCTGTGACCTTGCTTTAGCGGATTTTGGTGTAACCAAACATATTTCATTAGTGCTGTCCTTGGACTGAGATATGCACACATGCTGCTGTATGACAAACACACAGTAACAATTTTTCTTTTATCTCATTCCATGTCCATGTCACAGGACACACATTATTGCAGTCAGACATCTTGCGAGTATTTTTGTCCTCAATGTAATAATGCTGGTTAATCTCTCACCCACTAGATAAGAATTAAACCCTCTATTTATAATAAATACATAGAAATTAAATACCAGTATTTTGTTGGTGTGCCTAAATTGATGTGTTATATTGTATGATGCTTTTCAACAGACAACAATAGCTTAGTTCAAACAATAAGGGGATGAGTGTAAGGTTTTATCTTGTCTTATTTATTTAAATATTAAATTGTGAAATTCTCATGTGCTTCTTGTTTTACTAAAGCAGCACTTTTTAAAGCAAACTTCAAAAGTCAAACTAGCACCTTTTGTTTGTTTTTACAGTCAGTAGTGAAATTTCAAACCTCAAACCAATTTGCAAAGGCGAGACAAAAACAGCAAAAGACGGGACATTTTCCTGCACATTCCACAGGTTTATGGTTTAAAGCCATAAATACATTTAAAGCTACAACAACATATGAATCACAAATGCATCATGATGGTAGTTATAGTTGTTTACATATAAGTATGAAGGGTCAACCAGACTGAGGCTTGTAGAATAAAAGATATTTGAGGGCACTGACTTGGACATTCGGATATACATTGATTGATTCATCAAGACAATAATTGTTATACTACAACAATCAACAAAGAATACAATAACAATACTAATGCATAATACTCATGAAGAATGGTGACTATTATTAGCCTATATTCATGGTTAGAAAATGTATTTTAGGAAGATAACTCATTAAGTTTTCACTGAAAATAAAGCTCCTTATTTATTTCATCCTCAACCAAGCATTTAGAGACTGACTGTGCTCTTGTGTTGTCTTAGACACATGGACTACAGGCACTTCAGCCACTGACATTACACAATGACTGTAGTCCAAACAGGAATACAGCTTATTCCTGATCTTTCTGCTGGATTGATGCTTGGCTTTGTGTCTCTCTGGGGTTATTGTGGTTCCAGTGTGCCTGGCTGCAGGGCGTATTGTGTCCTGGACCATCTGTACTATGGGCTAATGGAACAAGCTCTGCTGGAGAGCAGCCCAAGATTCTACCTGTATGGCGGAGATCCCTTTTTACCAGGTACGTAACTTGTGTTCTACGCAGTAGCCTACATACCTTGTACATTATTTTTAAAGATTGCTCAGTGATGGCCCCGCTTCCATACATTCATGCTTTAAAAGTGCAGTTTGGGTTTTTACGGTGTCCACAATGAGGGAGGATGGGAAAAGGGCATGAAGCTTTATCTCAGCACTGCAGCTTTAAGCTGTCTCTTCTCATCACATTACGAAAACCACCTTTGGCTTTTACCATGAGTTGATTTGTTGACACGTGTGGGTTTCAGGTTGGTAAATGGCATTTTATGGTTTGGTTCTGTGTTCAGGTCAGCATTTTAATTCCTGGAGCCAAGCACCAGTTGCCAGTGCATTACATCTGTCAATTAAGAAAACACAACCAGAAAAGCAGCTCTGTCAGAGCAGCAGAGGTTCCACAGGAAAGTTTGTAAACCCCAGTTTATTTTTGTACACACAGATGAGGATGCACATACTGGGAGGTCAGTTCTGTTACACTTTCCCCACTGATCAGCAGGGGGCATTAACACAGTAAGAAGGGGGCACAAGCTGCACAGTTCCTTTCCAGCAGCTGCAGACACTAAATGTTATCTGGGATATGCATGCTGAAAATATTCTGTTGAAATAGAGACTAAAAGTATTCTAAAACCTGCTTTCTAAATAACCAACATTAAATTATATCATTTAAAAAAAAAAAAAAAAAAAAAAAAAAAACAATACTCTTTCTTGGATTTTACAATTTTTACAATTTTTACAACAACAACAACAAAATTAAGATCCAAATGCAGAGCTACTGGTGTGGCAAAACAAAGGTAACAGGGACAAGAAGATGAAATGGCACTCAACAGGCGGATTATATACACAAGGAGGTGAAAACTAATCAGACACAGACGACACACATGAGACGCAGGTGAAACTAATGAGCTAATCAGAAACACAAAAGTAGAAAGTACATTTGGAACAAGAAGAAAACTATTGGGGGGGGGGTTACATCCTGTAAAACAGGAAGTTAAACATGACAAGATATAGACAAAGGAGGAATCTACAAATGAAATCAGTGGTGGCAATGTCTGCCAGTGCTTCTTGTCCTGAGCTCCTCCCATTAGATGATCACAGTCAGATGCACATGATGGACCTGAGGTAAACTCACCATCTATGAAATTCTTTGCCCATATTAAAATCCATATTTGGTTTTATTGCGTGATTCCTTTATTCTTAAATGATGGAAAATCTTCACTCGTGCATTCTGGCTCTGCATACCCGTTGGCTAGCTTTGTTTGGAGCTGATGTTCATGATGATACTCAGCATACCTCAGCATCCCCCTCTCTACCTTCATCTCCCCTCTAGGTAACCTTAAAACCCTAATTTGTATTGCAATAACTGTGGCCAAAAAAGTTATCATACTCAACTGGAAAGACAAAGATAAAATAAATTGTATCAAAAAACCCTGGGTTTCTGAAAATAAATCATGCCTACTTGGAAAAGCCTAAAGGACAAATCTGATACCATTTAATCATACCTGGTTTCCATTTCTGCAGTTCATTCAAAGGTGAGTTCTCTTACATTTACTCACTTCTTCCCAACAACAAGACAAACTTTGTAGTTTGTCTGTTTTTGCTTGAACTACTATATCTTCGTTTTGTTAGGTTTTTTTTTTTATAAAACAAAAAATGGAATAAATATTCCAGAGTCAAATAATCCATGAATCTCTGAGCTCCTTTCTATTATTATAATGAAACCGCAACTGAGATTTAGTGAGGAATAGAAATATTTCCAAAGGACTAAGTGCCTGATTTGGACAGAAAATGTGCCTTGTGCCTCTGTTGGAAGTTTTGGATATCAAAAGATCCAAAATGGCTATGAGTAGATTTTCACTGAGTCAGTAAACCCAAGCTTTTATTCTGGGGATCAAAAATTGCTGTGAGTGGGTTAACAATAGAGTCAATTGAAAACCCCATGCGTCAGGATGGAGACACCAGAGGGCAGTTTACTCTGTATTTCGAGTTGCTAGCGGGTTTTACCGAGCATCACAATTTGACAACCTGGATGCAACAACAACATAAATCCTCTAAGTTAAGAGGTGATTTATGTTGTTGAAATAACTACATGATGCTGCTTGAGGGCAACACACTCCTGAGATTCTCCTTGACAATGAGGAACAGCTGTGACTTTTTGCTTGGGAGCATCTGCCCTTGGTGGCATGTTTCATTTCACTGTGGCTGCAGGCAGGTGTACATGCGTCTGCCACTGTATATGCATAAATTAGTGAACAGAGACAGCACTTCACTGTTGCCACTGTTTGTCACAGATGCACTGGAGCTTCTAAGGACATGTGAGAAACATATCATTAAACAAAGTCATTAAAAATCTAATTTTTGCAAGGTAACAGCACCTTGTAAATACTTAATGGGTTGTCTTTATTAACATTTAAAGATAACTTTCACAGAAATGTTACCTTCATTTTACAACTGAAAATTCTTCACTTTCACTTTTTTCATTAATGTGGTCAGTTGTTGCCAGAAAGAACAGAATTGTGCTATGGGGTCTCTAAGACTGTTTAAATTATTATAAACTGCAATTTTCTGTATTTTACTGAAGTGGATACTTAAGTGACATTTTAACACATTTGGCATAGACTGTGTCATTTGGAGAGTCTTTATGAATATTTCTCAGCTAAAACTCTCTTCTTTGCCTGTTTTTTTTTGTTTTTTTGATATTATTGGCACAAATCGACACAATGTCTTGTTTTGATAGTTAATGTTGTTCAAAAAAGATAAAACTAAACTTAGCTCTGCTTCACATTATTGTTAATGAAATTGGTCTTTGGCAATGCGTAGATTTTATACTTTATACTGATACAGGTGTGTGGCTTCATCTCTGACTAAGTCATAGCATAGACTGCAGGGTCATAGAGGCCTCAATGTTTAGAAATCCACTGGCCAATAGAGCTTCCTAAAGTGAGTTTTAAAATGTAATGCAATGGTGCTTCATGAACACATCTTTAACATGAGGAGGAAACAGCTGTCCTGCAGAGGATTCTCCTCAAATTCCTTATAGGTGAGCCTATAATGGCAGTTATTTCAGGTTAACAAAACCAGGTTTCAATCCAACCAGTAAGGAGCCACTGCACTTTTATTTTTCCCTGAGAAGTGAAACATGTTGGTATAGAATCAGCCAATTCTGACCCATGACGGAAGGCTTTGACCATTGGCAGAGCAGTTCTAAAAGAAAGCACTTCAGTTGGTTGCACTTCTACATCTACACAGGTCCCATCAATAGAATGATCACTACTCCAGCAACTGGACAACGACTGCTACCTGTCTTGCAAAAAAACAGACTCTTCTGGCACTTAAACATATGTCTTTACCAAAACATTAGTCTTCTGTCCTGTGGATGAAACTTAAATATAACATTTTTTCTTTTTGCTAGATTTTTTTTATGTTTGTTAAACAGAAAAGTACTCAAAGGAAATTATTGAAACCTCATACAGCCCCACATTATTACATAACTGCATTATAAAACATCATCATTCAGTTTGTGTGAATGTGTGAGGGGATTGGAGGAATGAAATTGTCATGCAGACTCATAAAAAGAACAAAAGAGGCTGGAAAAGATTTGATTTTCCTTTGATAATTGCTATGCTTTTCCTGTAATTTTGTTCTTTTGAAACCAGCCAGCCAATTTCAAACTGTTACTGCTTTTTATGTGGGTTGTTGCGTGTGCATGTGTGTGGACGTGTAAGTGAGAAAGGCAATTCAAACTGTATAGCTCATTTTATATAAAAAGGAAGTTCAATGTGATTTACATAAAGAGAACAAAACACAAAGGGAAAAAAAGAAATACCATAAGTAGTTAGAAAAGAAAAGACGATAATGAAACAAAATAAAAAAAAACAATAAAGGGACACTTCATATATTAGAGTATGTACTATTATCAGCACTAATTAAAAGCAGTGGAAAATATAAACGTCTCAAGACTGTATTTAAAAGAAGTTGGGGGGGAGTGGTGCAACTTCTTAGATAACATTTCTAGAATAACAACTGAATGCAGATTCACCACACTTTGTTCAATGGTAAATACTCAGAATTCATATATCACTTTTCTAGTCTTAATGACCACTCACAGCTGCTTTATACTGAACTTTTGCCATTCAAACACACAGTCATACAGTCCGTCTACGAGGAACCCTTGGGTGGAAAGACATTTCACTGTACCACTGAGCAACCATCACCAACCCCAGTCATGGATACAGGCCCTGTATCCATGACTGGGTATCCATGACATGAATACAGGCCCTGATGACCAGATGGTTCATACTGTATGTGAAAGCATGACACAGATGTAAAATTATATAATATATAAACTATATTGTAAGAAACTTTATGTGGGGGTTAAAATTAAGATTTCTTCTTAAATTTAAAACTTTAAGTAGAAAACAGTCAAATATCTGAAGGACCACAGAAACACAAACTCAGGAACAAATGCAACAGCAGTAACACAATGAACTGCCAATGAAACATGTGGAGCAGGGAGCTACGGGGGAGACGAGATAAAGGGGGATCTCACATGATACAAGTGAATCACCTGAAGGCACAAAGAAAAGGTAGAAGTAGGGCATTCAAAGGAGAAAACTACAAGGTAAAAGAGTAAGGAATTCAAGACAAGGTAGACAAGTAAATCAATGAATGAAAATATACAGTATAAAGTGTTAAAAAAGTACAAGCACAAAACCAAAGATCTTTTAAGTTAAAAATAAATGCAAAACCTCACAGTGCACTGAGGTTTTGGTGTGGGTGTTCATATATATATATATATATATACAGCCACCAATTCCTTCATATGTAAAAGTAAATGATACTGTGCTTTTCTCCAACAAGAACTGATGTCAGATTGCTCATTAGCGAGGTGCAGAACTGCCTCAGTGGATCAATATTGTGTTGGTCAGTTTCCAGTGTCAATGCCCTCGTGTATTTGTCTGCAAACTGTTGCTAAAATCGAAGTTGTTTGCAGTGAACTTACCCAGATAATTAGAAGTTAGTCCCTTGTGCACACACACACTCTCTCCAAAAGTCATATTTCCCTCAGTGCTTTTACTCTTATATCCTTTTATTTCTTCCTCCAGTGCTTCCCTTCAGACTCACACACACACATCCACTTAGTTTGCAGACAGTAGTCTGTCAATAGCCAGTCGCCTGTTAGCATGAGTGCGGCTGTGCTGAACAAATGTATGTAGCAGGTATTGTATTGCCTTGTGTGGGTGAGACGAGTTAAACCAACATCTGTAATGCTGCTCCATAATCAGCAGAGCTGCGTGGGCAACAGAGATGAGGAAACTTTGGAGGAGAGTGATATCGATGTGCAGCACATTCCATCACATCCACGGAGCCATCTCTGAGTTTTATGACTGTTATTATACAAATGGGGGTACACAGGGAGGTGGAACACACTTTATGAGTGCTAAGAGAATCCTGGTTGTTAACTTGGTCCCCAGTTTGCTATTGTCATCATCACAGCCTCTATCTCCTTGTTTTTTTGGGGGGTTTGCATTAATACATGGTGATGTATAACCCTCCTTGTGCCTTCTTGCCTCATGACATCCACTGGTTCTCCAGAGAGAAAGAAAGAAAGAATTAGGTAAAGGAAAAGGCAACAAGTCAAGAGTCTGAAGAGAATGACCTAAATTAGACACTGAGTGATTCAAATGGATGTTTAATTTGTGTTTGGTTGCTTGCCTGGAGGCGTTTGATAATACATTTGTCTGTGCATCTACGTGGGTGTGTGTTTTTCCTGCATGTGTGTGTGTGTGTGTTTACCAGTCAAGTATAATGGCACCAGGCCCTGTAGCTATAGGCTACAATCCAAATGAGATCTGAGGAAGTGTGTGTCAAGTCAGCTCTTCATCAAACATAATAGTACTGAGAAACAAGATTGAACAGTGGCGATAGCATCTTCAATCACTGAGTGTCGGAGGCCACTCTGTGGGTTTCATCTGCACAATATATGACATGCAGGCCTGACAGAATATGATGATGTAAGAAGTGATCTTCTACATGGGAACAAATGGGTTTTTTATGGTTGGTTTTATGGTTATTTTCCAGTTCAAAATGATGTTCAATGAGGTGCAATGGATATTGTGAAATCATCAAGCTTCGTATGGTGGATGCTTCACAATGCTGCTGCTGAACCTTTTTTTTTTTTTCGATAACTTTGTGTGAAATGGAATTATTGTAACCCAGTCAATTTTCACTTATATTCCTAAGAAAGTATCTTGCAATAGCAATTATTATTTCAGATAAATGTGATGGTGGCCAAAAATGTTCACAGTGACTGAAAGCACAATGATTAATCTAAATCACTACATTTAAATTCAGTGAAGGAAGTAACAAATTAAAAAAATAAGGGTCTGGGATCAGGTGATTACAGTGTATTTAGAGAAAAAAAAAACATATCTATAAACAATAAAGCCCTCTTAATAACTGACCCATACGGGTCTCAAGTCACCTAGAAATACAGTACTGAAGTAAATGGTGCCACATGGAATGAACGAGATAGGACATAATAGTATGCTTTGTTAAAAAAAACAAAAAAAAAACAAAAACAAAACAGCATTAAGTTACATCATAGCTCTGCTGATCAACCACTAGGACTTATGAATACCATCAATTAAATGTTTCGAGGAAAAAAAAAATGATTTTGATTCTCAGTTAATTTAGTTAACTGAGAAATAGATTTGTTAACACAATAAATATGGCACCCTATGCTATCATAGGAACAATTCGGTTCATTTTTGTGCTTATGCTGCAGCACACTTGATCCGTCTCTTAGGTAATGAACCCAACAGCGGCAGGATGTGTCATTGGCCACACAGTTAATCTCATTAACTGACTGAGAAGCGAACACAGCTTGCTGTCAATGTCACGTCAGCAGCTCTGTGGACATCCTTCCATTTTAATTCCTTTTTTTATTAAAAGAAAACACCCCCCATCACTGTGATGATAGGGAACTTCTTCTGTCTTCAAAGCTGAGCACAGGTGTATATGGATATACATATCCAGCTAGCTCAAATACCTCAAATTTATGTATATTTCCTTTATTTTACATGTGAAGTCCAAGTCTAACTTGATGGTAACATAGTTGCTTCATTAGATTGGCTGCTTTAGTATTTTCTGAGAAACTATAAGAAGCTCATGCTAACTTGACTAATCAAAGAAAATAAGCATTTTTTTTTTTAAATTAGTCAAATGAATCATGTGTGAGGAATTGCAGCCATTGCTCCACTGTGCCTGTAATTGTCGAAATGGTTAAATAATGCAAGATGAGACATGCAGCACAGGAGCCCCTTTAATCATGGCCTAATGTAGCAGATTTACTTCCTCTCCCTATTATTTATTTCACTGTACTTTTAGAAGTTGCAGCAGCTCTGATACATCTTAGCTGCTCTAGTCTGGAATCAGTTTATATTGTGCACAATAGTAAATCTAAGACTTTATTAAAAACATTCCCACCCTGGAGACCTATGGATACTGTATTTCGTAATAAAAAATACCATGATGAAGTCTCTTTAATATTAAAGCAGAGTCACTCTACTGCTTTCTGTTCCCTCTGCTGCTGCCAAAGGTTAATGAGAACTGTTTTTTCCCCAGCCCTACACATTTTCTTATGGATGTTACTCTGTGGCCACATTATTGTGTTATTGTGCTGCTTTGGATGCACAACAAGTTTGCACAGCAGTGTGTCTCTGCACTGCACTTGCAATAATGTCCCACCTGTCAGTGTGTGTTGTCTTTGCCCTTTTAAGGTTATGATGGTGGCACTTCCATTGTATATCATTCAGTCTCCTATGGACTTGATCACAGCGCACGACTTCTGTGTGTGTGTTTACCTCAAATATCATGTGGTTTTCATATACCATATTAATGAACTAGAGAAGTGCTCCTCCACTTTAAAGAATGACACAAATTACTCAAAGTGGTGCACAGTCATATTGAAATTAGGAATGAGCCAGTGCAATACTGGTCAAACATCTTAGATCAGATATTGGTTAGATAAAAATGTAAAATGTGGTACCATTAAAAAAATCCTACGTATCACTTATTTTACACAGACTGTAAAAATTAGACTATGAATTTATCTAAAGGTGTTAAATGACTGTATTAGACTGATATTGTATCTGTAGAAACTCGGGGTTGTGATGTCAGCATCGGACATGAAAGTGTTATCGAACCACCCCTAACTAAAACACAAAGAGACTATTTGTGTATTGCTGTGGTGGTAAACTGTCCTGAGCACCTCATGATGAATTTCCCTCTGGTACAGTTGTATGGGTCATAGCTGATGGTAGCAGCAGTCAGCTGCATCACTGGTTGTGATCAATAAACTTTCTGTGTATATGGGACTTTGGTGCCGGGAGGCAGTGACGGTGAGACGGTTTCATCTTTTGATAAAATCATTGCTCCTCAACCTTATAAAAATGTTTTCATTAGCACCAATCTGAGAGTCCTCTGGCATAATTTCCCAGTAAATTGCATATTAGTGAATGAAGTAATGAATGAATGCATCAAAAAAGCAAATTATAAGTTAAATGATAACAGGAGCACTCCCAAGGGCAAAGGAGTGCCACACTGATCGATTTTTATGGCTTTGAATTTGAGGTATTGCAGTCATTTTGGCATGAGGCAGAACTGATTAACTCACATAAATTATGTGAAGAGTAATACTGTAGCTGTGGGTGCAGGCAACAGCTCAGTCAATTGGCTGACATGATCTCTTTTATTTAAATCCACTTAGTGTGGTTTGTGTACATAAACAGCACTGACGTCCTCTAATGGATATGAGGCAGTTTTATTGATTCAGTATCAAGTCGGCCATAATCCTGATGTAAAATTTCTGTTGTTTAAATTAACATACATAATGAACAACTGCTGCTTTAGAGCCACTGGATTAAAATAGATATAGCATGAACTTTGAAAGCTTAATGTAGTCTGAGCAGCAGAAAAGAGTGGTGCAGCCTCCAGAGTCTCCGGTGAGGTCAGGCTCCACACAACTCATAGACCTCAAGCTGCAATGTAGCCTTTACCTCTAATATGCATAACTATACAGTGAGGACGGGGGGTGTTCCTTGGCCATCTTTGCTCAGGGAGGCCAAGACACTGATCACTCTCTTCTCAAAAAGCTTTGTTGTTCTGCCATTTGACTGGATAAACTTTCTTAACCTCACTTCTGCCTTGTTTATGTGCAGCTCATTTACACAAATGAGCCCTCAGTCAGGTGGGAAATTATTGCTTGACTAATTGAGTACATAGCATACATGTTATATAATTTCTGTTCACGAGGACCAACACAAATTTTCAATGCAGCCTTTAAGAATAATAGGTAATGAAAGAAATACCAGTTGCCAAAGCAGTAGCCTGAGCCACTCACTATACATGACTTTGAGGAGGAAAAACTAATCAGCATTTCTAACTGCAGTTCTGAAATGACTAATCACATCTGCACTGCCTATATACTGAGTCACCCACACAACATTTCATCCCTAATTACATTACTGCAACACCAATTGCTGTAGACAAAAGCATCCCATAATAAACACCTTCTGCTTGTTTTATTCATTGGGTGGTGGACTGATGAAGAGTTAAATAACATCTACCAGCACATTATGTGCTCAAGCGGTGGCATAATGACTTGTATTGTTTAGTTCCATCTCTTGCACAGGGATCTGTGATTGCCAGAAATTACACAATGCAATTACCAATAGAGCATATGCAATAAAAAAACAACAACAATGTAATAAGGTATTGCTTTGAATGGTAATGTTAGTTCTACCCATTCTGTTCCTATAGCTACCATTTTATCAAATAAATGTTATCTCACCCTCTTATTAAGGCTCAACCTAGATTACACTTTGCCTGGTCTCTGCAATTTGCTCTAAGTGTGCGACAGAGAGACTGGAGCAGACGTGGCCAGTGTTTGTTAATTGAATTCCTTTGCACACAGTAAAGCACAAGAGTAAATAATCATTGCATGAGCAGACTGAACAGGAAGGAGCTCACAGTCTCATATACTGTCATGGGCAAAGCCTCATTATTTACCACTTTGACCCCAGTACAGTACTGCAGATGCTACTGAATCCAGTGTTTTAACAAAATCCCTTGTTGATGCCAGAGGTCATATGAGACATATAGTTTGGAAATGACAGTCATTTAAATAACTGAAGACCACCCAATGTATGCCCAGTGACCATCTTTAAATGAATAGTGGTTAAAGTGGTTAGCACATTTCTTGTCATGATGACCATGGCAGTTTTGCCTGTCACCAACTCACACATTCATCTGTTCAGGAATTGAACCCACAACCTTCATGTTGAAAGACAACTCACTCTACCACTAAGCTAAAGTCATATTGAGACAAACTGGAGACAAAACTCCGGTTTGCCACTTTAGGTATCCTGTGTACCTAATAAAGTGGCCGGTCATGTGCATGTGCAATGCATTGTTCCAATGCTAGTTCTTAAGTCAAAAATAACATGTGTACTTTATAGTGTACAGGGCATCTGTGTAATGAGACAAAACATTACACAGTTGCCAACTTTACCAATTTTTTTCCTATATAGCTAGTAATACGTTTCATTATCCAGAGAGTTAACTGTTATTTAGATGAAACCCTAGCATGGAAATACAGTCTCCTCCCCCCCTCTATTATGTCTCCTGTCTCATATAAGATGACAAGGCCATTAGATTTCCCATCATACATTGTGGTATGGGCCGGCATATGTCAGCAGTAGCAGAGAAAGCCAACAAAACAGCTGTCAATGGAAGGGTTGGTCTTCACCAAAGTGTCCACAATTAATTTAAGCCAATAGAAAGTGCTGATTCTTATCAGTGCCATCTGGATGGTGTCCCTTGGTACCTGAACAGCATTAGACTACAGAAAAGTGAATAGAAGAGTGGGAAGTTGGAAAAAGAGAGATGGAACATACAGAGATACAAAGACAGTGAAGATGGTGGGTCATTTAATATATATTGTAATGGTTATTATGATGTATATGGACACGGGGGGTTGCTACTGGAAAACAGCACTAACAAAAAGATATGGTAGAGTATAAGGGGACACATGGGGCATATATAGCAGGGGAATGTATATAGGAAGGACAAGGAGAAGGTGATGATAAAGGGAGGGGAAAGAAACCAGCACAGGAACTGAAATGAGACAGGGATTGACAAATCTAAATTAGAATGAGCATTGTGGATATATTATAGGTTTTATTGGTCATTTTACAGTAGGGAAAGGGTTGTTTGCCCACGCCGACTGCCGTCTCCTTCAGAATCAGTTTCACATAAACAATTCCTGGTTGTCACAATTTATCTGAGCAGGCCTTGAGAAAAAGGAAGCAGAAAGGGGGAGGTGATCGTGAACAGACTAAAAATAGGTAAGAGAAATTTGATTAGAGGAAAACAATCCTCTGGCCATTGCAGTCTTTCAGAGATGAAGACAAATAGAGGCAAGGATTAAAGATGTTGAATTCAGAGACACTGTAGAACTGAGGTAGTGTACACTTAAGTTTTTGAAAACAAGACTAATTGTAAAACTTTAAGGGATGATTGAATTCAGAGATCATTAATGTGGCAGTAGAGCACCAAAGAATAAGACTATCTCTGGAAAGGAAAGAAGAGAACTAATGCAGATGTCAGCTGCCATTGGCTCAAGAAAAGAAGAGGATGATTAAATCCAGAAAAAAAACAAAGATGCAACATTATAGATGCCAACAACCATTAGAAACCAGTACTATCTTCATAACTAACCAACTGGATCTATTTTTTTTTAAAGAAGCTGAAGACGATGAAATGGGGCTTTGGGTCAGATTATGGGTCCAGATAAAAACAGATGCTATGCAAATTAGACTGTTTCCTTGCTTTTTAAAAAGGTTAGGATTGTTAGTAACCTTGACAGTACTGTAATGCTGCCTTCACATTTTTTTGGCACGTACATTTATCTGTTCCCATGTTTTAGTACTGTGGATTTCTGGTGGCTTATTATGCCACTGCAATGCAATGTTGTAATTGTACTAAGTGTAGCTACGTATGCTGGAAATGTCTGACTTCAGCTGTCATGACTGGTTAATTAACACTGTGGATGAGAGAATTAAATCAATAAGTGAGTGGCAGAAACAATTTTATTCCATGGCTGAATATCATAAGGGACAGAAAAACAGTGGGGTCTCCTGCTTAATTGTGCAGACATAATTAACTTTTTGTCTTTCTTTCCTTGTTCCTCCAATTATCCTGTTAATGATAGAAAAACAGCTAAAAACATCCTTGCGGTGCAGAAAGAAATTCAGGATGCAGGGGAGTAAACTTGGCCGTGCACGATATATTTCACTAATGAGACATAAAACCCAGCACAGATACACACTAAAATAGTAATTCATGAATCATCCTCATTTCTAAAAATGTTAACATTTAGTCCTCTTTAGAGACATGTTCGTACCCTTAAAAAATTACAAGTTTCCTGTGCTCACCAAGTCGTGCCAAACACTGACCACACACACACAGGATATTTTTCTTCGCCTACCAGAAGTAACACACTTTGGTACAGTGAGGGTGAACCAAACTGATCCCTTCATCTTCATCCATGCACTTTCAGATGGTACTTGTTGTCATTGTGTGCTTTCAACACTCCAGTATATGACAAATTTGACTCTAAGTGGACCATAATTTACAAAATAGCATTTCCTGCTGTATTAAAGAAGAGCACCAAGTGACTGAGGATATAAACTCTTTACTCCTTACTGCCGTACATATAAACTATTTTGCAAACTTGAGTCACCAACTGGTGGCCTTTCAAGAGAACACAGATTTCAGTTGCACTGACATTAGCACTTTATAAACCCTATTCACATGGACACAGCAACATTAATTTTTCTACACAGTCTCTTCCAATAAACCTGCACCAAGTAAGCTCTGCCCTGTTCGACTCCTGAGACTGCTCAATTAAAGCTATTGGAGCCTTTCGGATTAGCGGTGGCTTTTCTTCAGAAATGTCCAGCATGAGCAGTTGCATGAGGGATTCTTCATTTGAAAACATCAACTTAAACATTTTCAGACATCCTCAGCAGATATTTCAGATGAATTCTGAAGGGAGAAAACAGAAAATGTTAAAAGAACTGGATAAAAATATTTGTGGACTGAATTACATGATTTCCAGATTATTCCCATGGGAGAGTGGATGAGGGAGGGTTTGGATTATATTGCTTCTGGGACTGACCTAGAAGATGACGCTGAGGTTGGATGTGACAGGCATCAAACTGACGCCACAAAGCATTAACTGAACTCTGTGGCTGACGCATTTCCACACAATGGGACTGAATGACGACGACTGGAACACTGACTGACCTTGTGTCTAAATATATTACATTTGTACAGCTTTGTGCATCAGCACATTTAACAACATTAAATAATAGCATTAAAGTTTTGTAGTGTGGTCTTAGCTTTAGAGAGATAATTTGGGATTATATAAATGGGGTTGTATGAGGTAATTATAAATATTAGTGTATTACAAACAGGTGACTGTACTCAGCACATGCACAGGGGGCCTGTGCTGAGAGGCAGTAATGTGCTGTTGTGAGATAATCAGAATTAGAATATTTTATTAATCCCAAGGGGGAAATTCACTAAAACAGGAAAAAAAAAATCTAATTTTAGGCACTTAAAATCTAAATCAGCTTAAAAGTAAGGTGTCTTGCAATTATGTACACCACTTTACCTCATTTTACCACAGGCTTCTCTGATGTAAAAAACTCAGACTAAAGTCAGTTTACAGAAATTGGCAATTTTTGCTCACAGGACAAATGATTTGCTGGTCAACTACTAGATTTTATGAGATGGTCTCAAATCAGTGTTCACTGTAAACCTTACAAACTACAGTATTTGACTATGTTACATGAGTGAAGAAAAAAGTTTGTAATAGCACTTACATCACTATACCAGTTTCTTCCTGAAGTAAAGCATTACAGATCATTCTTTATCATCTTCCTCCTGCCTTTTGTTGGTTCATCACTGTTGACTGTTTCAGCACCATTGGCAACTGTCAATTAGAGAAACAGCTTGAAACCATCAGCAGTAATTTGCATCATGCTGCTTCATGTGGATATTTGCAAACCATATATAAAGAAAATGGCTCACATGTCGTTTAAGTCTTCACGGTGTACTTTTAATGTAAAGAACATTGAAAGATTGTAACTGTAATGAATTAATAAAGAACATCTTGATTGTGAAAGTGGCTGGGGCCTTTGCATTGACAAAAAAATAAAACTAAATAAACTCAATGCTCTGCATTTTAACTTTTCTATGAATCAGCAAACTGGGGTGGAAAAAAAGCTAATTAAAAACCCTAAGATAATGTTTGGATCAGAGTAGAGTCGACTAACATGTGCTTGTCAGTGGCAATGCTTCCATTAAACCCAGCCAAATTAATTTCCAAATGCTTCTTCACTGCAATGATAATCTAGATGTAGAGGTTTGTACCTTTGAGATAAGTATTTTGAAATCTTGCAACTGCAGCTGCTCCCATCCTGCTTTTGGAAGCCTGAGGCCATGAGCTCTCTGTAGGCACATATCTATTACATTAAATCAAGACATTATTCCTGAATGGTGCTGATGCTGTGCCAAACAAACAGTTCTTTGAGTAGTTTGAGGGCACTGACTTCTTTGTTGTACTTTTTTCATCTTCCTCTCCGCCACACTGATTACAGCCTCCTGTAGACTCACAGAAGAGCTTGGTGTGTTTGATTGAATTTAGAGAGCAATTTGTTCAGCAAGGAGAGACACAGTATAATCCAGTCCCTACAGACCGCCTAAGTAACTGTTTGTTTTCTATTAATTAGCATGTGTTTGTGAGTATGTGGGTGTGTGTGCTCGCGATATGACTGGTTACTTTGATTTCCTTATTTGCATGTGTGTGTGTGCGCGCTGATGTTTATGAATGCACATACTTTTGTCTGTGTTGATATTCTAATCCACTTCACACTGCTTCACATCCTGGCCAATCAGGTTAGATGATTTTCTGCTTTAATTTGGAACTTTTCAAAGAAGTCACCAGATGTCTGAGTGTGCTCCGTCACAGATGGGCTGGCTGGCCCGCACTTCATTAATGCCCTTGAGGCACATCACCACTGAGTACGAGGGATGTATATCAAATAATCAGCACTGGTACTGCTGGGTATGAAGTTAGTTATCTGAAAAAAAAAAGACATTCTTCGCATTTGACAGTTGAACAAATATGGGGGATGATGACTGAACAGCCACTTAAATTTTGGCCTTTTATTCATTTCACTGACCCACATTGAGATTGACACATGGAACAGCTGTTATGAAATAGAGCGCGGATACCCACCCTGAGGGCCAGGGTCAAAAAAATATATTGAAGTTGTATTTGGGTACAGTCTCATTGGCTAAGCCAGCCTGACTACATGGGTAGCACTGTATTTTTTTTAATTTAATATCTATATAAATACAGTCAGACAGAAGGTCAGAGAGAAGACACAGGGCCTCACACAAACAGTGTCAAGGCAATAATCAGTTCTCTGAGGTCATTAAGTGGGTCAGTGCAGAGGCAAACAATCATGAACAGGGGATGTATCAAAAACACAGAGGGTAAAGGCAAAAAGAACAACAACACAGAGGGTTACACAATACAGGAGATAGTACTGAGTGCTGGGATGCTTTCTGAATACAGACGAGAACATTTGGCAAGAAGTATAGGTGTTAAATACAGAGGGATGGTGAGTTAATGGGACACAGGTGAAACTAACAAGGTCCAGGCAGGTAATCTCAACGGTAGCTAAGGGACAATTAAGTGATTTGGAATGAGAGACAATGGTGATTATCACAATAAAACTGGAAATGTTGAGAATCCAAAGAGCTGAAGTTATAACTGCATCATGGCTTGGGTATAGTTTGGACAGAATTACTTCAGCTTGGACAGAAAACCGTGGCCCAAGCCACATTCTCTTCTTATGTCTATGACCTTTATTTATTAGTAGTCAACAAAAGTCAGCTGCAACAAAGACAGACAACTTTTACTCAGTGACAAAATGCTTGTTATCCATGCATTATCCACATGGGACGCAGTGCATCAGGGTACTTAGGTCACTGATCTGACACGATTTATATTATCTAGGCCTTAGTAATAAGAATACAAATTTTATACGACCTTTTGCTAAAAATGTAATCTTCTTAAGAAAAGTGTTAGATTTGTCACAGATTTAACTGTGTAAGTATATGTAGAAGTGTCCATGGACAAGATGCTGAACTCCGGATGGTTGTGGTGACTGACAATGACAGTGATAGGCAACAGGGATAGATATTGAAATGCTGTGCGAATGTTGTGTGCATCGATGACTGACAACTGTCCATGTATCATTCACCATCTACAAAAGAAAACCCATGCTGTGTATGTGAGAAAAAGATGCAGACAGCTGGAGAGATAAATCAGAGAGTACAGCAGGGACTCAGATGGCATAACCAATTATTAAGACCAACACGATTCTGTTGCAAGGAGATGAGAAAGGAGGTGGGAAAGCTGAATAGAAGCATTGTAAAAGTGTTTTGGGAAATACAATACAAAACTCACAACATGAAAGTGGCCTCCTCTTAGGGAGGAATGCCATGATGCATCAAAGTGGACACAAAGTGTCTGCCAACCAGCATTAACTGGGGAAATTTTGACTTGGTATACAAAATGTGTCATAATCTATTAGACTGATTACATCCATACCAACCCATTTTGATTCTTATCTCTCTTCATATTGTAATCCTAAAGGCATTTAAAACATTTTTGGCCCACTTCTGTGGTTGAAAAAAAAAAAAAAAAGCTTTTTTGAAAAGCCGTGTGGTGGGTTTTTAACCCACATATTGTGTTTATGTGAAATTGGCATTCCCCTTGAGTGAAGGCGAAAATTGTCACTAAGTTTCCTGTTACATGCTAAACAAAGTTTTTTGTGATCCTCCTCCACAGCCCGTGCTGGTAAAACCTTGCTGATTGTGTGCTGACAGCAGTAATACTAAACAGAACAAATCTATACCTGTTTGCGTGCGCTGCCCTCACAGTCACACTGAGGTTTATAATAACAATGACAGCGTGATGCCTAAATTCCTCCTTGCATCAGCATTAACTCATATATTCTCTCTCTGAATACAATGACCGACAGGACTATGCAGCACAGAGCCCCAAAGTACAAGAAAATACTGTTCCAAATTTTTCATCATGAGTGTTATGGAATGGAGGGAAATGGAAAGATACAAGGATGTTCTAATGACACCTATCTTATCTTTTTTTGCAATTTAGTATCTGCACTATTATCAGTTGTTTTAGTTGTTTGTTGTTTTTGCTGGTGGAAAAGTATAGAAGTGATTAGTCCTGCACAGAAGGTAGCCATGAAGGATGTGTACGATTGAGCCGATAAAACTTGATCATAAAACATCTGCTTCATCTTAGAGTGAATAATCCTACCAGTATACTAATAACTGTCACTAACCTGGAACCTGTGAAGTAAGGTCAGATTGAAACTTTCCTCTTCTGCTTATAAGGTCTGCTATGGTCTGTGTGCCTTGAATGTTCTCATCCACCGATGTCAGTGGTGGTACATGCAGTCCCTATAGTCACTTATGGATGGATCTGTGAATCTGCAATCTACAGACCAAAATCACAATACTGATTCACAAATTAAGTTTGAAGTGTTTTAAACACGTGTGTAACTTTTGGCTGAAATAAAAGTAATAAATAGCTGGTTATGAAATATGTTTAAGTTCAGGTACATTCGGGTTGAGATGATTAGTTAGTTCTCATAAACACTGCTATGGGCACAATGTTTGGTCTCCAATTGCAGTATACTCCTTGATGGATATTTTACAATTAACTATTGTTAAAATACATATTGCCTCAAATAATTGAGTACCACATTATTACTTTTTACAAATGCTGACTTGAGGCATATTTAATTTTTTTTTTAAATGTTAAAGGTCACATAGAAATGTCTTTTTTAACCAAAATTCGAGATCGATGATGTCTATTTATATAAATAAAATAATATTTATGGACAAAAACCTCATAGTCTCTTCAGATTACACCTGTTCATTGCTGCTTTCTGAGGGTTCGTTGCACGGCAAATGTGCTAGTTACGTAACTAAACTCAACTTTTCAAAACCACTTGCTCGAGCACAGGTGAACAGAGAAGCCCTTCTTTGACAGAAGTGGCTGAAGTGTTTATTGTGACACTATTGTGATGTTTAGATACGGGAAGGACATGGGGAAACACCAAAAGACATCAGAAATTTGTTTGATGTGAGGTCTTTGAGCCTGGTGAGGCAAAGCTTTATTTAGAGTCACATAGCTACAAAGTTAACAGAAATGGAGATGCAATTCAATTCAGCCTCTCTCAGGCAGAGATTATGTCCACTTGTTATATTGCAACGAACACACCACCCTATGAGTGTACATAGGCCAGAGCTAAAATGCAGATAAAGGAAAGAAGCACTCATTTTAGAAATGAGGACCGTTATTCTGACTTATGGTAGAATCATCAATGAAAACCTCACTCTGTGCTGTAGAGCTGCAGAAAAATAATCCTGTATCACAGTTTACTACACTTGACATTTGCATCAAGTTCCACTCAAATAAGACATGAAATAATATTAGCTCAAGTAGTGGCAGAGATGGATAATGGCATGAAGCCTCAGCCACTTGCAGCTTTAGGACAAAGATCTGCATAATCTTTCAAATCCTGTCACTGGTTTACATCAATTTATGCCAAACACTCTGTAATGTTGCTGCTGCTTTCAGGTTCAGTGTGACAGAGCCAAAAAGCCTCAATGAAGGTGACCCTCAACCCCCATTGATCCCAAACCGCAATATGGCCTTTTATTTCTCAAACACCTGCCATCAGTCACAGGCAAAAAACACAATACCCTCTCTACAACCTCCACACCTCTGTCAACACACCTACTTGCCTGACATATAGCCGACTTTACCCCCCCCCCCCCAACCCTACCTCCCAAACACACACACTTGGACATTTGTGATGTAATTATTTATTCTAGTGTGTGTGTATGTTCATGTTTGTGTGTTTGAGACTGACAGCTCCATTTGGTTGCATATTACAAACATATTACTCACTGTAAAGACAGATGGCCACTTGGGGATGAAGGGTGCTGTCATGATGGGAATTACAAGGGATGGATGGATGCAGGTTGGTTGAGAGAGATTTTCTGTTGTCAGTAATTAAACAGGAAGGGGGGATAGGGTCACTCAGCCTCATGACACTCTCCCATGATGCAAAACATGAGATGAGATTTGGCTTGACACCAACAATCCTCATTGAAAATTCATATGCAGATAGAATTTTTCTTTTTTTTTTTCATCTGCAAAGCACACCGTATGTCATCAACTATGATGACATACGGTGGGAGTAATTTAGCACAAAGCCCCGACAGTAATTACTGCTATAGCATGAATCATGCAGTATGTCTGAGTTATTAGTCATATACATATTCTTTATTCCTCAGACACTCACCTCATGTTCCTCTTAGCAAGTGATACCGGACTATACAGTTATACTGTACTTCATCTACATACAAGGATAAGAATAACTGGACACATTTATTTAGAACAAATCTGCATACGCATATGTAAATTTGCACTAATTTGCCCATTTTAGATACACCTATTCAACTGTTAATTAACACAAATATTGTATCAGCCAATTATGGAGCAGTAACTTGATCCATTTAAACATGTAGACATGATCAGGACTACTGGCTAAAGTTCAAACAGAATGGCCAGGACAAATTATAGAAAGGCAACAGATATTCGCAACAGTTATAATAAATAATCACTTGATACAACTCAGGGATGCAGAGGGACATTTCTGAAAGCACTGTGCACCACACTTGAAGCAGTAGACCACACTTGCCGTTTCATTTGGTGTCACATGTATCTAATAAAGTGGCTGTTGAGTGTAGAAGAACATACAAAAATATTTTATAGGATTGAAGCCATGTCAAGGTAGGCAACCTTGGGTTATTATACCTTGCACTGTAATTTTTCAGGTCTGTTTAACCTCAACCTTATACTCTAAAGGTAACCAATTATATGTCTGAGATGATAAATCTGTGAAGGATATAATTTTTAGTACCACAAAGCTCTTGTGCCTATGTATTATACTGTGCATAATATATATAAAACTGAGCAAGGTCAGTTTTCTTTCAGCAGTAAAACAGCCACTCAAGGTGAGTGTGTATTTGATTTGCCATGTAAGAGATGTACTTAGTTATCCCACATGCTGCTTAATAGTGTACCTCAGCTTCACAATGCTACTGAATTGCTATTAGAATACCAATAGCCATCTGCATTAATACCTGACACCTGTTTTCAGAGGACTATAATGGTTGGCGGCAATATTTTCTAAATTGTTCCCATGTCATCCTAATAGTCCCAAACCATACCGCACAGATGGATTCAGATCAAGATACACTGGATGCCCTTCGTATGATACACTGAAAACCTGTCTCTGGTCAAAATAAGCCAAAAAAGAAAACACATTGAGAATGAGGGAGACACTAAAATAAAAACTCAAACATGAGAGTCAGTGTTGCAAGTGATGCATCCAAGTTGCATTAGCTCCTGTTAAATTCATTTTCGTTTGACCACACATTGTGTCTCAGTGTCCTGAGGCTTAGAGTACCAATTCTGCATATAATTTCAATACCTATGAACCAGGACCAGGGCTAAACCCCATACACACTGCAAAGAGGCAACTAATTGCAGCCTTCTACATTAGATGGGCACAACCTCTGGCATACTGTCATAGCAATCTGCCCGGCACCACTGAAAATCAGCTCTAACTATGCCCCGATTATCAGCTCATGTCTATTAGAACAGACAAGGCTGTATTCCAAAGACTATGGCTAAAAAAGTGTGTTGGATTAATTGGAGATAGGAGTCCAGATGAGGTGGGTGGGGGTTGCCTCAGATGCTGTTGCTCTCAGCTCAGAGATAATTCACTTAATATGCATTGGTCTGTCTCTTTTTTCTTTCAGCTCCCTTGCCCTCATCAGCTTGGCCTAGTTTGACTATAGCAGCAGGATTGTTAACCTCTCCATCCCTGTCCATTCTTTCCACTGCGTTAAACCTTGAGGTTATAGAAATGGGTCAAGCATGTCAGTGGAGTCAGTGCCAAATTGAAATGAAAAATGAGGCTGAAGTATCACAATGCCGAATGCAATCACTCTTGCCCCTTCAAAGACATAGTTATGGAGGAACCATGTCTAAAACAACAGTTTCAGACTATTGTGCATTTTGTCCAGCATGACTTAATTCATCTTCTTCTCATTGTTTGTATTGCTTCAGGGTAGAAAAAACTTGCTTGGCTTGGACATGGAACTTCTCTGTGATTGATTGTCATTTAATCTCTTGTCTTTATGGTTCAGTCACATCCAAATGAGGCAAAACCAGAACACATCTCCTCAAATTAGCTGTATGCAACTAACACAAAAAGTCCTCTTGTAGGGCCACACAAATCATGAAGTCAGTGTTGACCTAGTCCATTGGTCATCACAGTGCTGCATCACTGGGCCACAGCCAAGCAGGTGTCAAGCTGGCGAATTGCGGGGCTTTGTTCACGGTCCAATAGAGCTGATACATCTGCTGCAAATTGAGTAGACGTGAATGTTTTGGGTCCCAGTATAAATTCCCGTTAGACTCAGATGGTACCTGCCTGCCTCTGTTATTGACTCTTTATTGGACACTGACTCCAAAACAATATCAATCTAATTTGGGGGTTATGAGGACTAATATCAGCCGCAACTACCTAAATGTAAATTCAGTGCCATCCATAACCAAGTGGTCATACTTCCTGAAATAAAGTTCTCCCTTGTGTCAATAGTCATCCATCCATCTCCTTATTACACCCATTTCAATTAGTGGTACCCAAGCACTCTAGCTATTTCATTTATTTTTCTGTGTTGAGTGATACACCATCTTTTCCTCTTCCAGTATAAGATATATGAGCCGCATCAACAAACATAATAATAATAATAATAATAATAATAATAATAATAATAATAATAATAAAATATGTCCCATATGTTTTTCTGGGTAACAAGCTGAATCTTTTTTTTATATTCAAAAATATAATATAAGACAGTCTTCCGCAGTTCCCATTGAACCTGTAACTTAATTCGTAAATTAAAACTCCCTGACTGACAGCAATACAATCATTGATCTTGTCTTACAGGTCAAAGGTTGCAAGAGTCACTTAGTTTCACAGTTACCTACTGAATAACACGGCATACTGTATAAAGGCTATGTTATTTTTGATTCACTGGGTGAATTCTATTTGCAGCACTTGTTTTATCTCTATTTAGTGTAAAATCAATTTTCATTCATAATATAGCTGAGACAAGTTCTGCCTGGTTGGGATTTCTCCCAGGATAGTGAGTGGTCCATCGCAATGCAACTCTGTGCAACTAGCTGTATTTCCTGTACATGCTGACTAAATGAATGGTGATGTGTATTTTCTTTACATCCTAAAACTGACAGTTTTCAGCCTGAAATACTCCACTGTGGATATTGTACTTTCCTTCAAACTTTTACAGAAGGAAATAATATCAGACCCCTATAAGAGATAATATCTTCATAACTTGCAGCAGTTCCTGATGAATCACAATATATCTATAAATTTTTGTGGATTTAACAACCACTAGGACTGATGGTCCTGGAGAGTCCGTCTGTGTTTACCTGTGGCTCATGTATATATTCATGTGAATATTAAGCATCTGTAACTGTAGGAGAGGGACAATATTCAGGGACTAAGTCTGGTTTCCTTCACTAGTTTGACCAATTATGTTTGATCCAACATATTTGCCTGCAGATAAACGGTCCGTGTCGAGATCGTAAGAGAACTCATTGAATGAAATATATTGACTGCATTCTTATTCAGAGCAAAATAAATCTGGTTATTGATGTTTCACCCAATTACAACTCTTGCATTTTTGCAATGTTTTCCAAAATAATAAATCAAGAGAGTCAGGCTCATTTTCTGATGGACGTGAACAACCAGTGGTTTTGCCCCCTGATGGCAATTGAAGAAAATACCGTTTTCAGGCACCTCTGCATTGGTTTCCCTTTCCAAACCTCAAGATTATGTCTACTTCTGTGTACAGTCGAGGGGATTTGAAGGTAAGAATTGTTCATTCTTAGACATTTTACAGTGGCACTCAAATGATCTGATCATGTCATAGAAACAATAACACAGCACACAGCAATTTGGCCTTTTTAAGTTAAGAGAGTATAATGGCCTTAGAGTGGCTAAGCAACAGTGAGGTCAGGTGTCTGTAGTCTGTAAAAGGGAGAAATGACTGCACCCATAGCCTGTAATTATCTTCCAGACAAAGACAGCCTTTATCTCAAAAAGACACACACTTTGCTGAAGAGGATCCATACTGAGACTATGTCTGCATCGCACAGCATCCATTATCTTTGCACAAACACACATTCATCTCCTTGCCTGAAATCAGTATTATCAATTTAACCTAGTGAGTATGTTTTTATTGTAGTTTGTGTAATAATGCTGTATTAATATGTGCTGCTTGACAGCGTCATGATTGAAGCATTTTCATTTCTTGTCCATATTTCTTTGAGAAGAGCTGCTAGAGCATCTAAACACGTTGTGTGAAATCCATCAAAATGTAATTAAGGCAGTGGTTGTAAAACACACTCAGGCCCAACAAAGGACGCAGGGACTGTTATAGTATCTCTGCTGCATCCTTTCTGTATCTATACATTATCTCTTTCAGCCTCTTATACAGCTTCTCTGATGACTCTGCTAGTAAAATTGTATTGCACATTTTATTGTCGTGTAAATCCCTGAAAGACGCATTTGTTTGCATAAAAAGCCCACGTTTGTTTATTAAGTGTTTTGTTGCGAGCATATGGATATCCTATGCTACAGACACATTATTTGTCTGATCAATACGCCATCACCAAGGCTCTGTGACAGATAGCACTCTGTGCACAATGCTTCAAGCACAGTCATTTGTCATTAGCTCAGTCATGAACAAGACAGGGTGTTAGGGGGTGTTAAAATTAGAAACATTTACATGAAATGATTGACAACGTCAGCACTCGTGTTTTGTCTACGCTGTATATTCATGCAAATGGCTATTATCTGATGGCTGCCTCAACCCATTAAAGGCTATGAAAGTGCACAGCAGCCCATTATTGTGTGCCAATAGCAACTGCATTCCTATTGAGCATTTACGAGTCCATTTGTCTCCCACTGCACCTAATACAAGAGCGATTGTCTTGAAGTGACCTCGAGGTCCTCCCTATAAATGCATGTACATTTGAGTGGAACTATTGATCGAGTTTTTATTCTGCCATAACATTGTAATGAAGCTGCACGAAGCATGTCCACAATGACTGAGTGGCAGCATTGTCGTGGCCTTGTCAACCAGATTAAAAATAAAGTCAGTGGAAAACCTATTAGTCTGAACAAGAATTTGGTATTGCATCTCTGCATTGATTAATCATCAGGGATCAATATGGTTTGAAGCGGTGTGAGGTTCTCTTTTCTCTCTCTCTCTCTCTGTCATCATGTTCAGCATGGCTAGCTGTGGCACAGCCTGGGGCCAATGAAGGCAGTTTCCACCCAGTGGAAATGAAACAGCTACTGAAGGTGATTTGAGCCTGTGTTGTGTTGTTAAATGCAGATTGATTCTGACTGGATAGGTCACATGGGTCGAAAGCTACTCTTTATTTCTGCCTTATTGATTGTGACATCTGACAAAGCACAGTGGTTTTTTCCTCACACTAACACATACAAGCACACACAATTTGTAAAGTGAACTTAAACACTGATTATTCGCTTTGAACCAGAGAAATATAAGTCATCAAATCATGAAAGCAATCTCCTTATAGTTATACTGCGTGTTGTTTGTAGTTGGAGCATTTCAAATCTCATTTGGGAGAAACTAAAAGTGATTGTGATAAAAATGAAAGTGCTACTGCAGCGTCCAGGCTTATTTTTAGCAACACATTCCTCCAATAAAATGTTTTGTGTGCACATCTGGGTGTTTTCAGTGGTAGTGCTGCAGTATATGGAGCCGTCTCACTTTTCTCACACTGTGTATTGGGATGCAAACATTTTGAGTTGTACACTGGACAGACCAGTAGTCATTCTATTGTTATTAACCTATCAGCAGATAAGATGGATTGGAGTTTAAATTTCAACAGAAACACAAAATGTAACTCAGCTTCTGGCCCAACCACTACTGCTGAGACAACCAAAGATTGGTTAGTTGATTAGTTAACTCACCCCAGCTGAGCTAGTCAACCCACTTGGCTGCTCCTGCAGAACCAGCTCTGGCTTGTACGTCTCTCTCTCTCTCTTTCCTGCAGCTGAGTGCCAAAACCACACCCACCTCCACGATGACATCGCGTGGAGACACCTTTGTTTTTTGGTGCATACTGAAAAAAAAAGTTTGAAGAATTCAGTCAGTCTGATATTTATGGGATTAAAAGATATTAATGCATGATATAAGATTGTTTGATGGACCGAGAGAGTTATTACATGAATAGGGCTCTAATATTAAACATCAGGAGACAAATATTGCTAACCAAATTTACAATATAGAAGAGTGCTGGTGTCTTGAGCAGAGAGCGGCTTCACACTCCTCCGTGTTTTGTTCCTGAGTCTGCTTTGGTAGCCTGTCATGCCTGTTGTAGTTTGGAACTGCTAGGCACTGTATAAATATACTGTGTGCAAATGGGGTTGTTTACCATGTTTATAAGACACATCTATTTCAGCAGTCTGCCTTCATATTTCTGGACTGTTAACACTTAAACGCAGAGTCTTGCACATGATTTCTCTCATCACATTTACATGTGCATGAGTCCACTTGAACACAGTTCGACGACATTTGTCATTTTCATTGTCTGTTTTGCTGTTTATTCAACAATTTTTAACGTGAATAATTTTCCATCCTTGCTTCATAATCACTGGCCAAAATCATCTATTGTCACTCAATTTGAATTAGTATTGATCCACAATCCTTGCATCATTAGTTAAAACAAACTTTGCTGGTGATCATTTGCATGAACACATAGGACAGATCCACAATTATGTCTATAGACATGCATCACTCCAGGAAAAAGTTAATTCAAGTATATTTTTACATTTACATTACTGGGTCATTCCGATGCAAACATTAAGTAATGACCCTAGCAGGTGGATGAGTTAAGAGCTGTGGAAGTACAGTTGTGTTCAGTTTTGGTAGTTTGTGTACGTGTGAGTGAAGGTTGTTCAGATGCACTCTGTGCAACACTATCATGTAGATAATCATGTCTGTGGACATGTAGGGTATGTAATTGTGGTTCAGAAATGTGAGCTTGCATATCTGTGGTTTGCAGAAATGCGAGCCCGGTCACTGGGTTGTGGACTCCTTCATCTGATAAATGAAGGTCATACAAAAAGGGGTTTCATTCAGCAGTATGTTAAAATATATTTTATTTTATATATAATGTCAAAATAGATTTTTGTTTATTTGGCTGATATACTGATTACATACAGAGCTTTAAACTGTGTCATCAACACAATGTCATCAGAAGTGGTGGCTTAAATTTTGTCCGTTGACAAAATTTGACTCATGGGGATTTTCATTCTTTTTCTAAAACCCTTTACACATAACTTCCTTTAAGGAGCTGGAAGGAACAAATTATTGTTAGCCTCCTATATATTTTCAATATGGAACCACCGCCTGTTCCTGGTAATACCCCCTTCTAATTTCTTCCTCCTGTGGGAGGAAATTTGTCTTATTTCTTTCAGGTACAATCCATTTTAGCGCAAGTTATAAAGTTCTCAAAAGTCAGCCTATATTTTCCATCTTTTTCATGAGAGAAAACCAGTGAATACTATATTATTAATACAAACAATGATGTCTTCCAGTTACTCTTAATGCTGGCATGGCAATTTCCTTCTCTCATCTTTCACTCACTTCACTAATTTAGTTCACCTCTCTAAGATCTTGGCACAATACTGGATTATGAGTAATAATCTGCTGATTTGAATTGACTGGAAAAGGTTAGTGTGGGTGATTGCTGTGTGGGTGACTTGGTGATTGCCTACAATCTCCACCCCTGTAGTGCCAAGAGGAAAGGAATTGAATTGTAAGGTCACCAGTTAAAATCCACAGAAGGACCAATGGCTGGGGTACCCTTGAGCAAGGCACCCAATCGCCCACTGCTCCCCAGGTATATATATACAGTAAGTGCTGGCCACTGCTCCAGTGCCTGGTTTGTTTGGATTGGTTGAATGCAGAGGTCAAATTCACTATCACTAATTGGTGTGTGTGCAAAAATTAGCAATTCTAAATGTAATGAGTAATCTAATAACACTGCACTTTAAAATCCTATGTCTGTATATAGATTAAATGTGATAGTAAAAATTCAACACAAAATGTCAAAATATGTTCTATTGATTAGTGCCATTTAAATGACTGCAAATCTTTTTTCTTGTATCAAGCTACATACAGTATATACAGAAACTCTCCAGTGAGCCTCATGCTGTCAGTCAGAGCTGCAACAAATTCGGTATATAACACTGTACCGTCATGTGTTAAAGTGAGTGTGAGTTCTCTGTCATTTTGGAGGTGAACTTGTTGGGACTGCAGAAATTCTTGCACTGGCTCACTGATGATACCGAGTGTTGCTTCTGTTATCTGATGGACAGTCTTTGGCTGGGAATGATTCCCCAGGCAACAGTGTTCTGCTGGTGTGACATATTTATTACAGATGTGTCCATCACCACACAGGTGTGACATGAAACACGGATTTCAATTCCCCTCCCCACCCGATGGTACACTCCTCATTTTTTTTATTCTTTTTTATACATTTGACTTTCCTCTCAATCAATCAGTCAATCATTTGTTTTGTGTCAGCATGGCTATACACTAAGACAGCCTATAAGTCGTGATTCGAGAGGTAAGATGATACATTTTACGTTTTTTGCCCAAACTAAAAAATTGTAAATCTTGACTAATGGTTGGAGGTGCTGAGCAGAAGGAGATAAAATCTTCGGTTGTGGGACTGAAAAATATTATGTGCCAGGCTCAGGATTAAGAGCGAGGAAGAGAGCAGCAGTGGAGGAGGAGGGAATTGTGTGAAGACAGATGAGAATGGAGCAGGTGCAGTGGGGGTGTGTGGAGATGAAGGTTTGGGAGCGGGGGGGAGGGTGGAGATGAGGTGGTGACACCAGTTATGACACACACCATTAAGCTGCCAATGAGGCAGCAGATCTCAGGCTTTGGGGATTCTCTCCCCAGACTCATCCCTTTCTTTTTTGTTGTTTTGTTTTTTTTTTCCCACATGTTTGTTTCTCTCTCTCTCTCTCTCTCTCTCTCTGGTCTAATTTTCCCAGACTGGAGGCTTTTGGTTTCCCCTCTCACTGCTCCCAACAGAGCAGGTTTTAGCTGGCAACATATTCGTCTGCGTCTGCTGTGGGTTAATGAATCAAACACAGTACTGGCAATTCAAAATATCAACAGAGGGCTGCAGATCAAATGTGGGCGAACAGTGTGATAAAATGGTTCATGTGATAAAAACATATAGAGTTTATCTTGTGCATTATTTCTGATTTAATTGATCTTACCTCAGTGTGACTTTGCTGGTGGGGTTTTTCATTATTAAATTTTTCACGCAATCAGTTAGGGCTTTGAATGGTCATAAATACATTTTCATTTTAATTTCCTTATCTTGGGATTAGGTCGATTCAATTCACAAAACAACAACTAACAAAATTTTGTTCAACCAAAGAAAACTGTTTGATACATTATAAGTTGTGATCTGAAGACAGCAGAGTAAGAAATGTGACTTCCTTTAAAATGAACATGCAACTGATTATGACAAACTTATAGAATCAAAAGTCTCTCACTGTGAAAAGTCCCTGTGTATCACTTAAAATAAGAAAATATTCCCATCACCTTGTTCTGAGTGACTGGGATGACAAGAGCTATTTCATGAAAAGCTGATGAAATGAAATTGGGCTTTTGACAAAGGATGGTATTGGCAGCTGCCTGTGGTTCAAATCTTTGAGCAGTTCATATGTAATGACTTTCACATACTGAGTAACAATGAGATGCAAAACTCATCTGTGAAAATTATGTAGCGTGAACTAGACTTCGCTGTCCAAAGGCTCCCACTAGCCAACAGAATAATTTCCTGTGGTTATAATTTGAAAAATGGCAAAAAAAAAGAGTGAATTTAGAAAATGCCAATGTCTCCTAAATGCATTTTTTTTTTGCTATTAATGGAAACATTTAGAGTGATCACTTTTCAAGGTCATGATCTTTTACTGGCACAGACTTTTTTTTCATGCCAGCATTTTTGGAATCACCACCAAAACTGAATAATAACAAAAATCTGGAAAGATTAGGTTAAGTGTTGGGTTTAAGATCTTACCTTTTCTCCATGGTACCTTTATAATGTCAGAGATGGGGAAAAAAAGGGAGAATTCCTCCATGTTTAATCTTCAGTGTCAGCTGTGGCATCAAGATTGGTATTTAAATTTTGCCCTTTAAATATTCTGTAGCTCTTTTATCAGTGAAACATTTTAAAGTTGAAACCCACAAAGAAAAATGCACTATCCTGGTCACAAATCATCTTAATAGAGCCTGTGCTGTGTGATGTAACTTCTGCGGTATCACCTTTGACAGACGCATAACAGACACACTGAGTACGGATTCTGATGAAACTCTCATGTTCACTGGAAAGACCGGGGAGGTGGTAAGCCAGGGAATTAAACATTGGGAAAGAAACTATAATTACAAATTATATGTGTCTGAAATTGTACTGGGACCCCAACAGAAACAAATCTGCCATATTTAGTTAAGCTTACAGTATAGTCGACCTGCATGTCATTATATTAAGTGAAAGTTTAGTTTCTGGCCAAAAGTGAAAACCAATATCTAATCATGTTTCTGTATTAAATGATGAATTTAAAATGTTTTTATTGTATTTGGAGGTCATTTTGGAGACTTTAAACTGCCCGTAGGTGGGAATGTCATTAATGTTGTCTTCATCTCTGTATATTTGCCTGGTGATAAGCTGGTGCACTGCACACAGTGCACAAACTAAGAATGGGTTGCTGACAAGAATGCCTTAGCATCATAAGTTTTTTTTGGCCCTCCTATCTCAGACACCATCCTCCAAGGCAGACAAAACACAAGTTGATCAAATCTGTGATTTGTCTTCCCTTCATCTTTGGATCCATTAAGGTAACATTGCTAAAATGCTGTGGGCAGTCTTTTTCAGAACAGCTGCTGAAGACTGACCCAAGTCCTAACATTAACAGCTTTAGAGCCAGGTGACACTGTGTCTAAATTAACAAAAAAGAGAGGAAAAAAATGATTCTGATGAGAGAGGGGATAAAATGATTCAAAAATGCCCACGGACATTCCTACAGCTCATATTTTAACACTAAATATCTCTTTTTATTTTATCATACACATTCTTACAGTATCTCATCATTGGTGTGCAGCAGTGCGTGTTCTATTCTGGGTCTCAGTGCCAATTCAAATAGGGAATTGACCAAGTGGTAACCAATCATGAACACTCATTTTCAAGACCTTCATATTGAAGATTTTGGCCGGTGCAGTCAGCAACCAGCAGCGATTGGAGAATAACAGCTGTCAATCACACTGGGGTCTACTGATATGTTCCTTGCCTTATCATTTTTTCTTCTAAATGGGAACATAAAATGTATATGTTCCATTATAAAAACCCTTGACTGGCAGTATGTTTCTTACTGGTTGGCTTCAAGAGGAAACCAGAAGATCATGAACATCTTTTTTATGCTCAATTGGTGTGGTTCTTAAACTTTCTATACCAAGTATACTTGGAAGAAATATTAATCTTTCAAAGTAACACCATTATCAGCGACGTTAAAATACAGTGGTGTAAATAGGCCGAGCAAAGTCAGCTACTGTGTTTTCACCGGAGGCAGATTTATTCCTTAAAAGTTCAGTTACTCTCTCATCATCCTCCTCTTCCTCTCATATACAGTGGAATAGAGAAATATGTTTAAAATGAAAAAGGAGATAAGGTGATTCTAATTATTATTTAATTTATTATTATTATTTAGTTATTTGTATCATTTTCTGCACACTCATGAATCCCAACAAAATTCCTCAGCTCCATTCTGATCACATATGGTACAAATGCTATTTCTGATTTTCCTCCAAGTACATGGTGCGTGTACCACCAGTGGTATGTGAGCTTCCTCTGGTGGTCCACTAAGAATAATGGTTCTATAGTATCCACACTAACTAAAAACAAATAATAGCAATGTAGCATGTTACCAGTTACCAGTTATGATTTTTTTTTCCTTGCACAGTTTACAAAAATGAGATGCATATACATCAGTGTTCTGTAACTAGTGGTTCAACTTTATACAGATTAAGGCAGTTTACCATAATGCTTCCAACTTTCATTGCTAAGCTAAGATAGCAGTACCTCCACATACTGTCAAATCACCAGTCTAAAGTTGTAGCTCACTGGCTGCTTGTTCTTACTGACAGCAGTGTTTTCTTTTTTTCTTTCTGAAGTTTCCTAAGCAACACCTGAGAAAGGTCAGCACCCCTGCCACTCCACGCTGCATATCCTCAGAGTTGAGTCAACACCATACAGTATTTCTCTAAAATGCAAATTAATGATGTGGACAGTCGGGGTCTTAGGCATGAGACGACAATACATTATTTTGGTCTCTCATTTGTAAACCTTTTGTCTCTTGTAAAAGGTGGCCTGTACAACAATTCAACCTACTCATAATAAAACTACCAACATCTAGGGCCAAGAAACAGTTATCCCTTTAAACTGCTGATTAACCCAATTTTTAGGAGTAGAATAAACTTCTGAAAGTTTTCATAGGCTCTACATCCTTAACCTGTATACGGCGGTCTCACTTTAGCACAATGTTGCTGTTGCCTTCTATCTCTTTTGATATATAACAAATCACTTCCTGTAGGCAGCACGGGGATGTTGCAGGGCAAAACAAGGTCTAAAGACTGCTGAAATTCACACACAGTCGTGAGCAGCTGATCCACCACTGCATGAATCTGGCGTTTCTTTATGTTACCAAGCTTGAGAATTAGAGTTGCACTGGTTAATAATGCAACATTATCTGCAATATAAAAGGTTTTTCTGACCACTGTTGACTGATGCACCAAAGGCAAAGCTGACCCTGAGAAGAGATGGCACTAAAGTGTCACTCTCACACACAGCAGCAGGAGTTATACAGCATCATCTCCCACTGACAGGTGGCTGAGGTATGTACCACACATTTTTTTTTTTTTCTGTCACATCACAAACCTCCTCTTTCAGATATTGTCACCAACAATATATTTTAATTTTCCAGATGGTTTCCCGTAACATTTATTCTTTTTTCTTTTTTCTTTTAACAGTGTCCTTGATTTATTGTGTCAGAAGGTTTGGATCTTGTCCAGACAGGCTCTACACAACATAAAGTAAATGAGTTTTCAACAAACAAAGAACAATGAAAGTCTGGTTCTACCGTGACATTGATGACTAAAGTACATTTCTTAAAAGGGAGATGTAATATTGTGCTTAGATGTAATATTGTGTTGACAAAATGATCATGCTGGTGACAGCATGTGTTTCAATATGTAATCACATTGAACTGTAACTAAGCAAACTGTGCTTTGTTTTCTTTGACTTGCCTGAATTATTTGTTTTAGTTATGAAATTATATTGGAAAATACTGTGGAATACAATATTGCACAACAAATTTAATTCAACTGATGTAGCCGCTCGCTCATGTCTAACTATAACATGAAACACCTCAATCATTCCCCTTCTTCCTACATCGGTGTAAAGGTCTATACTCCCTGTCCTCATCCTCTCCCTCCCTCCCCTCTATTTCTGTCTCCCTTCTCTCCTCTTATCCTTAGATGGGTAGAAGATGAGTGAGAATGAGTGAGAATGAGTGACTGAGCGAAAACCTTTTACATGCTATCATTTGATGGTGTAGTCCCTGCTCGTGAATGTCTATTGAACTATAATTGAACTATAATTTACAAAATGGATATCATGCTGTAATGTAAAAGGCCTCAAATTAGTGACTATTAGGAAGACCTTGACCTTCTTCTTGCACCCATATCATTACAGTGATTTGATAATCCTGCTTAATTCATTACCTGCATGGATAGGTGAGACATTTTTGACTCTATTATGATTATGTCAAAGTTAACCGATTACTTATGAATCTATGTAGATGATTTTACAAGTTGCCTCTTTGTCATCATCCCTCTTGTTTTTTAATTGACTGACATCGTCTCTTCTGCATTTTATTCCAGACCAAACCATTCTTGCCTTTGCAACTCCATCATACTCATACCTCTGACAATCTATGCACTCATACACTCCTTTCACTCGACCCACAACTCATTATAAAATTACATGGTTCTCCTCCACCCAAGGTTTCCGAAACCAATTTTCACATCAAGTCACCGAAGTGTCCTTGTTCACGTGTGTTCAATGGTACTTGGAAACCACGACTGTTTTCTTGACCAAGAGAGACGGTGCATGAAGATAAGAATAATAACAGATGAGACTTGTTTTTCTTTTTTCGTGTGTGTGCCTTAATTCATGGTTTTGTGGAACACTGATATTGTTGTGAGTGTAAGTTATTGTCTTCCTGTTCTTTTCTTTCAAATGATCACTCCTAAATGTGCAAAACGCAACATTCATGAAAGACACAGGCAGTGGGCAAAGCAGACATCTATTCTCACACACCGACAAGGATTTGACTAGACATGACCTTTATTTACCTTTACTCTAGCAGAGAGACCTATTTGTGTTTCTGTGTGGTGTTTTGCTCGGGATTATTTTTGATTTATGCAGATGAACAACAAAATTGCTATTTTTTTTGTATGAAATTCTGTGGATGTTTAAGTTCTATTTGGTGGTTGTTGTTTTTTTGCATGCCTATCAAACAGGCCTTGAAAATGGGGAATAATTTGAAAGAAACCTATCTTTTCATGAGTCAGTATAATATTATGGCATGCCTGAGATATGTTAAGCAAATGCAGTGGGCAAACACTGGGTGAGCTTAAGTGTCAAGCTCAAATCCATGTTGAACACACGTGATTTATGGCATCAGTATTTCAACTTCCCTTATTGTGAAACATTAAAATAGTGGTTACTTAGTAGAGTGCAATATGCCTTTTTCAAAGGAGACATTTTGGCATGTTTTGGAACTACAAGAACATATATCGGTTCACATAGTGGTATAGTGGCTGGCAGTGTTGCCTTGCAGCAAAAAGAACTGGGTTCATGACCTGGTCTGCCTGATGGCATCTCTGCATAGAGTTTGCATGTCCCTGTGGGAGTGTGGGTTCTCTGGGTGTTTGCCCTGCTAGGGACTGGGTATACCTCACCTTTTGCTCCTTTTAAACAGCAGTTTCCCGTTTTTCTTTGGGACAACTCTGGGCTCCTGTGATAGGGAAAAAAGAAGAGGTGGATGGGGTGATTGCCACTTGGCAGCAGAATTATCCCAGGGAGCAGCAGCACTCAATGTCTGTCTCTGGTGGTTGCAGCAAACCTGGCTGCCATTACAGGTGGTGTTGTCTCCTGTCCTCTGCATCTCTGCAAAGTACAGGCCAACCTGTCACAGTGGAAGAGAGCCAGGGTCAGTGAAGCAGGAAAAGACAGAGGTGGAGGGAGAGTGAAGGAAGGAAGATTATAAAATCTTCCTTCATTAAAACAGATGTTTGAGTTCATTATTCTTGTTCGTCGGACATGTTTCTATGGAAGCGTATTGTAATACTTAAAAAAAAAACAAACACTAAAAATGCCTCCTTTCTTTTGAATGAATAACATAAATTTTACTGATTACTTTTATGGCTGTGAATTTATGAGATTGAAATTCCTAAATTCAGACCTGAAAAAAAACAAAAACAAAAAAAAAAAAAAAAACAACGAAAAGAATTCTATTAAATTCAGAAAAAAGGTGAATACAGAGCAAAAATAAATAAATAAAAATCTGTTGAATGTAATGTAGAGTAGGACCCAAATCAGACACAGATAATTCTGCTGGCAGTGCAACTGGTACAAAGTAACGTGTCAGAGTACTCAAATTACATTTTTGAATGCGTAACCTACAGCCTTAGGTTCACATTTAAAGTATTTAGGTGGTACTTTTTTAAAAAGACACCACATCTTATTATGGCAGTCAGAATAATATCTATTTTCAGTACTTGTGGTGTTGTTGTTTAGAGATACAAATCATTTAACCATAGTCCCATTTATAATTGTTAACAAATGTTAATGTAGGCTGGCAGCCCATTTCTATTGCCAAGTTAAAAGAGTTACAGACAAATGAGGTGTACATTTAAATAATAGTTAATCAAAAACATTATGACACAGATAACAATTTAACTGCTGTAATGATGGTTATAATGACAATGGGAAATCATTTTAATGTGTTGACTGGACATTTAATGTTAGGGGTGTACCCCTGTGGGCATACTCCCTCAGATCTGCAAGCAGCTCTCTAGAGGGAGATAATTGTGCTGCAAGTCTGGAACAGAGACTTAACCGATATCATGAGAAACATCCACAGATCTTTTTCCTCGTGACATTACTCTCTTCCTCTGGGACAGCACCTGTTGTCAGACAGAGGTTGTGAGGATTGCAGCAAGCTGTAATCTGTTGTGGGACAAATAGAGGACGGATCCAGTTCCCCTGTGGATTTGCACTGATGGTCATGATGCCTGTTGAAGCATGTTTTCAACTTGATGAAATACTGTCAACATATATGTATGTATACTAGTGGTCGAACTCAATTAAAAATGTATCTAATTAATTAGGGCTTTGTAATTAATTCATCACATATCAATATTGAACACAATGAGCAACATTTTCATTTCATTTTGGTAGATGACTAAATAAATGAATAGATATTTACATATGTTTAAACAAAATCATGTTAATTAGTGTAAACTATTTTTTTTTGCTTGTTTGTTTGTTTGGACAGGAAGTAATTGTGGTTGGAGCCAAGAACTCTTATTTTGAAGGCCGGAGTGAGGGGGCAAAAACAATAATCAGTTGGTTTGCAGTGTTCTGCATGGATTCTCAGTATTTAATTTATTTTCTAACTGCACAGTTTCGTTATTCAAAACCACTTGGTTAAATTTGTTTAGTTTTTGTTGTTGCATAATTTGCATACGGCCATGCTCTTATCTTCGCTTTCATCCGTTTTAAAGTGAAACTTTCCATCTTTATTGTCTAATGTCAATGCATCTGGTGCACCGTGTTTGCCAGGAACTGAAAGTGTGTTGTCTGGAGTGTAAAATTATAATAATAATAATAAGAAAATATATTATTTTTTAATAATAAAAAATGGTAAATTCCCAGCCCTAATGTATGCCTGGATAGATAGGTAGCAAGAAAGAGATAAACTTAATTTTTAAATATTCAAAATAGTCACTGGATTATATAAAATAAAAAAGGTAATGTGACTATCATTTTAAAATATCGAGACTAAGTGCCCATTTGTTCATCTATTTTGCAAATAGAGACAGTGTTACATCTGGTGGTAAATTAATTGCCTAGTTCTGAGTGAATGTTCCAGCCCTCAAACATAGATTGAGTCACATTTTCATGGCTTTTTAATTTTATTGGCCATTTTGTTCATCCTCTGGGACCATACTTTCAGGTTACAACATTGTCTCTTAAAGTGACACTGTCCTAAACTTTTACTTTTTGACACATCACAAATAATGACATAGTTCACAAGTATTCAAAATGGACATTTGACACAAAGGTGGAGAAGATGGGCTGATGTGTAGCAAATTTAGATTCATGACACATCCACCAAGTAGCAGACCACAGTTCAAGATCATTTCGAGATTAAACATAAGCAGTTTTGTTGCGGATTGTTGTGGTGTTAGTATGTGGACATCTTAGTGAGTATGAATATGACAGTGTGATTTAAATGGTGAAATTTGGTGAACAATGGTGAAGAATGGTGAAGAAGAAATGGTGAAGAAGCTGCTAGAGATAATGAAGAGCACAAGGTGAATATGCACCATAATGCAGATAAGACATAATGCAGTACAGCACTCCCTTGATGCGATTTTTGGCTTTACTTGTTTGGCAGTGCAAAGTGTTTTTATTTCCTCATCAAAAACACATCCTCTATTGCTATAAGACCGGTCGACAATGGCAGCCTGTACTGGAAGCAGAGGGCTGAATGAGAAACAGTGGGGCTGTCTGAATGCCAGTAGAATTTCTGAGGCACTGAAACCTCATTTTGGAGTATTAAAACTTCAACAGCCCAACCCTGTCGGTACTCAATACTTGTGTGAAGAAACATATTTCACCAAACTACATTCATAAGGAAATTGTTATCATCATCCTCATTCCCACCAAAAAGCACTATAAGCATTAAAACCCAAATCATCACTATGATATTTTTTTGCATTTAACAATCATGCAGTGACAGCCACGCTGAACATGATCTAAATAAAAACATCTTATGGAAATTTAACAGTTGCTATTAGTCTGAATTATTCACAGTTATTCACAATATAGCACTGAGATATTTGTATGTCAGAAGCTGCTAGAGATAATGAAGAGCACAAGGTGAATATGCACCATAATGCAGATAAGACAGCACTCCCTTGATGCGATTTTTGGCTTTACTTGTTTGGCAGTGCAAAGTGTTTTTATTTCCTCATCAAAAACACATCCTCTATTGCTATAAGACCGGTCGACAATGGCAGCCTGTACTGGAAGCAGAGGGCTGAATGAGAAACAGTGGGGCTGTCTGAATGCCAGTAGAATTTCTGAGGCACTGAAACCTCATTTTGGAGTATTAAAACTTCAACAGCCCAACCCTGTCGGTACTCAATACTTGTGTGAAGAAACATATATTAGCGTATGCCCGCCTCCAACCATCCAAGCCCAAAGGCAGGGACCCAGTTCCAACGGAAATGATGACTTTGGCTCTCGTGCAAACACACTCAAACTACACTAGTCCACAGAAGAGCTTTAGAGAGGTTCAGGCAGGACAGAGGAAAAAAAAAAAAAAGAGGATATAGGAGAATGAACAAAAATAAGAAACCCGGGAGATTGACGAAAGGTGCAAAGGTCCAATATATACCCAGATTTTTTGAAATGTAAAATGAATTTGAAACATGTCCCTTGAATATGCTCATTTTTAATCCTGTCCACCCTGGTCACTCCCAATGAAAATAGCATATTCAGCTCTACCACCTTCAGCCTTGCTCCTGTCTTTTAGGCGGTATCGCCGTCTTGTAGACTTTGCCCTTACACTGCTGCTGCTATCCTTGTGCCCCACATCAGCCCTGACACTTGTCTCCTCTAACTCCACCCTGCATGCACTCTCTTCTTCACCTCTTTTGAGCACTGTCCATTGCTTTGGATGGTTGAACCCCAGTACTTCCACTCTCTCTATCTCTGCTCCTTGCAACTTCATTATAACGTGTCTCACTGTCATTCACACACACAGGTATTCTGTCTTGCTCTTAGTATTGAAAACAGGACATATGTGGTACGCTTTCTTACCTGAGCATCAACAACACCTTCCCACATCTTCATGGTGTAACTCATCACCTTTATACCTCTGTAATTACTACAGTTCTGCACATGACCCTTGTTTCTTGAAGACTGGAACTACTTATTTTCCGTTTATTGACATGTAGTGTAAAAATTTGACAATATTCACCTTCCCATTCCCTCCTAAAGTCTTGACCAGGAGTGGCCTTTGGGATTCCTGTAAAGATCCAATATGGAAGAGTCTGGAAGTATCATACACTTGATCCACAAGTTAATCACTGGTTTAAAATCATGTCAAATATATATATTTTTTCTTTTTCTTTTTTTAACTTGCTTACTTTTTAATATTTTGAAGCAAATAGTACAGATACAGTATGTTGTGACATTATGAATGTACATTTTTTCAGATGAGTGCATTGTATTTTGGCAACAGTTGAGCTTATATGCCAGACAGCTCTGCATTTCTGTCACTGAGCTTTATGCATTGGCAGAAGAGGACGACACTGCAGGAGCTGAATTTTGTCAAGCAGTGCAGTTTTCTGTTGGGATCCAACTGTGGCAACCAACTTTGACATCATCCTCTGGCAATCTGCCATTTAAAGTGGAGAGTTTAGCAATTTGGCTAGGGCTATGTTGTTTTCTTTGGAGCCACAGGAGACCATTCACGGAAGACAGGATAGATCCTGTCTTAATAAGAGCATCAGCAAGTCACTGTGTCTGTCAGTCAATATGCAGCCTAACATTTGCTTTCAATCGCACCATAGCTTTGCCCATCTTCTTCGTCTGACTCTAAATGTGACCGTTTAAGTGGGCTAAACTTATGGCCTGAGGGTCATTCAAAAGATTAAAGGTTTCAGACTTTCTGGAAAGCGCAGACATGTTCCCATTATTTGATTACAGTTTTTGGTCAAGACATAGCCAGGGTTCCCATCTACCAGGGTTTTGGTCCTGGTCCCAACAGGGTCCGTGTTTATGCCAGTAAAGAGGTAACAGATGCAACGCACCAACACACACATCCGTGCTTTAAAATCCTTAAAAGTTTGTGAATTAGATAAAAAAAAAAAATCAAGGCCCTTGAAAGTTTTTGAAAATATCCCAAAATAGACAAGGGTTGTCAAAAGTGATTGAATTTTCTGCAAGAAAGAAAGCTGATATTAAGATGAATGTCTCCCGCCGCCAATGTGCTCTTGTTTGTCGTAACACTATCTACTGTTTCATACACCTGCATTGCTTGATGAGTACGAAAATGAGTATGGACCTAGAGCTACATTAAGTGCTTCCCACAATGTGGCTTTTTATTCTACAGCAACACAAGCTTTCTGTATGTCGGGGTCACCATAGTCTTTACTGACAACACATTACATTTTTACTTAATGTTTAAAATCTCTAAACAGCATGTTATAAAACACACACCCATAAAGATATTGGTGGGTTGGTTTCTGTGCTTTACTCTGAGCATTCAACAGAGGTGAGCTCAGTGAATGGGTCTGTTGAAGGACACACAGAAGTCTCTCTAAATCTTTCCCACTGTTTTTTCGACTTCCTCTTGCTTTCCAGATGGGACTTAAGAAGTCATTTCTGTGTGCAATTTATGTTTGATGAATTTATTGATTTTCCTTTCCTCCTGATCTCTTTTCATCTCTTTCACCTCCTCCTCTCTCTCTAGTGTGCTGTTCTCTATTGACTCCAGTGTGTCTACAGTTGCACCCCATCTTGCCTCCTGCCATTTCTTGAACCCATTCCCCTCTCCTCATAGCTGCCGTTTTCCAGTCCTGCAAATAAAGTTATTAAGAGTCTTCTCCTTTCAACACTGTATTTATCAAAACACAGTACACTATGTGAAAAGTGTTACCTCTATTTGACCAGCTAATAATGTAACTCAACAATCTAAAGTGCAAAGCACTACTGTACCTTTCCATAGTTGTAGTAATCAGATCAGTCCGTGTTCTTTCCTGTCTGCTGCTGATAAAATGTAAATGTAGCTTTATATGACCTGCACCCCTCTCACATGTCATCCTCAAAGGGTTGACATTTGAAAGTTATGAACAGTTTAATTTTCAATATACTAAACTAATAATAAACTAAATACCGTGTCTGTAAAGTATGAACCATGTTCATTACAGTCCTGCATATATTTCAGAATAAAAACCTTATTAAAAAAACACTGAATGTATTAAGTATAGTGCTGCAAATGTGTTTGTGATGACGTCAGCAGACACAGACATAAAGACATTTTCAGGTATAAATTACATGCAACAGTCAGACAGTTAAAAGGGTGAGAACCCAGCTCTGCATGATCAGCATGGCTCACACATGTGAAAATCTCTTAGAATGCACAGCTTGTGCAGCTTTGTGGCTGGTGAAAAGAAAAAGCAAGACATTCCATGATGCACATGCTTGCCTGTGTGGATGGCAGACACACACTGCACTGCCACGATTACCAAAAAAAAAAAAAAAAAAAAAAACCCAATAACTTCACTCAACTGCACTCTCCCAATGGAGTTTAAAGCCATCTGTTGCAGAAATATTCTTCAAAAAAATGTCTATTTGCATTTGAATAGAGCACACTGAAAGCTGTGCATGACAAAGTTGAAAGTTTTTGTGAATTATACTTTTTTTTTTTCTCTTGTTTTGGAGAGAGAAAGAAAGAGCCAGTGCTGATGACTGTCAGTGTGTTTTAGTGTGAGTCACACCACCCACTGCTACTTGAAGAAGAGGAGACAAAGAAGCAGGCGAGTACCCCGACCCTGGGAAGCCATGAAAATACTAAAATACTCTGAGCTCACTCTGTCTAAATTGATGTTGAGGACACTTTGAACTACAGCTACAAGTTAATGTGAAGCACTGGCTTGATGGACAAAGATCACAATTTTGAGGTACAAAGTGTCAGTCAGTTGGAGTAAATGGCAGGTTAAACACAACCTGTAGCCAACTATATTTTGAAATATGGGACATTCACCCATACAGCACCATACACTGAACCCAAACCCCCGTCATAGTCCCGATCTCTGTCCACAGACACCTATCAGTGCTGTCTGACATGGCAAGAGCCAGGTCTTTGGGTCCTGTCCTTGTTCTACTACCGTTTCCATTCTATCTGGACCTGACTTACTACAGTATATAAAACCTGCAGAGGTCCTGGGTTTAGGTTAGGCCAGGTTAGACTCATGAACAAATCATAGACAAGATCTCTTCAACAGAATTTACAGCTGCTCATATGAAGTTAAGATTCTATTTTTTTTTTTTTTTTTTTTTTTTAGGTAACTGAATTATTAAAATAGCCTATTCTCACTTTCAAATCTAATTGCTGTTAGTTATTTCATATCCTGTTCTAAATGCCTCCTGGCAAATTTCTCTTGACATCAACATTACACATTCTGGTTGTAGTGCTTAAGTAGTCTTTCTTAAGACTTCTGAAACAAACTTTAACCACACGTTCAGTTCACTTCAATGGGATTTCTTCAGGTGGTGGATAAGAGCAAGAATGACTGGGCAAGTCTGTGCATCGAGTGAACTTTGAGTGATAATTGTGCCATTGACCAATAGCAAACCGTCTTGATCGAGCTGACATTTGAGAATGTTGAAGAGCCTAACATGGTGGAAGCTATATCATAGTTAATTAACTGTGTTCCACCATTCTCTGTGCTTTTAACCTCTTGTATCAGAGTATAAATGGCTCCACAAGAGACATTCTGCAGACAGGTCAGAGGCAGGACTCTGAGGCACAAACCCATTTTTTAAAAAGAGTGTGGGAATGTGTTGTGTTCTTTGTAGTTGATCACTTACTGTATTTTATGGTTAATTCCTCTCAGGTATGACTTCACTGTTTCCCGTGTGATATTTCTCAACAACACCGCACCTCCTTGGATTTTCAGCACAGCACTTTGATTCTGATTGACAAACAGACTGTTTTTTTTTTTTGTTAACCAGAATTGTGTATCTGTCTAGTTAAATAATGGTTGATTCACTCATCCATCATCCTGCAAAAAATACATGACAGCACCAAAGTAAATTATTTAAAATTTGAGAAAACTTGATTAAAAAAAAAAAAAAAAGACTCCTTTCTGTGACTGGAAGAGAATTTTGCCTCCCAGTCCATGTTCTATTCACAAATGTGATGCAAACAAATATTATGGACAAAAGCAGTAACAAAATTACAGCGCTTACTCTTAACCAGGCATGAATGCTAATTATACTCATTCACACTGCAGAAAAAAGTCAGGCAGACTGGGTGTTGGTGGGTTTCTGACCAGTGGAAAAGAGGCTGGCTTCAAGTTGATTATCACAAACATAAAAAGGAAGTATTCGAAATCACAATGTTAGTGGTTTTTGCTTGTCTTTCATCATCAACAGTTGTGGAATGGAGGCTCTTATGTTATCAGGATTTAATGCAAAAGCCCACATGTAATGGCATCATCATTCTAAGCTCTTCTCGATTCATGGTGCTGGGAGTTTCCAGTTAATTTTACAGTCATAATAAAAAAAAAATGCTTTGTTTTTGTATTTTAAAGGATCACATACACTGTAGCTGAACACAGCCATTACCTGCCACTGTGGGAGTGCATAGGCTTAACTTTGAGCATCTCTGCTCCCTCATCGTGTTTCCTCTCTGCCTCTTTGTGCTTTGATAAATGCTCCTTTTTCATCCTCAGCTTAGGGAAACAAACAAGCTGTCAAGAGTTGAATCTTTGGCTCTAATACATGTGATCAAAGAAGTGTGTGCTTCAGGGAGCTGGGATCTGTCAGTCAGAGGTTTAAGCAGACAGACAGATATGTCACACACAGACAGATGAGCAGAGAGCAGATTACACTCACACCATCTGTTGCATGCAACACAGACAGGCAGGCTCCATTTTGACGTAAATTGAGTTAAAATGTTGTATATCGTCTGTAAAATAAGAACATTTTAATGTTGCCATGGCATTGTAGTTTTTGGTTTTACTTATTTCGCTGTCACATTTGTTGCAGTCAGTGCATCTGCCACAATAAATGGAAAAAAAGTTACTCGAGTTGCATGCAGATTGGACACAATATTTTTTTTTCTGTAACACTTAATAATGAAGACAAATGTGATTGAATTTGTGTTTCAAAAGTATGCTTTTAAGTTTCTTAATAATGTAAGTAAGGACGTCAATATCAGTTAATAGCTTGATTGGTCGGTCAGTCCATCACAGGTTCAGACTGAAATATCTCAATGGCTTTAGAGATTGTCATGTAATTTAGTTGATATTTATGGTCTCCGGAGGTTTAAACATAATGGCCTTTTTTTAATTAGCCTATATGTCTTCTCATGCTCCATCTGCATGTCAGAGTTTTCACTTATTCTGTAAAATATGCTGCCATCCATACATTATAAGTAAATTATTTTGTTGTGAAATGTTTATAACACAAAGATGCAGTGTTTCGGTCAGTAAAGTGAAGCCACAGTGGAAGTACCAGGAACTATGAGACAATTAGTCACCTTCTTCCTTGGTTTATGATATCATTAAACATTTTCTTGAGGGGATTTTGGTCTCACACAGTTTATGTTTCTTTTCAGTTCTGCGTGATGTCCATTTAGTAAATTCTGGTCCCAATAATAGATAATAGGCAAACTCCAGGGTGTGACTTCTTCATAACTAATGATGAATGCTATTTGGGTTCTATTGCTCAGCATAAGATTCATGTCTTGCTTCTTCACCAGCTCCACCCTCTCATCCAAATATGGTCACTCTGATTAAAAGGAAATGGCGCCAGCCATACCTCACGATATCTCATAAAAGACGGGGGGAGGTCACTAAAGTTTCCTGAACTCATTTTTAATGTTTGTGGAGCCAGTTTGAAATGATTTTTGTTCCTTGACATGACTCATAATCATGATGGAAAGGATCAATGGCAATTAAAAGATGACTGACATGTAGGCTGACTTTAAGAAAAGGTTATTGCCACTTTCTTAAATGGATGCTGAGAAGAAGCACTGTATTGAAAATGTCTCACCTGAGAATCATCTGTTGTGCTTGTGTCACTCAGAGGAATTGTTCCCAACCAGACTAATCAGTTATTGTGTCTACTATGAAACCATGATTCATTAAAGCTGCAAAATTGGTTAAAAAAAAAAAATGATTGTTGAGATTCTTCCTCAGGTCATTAAAATAGTAGCATATTGGAATGAGGCTGTCTGTCCTGAGCCACTCCCACCAATTCAGCACACAGATACACACACTACATACTGTATCTAACTTGCTACCTCTAACATGCAAGTCTAAAGTCTAAACACTCCAAAGAGGTTAAATTCCTTCATTCCACCTCCAACTTTTAGAACACAAGAAGCTGCTTGGATACTCTATTCAGACAAAGTCCAAATCAGACAACACAATACTAAAAAGTGTTTTAGTGGAATGGCCCTGGCATCTAAAATTGTATTTATCCATACTACAAATTGTTTTAGCACTTGCTTTTTTTTCATGTTGGACAACACAGCTGGTTTGACACTTTTAAGTGTCAACCGCAGCAATTCAGTCTGAGAGGGATTTAAGTCTCTACAGTAAAATAAAACAAACTTTAAATTTATCATGTGATGACTGTCGCTCCTGTTGAGTCTGTGGACCGTTGTGAGCACCGGACCCAGCTCGATGTGAGGCTTCTGCAGGATGATCACAGTGTAGTAGCACTTCTTTGACTACTGGTGGCAGTCATGTGCTTTTGGAGCTGCATATGCAGGCTGTCATGTGGATATGCCACATTGAAACAGTCCAACATCCTCCTGCAGCTCCACACAAACCATACAGTACATCCCACACACTCCTAAGCATATACAAATACATGCACATGGATGTAAAGGCTCACAGTAAAGTGCACTCCCATGCAGATCACCCTGCTGTGCGGATGTGGTTGTACATCACGCTGTGTTTCTTTTTAACCCACTTCACCCTCATCTTTGCCAAAGCCCCGGCCTCTCCAGCTGGCTGTATCCAAGCAGCCGTGACAGTGCAGAGATTTAGAGGATTTTGAAAGAAAGAGATGGACACAAGGCTCATTGAACGAGGAAGATTGGTTCCAATTGGGAGGCAGTGGTCGGAGGTATCCCTGCAAACACTTGGAGGGACTGTTTACCCGAAGAATCCCCAGACTATGATAAAGCAGCTTCTGACAATGTCTTTTTTTATCCTCTCTGCTCCTGGAGAGAAAGGATATATTTATGATCTCTCTCTCTCACTCACACACACACCACCATAAAAACAGAACTGTCAATATGCAGGTTAATGTGTTAACGTGTGACAAGAAGAGGCAGCTTTTTATTGTCACAAAAGAAATGGAGTTCACCACCATTTTAGTGTGAGATAAATCTTTGACAATTTTTAGACATTTCCTCAGAGTCTCTCAAATTTAGGCTGATGTATCTATCCTCTGGAACTCAATAACTCAGATAAACACCCAGGATGGTCCCTCTTAAATCATAAAGTTCTCAGTTTCATTAAACGCATGTTCTATATTTATCATAGTGTAACAAGGTGGGCAGGGCTATTCTAGTTTATCCTGCTTTTGCTCATTACCCTTCTGCTCTCATCTTTAAAAGCAGCAACATAAAAACAGAGATGAAAATTCTAATGTAAAGGCCTTCACCAACAACAACTTCTACAACAACTTAGTTTAATGCTGGATGGCAGAGCACAGACAGTATTAAATTAATATTAAATTCAATTTAGCCATGTTGGATGTAGTTGAATTAACATATTAATCATCAATACAATAAATAATTTATTAAAGAGAACACTGACATGTGTCGACTTAAGTTTAACTAGAAGCACTCGGAGAGCGCAGCAAAGATAGAGTCCTTCAAAAAAAAAAATCCTGGATCCAGACAGAGTTTCTGATCACCACAAAAATCTAAACACCCCGTCTTAGTCCCATTACACAACTTTCCTGAAAATTTAATCAGAATCCGTCCATAACTTTGTTATTTTGCTAACAGACAGACAGAAAGCCAGACAGACAAAAACAAACAGCAAAAACACAACCCTCTTTGGTGGAGGCAATGAACTGTAGTACCATTAAATTGCTGCAAGGACGCAGGACATGCACATAAATGAATGTAGTGCTGCATGTGTGTCACCTGATCAGGCTTTGCAGCGATTGCTTCGCCATATAACAATAAAAACATTCCTGTATCTGGATCACCACCAAAATCCAATCATCTGTTCCCTGTCCCATTACAAACCTCTCTTTAAAGTTTCATCAAAATCGGTCCATAACTGAGTTATTTTGCTAACAGACAGATGGACAGACAAACCAACACAGGTGAAAACATAACCTCTAAGTACTATCACATGCATTATCACATCTTTATCACTTTACTTCTGATGGCTCTACCAAAAAAAACTTTACCAACTGTCAGAGAGCCAAAAGCTGCTGTGTCCATTTGTGCTGCCTTTGTTACACTAAATAACTGGTAACATAGGAAGGAAGAAGAATTATCCAATGCTCTCCATGTGTCCCACAGTACAAAAGAAATGCAACATCAAATCAACAGATTTACTCAAAGAGGAGTGTTCAAGATCCTCAGGCTACATGACAGAGTTACAAAAGTGGGAGGAGTCATTTCAGGCATCCAGGGTAAATGACATTCATCTCCAGCTCAGACTGTTGGTGACTGATGGATCTTGTCTCGCTGACCAGGATACACCTCTCCTCCACACTTGCTTAAGGCAGATGGAATCACCGGCACAATCAATGGTGGGGGTGTTGTGTTTGTGTTATTGATGAAAGTTAGTGAGACATGAAAAAGCTCAAGGACTCAGCTGGAATGCAGCCATTGTCCATATGTCACTTATGTCACTGCTTACAACAAAAAGTGCAGTCATATTAATGTTTTCAGTGAGGTGTATCAGTGGAGACAAGGGAGTATTGTACAATTACTTTATGGAAACATCTCATTCTTGATACTTGGACCTTGTCTGTGGTGGGTGTTGAATATTTCTCAGATTATTACAGGGCGACCTTGACTTCATCATATACATTTACTTGCCAAGGACAGTACCACTGCTCACAACCAACAAAGTAATTACTTCTTCTCTTCACATTTACTTCTACAGAAGAGGTTATGTTTTCAGTGTCTGTCTGTTAGTAGGATTACACAAAAACTACTGAACCAATTTTATTGAAACTTGGTGGGAGGGTGGAATAGGGCCCAGGGAAAAACCCATTAACTTTTGTATTGAATCCAATTAAAGGGGTGGATTCTTTCTGCAACACTGTGAGACGGGGCATTTTTCAGCTATTTAGTTTACTTTATCAAGAAGTAACCCAAAGATTGTTTACTCAGATATGCAATTTATGTTCATGTTTATGGAAATTTGATGTGGATATGGATAACAATCTAGATTTAATGTTGCTAAAAGGCATGTCCCTGATGAAATTTGTGGTTTGATGTGAAATATTAGTGCAACTACACCTGCATTATTGTTGGACTCTTAGAAACTATGTAACTTTAGTTATATATTTCAACTTGTGTATTAATGCAGATGCTTTGGCAACATGGGAAAATAATTAGTAAGTAATTTAGTAAGAGGGTGGACCATACAAATTATATTCATGACAATTAATGGACATAGATATTGTCTTGGTTTGAGTATAAATTGAACGTGTTAATCCTGCTTTCTGTGTGAATGACTTAATAACAATGAAAGTCTGTGGGTGAAGAACATTAATATCTGTCAATGAAAATAAAGATATTCTACTGTACCACTTTGGGGCAAGAAATCCTTTCATTTTGACCAATTACATTTAAGCAGGCTTAGATTGCCCCCAGGTAATTACACTTAAAAGTGTATTCTTCTGAAGCTTCGGGGCAGGTAACGCACAAAACATTGCACACAAAACAGCTACTAATTGACGACGCTGACACTCTTCCTACATGTCTGTGTATATTGTCTGTTTATAAGTCATGTTAAATCATGCAAGTTCCTGTGAGATCCCAAATCACTGGAATCGCCTTCCTGAAATTGTTTGTTTAAATGCCAAATGTGTGTTCCTGCATCTTGTCTGGATTTAGTCTGTGTTTTCTTAGGATTAAAACACTGAAAATCAGTTACAAAGTGTGTTGTGTCTGAGGTCTCCCAGGTTCTTAAATCAAGTCAGATTTAAAAATCCTCTGGTGTGGGCCGTGCTTAAAACATTTTTGTTGACACTGCTGATAGCATGTATTATCATGATTAAAAAAGCACTATATAAATACAGAACATGTATTATTTTGGTCTTGTTGTTTACCACAATCACCTTTTAATAATTAAATTGTCTCCAGCGTACAATGGCTTCTGGATTGAGACACAGCTAATATGACACAAATAGTGTATGTGGCACTTAACTAACTTAATATCCTATGTGCTGCGTTTATGTGAAATGATGTGAGCATGCAGCTGAATTAGGTGTAATGCTGCAGGGACTGGTATGAAATTCTCCCTTAAACCACAGACACTGCATGTTCACTGCCTTCAATCAAACTGCTGACCTTTGGAAAAAAAAACACCATGACCTTAAATCCCATTATGTTTTACGAAGGACAGGAGAGAAGGGCATTGAGTACAGAGGATTATTTAGATGTGATCTGCTGTGTGCGTCTCTCTTTATGTAGAGTTGGAGACAAAAGAGGGTTAGAGACATTGCAGGAACACAGAATGCGAGAAGGTTACAGCAAATGTTACGGTTAAACTCAAATAATAACTTATTTAAAAATGTAACTTATTTAAAAATGTTAAAAGAGTTATTTCCGTAGTGGCAGTGTGTGATCATGGAAAAAGCTGACAGTTTAAAACAGTTAGATTACCTCAGTGCCAATACACAGGTTTACTGATGGAAATCTTTATATTACATTCCTCACTATCGCTTTATAGCTGTATAAATTAAACTTATGGGTTAGAGCACAGCTCTTTGTAATGTATTTACACAAGAATGACCCTGCTGTATAATATTACACTGAAGCAAATGCATGTATTATTCCTATTTGTACTGCATGTCCAAAGCAAAAAGTAAAATAAATAAATAAAAAAATAAAAAAATAATAAAAAAATAAAACTTCAATTGAAAAAAAGAAAACCAAAAAGTTATAGTTACATATATATATATATATAAAGTTTCCAAACAAACCCTCTGTCGGGGTAATTGAAATTGATGTGGATAGTATTAGTTAGGTAAGCTGGTAAATTTACATTTGTAAAAGGTAAGTTTAGTAGGTTGTTTTCAGGTATAGAGTTAAAGTTAACTTTGAAGCATAAGTCGTTTTGCTCTTTGGAGAGATTACTTGATTGTTAGTCAAGGGTAAAATATACTTGCTTGTACTAAACGTGTTTGTAAAAAATAGTTAATTTCATGTTAAATTTAAACCAAGAAAGCAGTAGTAGGAGAGGGAAGATAGTTTTGGTTCATCTTTCTTTCCCCCGTTTTTAAGTTACGAGCTGAGGTAAGTTTTTCTGTCATTTATTTTCTGTTTTCTTTACTGATGTTAAGATTAGGTTTGTTAGAGCAGTTTTTGTTTGTTATTTTGGCATTGTTCTCTAAAGTGAATAAAAATGCTACACTTTGTCAAACTGACTTTTGTCTTTTTTGGATTCCTTTGGAGAGAGGAGTTGGAAGACACCCGTGTGTCTGGCCCTGGTGACCCTGGTTTGCCAAGGTCAGGGACATAACACAATCATTCGAGACTGACTCAGTCTTTCATAATAGATGTATTTAAAATATCTGGCAACTCCACACAACTAACCCCATTCTCATCACAGTTCATAAGAAATTGCATATTGAGACACAAAATTACCTTATTATCCATGTCTACCGTAGGACTGTCACGTTTTTTCCCCACAAAGATCAAGTTTATGTTCTTCCATTGAACATGTATGAATTTTTGATTATGCAAAATAATTGTATAGAAATCTGATGGAATGTTAATGTGTAATTGTTGTACATTCTTGTAAGATTTAAGTAGAGCACCAATCCTTTCTATTCCTATGTTGAAAAAAAGATGTCTTGTCCAAAGACAGAATAATGGTGTGTAGCTTTTTATCTCCAACATCAGTTTCCGTGGCCCTCAGGGAAACTTTGTCCACGTCTTTTCATTTGATAAAAGACAGAGTAACTCAAAACCGATAGTGGCGTTTTATCATGTTCGTGAAGGAAAACACGCAGTGGTGACAGACTTAAGCTTCAGCAGCGCCATGCTTCCCACACAGTGAGAAATCACTCATTTATGTTGAGTAATGGAGCGATCACAGCAATTTCATTTCAACAAAAGCAGATCACATTTGGGTGGGAAAATGAATATTCCCTGTTGCCTGGTACTCGTGTGTATTTTCCCCGTCGCTCTCATTGTGCAACGCTGAGATGGTGCCTTTGAAAAAACAAAAAAATCATTGTTACTGAAAGAGCCACTGGAGAGCATTTCCCTAGCTTATACTGGCGCTGATCTATCACATTTTTTGTTCACACATGACCAACTGCGTTTGTCAATATCTGCAGTGAGAGCACTTTTCTAGAATGTCATTTTGATAGACTGATGTTATTTGCTTGCCAGGTTTCACTAGTCATTTTCTTTTATCAGCATTGATTTCCTTCCTGGCTGAGTCCCTCAGCTCCAGCGGGGGTCAAAGGTCAAAGAAGAAGGCACTATTTCTTATCAGTCTCAACGAAGCAGTTGTGCACAGCTGATAAAAAAGGATTGCTAGTAGGTTCAGCTGAAAAGTGTAATGAAAGCAATGGTGCTTTAACAAGCTTGAATCAAGATTGTGGAAATAGAGATTCTTCCTTTGACCACACGAATTTCCCTTTGCTGTCAGACTGACGACCGTTACACATTCACATCATCGCATGCACAGTGAAAGGCTTTCCTCTCACCTCTGAGGCTGATTTAATAATGCTGTTGCATAAACACCCTACCGGATTCACACCCCAATCGCCAACAACTGCAGTTTTACTTTTATGCATATCAAGTGATATGCTACATTTGAACATTATATACAGGAGAAGAAAAGTTGGAATGCAATATTTTACAAATTGCCTCATAGGTTTCATTCAAACATTTGTAATTTGTCATAGTTCACAAGTTTTTCTTTTCATCTAGGGGGGTTGATGATGGCTGTCAGTGTTGGTCAGTAGTGAGCAGAAGTGTCACTGCAGTGTCCAAAATTATATTTTGTGACGAAAACCTAACCTCCCTCATAACCAAGAAATGGTAGCCAGTGGTTAAAACACTGCCACGTGTGTGCATGCCTGCAACATGTTTACATGTCTAACATAATTTTGGTTCAGTAAACACAGCTCATATTTATCTGCGGTTTTCAGAAATGTACTGTGTATGTATATAATTTCGGAGTAAATAGAATTAATGACACACTGCAGATTGTTTGCCCCTATACCACTTGCCCACCACTCCTCAGGCTGTCATGGTCCTCTTTGGGATTGGCAGTTTAATTAACTTCGTATCTCTGTGTGCTGCTGGAGCAGCTACTTCTGTCTGCACAAGAGGATACTTGTGCGGGAAGCAGCGAGCATCACGTCTTTTACATGAAGACTTACTGGACCTGCACTGGTTTGAAAATAAGGTGCTGATGTTGATGCACAGATGTTAGCAGGCATTCGAGAGCGCAGAGGTGGTTTGCAGGTGATTTAAAAGCAGTGATGTTAAAATTATGAGAATTTCCAAATGATGTTGGCAGGGAAGGCCTTGTGAAAGATGCTATTGAGCTGCATCACAGGACGGTGTTTTTTTTTTTTTTCTTTCGAAGCTTAGGTAGGCAGGGTCTCATTCTTTAAATACTAACCATCATGGATTAACGCTCTCAAGTCTCAAGCCCCTCCCACCACATGAGCAAGGAATGCAATATCTCCATTTATTTTAAACTTTGCTGATATATTGAAGATGTGTGCTTTATTGCACTCTCTCTTCAACTATTGCATGGATGCCAATGCTGGAAAAGTTAAATTTCCACCAAAACCAGCCCATAGGAGTGCCTTCTTTCAACATAAAATGAAATCAGCTGGGGAAAATAAATGTTATAGTGGTTTTTATTCTGATAAACTGCAGCTCCCTGTTTACCTTTATTTGTTTATAGGCCAGTCTTGCCTGGTCGAATATGGTGCTATGTCTCCAAAAATAACTCTTTCCTATGGTTCCGCGCTCAGAGCTGTGACTTGATTTGGTATAAATGATGCATTTTACTTTTATTAAGAAAAAAAAAAAAATCCTATTCAAATGAATGACAATGCTTACAGGTCTGTACAGACACTCGGTATTTTGTATGTTTTGATTAGATTTGAATATGTTATAGTTTCATGTCACAAGAAAAACTATTTATTCAGGTCAAAACAAAAGGCTTTGACACATGTATTTACTTATTATGGCATATTTTTTTGCAAGGCATAATTTAAAAGCACTAAAGCTGGCCCTTGTATTGTGCCTTATTTCTCTTTCTTGGATTGTTTTTATGAAGGCAAATAAAATATTCTTTACTTGACAATATGGAGGAAGAAGAAAAAAAAAATGGCCATAGCGGAAGAGAGATTTGAAGACATTTCTATACATGCAACATGAACTCTTATTTCAGCAGGTGACGTTGTCTAAGCAGTAAGACTGAAGGAGAGTGAAAGAGAGACAGAGAGGCAAAAAAAGAAAGATCTCAGTAATTAAACAACACTGGGTCCTAATTAAATATTGTGTGGTTTTAATTAGGAAAGTTATCAGTGAAGCTAAATCCGTCTTTACAGATGTACCATCAATGGCTTGGTGGGGGGTGTGTGAACAGTGGTGTGAGGGTGTTTAAGGAGGAGGATGAGCAGGGCTAAAAAGTCAGCCTTCCCTTAATCAAAACTAATTTCCGTCAGTGCTCAGCACAGTCATTTTCATTAAGGTGAATTGAAAAAAATGGGGCATTTAGATGACACGGTTTTTCTTCTGCTGAGGGGTCTGATAAGAGGTGAGTGACTGAAGGAGAAATGGTAGCTAAGGGGGGAGCGAGGGATGAACATAGACATTTAACCAGTTAAGATCACCAAGGATGTGGCAGATGTACTGTGAAGGTTAATGGAAGCATTCTGTGGGTTAGACAGCTTAGAGAAAAAAATCACAACCCCAAAATCAGATGTCCGTGGAATTTGTGGCCCATTTACTCTCAGCCATTTCTGAAGGTGTTGTATGTATCTCCAGTACCGTTTGGCACCAAAAGGTACAGTCTGGCTCAGCTCACCACTGTGTTTGGAATGACACATTCTGATCTGGCTTGTGTTTTCACAGCGGGATGTGTGTGCCCGATACATATGTAATAAATTGCATTGCTATTTTATGCAGCTGCATCAGCCACATAAAGGGCCTGTCATCATACCAGTGTGACATAGTGTAATTAGCCAATAAATCTGGCCACACACTAGAGAATTTTCAAATCTGATTTTATTTTAAAAACGTGCGAGAACACATACACAATGACCTTTGTAACCGATTTTTTATGTTTTTATTGTGAGAAAGAACAGACTAGATCCAGTTAAGACACAGGACCAAGCACTTGGTGTTTAATCAAATGATTTCAGGGAGGAGATTCCTGGGATTTAGGATTTCACAGAAACAGTTTATAGCTGTTGTGTGTGCTATGTTTCGTGCTGAGAAATGCAAAAATCCTTGGATGAGGTCATGGCTGAGAAGATGGAATTAAATTGGCTTGTACAATTTACTGTTTTAATCAGAAATACTTAACATCCGTTTCCTGGTCAAATTACTTTCATTGGTTATTGGAGGGTTCAATTCATGACCCCTGTCACTGTTCAGTTATAAATGTCAAACATGTTTAGTACTCACAATCGGAAATCAGGAAGACTCTGATGCGTCCAATGACGTTAAGTTTCCGTCTATAAACACCTCGCGCTACAGAATACTTAAGCCAGATAATCAGCTCAAACCAGTTTAAAATCAGAAGGCACCCATGACTTTTGGAAGGACCAGATCAGGGCCAGAACCTGGCCAGTTATCCTCTACTGTGGGGACAGGCTTTATTCTCTGTTGACCAGTAAATGGACTGTAGTGTTTCTACCTCCACCACCGTGCTTGTTTTTCAAATGGAAGGGATGGTACCAACATATTTTGGTGCCCTTCTCAATGTTTGACGTATCAAACTGAACCGACTTGTACTGCTTGGTGAAAACAGGTCTCCCCTCAGGTCAACTCCACTGTGAATATACAGTATATGTATATTTAGGAAGAAAGACAGCTGTTTCAGTAGACAGAAAGGTTCTTCTAAAAACAGGGGAGCGCAGATTCTTCCCTATAATGGGCCAAAAACAAATGTTCATGCTACGTCACTTTATATTTTATTGAAATGTGTCATATTTTTATACGATTATCATTAAACTGAAATGTAAATGTTAAAGCAATTAAACACTGATGTTTACAGTACCATTATTAATTTCATAAGATGGCAGATCCGTATGACTAATTTTAAGAGGTAGAATCATATTGGAGAGGAAAGCAACCTTTCAGACTATTTGACTAAAGGTGTTTTGGTCGATCAAGCAAGTTAAAAACAGTTGTATATGGTCCAACGTGTGTAACAAGTAGGAATGCACTTAAGACTAAATATAAAATTAGGTTAACCATAAAATTAACTAAAAATGTGAATTAAGCAATAATACATGCCCTTGTAACACTGTGCCCTTTAAGCATTTTGACAGTCGGATGGTCCAACAGGGAATTTACTTCAGACTGAATATGAACTTAGATTGAGTAAGGAGTAGGGAACTGAAGGACGTGAATGGAGGTAAATGTTTGGTTTCATAATGATGACAAATGTTGTATTCCTATAAAACTGCCACTCTCTGTCTACAGACGAGGTACACTGCAGAGGAATCGATTTCAATGAACAAATCATCATTTTGCCAACTGTTTTTGAATTTCCTTTAATCCGTGTGCCACTGCCACTCCTCACTCATGTCATAAGCCAGTAACTCAGCAGTGCCTGCCTTGTCCCCCATGTAAACCTGAGATCAGAAAGTGAACTTGTGAACTTCCTTGGGAGCTGTTGGGACAGAAATTCCCAGTGGTTGGGAAAAATGAAACACGCCAAAAAAAGAAAAACAGGAACCCAGGCCAAATGTGGTAAATTGGGCACCCCATTCTAAAAGGAAGGTCATGGGGTGCAGGTTATATCAGTAGAGCAGTGCATCTCAAGTTGCCTGCCTGAACTATCTTGCAGGAGTTGCTTTATTTTGAGAGGAAGTGTTTATTTTGAATGTTTGTTGCGTCAGTCACTTGAATCCTTGCTTTGCATTTGCTGTGTTTTTGGTCTTTCAAATCTTGATATGCAGGTAAATGCCTGGCTCTTTACATGTTGAAGGATTCTGTTTTGGCTGGAGCTAAGCAGTAAATGTACAGTTGCTCTTACGAGCTTCTTTTCTCTGACAACTGCTGTCTGCTGCCAAAATAGTGAAGATGTGGTGAAAACAAGGAGTTGAAAGTCACTGAAGCCGCATAATGTGAAGGGGATCTGCAGACTTAAGTGACAATTCGCTATCAGTTTGAATGGTGGGGGGAATAGGTAAAAGCAACACTTCAGTCCCTTTATTTTTTATTTTTGTAAAGTGATAGGTGATTTTTGTTCAAGAGTCTTGGGGTATTTGTGCATAGTCACTGTGTTATCTAAAGTAGACAACATTACCCGTTTGGAGAGGGAGATGGGAAAACTGGACTCCAATTTTCACTTCACTGACCACAGGAAGGGGCCAGCAGAGAGAACATGTTGCATCCTGATCAGTATATCTCTGTTGCATGTCAAACTTCATCCTTTTCTCTTGCATAATTTCCTTTAATTTCTCTCCAGCTTGAGTATTACAAGCATCAGAGTTACCGAAGAAGCTGGATTGGGACAGTCCACTGAGTAAACAGTATACAATTGCTGGTGGTTGCATCAACCTCCAGGGATACTTCCCAAGAGAGTGACACTGTTTGGGCAAACACAGGAGACATTTGGTGCAGGTGATTTGACAATACTCGTGTGCTGTTGGTGCAGGTTGGCCTTTAGTTTTAGAATTGGTAAGCATCACCTCACTTTGTGGTTAGAAACTCAATATTAACAGTAAATGTAATCCATTTGCTGAAGATATGGATGTAATTCCTAAATATGATTGTTTATCTGCAGGTGCAATATGCTGTAGCTGATCCAATATATGTGAGTGCAAAGAAAACAGTTGGTTTTTTAACACTTTGGAGTTATTTTATCATGGAGTTCTTGTTTTGCTTTTCCGCAAAAAAGCAGATAAGAACTGAACATTCAATAAAAATGACCAACAATATTCACCAAAAGTAAAAAAGCCTAATATATACAAGGCAACAATAATTCATCTTACAGGTAATTTCAGGACCACACTGTGCACATGCAGCCACAATTAATAACAAAATAAACAATCATCTTTATTGTTCCTTAGACACAACATTGCAACGCAACATTGAGTTGAGCTGATACTGATAATGACTTCATCTCTTTGCATTCTATCTTTGTATCCACAGGAGAAAATGTATCCTGGCAACTCCAAATCAGTGCAACAAAAGGTCACAATGGTCACACACGAGTGACTCACTCCCATAAATTATAAATCGGCCCAACAAAATAGAGCACACAAGCTATAATAGACATCAGCTCCCATTCCCTCTCATAATCTTGCTCCATATTAAATAGCAATGCAGTGGACAATCATGGGGGAATACAGGTATTCAAAAAGCGATTTGTAAATCAGTTGAATCATTTGAATGAAAATGATGTGAATCAAAGTGTCATTTTTACAGGTAATTACAAAGATAAGGATGTGCCACTTTAAATCCATCCTGTAGTGTTAAAATTATAGATGGAACATTTTCTAGCCATTTAAGACAATTAAACTAAAACATGCAATGTGGTCAGCATATATACAGTAAATTACTTTTTTTGATTGTCCTTCACAAATCCCATAGTGAATAATACACATTTTATGCTTCCAAAACTGTGATAATATTATTCTAAGACTCTAATTTACATTCTGATTGGGTGGATGTTTGCTGACCTTCCGGCACAGGATGAACAGACTGAAGTAAATAGCAGTGGATTAAATCTATCCATTTTTATAGGCTGTAAAATGGATGTACACAAGATACTTGTGGTCCACAAATCAAGTTTCTGAAAAATGGTGTAAGACCTTGGAGCAGCCTGATGAAGTTGGCAAAGCAAACACACCTGAGCTTTCCCTCTCTAATTTGGATATTGTTGTTTGCATTTGCTTTGACAACCTTCCCTTCTTGTGACCCCAATCAGAGCAGTACTGATCATGATAATGGTGAGTGTCAAGCCACTGTACTATTCATCATCACAAATGTTGTGAGAGTGTTTTAGGTCCCATTCAGGACTGGTATTAACATCTATTCACAGGCTAGATCCATACTTCATTTTCATTTCCTGATAAAAACCAGAGTTTTTGCTCCGTTTCAGAAGTAACCCATCCATACTAAATCACCTAAAAAATGTATACTGTGTGACCACAGTACACAGGAGGTTGATTCTTTCCTCTGCCGTTATTTGCTTAGTTTCAGAGAGTACCAACGACCAAGGCGTTGAACTGGTTCATGGAAAGAAAACCAGAAACTTTTGGTATTTAGCTAGGAACAAAAACGAAACCAGAAACTATATTATATTATATTATATATGCACATTTGTTTATGTTCCGGAAAAGAATCGTTTAAAATAATGGTAATGGTAACGGGTAATAATGTTGTGTATATCATAATGTTTGTTTTATACACTAATTTCAGATGTTTGCTCACGTTGCTGGGCTGTGATGAACATTAAAGCAAATGTGGTAAACAGTGAGCATTAACATTAAAAGCATTTGCACACCGGACCACTGTGAACATACAGTACATGTCAAAAGTGCAAAAAAAAAATTCGGATGCGAATTACAACGCATACCCTCCTATGCACATTAAGCACGATGTGAAGAAACAAATAAATTACTAAGACGAGGGAGAGAAAAACTGCATCACAGCTGCACACAGAGAGAAAGAAAGAAAGAGGGAGAATGAATAGGGTCCTCGTTCGTCATCAGCCTGATTTGATTCAATTGTCTGGAACTTTGATGTCCAATGGAAATGCAAACCACACAGATTACTATGAATTCTTTTCCCAGGTTAATAAGTTCAGTTCAATAAGTAAGTTGGTGGAAAATGTGCTATTGTCTGTCTGTGACCAAAACAGGCTTTATACACTCACAGGCCACACAGGTACACACATGCTGCTACAGAGTGGAGCTCAGAGTGAACATCAGTGAAAACTAGTTTAATTTACACACAACATAAAATGTACTAAAGCTACCTACCTATTTTTTATGTCCCACAGCTAACATGGTACATTATGAACCAGTTCAGGAACAATATGTTTTGTTCTAACCACACTCAAAAAATGTTAATGTTAATTTGAATTAACTTTATTTTTGTCAACAGATTCCACATAACTGCATTCAGATTATCTGAAGCAAAAATGTTAATTTCATCTAAATTAATTATAATGTACAACATGAAAAACATGTGTTATCTCAACAATTACATGTATCTTAAGTAAACTGAATATAGAAAATTCATATAAAAAGGTGAACAACATATCTAGTTAATTTTTTTTTGAGTGCAGTTCGGGAACGTCAGTTATAGGGTTTTAGGAACCTAAAACCGGAAACTTTAGAAATACTGTTTCTGTTCGTAACAAACCAATTTGCAAAGAATTCTGGTTCAAAACCCTGCCTATGAAGAACACCACTGCTGACAATTCAGAGCAGGAATTTCTTTACTAGACCAACAACGAGGTCAAACTCTATCTGAAAATAGGTGGTAATTAAATAGATAGTGATGGTGACCGAGCCATAACCAATATGAATTGTATTCACTTTTTCTGATGACACTGAAACATACAAAATAAAAATATAAAAAAAGATTCAGCAGTAATTCTAAAAACTTCTTCATTTTGGGGCTCTAATGTGGATGACAAGCATATTTGGTGCAGACATACGGGAACACAGTTAAACTTTAGGATGCATTAAAGACTGTGATTTCAACACAGCCATCTTTGGCACATGCACCTCCGAACTGCAACCTCATGCTATGGCATTTGTGTCACTGATTGCCAGAGCATTACCACATCCTACGACATCCTTTTTAACTTGAAGTCAAATAAATCCCCGTCATTATGGTGGTTGAAGGAGGTGTTCTGCTTCAGCACATCTAGAAAAGCTCAGATACATCCAGATTTGACCAGGATTCCTTTCATAGGTCGAAGTTTTTTCCTTCAAATGAAGGTTTTGCTCACCTGTTGTAATTATACCATCTTTAGAGATCTATATGTCAACTTGTACTGCCATGAAAACCTCAGGCAACACATGAAATTGGGGTAAGGATACCCTGTTTAGTCTTGTTCCTCTCTCTTTTTTCTTACCATGAGCCATGGGGGTGGGGTGAGTATTGCTTCTGCAGTGTTATATTCTGTATTCTTTTATGCATTAGTTTGAAAACCAGAAAATAAATACAAAAAAGTGTCTGATATTAACACTTACTGAAGTTTGTCCCAAATGGTTAAAATCTCATTTTATATTACTGTAGGCACAGTATATCGATTACCTCAGTGTTTTGTATCTATTAGTCATTGTTTCCCATGTGAGATAGACAGACAGATCAATTTCCCCTTACTGTCACAACCGTTCCTGCAGTAGGCAACAAGCAGGTCCTTCATCTTCACACATCCAAAACATTTTGTTGTCTTTATTTCATACAGACTAGGGAATGCATGATAGTTCAGCCAGTACCACTAAGCAGATGACCTAAGAAAGGTCCAGGTCTCCTACATTGCTATTTAAAAGAGAAAAATGCTTTGTGAACCTGAACATGTTTTGTACACATTAGTCACACATGAATAAATCTAAGTAAAGCCTAGGTTTTTATTGTTCCTGTTTGTGGGTGAAGCTCTGTGTTTGCTGTAATTAGCCCTGGCATGGGTGAACACAGTGGCAGACACTAAGGAATTTTGTGATGAGCAACATTTGTGTCACCTTGGTTAAAATATTTGGGGGTGGTAAAAAGGAAAATATTTAAACTCATCATCTCCCATAGTACATTTATTTCATTCCATCTGTCTCTAACACCTTTTATAAAGTGTATTTGAGGAAGTACAAGTGCCTCCTGATCTAACTATAAAATAACAAAATGTCAAGGATATAAATATTCCTCTATTTGTTGTGCTTATTAAACAGATGCATACAAAGTTTCTCTCCTTCACTAAACCAGGATTAATGAAGGCAACCTTTATCATAAAACACTAAAACACACACTCACAGACACTAGAAAAAGGTTTCAGTAAACAAAGCCATATTTTAAGAGCAATTACCAGTGTTGATTTCTGGCTGCTGTGAAATGTGACGAGGTTGTATCACTGCAGGACTTTGCAAATTTTCCCCTATATACGACACCTGCTGATGATCAGCATGGTATGTTACATGTATGTTATAATCATAATCATAATTCCTGTTGGAAGAACTACAGACAGGTAGATTATACATTTATTTATTTTTTAATTCACTTTAAATGAATCCCAATATCAACCTTAAAAACACTGTTTAATGCACTTGTGGACATGTCTACCCACAGCACATCTTCATTGTACTGCTGTGGAAGTCATGTTAGTCCTTATTGCAAAAAATTTAACCTTTGTAAAAAGGTAGCAAAGCCCCATGTTGAATATAACTTAACCTTTAAGAGCTATTTCACCATCAGCCTCCTTCCCCTGCAAGTTTCCTCAACACTCCCTCTGACATTTTCAAAAAATAACAATAGTGATGATATGCTCTCATCTCAGTTTCAGAATTGAACCTCTTACTTACACATTTTTCTTTTTTTTTCCTAAAGCCTCAGCTCTGGAGTTAACTGTTCCACAATTTATATTGTTCTGTCTTTGAATATTATTCCATTTAAATGAGTTGTGACTGCCGACCAGGTGGGGGGGGGGGGGGGGGGGGGGAAAAAAGGTGGGGGGCTAATGAAGTTATATGTATACATACAAATCAGCTGGTTCAGGTTAGGAAAATATGCATTTTCTCTTGCCTCTTGTTATCTCTATCTACAATATGGCACAAAGAAACAACAGGTGAAAACATCAGTTGTTTGTTGTTTTTTTTTTTCTTTCCTTTACAGGAAGTACCAATGTAATGTTTCCAATGGTTTTCTAAAGCCACATTTCAGGGAGGAACAGCCCCACACTCTCAGCAGATCTATTATCAAAAGATGTTTTGTACCAGCTCTTTGTCAATGGATGTGTTTCTGTACTTCATTAGTTTCCATGAAGAGTTTAAGTGCCACTCTAATCCACCAGATCTGGGAAGTTTCTATTTTTTTTTTTTTAGTGTCATTTATGTACATGAATTACTCTCTGCTTCCAGTGGCTTCTTTATCACCTAATGATTATCAGACCGACTCATCTAGAATGAATCTTAAGAAAGAGTGGCACATTCAAGAGTTTTAATGGACTTTCTACTGCGACTTGCTCTGCAATCTTAAATATGACTGAATTAATTAAACTCACTATTCTTGTACATGAAAGATTTCAATAATTCCCAATGTCATAAAGGGAGTGCAAAATATAGCCACATTGCATGAGTAGAAATATAATGAGCACATTGTTATAGTGGCTGCATTGTCCTTATCACAGCTAACGTGCTGACTCGCCATTCTTTAAACAGAGACATTCTTTTTTTAAAATATGTTTTAACACAATATATAATCAAGTAAAAAAATATCTGTATGCACTCTGCAATAGTTTGAAGAGGAATGGCAACAGAGTTAAAAGAGACTCTGCAAACTAAAGTTTATTTTGCTTTAGAAAGTGTTCACTTCTTACTCCAAAGTCCACAAGTTTACATAATGGCACCCTGGAAATGTTATTTTGTAACTTCTTGTTTAAAATCCATCATTCAGATTTGCCTTAAAGTGTCTGACACTTTATTAAGGCAATAGTAGGTCAGCAGCTCCTGTCACTGCATGCTAAAAATGCTATTTTCTCTATGGACATTGGTTTACCAACTCCATTTTCCATTCAGAAAAGGCTGTCTAACAGCAAACATCTTTAAAAAGGGGTATAGTACCTTATACTTAACTATCTATTTGAACAAATGTGAATATTGAGATTGTGACATTCACATACAGTATGTCTATATAGTTCCATAAATCAATCTATCTATCTATATATCTAGTGTATATGGAATCCAATCAGCAATGTAATGCAAGTCATCAAGCACCAGCTGGCCTAAGACTTTCCAGGTGAAGAGAGTCTCCACAATTTTCACACAACACTTGGTTCTATCAGAGGAGAGGAAACCTTCAGGGACCATTCACACTAAAAGGTATTGTTAGCCTACAGTTGCTTCAACATCTTGCTCAGGATTAACTTGGAAGTTGAACTGACAGAACATCCAACAGGCCCTGCAGTGTGTGACACAAATGAACTTACTTATCTTGCCAGACTACTTATATCACTGTTATATTAAAACTAATATATGATAGCATTTAATTTTATGTCAAGACTACTTCAACTGTGAAGCCATGGCAAATCTATGAAATTAAAAAAAAATGTCTCGTTCTCTGTTGTCAGGAGAAATATGGTCCTGCATGCAGCAACATTTCTCAAAGCTACTGAGGGGGGAATGTGTGTGATATGGTGCCAGATTACAGCCTGTCATGCTCAAACAGGAGCTGAAATGATTTTCAAATAGCTCTTGATTGCCGTTCTTCGGCAGTTCATGTGGCTTTTTTCTGACTCTCCTTGACTTATGCAGATATTCTTCACAACCTTAAAATTTGTGGTAATTAGTCAGGAGGAGGGCCTGCAAGTATTTGCTGGGTATTATTACCTTGGTATTATTTCATTCTTTGTTCAAGCAACAGGAAAGAGAACAGACTAACAGAACATGGCTGATTGTTAAACATAAAAGGCATGATTTCTTGAAATTTAAATAGCAACCCATAATACAAGTTATCCCACTTTTATGATATAAAGCTAATATTTAATAACATCCAATTTTCTTATTATCTGTTTCAAAGTAAAATTAGATTAACTTTATAAACCCTATAAGAAATTAAAGCTTGTCACTGAGTGATTATGAAATCTTACCTCATGGGCAACAAACACTATAAACAGCAAATGGCATTGAGCACACAAGCCACCAACTCTACAGTTTGGCTATTAGCCCATTCACTGTGCATCTATTTATATGTAGTGCTTTTTTCTATTACACATTCATGCCATTTCACACACTGTCTGGACGAAATTCAGGGTTCAAACATCCAACCATTATTATAGAAGACTCAACCTATCTCCTGATCCATAGTGAGGTAGACCATATCTACCTCCTACCTCCAGCCTACATCATTAGTGCCCCCTTCAGCAGAGGCTTAAGCAGCATTTTTAATACAGTGCAATTTCCAAAACTGTGCAATTTCCAAAAGGAGAAAATTGTAATGAATTACAATCTGTGGAGCATTATCTCTTTCTACCTTTCAGCTCATTTCTTTGGTTTTGTAGCCAGCAATGTCAGCCTCATTGCGCTCATGAAACCTTTCCCCGACAGCAATGCAAAGGTTCTGCCAAAACCACTGCACCAGCACAGAAAGGAAGAGACAAATGATATGATACACTAGCAATTGATGCTGGTGCATCTGCTGGATGTGTAAACGGGCAAGCTTTTGCTAAAATGTTCATAGTTGTACACTCAAGTGTGTGTGAGGTTAAGCTCTTTCTGCCAATGTACATCAACAACATCCTTTGTAACTTTTTGGTTACAAAATTGAAGCCTCAAATGCAGGAGCAGGACAGGGGTGATTTATACTGTAGGTAAAATTTAAAGCATGTTCAGTACACAAGAAGCAGAGTTAAGGATGGAATAGCTTACCAAAGAACAATGGTGGAACACTGACAGAAACTCTTGCAACAACTGGCACTCATAGAGAAGAGACACAGACACTAAATACTAACAAAAGGGAGGGTAATGAGGTACAGGTAGAAACAGGTGTGGGAAATCAGGGAAAACAAGGTCAAGAAGTAAAACAAGACATGACACACAAGTCAGAAC